>JAHREE010000118.1:23669538-23801995 GCA_033628505.1 Tringa tobata | reverse complement strand
GTCCCTTTCAACCATGATGATTCTGTGATTTTATACGTTTGATGTCTTAAGTTATTCTTCCCATTGCAGGTACATAAGCACCACCAAGAGCAAAAAGCACTTGAGATAATTGCCCCCTAATATTGGGGTGCACGCTAAGCCCTGGGAGGTTGTGTTGTCTTTTATGAAGGGAGGTAGGAAACCTGCTCTTCCTGGGCCAGCTGGAGGAGCCAGCAGGAGCACCCAGGCTCTCTCTAGCAGCTTCTCCAAAGGAAACAAGGCAGTGGTGGAGCACATAGAACTAGGAGGGTTTAGATGCAGGTGGCACCCACTCTGCAGGTTTCTGGCTGGAAGGCAGGAATTGCTAACAGGTGAGGATGTGTTTGTTGGGGTACAGCAGCAGAGAGGACAGTGATGGGGCCCAGGAGAGATGAGAATGAGAAGGCTCCCATGGGAAGTGCCATGTCAGTACAGTACAGCAGCACCTGGGGCATGAGAGCTCAAGTATCTCAGGTGCATCTGGACTGCAGGCAAGAGGAGGCATCTCCAGGTGTTGCCTCCAGTGAAGATCAAAATTCTTAGGAAGAGATTAAAATCGGAGCCTCTCACTTGGATCTCAGCCCTTGCAACATGCTTCTCCTCCCAAAGTAGTCGAGGCTGGGGTTCAGGCAAAACTTTCCAAGTTTACCTTATGGAGACGTGGCTGGTGATCATGCACCATGCTCTGGCAGGTCCTACAAGCCCACTCGTGGGAGGGCAGGCAGGCAGGCAGGCAGGGCATGGCCACTGTTCACCGCTGCACATCCCCATCAGTGCCAGGGTGCCAGGCAGAGGAGAGGATGGGCTAACATCTGCAGAGATGGCAGAAAAACTCTGGTAAGCAAAAAGGCTTTTATTGATCTGAGGACCGTGGCTAGGCAAAGTGTCATGTCTCGGAGTGAAAGGTTGGGCATCTTATTGGCCTACTGCTTCCCAACCTTTCCGTACATGTATGCATATATTAGTAACACACATTTACATGCACCTGTATGCATTTACATGCACAAAAAGACTGACCATAAACCAGAATGGAAATATAGTGATTTAGAGAGTAAAAAACTTGAACGTTAAAGAATGATTGAGAGCAACAGTAAAAGAAATAGTTTTTCTCATCTCCTGATGCCCTGTGAGTTGGAACAAGCTACCTGAAGCCTTATCCCTAGAGGTACACTGAATGAGGGGTGCCAGCAGGAGTGCCACAGTGAGAACATATCTGGGAAGATTATTTGTATGAGATAGGGTGAAAAAAAAGTCATGAGGACTTCATGTCTCTGCCATGGTCTCCTGTGGATGCAAGCCTTTCATGTGCATGGCTCTAGTAATTTTACAGGAGTAAGCGAGACTGCAAGAGCAGGATCTGAAATTCGTGGGCAGTATTTTTCTTCAGTCTTATCACAAGCATAGCAGCATCAAAATACCAAAGTTGACGGAAACAATTTTAATACGTAATCATTATTTCCCACACATAATCTATGGCTAGATTGGCAAGAACGTTCTTACTTAACCACTCTCATGGAAAATACATGGTTCAATAGCCAAGAACTAAGAAGTTACAATGATTGTCCCAATAAACTTAGAGCAGTGCAGGGTGTAAAGGCCGTTGTAGCCATTCGTAAATTTTAGACTCCCTTACCTTTGCCTCCAAAACACGCATGGTCTATGGAGGACACAGGTACCGGCGTGATAAGCAGGAGCTTGCAACGTGAGCCTGGACACCCTGGGAAAACTCTATACCCAACCTGCTTCACAGGTCCCCATGCCCTCCCAAACGAGCCACCCACCACCCGATCCCATCGTGGAGAAGACACAAAGAACCACGTGAGCTCCTTACCTCCTGGAGATATTGGGAGGACGCAATCCTCCGTCCGCCGGGCACGCGGGTCCTGCCGCCGTGGGGATTCGCTGGGCAGAGGCGCCGGAGCGAGCACTCCCTGCGAGTGAACAGACCAACAAATTTGTACAGATGTAAGGTAGCGGTTGTGTAACAGCCCCGGTGATTTACATTTGCTATCTGCAGATAGGGATGAACCGCGGGTTGCCTGCAGTGCGCTTGCACGCTCGTACACGCACACCCCGGAGGGAGAGTAAAGCAGAGCCCTTGGATCTCAGTCAAGGCAGTGATTCAGAGGCAGAGCAGCACGCGCGGGATGGGTAGCTGCTAGCCAGCTACTTGTTGGGTGGGCTTGGGCTAATTAAGCTGTCTGATTGGAGAAAGGAATCCAGGATTCAGGAGCGAGAAGAGCACAAAAGTGCAAGTCAAACTTCAGTGTCCGTTAGCTTGACGTGTCATTTCATGACAGTTTACAGACCTATACAGGAAGACAAAGTGGAAAGCACCTATTTTTATGCTGGGGAGGGATGCCGAGCTGAAGACAAGACTTAGCGTGTGAAAAATGGAGTTTGGCTTCTTTTTAGTCCTGAGCCACCTCCTGCTACACACTCCTCTGTTCCAAACAGCACGCATCTTCATAGCATCACTTGCATGCGGGGTAGCCTTGTTTTGTTACAGGACCAGGTTCGGGGAGGAAATTGGTTTCTGATGCTCTGAATAGCTTTGTAAATGAATGATGAATGAAGACGCAGGCAAACCGGGAGATACAGGGAAGAAATTGATAAATAGAAGAGAACGCTGTGGAAAAAACCAAGGGGATCTAAATTACTTACACAAAATCCAGTAGTAATTTGCATGCTTGGTATTAGGTATTAATGGCATCTGTCTCCCTGCTGCACTGAAACATGTTTTATATGCACAAATAAAGGAAACTGCCAACCATCCCAGTGTTTGTGTTAGTTTTAGAGAACCCCCACATTTAATTTCCAAGCTTAAAAGGAAAGGAGAAACCTGGAGCTCTGGAGATCATTGCTGTTTCCTTCCAGAGCAATTCTGCATGTTTGACATCTTATCTATTGTTTATGTCAGGCAAACAGTGCCTGGACAACACACAGAGTGGGCTGCAGCGGTAACACGGCGAGCGAATACCTATGAGTCTAGGTGATTCATTGCTCCAAGGAGCTCTTGCTTTAATCACGGAGGGCTGGCAGATGAGGAAGACCATGAGAATTTATGACTTTGGGGCAGAGTGACAGCTGTCCCAGGCATTCCGACCTAAATCTACAAATCAATGCTTTTATTAGAAAGTGACAGCATTAATGGCGAAGAGTTGAGGAACCAACTGCCCCCCAGAAGAAAACTGCCGTGTGAGAGAGCAACCCTGCTTCACCCACAGAAAAATCAATCGGAAATGAAAGCTTTTAGATGGCCGAGGGATCTATCTGTAAGCTCATCTCTCGCTAAGGTAATCCTGCCTTCCTGGGTGTTGGGCTGCCTGTTTTATCGCGGAGGTGAAGCAGGGTAGAGTTTAGCCCAGGACCCCGTAAGCAGCCATTAGCCACGCAGCATCCCCCAGTTCTGCCAGCATCCCATCCTTGGGTGGACACCACATCTCACTGCTCCACCTGCACAGAGACCTTTTGACACCCACTCTGCTGTTTCAGATGAGCAGTTCAGCATCCACATCATGCTTTATGTAACAGACCCACGCTCCCTCCGAAGCCCCACTTCGCCTCTACCCCAGGCAGCTGGGTCCTGTCTGAAAGCAGCAATCCCAAAATGAAAGCTTCCCTTCAGAACTTGCGGCTGGAGGAGATAACTAGAAATTTAGACACCTGGGCTCTATCATCCCTTGCAACACTCACAGGTGCGGGCAAATAGTTCCCTTATCTGTGTGACTCAGTTTCTCCATCAGAAAAAGCTGCCTCTCTAGGGTGTTTATTCACAAAATGGGATTTGAGGCTTTCAGCCGGGTGGAGACATGAAAGTGCGAAGCACTAGTACGGGCAGCAGCTGTGGCCTGCTTACACCCAGAAATAGAGAGAAAGAACTAAAAAAAAAAAGGGACATGCCAAACGCTTTCATACCACCTACCACACAACCCTCTGCACAAACCGAGAAATGTGCTTTGTTTTAGAGGAGGGACCTGCCCTGTGGCTGCTGCTGCTGCCTGGTGGGGAGGTACAAGGGACCCTAATGCAGAGCCCGCTCCCAGACTGAACTGCTCCAACAAAGGCGATACCTGCCTTCTAGCCTCAAAGAGATTTCCACAGAAATCATGCCCCTTTTCCAGCCTTGTTTGAATCGCCTTAAAGCTGCAAGCCTTTCCAGCCCACAAACACTTGATTAAGCAAGACATGTCAACCCATGCCTGCTCCAAGGACCGAGCCACACAGCTGCTGAGGTGGCCATTCCAGTGTCCCACCAGGGCAGCTTAGGACTGGTTGATTTGTCTCTTTGGTTTCAATGTTCAGCAGCTATAAAAACAGCACAAATAAGAATCAAATGGGAAAAAAAGAAAAAAAAAAAGAGAGCTCAAATACTTGCTTTCAGACTGCACATCTTGCAGTTCTTTGCAGAAAGCAAAGTCAAAAGCAAGGTTGCATTGACAAGCCGGTGCCTATTTTGTCATCGCAAACCATACGGGCAACACATTTAATTTGGAGATACTACCTGTGGAGCTGAGTGCTAATACATGGTGAAGGTCATATAGTGCTGCAAAGGCAATGCCAAGAGGGTTTTCTTTTCATAGGAGAGGACACGAAATCCTATGTGAAGTCCATTACGCTACCACGGTGTCTGCGTGACTCTCTTTGAGGAATGCTTGGGAAGAGGAGGGTCACCACTCCCAGAGCTGCTGGGGGCTGCCACTTCTCACTCAATGATAAGTGACAGGGCTGCCATTAATTGGCAGGAGACCAAGCAACAAGCCCACCTTCTTCTGAGAAAGGGCAACCAGTTCAGAGCTTTAGGGTCATTTCTAGTAACACCCTCCTACTAGAGTCCATTTGCTTTCAAGGGTGGAAGCATCCTCGCAGAGAAAAGTCCCAGACACGAGCATTACTGAAACTTAAGGTGTTGGAGTAACATTTTACTGCTTCTACTTTTACTTCTGCAGTGGGTCGTTTCTACCCACCACGTACACAAGACCGAATGTTACTTCTGAGGATGTTACCCCAGGAATGCAATTTTTTTTCCCATTGCTGATGGAAGAGACAAGACCTATCTTCCAAGTCATTACTGTGGCTATAGTCAGTTATCAGAGAAAAATGTTAAAAATGTTTTGGTGCTTATATAAAATAGAACAGTATCAAACAAATGCTTAGAAATTAGGAAAAAGTAAAAATAACAAGCCCACAGTATCTTTGAAGTTCCTACAGTAACGTAAAGCATTATTCTATTGTTCTCTTTGGAAAAAGAATTTCCTACATTGTTGCAAGATGACTGTTTAGGCAGCTAGTTCCTAAGCTCTATACATTCCCAGCTGAATGATCAGAAAAATGGACAAGTTAGAAAATGTCACCTCAGTTGTGATTCTTGATCACAGAAGACTCAGTAATGACAATAATTCCCGGGATAAGATGACTGAGTGTTTGAAAGAGAGAAAAAAAAAAAGTAATTGATATTGCCAAGTTATTGCCTAGTGACTTCTTGGCTTGAGGAGAGTTTTGCAAAGGTATGAGGACGCCAGTGTTGCTGTGGGCTGTGATACTCCAAACCATCTATCAGCTTAGTACTTCCATCCTGGAGAATTTCTGAATTTTCACTTATTTCCCTGCTTTCCAGAAGGGGACGAGTAAGCAGCTTTGGAAAACAGCGGATTCCAAGACCTGCCATAAGAGTATTTCTAACATTTTAATGACCTGGGAGCCAGACATTTTTTTGGTTTTGGTTAGTATTTCCATAACATGCCTCAGATGTTTTGCCTCGCTTTTTAACATCAAACACAGCACAGCATAGCCAGACGCTTGCAAAATGCAGCGTCATGGACAGGCACCAAGAGAGTGCTGCGTACACAATGGAAAAAATGCAGTAGTGACACATACGCATCTATAGCTATATATACACACACACATATGCTGCCATTCAGGTGAGCACGGGCAGCCTGGATTTTCCAGGCTGACATGTTATTTACTCTTCTCCTAGCCTTGGAAGGTTTTCCCTGGAGCTCAAAAATCTGCCCTCCTCTGACAGGGCTCGGTCTCTGGAACCCACCCGCTGGGAGTCTCTTCCAACAGAACCAGCTCACCTCCCTTCCCAGCTGACTTTAAGTAAACATTGGCTTTTAACCCTTAGGGTATTACACTTGACCTTTGCACCCACCGCAAATATCTTCGTAAATAAATGTTCAAGTTATGAGGACGGAAGGATTCAGGGCAGAAATAGCACATGCAAAATTTGATCGAGCTGCCTGGTCACTACATCCTGATACAAAGGTGACTGGGGAGGTGTTGTGATGGATGACATGTCATTCACAAGAGCTCCGTCTGTTCTATGCCAGCATAGAAAGAAGTCCTTAAAATTCCAGCAGCTGAAGCCCTGACATCCGTCAGGGAGAGGAACACAGCCATCCACCCACCCACCCGCTTGGCCGGCGCAGGAGGCCAAACGATGAGCATAAGTCACAATCATTTTGTTTGTGTGAAACTCTTGGCCGTGCAGTAGCAGCTGGTGCCTGGCTTACTCTGGCACTCCTGTTTGTACCAACAAGTGCAAACACATCTGTATACAGGGGCTCCCAAATTCCCGGTGTGCAGTGGTATTCCTACCTGGCAGAAAACTGGTTAGAGGGCTAGATGCTGCTGTTTACAGAGGGATTATTTAGTTGCTGGAGTGCAGTGCATTGCATTGCTACCTGCGAGAATGATTGATCTCATAAAATAGCTTGGAAATGAGGTCAGTGTTGTTTAGGTTTCCATTTGTAGGCATTCAAATACTATTGTAACCCAATTCATCTTTTTTTTTTTTTTTTCCCCTCCTTTTGACTGTCACCCATCACCTAGGGTGCAAAGTGGAAATGGTTTTCATCTGCCTTTGTTCGGATCTCAGCGGCATTAATTTTTAATTGAAAGCCACGCTCTAACACCAAGAAGCCAGATGGGTTTGATTCAAACTTCACTCAAGCATCCTTTTGAGTGAGCTTCGAGTGCTTTCTGCTAGTTTAGACTGCCACGCGCTCCCCATTCAGAATGTCAGAGAAACTTTGCAGATAAGATCCCCAGCTTTTCCCCCTGCAGCTCTTGCTTACTTGGTCGGGTTCCCACACTGCTCACGTTGGCTAAAGGCAGACCGGTTCCCAGCAAAATAAATAGCGTTTCTCACTCAGTACAAAAGTGCGTGGCTTCTTTGTCGGAATTACAAATTCTCCACAAGTTACACCTGTGGCCAATAGGGCCTGAGGGACGAAACAATATGAAAGCAGGTCATTATTTGAGTAAACACGAGACGATGCCACGAGGAAGTGTTTGACTCACCAGGTGGCAGAGAGGAACAGCAGCGTTATTCTGCTTTTCTCTGTTTCTTCGTCGAGGCGGGCACCACCAGCCATTTTTCACGTCACATAACTGTCCTCCCCTATCCCCTACGGGTGAAGTGGTGGTTTAGGGAATGACATAATCAGAGCAGGAATTTGGGCTCGATAGCTCCCATTGCTTTGAGGTAGCAGCTGGGGAACACCTGCAATTAACGGCACCAGCATTTCAATGTAGAAAACACAGGGCAGTTGGCAGGGAGGGTACATCTCATCATCCCCGATTTGCACGGGGGAAACCGAGGCATAAATGTGCAAGTCAAGGCACATGCATGGCCACAGCTCGGAGTTACTATAATTTAGTCTTGTTTTCTTTTTTTTTTTTTTCCTGGGGTGAAGGGGAGCTACAGAAGGAGAGGCTATGAGGTTGATCCCCGGTTCCTCTCCCGCAGCCGGTCCCCGGGGCTGGCAGGATCCGCTCGCTTGACCTTTCCAGGAACGGGGCTGCGTGTCTGAGTGAAGACTCACTCAGGATCAACCCCCGTGACTCTGGATAAATGAAACACTTTGCCGTCTGGCATATCACTCCATTTCCCACGAATGGCACAAATAGTCACCGCGGCATGTACAAACACAAGGAGTCTATTATTGGCACCTCTCCTTGGCTCGCCGTTGTGACGTCCAACCTGGAGGCAAGTGTTAATGCCCTTATAAGGCTCCTCGCACACATTTAAATGTGTTATCCTTTGGCCGATTATACAAACTGCTATCTCAGTAGCATACGGCATGGGGAGGTGGGAGATTTTCTTGGCTCTGTGGTGAGAGAGAAATTAAAAAGGAGCCTACAATGCTGAGTCACTGTGACAAATAACTTACTATGGAATACATTCAGGCTTTAGCAAGGAGGCAGCTGATAGTGAGTCAGTGACTGACTAGTGCCTCCTAGATTTTCCTCCTTGGGAAAGATTCAATATAACGGGATGAAGTGCCAGCAAGAAGTCGTTCTCAGCGTTACCAAGTCAATATCACTAATTATACACATAGTTAAAACTGTGAAGTGACATTATATGTCACGTAATACGTGCATTTCGTTTGGTGCATAACATCTCCTTGTTATGAAGTTGTTCAGTACATCCCATTAAAAACACTGCTTTTCACATGCTGGAAATTTTGCCAAACTTCAACTGTTTGGCCATGTTAATTCAGTCATCTCCTTTCCTTTGGTCGCTCAACTTTACAGGCTTATGAATGTCCTATTTAGTGTTCCGATTTAACGCTCCATAGCACAACTTAAACCAAAATAGATAGTTTTGTGTTAAAAAAAAACCCCTCTTCGAAGTGCAAAATGGGTACGGTTTTGAGGCAGAAGGTAGAAGAAGGTCATAATTCACCCAAACATTTAGTACCAGTGAAGTCAAATTTGCATGAGCTCAATCATGGCCAATTTGTGTATGTGTGGGGTTTCCCCCCCCCACTGCAGTCTGACAGACCCATACTCAGGCAGGGAAACAAGATCTCACCCCGAGAAGTGGCTCACTCAGGAGGGAGGCAGAGAGCTGGTCTGAGCAACTTTGTTCTGGTTGTCTTCTCCTGGACCCCAGGCCACGTACCTGGCCAGTGAAACAGTAGAATCATCAAGAAACAAAGCCTCCCAATGGCTGAAAAGCAGCAGCCGAACCCCTTTCCTAGTGCAAGCAGAACGGGAGTTGTGCAAATGTCTGGCACAGCTGCCGATTAAATTCTCAAATATTCACACCATCTCCTACTGCCACCGCTCCCTTTAAGAAACAACTTGCTGTCTTGCTGAACGTAAATAACACGGAAAAAGTTAAAATGCAATTGTGCCATCCGTGAACCAAGAGTTGAAGCCTTTTCAGCCAGCCCACCCTTGGCCATGGCAAGGTGAAGGGGCCTGAGCAATGTGATACCTCCTGTGTTCCCACCAGGCTGCTCACCCAACTGATGTCCCTTTCATCTTTGCCTGTGCTCTTGCCTCCAGAGACACCCAATAGCCTCAACCCTGAAATTCCTAAGATACCATGATAACCATTACATTATGGGGAAGATTATAACTATTCCTGAGCAGACCACAACCAGGTGGAAAGAATTTCCTATCTTCCTTTTCCACCTGCACTCTGGGAGGAGACATGAGGTTCAGCCTAGCAAGGAGAACATTTTTTCCTCAAGTAATTCCAGCTGAGACACTGCAGTCAGGCCACCCTTTCTAACAACAAGTATCATAAAAACATAGAAAAACCCACTGTTCACTTGAACTGTTAATTAAGGAATTACACTAATACTGTTCTTGTCTAAAGACCGGCTCCTAAAGAAGCGTAATTACTTATTCACATCCGTTGTCCAACTCATATGAACTACAGTGGTCCAGTTGCTAGTGAATGGGGTCCATAAAGCTGGTCAAATATTTTTGCACGATGCTTTTGTTTGTTTCTCGAACAAGAGTGGCTTTTTTCCCCCCTTAAAACAAAGCTTTTCTTGAGAAATGGTGGTATCGTCAACAATTTCGCTGTCTTTTTTTAGCCGAGTGCATCCCTCTCCAGCCCTGTGAGACAAAGGGCCTCTTTATTTCCACCATGGCTCTGATACATCACATTACAAACCCCACTATTAAAGCAGCTGGCATACTTGATAGGGGCAGCCAAGGGCTTTTCCAGGCCAGGGAAGAGACAAGTCCATAGGGCTGGAGGGAACTACACGTCCCACCGATGCCAGCATTATGTGGTCCGTGGTTGCTGAAGGACTTTAGAGCCAGGCTCTTATTGGCCCTGAGGTCTTAAAGTGGATGTGAAAATATAGTTATGATCAAGAGACTCTTCTTTTAAGGAAGAATTGTTTGAAAAAAAAAAAAAAAAATCACACACAGACCCTTCTTTTAAGGGCCTCAAATTCATATAATTTTAAAGAAAAAAAAAATACTTGTGTTTTCCTTTGTGCGCTTGTGAAGAGAAGCTCTCAGATCTGACCTTTCCAAAATGCCTGTCAATGATCAGCTATAAAACAAGATATCTCAGTAATATTTTTCTAATCCAGAGTGAAGAGCAGCCAACTTCCCATAGAAAAGGAGGAGGATTTTCTTAAACTAATTTTATTTCCTTATCTTTAGTCATCTGTTGAAAAGAAAACACTAAATATATTCCTCAGTCTACTCCTTCCAGTGATAGCTCGAAGGAGTAAAGAACCATATGCTCCTTCAGCTGATCTATACTGTCTCCATGACAATGCACATTTACAAAGTTTGCTTCTAACAACTTTGTAGTATGAGCTCCAATTGCTTGTAATTAAGGGTACGAGGCAGCCTTTCAGGAGGGAAGGGCTGCTCGTCACTGCGGCTACATGGGTTGAGCTCCCCTCCCCACTTCTGCTGGAGAGGGCTGCCCTTCCCTATGATGCTCTAGGTGAGGTCATTACACTCCTGCACAGAAAATGCCCAGACCTTCAGCTGGTGGAAATCAGTCTAGCTCCAGCCACATCTCAGAAATCTAGCACCAGCCAAGACGCTGATACACCTAGTCCCTTCAAGTTCCATACTGCTTTTAATACGTAAGACACCTTAAAAGGGATTTTACTCATCAAAAAAAAAAAAAATCTTAGATTTACACACGACATCCTTCTGGTTAAAGGATGCTTTGCTCACACAGTGAGCAAATTTTCACTTAATTCAGTGAAAACAGATTCCCAAAGGTTCCGCTTTCTGAAGGAGAGCAAGGTCTTGAAGCCATGACCTCCTTGAGCAGGACAGAAGGGTGGAGGAGCAGAAGCTGGGCATGGGAAGAGGGAATAGTTGGCTAGTGGGCAAGGGAAACAATATGCCAGAAAATAGAGGGGCTCAATTTACATACAAGGAGGCTTAAGCGTCAGCAGTAAAAGCAGAAAGTATTAACTCTAAGATGGGAAGGTGCACTGTTTGTCTCAACAAAGGCAAATTATAGATTTTTGACAGCATTGCTTTCTAATGTCTTAAAAATGTAATTCTAGACATATACACATTTTATACTTTTTTTAAAAAAAAAACAACAAAGAAACTACTTGTTTGATCATCCTCCCAGTACTTGAGGCAGACTGAAGGTTGGAAAGTCCCACGTTTAAGGCTTTTACTCCTCCCTCTGGGCCAGCTCAGCTCCCTGCAGTGGGGTGGGCTGGCGTTCCTTCCTAGGCTCAGTGGGTACAGCAGGAGGGGTGTCCCCAAACCAGGGGGAGGAGAGGGGTCCCAGGCAGAGGCAGCCCATCCATGCCACTCTCTCCGTTGCCTCTGGCGATGCCTTGCAGCCTCGTGTGGCAAACGCTCTTTGTGGTCCTGGCACAACCTGCCCAGGAGCTAGACCCCAATTGGTGGGCAGGCTGTGTCCTCAGCCCTGTGGCACTGCAAACTCACCCCAACGGGGATTTATTTGGCTTATTGACACTTACTGGTGTGCTTGGGGTTTGCATGTTGTATGACGTGCGCAGCCATCTCCAAAGGGTGAGGGGACAGCCCAGCAGAGCACCCAGGCTGGGGCACCTCTAAAATTTAGGGATCTCTACCAAAATAACATTTAGAAAGGCCAAGATCAGTAAGTCACTTTACAGCTCCAGGTGCATTGTACCAGGGATACCCAGTCAGCAATTACAGTCACCTTCTTGGGCTTTTACCCTCTGCAAAACACTGGACAATATCAGTTCTGGGACTTCTGGGAGGTATCAGCATCCAGGAACGGCATCAGCCAACAAAAAGGCAGCTGCTACCACCTCTCCTGCTGCCCAGGTAGGTGAGGGCAATGCCAGGGAGGGACCATGCTCTCCCTGGGGGAGGAGAGGATGCAGTGGCAGATTTTACACATTAGCCCTTCGGATCCGTTGGATCTTTCTTAAAAAGAGTTAAGAAAGGGTCAGAAATGCCGGCAGGTGCGCAGCAGCACAAGAGTGGGACAGATGCCACCTCAGTGGGTGCAAACAAGTAGATCACCTGTGATGGTGACCACCACTCCTGGAGGTGCAGGTGACAAGCCATCATGGCTGAGGCAAGGTCTCACCACCCACAATCAGAGGTGTGGCACCTGTCTCCTCTATACTCCTTTAAATCTTTTACATTCCTCTTTTTTTTCCAGGTTTCTCGGGTTTTCCTTGATAAGAAAAAAACCTTAATGCATAATATTTTTTTTTATATTTTCCTTCTGTGTTAAGAGGTTTTTCTAACTGCAACTGCAAGAATAACTCCATTTGAAAGCACCATTTGCCAGAAAATGTTGACACATACCAGTACTTACAGAAGCTGCATTACGTACTAAGAAGTATACAGAAGTTTGGATTTACTTCTAACCAACCAAGCCAGGCTACCCAACTTACTGACTACTTTAACAGACAAAAATATCTTATACTACTATATAATAGCAGAAAAACATTCAGGAACAGGCTGCGTCTGGGCTACAGGCTGTCGATTGGCAACCTCCACCTAAACGAGCGCAGAAAGACGTTATATTGTTATTTTCGGAGCCCGTTTGTTTCACTATTCCCCAATCGGTACAATAGCTGTCAGCACTCCTGTTTTGAATTTCACACATTTGCTTAATCAGAAACCAACAGAAATACACAACCAGCTGAAGTGGCGCATGAGACTCAGATTCTTTCTTTATCAAGGAGTGACCCAAGATACGGGTTGCAGATCAGGGTTAACCCCACGTAATCGGTCTCAAATGGACCTATAGCACATATTTCGGCTCAATAATAAAAACTTCAGCTGTCTGAGATGTGATTCTATTTAAAAAAAGGATAAAAGCACAATGATACATTTATCTTAAAATAAGTGTGACACATTTATTTTGAATCGTCAGGATGAAACACTTAGGGATTTGTTTTCTGCTCCCCCCCTCCCAGTTCACAACCCTGTAAATTCACCCAGGCAGCAAAATCCCAGTGAATTTATCAGATATTTTGATTTTTGCTAGACTGGCATTTTTCCACTAAGAGACCCCTATCATTCACATTTTCACCCGGCTGCTGTCCTCACCGCTGGTATTGTCCCGAGAGGGATCATTTAGACACAAAGAGGACTCCCAAGAGCTGGCAAACACCAGCTCCCGTTGAGCAGCTCTGCTCCTCCCAGCAGTCAGGCCCAGGACACTGCTCACAAGCTGTCTCAACATCCATTTGACGCCTGCAAATATATGCCAAGTTCTAATTACGCTTGACAATCCTCTAGAAATTCAGACTTCTTTCCCCTCCCCCCTCCCTTGAAAACGCCAGATTCCTCCCGAAGTCTATTTAGAGGGAACGAAGCTGAGTCTTCTCTAATTAGAGCCGAGCCTCCAGTTATCCCTTCGTCCTGCATACCAGAGCTAAGACAAATTCTGCCAGAGAGGAGTCACATCTAGACTAGTCTACCAGCATTACGCAATGAAAGGAGGTGTGCTGTGCAAGGAGGAGTTTCTGCTGGGAAGAGAGACAGCTCAGACTCACAGCTTCCTCTTCGAGCCTTCTGAAACTCACGGATTCAGAAAGATTTGGTTTCCCCGCTGCAAAACACCCCTCTTTCGGGGAGTAAAAACCCAGCCCTGCTCGGGCTTTGCTAATCTTTCCATTTAGCAGGGAAGCCCATGAGACCTAGCATGCCAGGAGCTTAGGAGGTACCACTCAAAGTTATTTGGGGCCTCCAAGAGCTCCCCGGTGAATGACAATGTAAAGGATTCAATATGTGTGCCCAAGTGTCGAGCAAACACTGCCTATTAAAGAGTTTAAGGGGAGGAAATTCTTTCCAGACACACAAGCCTTCTCTAAGGGAATTCCTACTCCGTAGGATGTCAGACATATAATGCCAATGCCATAAATGTCACCATACAGCAGTTTTCATTCAGAAAATAGATGACTGATGTCAAGAAAACCCAAAGAAATATATATCCCTTTTAATTCCTCTTACCCCTGCCCCTTTCTTTGGGGCTTTGGGAAACAGGCTTCAGGAGAAGCTTTGAACAGTCATGCAAAAAAAAAAAAAAAAAAAAAAAAATCAATCACTTCCAGCTTTCAGAGGGTGGGAAAAAGCTAAAAAATTGCCACGTCTTTTGGGAGGTTGAGGAAAGGGGGCATCCCCGGCAGATAGCTCCCGCGCAGCTCTGGTGCCCTGGCAGCCTGGTTTCCCTGCCCACTGCACCTCGTGGTGCTGCTGGCACAGCCCACCCTTGGGGACGAGTGGCTGGTGGGTCCCGGGGACATACGAGACACTTTTGCTAGGAAGGATGTCAGGCCAGAAGCGTGGTGGAAAAAAAAACACCCAACATGCTAATGCAGGTAGAAGAGCTGCTTGCTTCCTGCAAGATTATTGTACTCCGATGAAAATCAAAAAAAAAAAAAAAAGTAATTTTGGAGCATACACACAATGAAGAGCAGATGGAGCCAGGGGCACCTTACAAGACTGTGATCAGACAAACAATAATGAATAGGTATGCACAGATGGCAGCAAGCCCTGAGCCCACGTGGTCAGCAGCATCTCTGCTCCCATAACACTGAGCTGGGACCGAGCTGCACCTTCTCACCTCCCCCGGGCCCAGGAACCCCGTAAGGAGTCCCCTTTCCCACGTCTAGGAAAACTAGCCTGTTTTTCTCATTCCATTTTCCTATTTACTTTGTTCATTTTACGTTTCCCTAAGGCAAAAACTCCACAGTGTTTATTAATTTTGATCCCAGAGGGTGCTCAGGGTAAGTGGCCGTGGTTCTGCTGCCACTGCACTGAGACCCTCAGGCTTGATGGGGACTGCATCACGTTAGGCTCCTACAGATACAGAGAGAGGGACAGCAACCACCCGAAGGGCTTCTAAGCCTGGGGAGACAAGCCAGGCAAAGGAAACATTAATGTCCTCATCATATAGGGAGATTAAGATCCTGGTTAATTTTATTTAATTGCCTCCAGCTCCTTTTGGTCAACAGGGAAAGACACCCCCAGGGGTGGATCCAAACCAAGAGGGACAAAATGCCCTGGAGATGAGCCTATATAACTCCTTAGATTGATAAAGGGACCTTACAGCAATAGCCCTCCTGGTTTAGATGGGCTGGTCGAGTGGGGTTAATCCAGGCTCGAGTTGCTGGCTCAGGACTGCATCCAGGGTTGCGTTCAAGCTGAAAGCCTGTGGCTGGATAAGGAGTTGTGCCTGCAACCTTGGAAACCCAGATCAAGACCTGGACTGAACCCAGTCCCCCTAGTTTTTGCTGTATTGCTGTTGCATTTTATGGCCACCAAGAAGGCTTCCCCCCCCAACCTTGATATGTGACTCCCCGGAGTGGGCTGTTTGTCCCCCCAGCAGAAAATAAAGAGTCACACCAGCAGCAGAGGGTGTGGAGGCAGACGCTTTTTGGGCATCAGAACTGGCAGTTTTTAGTGCCTCCAAATGAGTAGGCGACTGTGCTGAGGCTCTTTCTCCCACCACAAATCACGAAGCCAAATATCTCAGCTGCACTGCATGTCTGCAGGAGCTCCTCCTCCTCCGGTGCTGGCTAGTGTGGGAAGGGCTCTGCTGGCACGCAGCTCACCCCAGCACTCCTGTGCGTGTGGCCGAAATTAAGGCCAACCCCGGCGCACGTGTTTGAAATACGCACACGTTTGGCAAAGCCCTTCTGTCTCTTATAACCTGTCCGGCTCCACGGGGAACAACCCGGAGCACACCCAGCACCAGGACCACGTGCAACCGGCCAAACCCTCCGGGGATGCTGGCGGCTTGGATAGCGGGGAGGAGGGCAGAAGATGTGGGCATAAGGACACCAGAAAGCAGAGGTCTTCTCTGCTTCTTCTTAGCGAAGGGAGGGAAACGGATTAGCTAAAGGTAGTAGAAACAGATGTACTTGCGTATCTCGTACCCTATAAAAGAAAGGCCTTTCCAGTGAAACAGATGGGTTTAAGTGCCATTTAAAGCAACTCCTGCTTTACCCAAGAAAGCCTCTCACAAGCTTTGCGTGTTGATTACGCAAGCAGTTTATACAAGAAAGAGTCTGGCCACACATCTCTAACATCACAGGAAGCCTTCTTCATCAAAGCTGAGCCAGAGGAGTCAAGAAAAACAGCCCCCTATGCCTTGAACCTCAAGCAATGCTATTGACTTAAACTACCTGTGGCTGGGAGCTGAGCTTAACTCTGTAACTGCCGCTTCTCCTTCCCTTTTCTGCTCACATCCTTTCGTAGTCTGGCCTCAGGGAGACATTTTTTAGGAACACGTAAACGGCGTGGCTTCATTGTTTCTCATGAACTGTAAGGACTGTCACAAAAGCGCATAGGTAAAAGGTGGAGATTTCACAGAAAAAAAATCACCGAAGCAGAAGTTGTCATTACAGACATTGCGCCTCTAAACTCTTCAGAGCCGAGCCACCAATTTAGCATGTACTGCCTCAGCCACTTTGCACCTTCCTCTACATTAATTTTCTTCAGGGGGCAGAGCAATAAGAAATAAGCAATAGGCTGCAGAGATTTCCTTTTTCTGCCTCCTTCCTTTTGCAGTCCTGTGCTGCATACTAGGGTCACGACCAATACTTGTTTTAGACCTGTGAACGGAGAAGAACGTGGAAGACAGGACCTCAGTTTCTCATCACGTTCAGTGAAAAGGTGCTGGACACAGAAAAAGGTGGAGTTATTTGTTCCCTTCCAATCAAAGCACCGCTTAACAACACAAACCTCAAAAAACCAAAGCAGTAAAAATGATAGGACAATCAGACTTTGTTAGAATAACCGGCGTGAATAGAGGAAAGATCAGCTTGAATGAAGTTTGGAGAGAAAAAAACATCCTCTCATCTTTCCTCCATGCAGGCTAGTCCAACCACTCAGCACACGCTGCTGCTGCTGCCATTTCAGAAGTGACAGCTTTCAAAAGAGCCAGGACTGGTTTGCAATGCTAAGCTGAGGGAAGCAAACGTAAGCAACAGCTGAACACAGAAAAGCAGATGAAACTAAAGTTTGTTTGTTTTTTTTTTTTTTTTAAAAAAGATAATCCCAAGGATATTGTCCTGGTTTGAGGTGAAACAGAACCACAACAGATATAAAATAGAGCAGAGTCAAGGCAAAAGGCTCCCCACAGCAAAAGGAAAGCTGCAGTTTTTGGCTCATTGCTTAAACCAATGCTTAAGAAAGAAAGTCTACCACTGACAAAGATGAGGAGGTAGGGAAACACTCAACATACCTGCTGGTGGCTGCACTAAAAGCCTGAAGGTTCATCTCCTGCAGAAAAAAAGCATTCCTGGTAGAGTAGTGCTCCATCTGCTTACACCCATGAATGCTCCCACCACCAGCACTCATCTACTCTTGTCAACAGCCCACACTTGAGCCTTTTCCCTGCAAACACTTACACCTGCTTCCTGCACAGCTGGTGGCTGTGCTCACACACTGCTCCTATTGTCAGGCAGGTTAGAGATCAGCTGGCCCTACATGAGCCATACCCGGGAATAGTCCTTGTGTCCTCAGTACCTCACCTGTGATGCTTCAGACGTCAGTCCTACCAGCCAGTGCCCTTCTAACAGTGTGAGAGGCAAATGAGCAGCTCGTTAACACCGTCACCGTACTCGTTTCCACCTCTTCAGGGTCAGCTGCCCACTCCAAGCTCCAGCCCCATGGTTGCTAACAAGGTTGGAGCCATGCAAACCCCTTACATTCTTCAGTAAAAAAAAAAAATTAAAAAAATAAAGCAACACAACGTTTTTGGCTGAGAGTGCAGAGAAGAAAATTGATTGTAACCGTGAGTCCAAATAAACTTGTCTGCTCTTTGCTAGATACTGCAGGAGAAGCGGGGTAGATGAATGCAAAGCTCAGGGATAAGTATGGACAAGTTGAAAAAACAAGGAAGCAAACTTTTCTCACACATTTGGGACCAAAGTGGCTAAAACATATCTACTGTAATGGTAGGATGGGACAGCACTTTAAGGGGCTTTCACAGGAGAACAAATTTGTCCAAATTTTCAGTCTTCATATTGCACATGTTTCTCAGGCCAGGTTTGTGGTGGCTCTTTCTCAGAAGGTGCATTTCCAGAGCTGCTCTTGGCCTGTAGAGCAAGTCCTTCCGCCTGCAGCAGCAGGACAGAGTGAAATACTGGCAAATACAGAATTTGTACAGGTATAACTCTTCTCATCTCAGCATGGCCACTCCTGACTCAGACCCTCAGTGACGGTGAAACCTGAACTGGGACTGGATCTTCGTTACCGTTTACTGGCTTTGGTCAGCGCTTTCGGGCAAGGCTCTGGACAGCATTGTCCTTTTCTAACGGGACAGGGACACGCAATGGAGCCCTTTCAATGCGCCTGCCCCATGCCATGCAATTCAGAAGTGGGTGCAAAAAGGGCAACTACTCGACCACCCACTCAAACAACCTGGAGGAGCATTACTGAGACACTAGCAGGGCGCAAGGATGAGGGCACCGTATTTGGTGAGTGCAAGCTTAAAGCAAATATTTGAACAACAAACTGGAATTTAACCAACTCAGTGTTTTATTTGAAAGGAAGGACGTGAGGGATAGCTGAAGCTGCCATCAGGGTGATATAGAACATTCCAAAGGAAAGGAGAGAAAATAAACAAACAAGGTTATTCAAAACGGAAAGCGGGAGCTATGAACCACCTGAAGCTCAGAGAAAAATCAGTTTTAGGTATGTGGGAAACAGATCTCTGTCTTGAGATGTGGTTATAATAATATGAAGATTCCATAAGGAGGGTTTGGGCAATGCCAGAGAATGACTAGAATTAAGGCATGAGGAAGGAAGAATAGCTGTGAAACACCAAGCCACAATCAGGTATCACTTAAGCTTGATGCTTGTCTTCAGGCCAAAAATAACAACGAATCTTCCAATTGAGTATGTGTGAAGCATAAAAATATTTGAAAAATGTTTAGGAAATCAAAAGCTATATGAAGGCAAAAAACCCCCTTCATTACAAGTTAAATCCATATTTTTGCCAAGGTACCCACTGTTTTCAGTGGAACGGGCATTTTGATTATTTGTCTTCGCCTGAGACTTCATGCTGGAAGCAGTACTCAGTACTTGGGTTTCATGTCAGGGAGTGATGGACGGGGAATCTCTTCCTAGAGCTAATTTAGACAACTCATCCTAGGGAGTCAGAGAGACCAAAGATGGCCTTCCTCCTGGTTGAATTGGAAGAAAAAAGTGCCTGTTTTAGGCCACCGCAATGGTGCTGTTTTGTATGCTTGTTCTGCCTTATTCGAGAAATACTGGGGAAGCCTGATGTCATTTGGTTTCTGGAGGCGTTCCTCCTGAGACGTAGAGGGATGGAACTTGCAGCCTTTGATGAGGAAGACAAACAGAACTGTATCTCTAAAAAGAAAAGGAAACCCTCATAGGTTTTTTTTTTTTTCTTCCAGATGTTCATTCAAGCATTTGAGTTAGCATAAAAAAAAAAAAAAAGGCTTAAAACAGTCTAACCAAAATCAGTCTTAATCAGGTTTTGTTTCCATGGCACCTTTGATGTCATAAGCTTAATAGCTCTCTAGTGATCCATAGAGTCTTCCAGGAAAAAAAAAAAAAAAAAAAAAGGCTAGACAACCTGAATGCCAAATGTTGAATACACCCTTAAAAATATCCTTTCTGAAAAGTTTTCAGGCCTCCCTTCTCTTTTAAGAAGCAAGGGAAACCAAAAATCAAACCAGGAATTTCCCCCTCCTACACACACCCCCACCCAGCATTTCACCAGAAATCTTTGCACAGCAGTTGGAATATATGGAGACCTACAAATACATTATTAAACTGCAAAGGAAATGCATAAAAAAGACTGTTATAAAAATAGCTGTAAAACACTTTTTTTCATTCTACAGATGCAAACTCTCAAGAAACATCTTTCTGTCAAAACTGAAACAGATTGCGGTGTTCGGCAGCACATTTCTTTGCTAGGGAAACATTCTCGGTATTTTTGCTCTTTGTCTTATGTTTTTTTCCCAAGGATTTTCTAACTAATCACGGCGCTGATGGATGATAGCAGTCATGCTATGGCTGCTACTAACACACACAACTCTTGCCAGAGGTAAAGTAGGCGTAATTTGCTTTTATTTAAAAGCTTTTGCTGGCGCTTGTGGTCAAGCAACGTTCCCAGTCCCAATGCCCCTCAAGGTCCTTGCCTGATTTCATATGAAGAAGAAGGGGCAGATCTTTGGTTTGGTGCTCTTCTGGTTATCACTGGACACTGCCACTGTTTGAGAAGCAACACTGCATCGCCCTGCCTGGTGGTTTTGGAATATATAGGAGGGGGACTAAAGCTTCAGATGACAAGACTTACGGAAACTTGCTGCCGGAGAAATTAAATATCATTAACTGTACTAAAAAAAAAATATCAAAACTCTAATACTGATTAGAAGCTTTATTTCTTTGAAGGTAGAGTGTAATGATTTTGATGCGCTGATAGTAAAATACACAGCAAACATCTGCTTACTTTGATAAAGGGAACCGCTTAAAAATTCTTTTTTTTTTTTAAAATAAAAGTTGCCAATCATACTTATCAAACAAGATACCTATGAAACACGATATGAACAAAATAAAACAGTTCTTCAAAATAAAAGCCACTAGTCAAATTAATTTATGATTTACTGTTGCTAGAACAGAAAAATGAAACATTTTATCCTTTACATGTCCAGGCTTGAACTCTGTGATACATGTAGACTAAATCTGAATGCTGTCAAAGGAGTCAGCATACTAGCTAATGATAACTTATAACCCATTTATGAAAATAAATAAGCTTGTCATATTGAAGTAATTATCATATTTTAAAAGGATAATATCTAAGAGAATTTTAAGCATAACTTAAAAAGCGGATGTTACCTCTATACATGAAAGGATTTGAACTAAAATCACTATACTGGTGAATTGCTTTAGGCTTTTGATGATGTAACAGAGATTGTAATAGAGCTTATTGTACTTAAATCACTTGTGTACACCCCAGAACTTGGCCCTGTTACACTTACTCTGATACAAAATGTAGTGGCTGGTCTATTTTCATCTAGAATAAGAAGATAATAAATAAAACCACAGATTTTTTTTTTCTTTCAAGTATAGACATTCAGATGCAGTAATTACATATTTGTTTTCTTTTTTTGGGCTGCTGGATTGTTTGACTCTCTAACCTTGTATCATTACACAAAAGATAAAGTAAATTAATACAGCGTGTTAAAACCCAGAAAAAACACTTCTCATGTTTTGATAATACTTGTTTCCTAGTTATGTTGTGTGGCTTGTATTTCGCATAATGGGACAGATTTCTTTAGACAGATATTTACATTTTCATATATCTAGATGCTATTATTCCAAATTAAGTTCCATAACAAACATGAGCAATTTTATCACAGGGAATTTTAGCGGGTAAAGTTTTCCAACGAACCATTCAGCCATTCATATACAGACCCATGTTCAAGTTTTAATGTGCTTCTATTTATCCTGCTTAAAAACAAACATCTCCAGCCAGAAGAGACTGACAGGCACATGAAAGACCACTTTAATCTCCTTCCCCAGCCAGTGCGGATATATGAAGTATAGTATAAACTGGAGCATGCTTAACTTGCGTGGTGGAAAGCCTTGGAAAGGCGCTTTCCAGAATATTGCTATTATAAACGACTTTATAAGAGAAGGGTGATGAAAAATATTAATCTCCGTAGCTGGTATTGGGAGCAACTGGTAGTTGAGCTTGGTGGAAACTGGTTTCTGATAGGACTACAAGCTGTGTGAGGTACAGTGCTTACAAGGCAAAACCAAGCAAAACATGCCTGCCTATTAAGTTAATATGAAAAGCATAGACTATAAATCTTTTGAAGTTATGCTTCTGTTTGAAAAGCAAATCACTGATTAAAGACAGGGTCCAGGACCTCTACGGGTCCAGATCCATGACTGGAGCAAGTGGAAACCACCAGTAATTCAGGATTTTTAAGAGCATGCTGTTATCATCACTACACGCACCCACATATGCACACGCTGACTTTTACTAACTTTTTGCTTTCATAACTGCAAATCAAATAGAATCTTTTAAAATAAAACAAATCCCTTACTGAAAGCTGTTAACTTTTCCATCTTGAAAATATTCTCCTCCTTTTTTTCTTCTTAGTCACTTCTCCTTCCTCAGACTTGTCTTAGCCACTCTCTCCCTCCCGCTTTCTTTCTCTCTTGGTGACTAACGGGTTTCAGGAATGAACTTCAGAGGAGCCTGAAAGAAAAAATATCTCTTCCAGATTGGCTATTTTTCGATTAACTCCTACCAATACGTATTGCAGGCAGTTCAGAAGACTGGCCATAAAACATGCACTCTTTCATCTCCGTGTTACCCTTTCAGCTGCAGTTCCAGGTAGTAATAATGAGAAGCTGTCGGTGAACTTCAGGCAGCATCGCTTTCTTGAGGATCCTTACTCAGAACTGGGTTTTGCAGCACAAGTTCACCCTTGCCAAAAGGAGACGTTCTTAACAAACGCGCCACTTTCTTCTGTTCTTTCCATCACTTATTGTTGGTTTTTTCCTTAATAGCATATTAGCTTCCTTCTTGATTCAAATCCTCTCTTGAACTGACCCGAGTCACCCACCCTCTGTTTTCATAGCCAGTAGTGGTTTCCAGCAGCTTTTCTCTCTGTACCATCCACATAACAGCTCTTTTTTTTTTTTTTCACCCGTAGCATAGTCTTTTGAAGAGCCCAACTCAGTCTGCAGCAGAAGTTTACCTTTAAAAATACCTCTTTCTCTCCTCTTACCCATTCTCCACCCCTTCCTCCCCTCCATCCAATCAGCAGAGTAACTCCAGTATTAAAGATGAGCATTTTTTCAAACTCACTCAGCATTTCTGTCCATGTCAGATAAAGAATCTGTGTTTTCTATTCCCATTTTTAAGTTTTACCTTTGCACTACTATTTCACCACCTTTTTACTTTACCTGTTCTGGGGACCCAATTTCTCTCATGTTTAATGTTCTTCTGTCCTAACGTTCAGTATAAGATCGAATATTCAAAGGTACCAAGCAGCTTCCAATTATTCCACATTTATAACACAGTAATAGAGAAAAATCTGGACTTGAAGCCCCAGAGTGATGTCTGTGCCACTGATTTTATTGTTATTTGCATGTCCTATAGTGTCCCCGATAAAAAACACATCTCTCATTTACACGATGGCTTCTGACCTCAGAGTTAGCTTTTTCTTCCACAGACCCATAAAATGAACATAAGGAGAAAATGAGGGCCCAGGCTAACAGAAAAACGAGCTGAACTACAGCAGCTCTAGACCCAAGAGTCTCTGATTATTCCACTTTTGCAGGAGATCTGTGACCAAGTGAGAGGCAGGAGCCTCTGGCAGCACTGCAACCCAGCCAGGGGCTCAGGACTCACGGAGCTTCGCACACCAGAGGGAACTCAAAACACTTCCATGGTTTTTTTGCTTATTTTGAAATTGAACCCAAGAGAGCAGAAAATACTCAGCTTTATACACCACAGATCAAATACTTCTTCATCATTCTGCATGTGTACCATGGGCAGGACTGATCCTACCACAGCACTTCGCCTTTAGAAGAACCTGGTTACAGCAAGGAAGGAGGAGGATCTTTGATCCCTGGGTTATGGTCCTAGCTCTGTTTGAAATTTCTCCACAAAAAAAAAAAATAAACCAGAAAAAAGTTTGGAGGGCTTGCCAGCATGACTCCTGGAGCGTGGTGTGATTTACACTCGCTAGCTCTGTGGCTAAGCCTCAACTTCTCCTGATTCACAAGGCCTGTTTTATTTACTTTCTTAGTAAGAGGAATCTCTGTTTGTGCTTCTTCGCCTAAACTTGCTGGTTTGACCAAAATGGGGAAGGAGACCACAAACTCCTGTGGGTGAGAGGTGCGAGAGAGCCTATGTTTCTAGCAGTGTTTATCAGGATGGAGAACTGGATGGTACATCCCACAGGAAGCTCCCTTTTATTGTGGAGCTTGAGCACAGTGACAGAATTCTTTTGAGCAAGGCATCTACTAGCTTCACACTCCCGACACCTTTACAAAACCCAGAATTTAAATAAATACTCTTTATCTGACTCGCGATGGCTCCAGATCAATCCCAACAGCCATTATAATATTTGGATGCTCTATAATTTCATTAGTCTGGCTTTTTTCATAGATATTTAATTTGAAGTATTTTTGCTGCATTCTGATGATACTGGAGTAAATTGTGCAGCATTGCGCTGGCTTTTTGGTGATGACCATCCATCCAGCAGACTGGTTAAAAAAAAAAACAACAGAAAATCACAAGGTAACAGGCTATGGTTGTTGCTTTTTAAAGTTTTTCTATACGCAGGATTTCAGCCACATAACTTCTACCCATTTTAATGGCCTTATGTAACAAAACTCCTTTTCACATGTTTGGGCTAGTACTTAAAGCCCCGTAATGTATTTGTGGCCCTGTTTGTCCACGCAACAAACATTCCCTAAAATATGCTTAGGGGTTGGAATGACAAGAGGGAATGAATTCTCTTGTGATGCTTTTTGTGGCTGCCGCCTTCAGTTGTCCTTCAAGCATCTCTCTGCCGAGATGCCTCAGCTATGCACCACGTAGCCACCGAGTCACCAGTTTGAATTTGGGTGCACAAAAGAAGCCTGTATTTGGTACGGGTTTACCCCAGAGTAAACCTCAGACTGTCAGCAGCTCCCACAGGGAGAGGTGAAACACCACCCTAGCAAGGGTGGGAAGGATGGCAGCATGGACCTCTGCCTGAGAAATCCCTATTCATCATAGATTAAGTCAACCCTGCTTATCATTCACAGCCCTTGGGGTCTTCCTTGTCATTTAAACTAACACCCTTCCACACAGCCCCAGCCACATCCAGAGTTTTTCAGGTAGCTATAAATAGAAATTATGGCTATTATAAAGCCTCTTTACTTTGTGAGAGAGGTGAAATGAGGTGTACTCTGAATAAACATTCAGGTGAAAGCTTTCCAAAAGGCACAGTCTTTGGGATGTTTTTACAATAGAGATAATTTAAAAGTAGTTCTGGTTTGGGTTTGTTTCAGTTTTGTTTTGTTTTTTAAAATTGTTTTCTTCTGTGTGCAAGTGGCATGCAAAACATGAGTAGGTCAGTGAATAATGGTAGATTTGGTGGTATTTTCTCCTTTGGATTGGTGCCTAAGTAGTCTAAATCATGTATACACATGCTGGCATCACTGGATATGAGATTACAGAAATGGAGAATTACATATGCCTTTTTAGTAATTAAAATTTCTATTGTACTTGGTGTCTTTATTAGGAGTCCCTGAGCCCTCTTAATTCCCGGTGTTAGAATCCCTGTTGCCTATTTTTAATATTCTTGCAATGTAAATACATTTTTTACATTGCTTTAAGGACCTTATGTGAATAATACCCAAATAAACACAAAACAGTGAATCATATTATTTCTGGATACTTCATATACAAGTAGCATGAATTCGGGTCATGGAGCGCAGTGAATTCATGAGGATGCTATTCTGGCTTGTAAGACCAATTAAACAAAAAAGTAAAGTAGATTGCTTTAGCTGTTTTGCAAAAAAAAAAAAAACCCAAACTTTGAATATTTCATTTGCATTTTGTTTACCAGGAGCTCCTAGCGAGCTTCAGTCAGACGTGTGCTCTCACAAACTGGTCCCTCCCATTTGCATTTTAGCAGTGCCATATTGCTGCTGCTGTGACAAGGGGAAGGAAGAGGCCATTCATTTAAAAAGGGAAAAATTCAGTAAATACCAATGTATTTGGCGTATGGTTCTTACATCCTCCTGCCTTGCTAAATTGTCCATGCAATCCAAGAGCAAGGATGTGGTGCTGTTTTGTTCCTAATTCTCCTGTGACAAAGTGAGGCCTTGGGTACGAGTCCTGATGTTCATGGCTCGGAGGAAAGTACACTGGATGCTATATTTAATAATAATTCTGGATTTCAAACTTATACAGCAACAAAATTTCATAATGTTACTGAAAATAGGATATTTGAATAGGCAAGAAAGAAGGTGGAACAAAAACTTCATATACACATATCCAGCTATACTTAACACCAAGTTTAAATTTGATAGAATTGTTAATTAGGACAATGCAATTTCCCATAAGATGAGGCAGGCTCAACACTTTTTCTCAGCTTCAACATATTACAAACATTTTGTCCCAATGAGTAGGTTGTATCTGCAAACAAAGATATAACAATTTCATGCTTTGTTCTTTCAGAGAGACTCCATTTGCAAAGTTCAACAATAAATCCTGAAGCCTGATGTATTCCTGTGAAAGAAAATGGTCTTCCCTGGTTTATAGATTCCCCAAAATATGCTAGATATCTGCCTCAACAATGAGCACAAAACTTCAGTTACCTGGAGAACAGGTCAGAAAACTGGATGAAAACAAAGAGATGGAGATTTCCTGAAGAAACAATCCTGTGATATTTTCTTGTTTTGATCGAAACCAAAGCATTTTGATGAATGGTATTTTAAATAACATGGAGATTTTAGTTAGTAACTGATTTTTTTTCCCCCAACAAAACTTTTCTCTCCTCCCCAAAACAGTTGCATTTCTTTTTGCATTGGCTTGCTTTCCCAAAGAGCTAGAAGCGATACCAAAGAGTGTGAGTGTGCGCTGAACACGTTTTTCTGGGTGCCTACAGGCACAGCATCATCTTGCAAAGAGTTTTGCTGGGGAGGTTTCAACACTGTATGTTTCTGCAACATTTTCAATGACAGCATCTGGATATGGACCACATGGCCACCTACCACACCCTCCTAAGAAAAGCTGGGTGGCATTTCTGGTTAAAACTTCTATCAGTGAAAACTGCAGAGCTGTGTTCCCAAAATGCTCACAGATGACTCTCACTTTTGCCAGATTTTGCATCCAAGTTCAAAAGAAACCATTCCAGGGTCAGATAATTTTATTTGTAGAGGCTTTAAAAAACTCAAAACCAAAATGAAAAGTTTCCTGTTATATGAAACATATTAACTTTGCAGTCTTATGATTCTTTATCTTTTTCTTTTTTTTTTTTTTTTCTTTTTTTGGAGAGCTAGCAACTCCAGAATCAACCTCCTCAAGGAAAAACTTGTCTTTTCCAAGAGGCTGTGCAAGGCAGAGAAGATGTAAAGCAAGTATTCCCAGATTGTCTAAGTGACCTAAAAGCAATATTATTTTTCTTTACCTCAGGCAAAAATACACACCAGAACACCTGCATACGTCCCTTTGCATACCACGCAAATGTGTTGAGGTCAGGTGAAGGTTCTGAGGAAGGACACCAAAACGATTTTCCTAAGCATGTCTTCTCTTTGACACCGTCTTGTTGAACCTGGAGTCCTCTTGGGCAACGTGTTCTCTGATTAAATTAAGGAGATACATAGCCACGTCCCTCCAGTCTTCAAGTACAAGGGGAAAAATTAGTTTCTTATTCCAGAGATTTTGGTAGAATAGAAGATTGTCAAGCCTTAGTTTCTCCTTTATCATTAACATTACAGTTCAGCACAGGAATAACAGCGCAGGGGAGAAGCCCCCAGCCCACATGGTGTCCATTCCCACCTCCCAAGGATAAGTTGCCCAGAAGTGGAGTGCCTGCTCATCCCACAGCACCAGCAGTAGCACCAGAAAAGGCAGAGCCAAGAACAGTGCTGACACAGAGCTGTCGTTGAAGAAAAGAAGCCACGCTGTCCCAGGTCATTAGATGACTAGGCCACTAAGATGAATGGAAATAAGTATATTTCTTACACAAATTGCTTCTTACCAAGTTTCGGCAACGGTTTCCCATGCTGTAACCAAATGGGAAGTGTCAGAGCTCAAAGGACCAGCTCCCAAACCGTGGGGAAGGAGAAAGACATCCTCCTCTTTGCTGCATTTTCAAGGCAACAGCACATTTGCCTCCTTCAGTCTCCTCCTCTCTCTTCACCTGCCGTATTTATTTCCTTGCAAATGTTGTGGAAGTGAGGCTGTGCATTAAGCAAACGTACATCTCCTTGGACGCTGTGTACACCAGACTTCCACCTCTTCAAATTTTACACCAAAGCAGTTCCATTATTTTCAGATTTTTATCCCTTACCTATCACCATGACATCTGATGAGATAATCTGTTGGGCAAACCTGATCAAAGCACAGGTTTTTCCCTTCCCCCAACATGGGGGCACAGGCACATATAACTGTGCTCCAGCTAATTTAACAACATAAAAGCAAAACATTTTACATGTAGGATCCGGCACCATCATTTTCTAATGTCAAAGGTCACATGAAATACCTCTTATGTTGTCTCAGCCTATTTCCTGGCATAGAGTTGTAATCTCCGAGAACACATAAATGTTTCAGTATTAGTACTAAGAAGCCACATGAGGGAGCATTTGCAGAATTGAAATGCTTTCCTTGTATCAGTGTAAATAAGGGAGGGAATCAAACTTGATCCCTCTGGGATATATAGAATTCAGACAAATCTAGATGTTATTATCCATTTCTCCGCTCATCAGGGATGGAGAATTTGTGATTTCCACTGAAGACAGAGTTTCTAAAAGAAAGCCCATTAGTGGTGTCAACCAGGCAGTTTCTTACTCTTGCCAAAGTAAGCTGTGACAGGTATACCTGAAAGTAAGTGGGTTTACATTTCAGCTAGATGAAAATATAAGATACTCTGTACAGGTTATTCCGGGCTGAGCGTGGCAGCTGTGCCACCTTTTCTCAGGTTATCAGCAGCCTTGGGTGACAGTGGCAGGCAGTGGTAAGGTCCCAGTTCCTGCAATCTTTTGACGAGGTAAATAGCTCAGCCTACACGCTTCTAAATAACTTTTACATCTTATGCTTTTATATCTTAGGGTTGCTAAAGGAAATAAACCCCACAGGTACATAAAGTGAAACCAACCTCAATATTTTTATAAGCTGACTCACAATCTTTTGAATGTTTGAGGTTGGCAATACTGAGGCTAACCAAAATGGGAAATAAAAAAGCGTCAGTATGAACTGTGATGGGAAATGAGTATACGTTTCTGCTCTGTACTGTTATCTCAGCAAAAAATCAGCTGCAGCTTGGGCTATCCTCATTGACAGAATCATCTTAGTCAGAGAACAATATCAAATGACTGTACTGAAAACATTTTTGCTAGTAGTGCTAAACAGGTGTTGAATGAATAAAAAAATCAGCACTCTACCTCCAAAAGTCAACATTCCTAGTAATTGTTGTCAATCCAACTCATTTTGAAACCAGTTGAAAAGCATTTAAGCAAGATCCTATTTTTTCCTCATTATTTACACCTAAAACTGACTGAAGAGCAAGTAATTAATGAACCACATGAAAATCAAGGTGCAGCTATGATATTATGAGCACACGTTGCTGCGTACTAAGCGTTTGACTAAGAAATTTGCAACTGATTAACAGGCAGAAGCTCCAGCAGCCCCTTCTTTGCTTCTGCCCAAACCACATCACCAGCTCCCACCGTAGCAGAGAGGTGGAAGGGAGAGAGCGAAAAGAAAGATAGACCCAAACTTTCAAACTGAGTATATTTGCTGGGGCTGGAGGAGGGCCAGGATGCTTCTCGCGGCGGTATTTGTGGTGGGAGCAGTGGATGTTTGCTGAGCCACACCAGGTCCTGGGGACCTGGTGGCCACCTGCAAGCTGCATTTGGGCTTGGCCTGCTGTCTGCGGGGTGGCCCCGCAAATCACACAGCGTGCAACTTATCTGCACTGGAAATAATCCCTCTTTTCCTAAGGATTAAATTTAACCCAGATCACTCCAGTGAGCCGGTTTACGGCTCAGTCCCCCCACTCCGTCGTGTCACGGCAGCCACGGGGGGAGTAGACTCTGTCACGGGAGCGTCCGAGGGCAGGACCTCCACAAACCTCCTCGGCCCCAACACGCGCAGCCTGATGGAGAAAGAGAGGCTGGCACTTATCCTCTCTAATTTTTATCGTTTTCACTGCTTACTGGTCTTCTTTGCATGAAATCACCTGACCATTTTTATTAAACCAAAGTAGGTCTGAAAGTCTGGTGTTTGCCGTTATCCTCATCTCCAGAGAACAATTCTTTGCAGCTCCAGTAAATAGGACTTAAAAGGTAAATGGTATTATAGTGTTAATTTCAAAGTGAATTATTCAAAAAGTGCTCTATATGTCAGCAAGCATCATTTTGTGGAACTATATTAATGTCTTCCTTAAATACAGTTCTCCCTTTCTAAAAGCTGTTTTATAGATCCAGGAAATATGTCTGGTATGAAGAAGTGCTTATTGTAAAGGATGTTTTAGCAGTTGTGTTCAATTAATGAGGAAGGCAGGATGTAGCCCTATATAAGAAATAGCATAATAGCAACAATTCCTTGGGGCTTGGGAATCTTCACACTTCCAGGTACTGAGCAGTTATCCATTCATTCAAGATACCAGGTCAGTTTTGTTTGGTATTCGTTATTTTACATCAAAAACAGGTAATACCTCCTTTTGACAGGACTCTCTGTAAAGAATTGAGAAGCTAAAAATAATAAGAAACTGTTGCTTTTCAGCAGAGATGCCCGAAACCAAATCACTCGGAAAGGACCCCAAAGCTTCCTGATCAGCTGAAACAAATAGAAAACTCCCAATCCGACAGCAACGGCCATTCAATAAGGAAAGGATCAGACTGCAAAATTCTGCTTTATCCTACTGACTCAGCCATCAGCTCCCTTTCTGCCATTTCTCAAATTTGAAGGGTGGCAAGAAGATATGTAAGTAGCAGAAGACCTCCCCAGATTTCTCCATATTGATGTGTTACTGGACACTGCTAAGCAAACAAATGGCAGCCCTGATTTAAGAGAGAGCATTATGTGCTTTGAAATCGTAAAGGAAGAGGGAAGTGCTTAGGAATCCAAGTGGTAAATCTGGTTTTCTGGGTTTCTCCCCTTCAGTTGAAAGGACCGAAACTCCCTGTCTTTTACGTCCCACATCCATTTCGTGAACTCTGTGGCACTGAGGATTAAAAACAAATAAATGCAAATATTAAGAGGATTTAAAATGTCTGCGAGGTGGCTGTGTCCCTGTCATCTTTCGTAAATAATGGCTGCATCTATGTTTATTTATATTGCCAAACTGCTTAGAAGCTCAGCCAGGCTTGGGATCCTACAGTGAGGGCCGGTACAGAGAGAGACACGGAGGTGACAGCAGGCAAGGGTTGTTCTCATCCCTGTTGTACGAGGGATAATTGCAGCGTGGGGAGATTACACCCAACGGAGCACCAGTTGCAGTTGGTACTGGTGGAAGGAATAGTGCAAGGGACATGACAGAAAACTGGAACTGTCACCTCTGCCTCTAAGCGGCACCGCAGCTCGGGCAGTAAAAATCAAAAACAGAACAACCTGCCTGGTTTAACTCATGACAACGCTCTCTCAGCCTCTTCCAGTGCACTTTATTGTGCCCACAAAAGAAAAGTGCAATTTACTGGTAACTGGGATTTCAGTGCTTCGGCTGAGGCTTACTTGGGAGGCTGGATCTAATGTCCAGAGCTTGGTCTTGGCTCTCCATCTCTTACTACGCAGGTGAAAAATGTAGCCAGGTTTTGTTTATACTTTATGTATGACTATATTTCTATCAAATACTTGCAAATGATAGCAACATATTGCAGAACAAGTGTTATTATTCGGATCTTCTTCTGGTACTCACTTTCAAATTTTCTTCTCCTGCAACGGTGCACGGATATACACTATTATAGGTAAAATACAGAGCAGAGAACATCTGTGATGACACTTTTCAAATCAATTAGAAGCCCTGTAATATTTGGCTGTCTGGCAAGCTGCACACTTCCCCGTAACCACAAACTCCTGCAAATTGCACTAGCTGTTAGTGAGGGAAAAAAAAAGAATAAGATCTATTCGGTGATTTTTCAGGCTTTTTTATAGTGAGTGTGACCTCATGCATTTAAACTGATCACAGTGTTGACTTTTCATGTTGACAGTTAATATAAATAAGATATTAGTGTCATATTTAGTTATTGGTCATTACTTTTGACTTTAATTCCTCAGGTGTATTTAAAAAAAATTAGTCCCAGTCAAAAGTTTAGTAAAGGCAATAAATCTTAAACTGCTCTTCTCTGTGTAAAACACCCACTGGCATATTCAACTACCTTACAAAAATCACCTGCATGGTAAGTGGCCAGAAAGAAACAAAAAATTTAGGGTATTTTCTTGTGGACAATTAGAGGATGAGACCTCAGAATCCAAAACCTATCTCATTCTACCTGTAGCAAGTCAAATTGGCTCAGGCAGGGACTTGTACCACACGTTCACCACAGGTTTATCATACCCATGGTCTCCCAATGGTGTTTCAGCTGTCATACCAGCAAAGCCTAGCTAAAAATTATTATTATTATTACTACTACTATATAGTAACCCACAAACTGCAAGTCCAGACACTGCTGTGGGAGGTGCAGTACAGGATGCGTTAAAGGTGACCACAACTACCTCATTCTGAACCTACAAGGAGCAGGAGGAGGAGAAGAACTTGAAAGTGGTGTATTGTCCAGCAGCCAGAAGGGACACCCGGAGGAGAGCCCACCCCAGCCCCTCCTGCCTGGTGCTGACAGGCGCCATGGAGAACTTTGCCACTGCTCACACATGTTACTAAGTGCAGGGAAACAGATTTTTTTTTTCTTTTTTATTTTTTTCCCCCTGGGATTTACAAGTTGGCCAAGTTTCAGCAGATTTTCATGAGGATGGCTAAAAGCACATCGCCAACATCAGGCTGACAGACCTGCTTACTTCACGCAAATAACGCCTAGCCAATTTTTGAATTCCTGTTCTCAAGCATGAAGACAACATAAACGAAACAAGTTTTCTGAGAACAAAAATAAAGTACTAAACCAATATCCTTCCTGCTCACTTTAGTCCACAGGTTGTACTGTTTCGTTCACACGCGTACACAAATCGGCTTGGTGCAGTCTTCAGCAGGGAAAATGTCATTCACAGTAATGAAACTCTGCCAGGGTTAAAAACCAGATAAAGATGGTCTTTACTGGGCCATGCCAGGCAGCTGTCTTGGTGGTGCTCCAAGCTGAGCCAAAAATATTTGGACATTTAAACAGTGTAAGAGAGACAACTAGCAGAAGAAATGTATCTGAGACAAGTCTGGAGGTGAGATTTGAACAAGAAAGGATTGCAAAGAGCTTTGGCTCTGAAAAGTAAGGTGTGAGGTGAATGATGTTTGGTGTAATCATACCTTTCTTTTCTTTTCTTTTTTTAATCCACATATGCTTCTTCTTATGAGTTAACTTCTCTGGAATGAACGCAGTTTAAAGCATCCCTCTGGGAGTCTTTTGTGGTACAGGTATTTGTAAGCAGCTACCATGCCGACGCTGCCCACCTCGTCTACCTGAAAACGGGTGACTGCTTTGTAGGCAAACTATTTATGTTCCTAACCAAGATCTATTGAAGTGCCATACACAGTAATTTCAACTAATTTGTACAAAGACAGTAGCAACGTTAAGGTCTGTTGGATTATTATGGGAGAAAAATACAATTTCAGAAGTTCAATCCGTGTGCTGTGAGTGCTTTGGTTCAGGAGCAGCAGAAACCCGTGGGCTTTGACGACAGATTCAGCACCAGTACACATGCCACAGCAAAGCACAACGGCAAGGAACTTGCCCATAGAAACAAGTTTCATTGAAAAAAACAACCTATGTGACATTTACCTGCAGCTGAATCACAAAGGCACGTCTTTCCCCCAGCTGTGTGGATTGAAGGCGAGAAGAGGTTTGCCCACATCACAAGCTCCCTCTTGACATCAGCAGTGATGCCATCCCTGCTTGATCACCAGAGTGGCGCCTACACTCAGTGGTAAACGAGGCCATTTGGGGATGCTAAGAGAAAATGGCAGGGTGCAGTGTGCACCTGTATACCCCAAGGCACTAACTCATACCCCAGAAGAGGGTTGGACTCGATGATCCCAAGGGTCTCTTCCAACCTAGATGATTCTATGATTCTAAGAGAGGGCCCAACCATACTGCCAGTCAGAGGTGGCCTTTGGCTCTTGCTGCTCCTCCAACCATGCCCTGGCACATCTGGGAAGGACACCAGAAGGGACACTAGAAGGTGAGTTTACAACAGAAGGTTGCGTGTGGCACAGCGTGCAGGAGAACCAGCTGGGGAGGGACTTGGCCACAGGCTTTCACAGGTACCTCCAGTTCACTCAGAAGCAGGCAATTAGTCACTCTTTAATGATTGCATAGGCTGGCTTTGAAATTCAATAGAGAGACTATTTGATTTTCTTCTCTCTTTATGCCTCCTTTCACGGTAGGATTAGAAAGTGTCTACAAGGAGAGATTTACCCAGTCCTTTTCCTCAGTTTCCTTGGCCCCTCCTGCAATCAGAGATGTTTGGAGTCTGCTTTATATCTGCTGGGTGCCATCCCTGAGGGTGTTTGCTCCCACACATGCTTTATTCTCCCAGCTCTCCACCTATACCCGTGGCTAGGAGTGACTGGCACAGCAGCCAACTTGGGCTTTTCTGGCAGCTCCTCCCTGAGCAGGTCTTGGCTGGTGACATATAGCCACAGCTCGGCCCCGTTGCACTGCCCATCAAGGGTCCAACTCAACAACTTCGCTCTCCATTAAACACATCAATTCCCATGAAATTTTTCTATAAGGAAGAGATGTTTTTCTCAGTATTACTTGCAGTCTCTCCACCAAAATTGTAATACGTAAGCCTAGCATCAGCCCCTCCACCATCACTAAATAAAAGCTGTAGTGGCCCTGTTAATCTGTGTCAGAGGCTACATCAATTACTCCCACGACAAACTCCTTTGAATTACAGGAGAAAACAGATAAAAGCAAAGCAGAGAAAAGGAAAACATGTGCCTCAGTCTTTGGTTTCCATGATCCCTCTCTCCCTCCCTAACGAAATAAATGAGTTGCTGTGTGGTCTGTTCAGCAGATGGGTCAGCAGAGGCACTTTCTGCCGTGGAAGTTCTGCACAAAATGAGTTTAACATTTATTGCATGTGGAGATGAACGTACGTTTTTAAGTGGATTCACAAACCAGTGCACTTACAGTACTAAAACTAGCAGCAGTAAGTAAACTTCTGTCACAGACAGACCGAATACCAGTGTCAAAGACATCACTGCAGTTACATTTTCAGTTGCCAATAGCCAGCAGATTGAGGCTTTTGTAGATCCTGCAAGTGTCATCCATCTACAGAGCCAAGACCTGGTCTTCAGTGATTTTCAAAGTATCACGGATAGCTTGCTCGCAGGCTGGCGTGCTTAACTGGAATTCGTCTAGTAGCTGCTTAAAGGAGGTAACGAAGCAACCAAAGAGCACGATGGCAGCTGATGGAAAAAGTGCCAGCTGATGACATCGTTCTCCACTTTGTTACAAATATATGAGCCCGGGTGGGCTGACTAGGATTAAAATCTAGAAACCCATACACCACTTTCTCACAGATAGTGCAGATGGAGCCTATTTTGTTTGTCTGTGCCCTGTTTGTCTGCCAATATGTATGCTCTGGAAGGGCATATTTCCCTCCTTTTTTCCTCTAATTTTCCAGCTTCTAATTCACGAAAAGTTGGTAAGAAATGTATTACATATTTTTTTGTTAGTCGCCTCTTCTTCTCTTCCAACTTAAGAACAGCATACCACCAAGATAACCCAGTGCTGCACCAATTGCCTTTCTAAATGCATTACAAAGTACCCAAAGCTGTTGCTATGTCAGTTCTAGATTAATTTGTTTCTGTGTGAAAGTCCATCATTTTCCTCCTTTATCCCTAAATCACTTCCACCTCGGCTGTCTCTTTTCACGTTTGGTGACAAGGAATAAAAATGGCAGTTTCAAAAAAAGGGAATGACTAATTTCTAAAATAGAAACATATATTTATACTTTTCCCCCACATGATTTATACCCACTATTTTTCTCATCCCTTTTGGTTGCTATTCAATACCCAACAGAATTTCACTGAACTGAGACTATGCCGACATGTGAAATGATACTACACTGACACACGAGTCTTCCTTTGGAGTACTGGTGACTCATTAAGAAGCCACTTCCTGTGCACAGTGATGTCCACTTACCAACGACACCTTCCCACCCCTTTTTTTCTACCCGGTACCTGGGAATTTGTTGTTTCTGCGGGAAGTCTGACTTGGCCATGTGAGCCAAAGGCCCTTGCATGATACAGAAATAAAGCCTTTCCATGGAAATAAAGTCTTCATTGTAAGCGTATCTGGCTGGAAGGGTCAATGGGGAAAGTATACTGGGAGTTGAAGACACCGTGGAGCTTGCCCTCCCAGGGAAGCTGTGCCTGTGCTGGCTCACTGGCTTGCTCAGAAAGGCTGGACACTGCCAGGAGCCCCCCCAGATCTCACCGTCAATCACTTCAAGGGTCATTCCACTGCTGACACCTTGCCAGGTTTAGATTTAGAGCTGCTTCTATTTTCTGGCTGCTAACGTCTTTAAACTTAATAGCACTTTACTTTCATTTCATACTTTCTCTACTTCTTTAACAGTCATTTGTGAATACAACCCCCCCAAGAGATTAAAGAGGTACATCCATCTTTCCTTCAGAGAGAGGCTGGTTTTCCTCTTTCAGTTCACGTCCACTGCCAAGCATTTTGAACATACGCTTATAATGATTGTTTTTACAGGTTTTCCTAGAAGTAATGAGCACTAACTTGTACTTTTTTGGGATCATCATTCTTTTTAGAGGATACTGAAAAACACCACTTCAATTTCCATTATAAATGTACCTACTGTAGGCACTGTACATAGTACATATAGGCTACTTACATGGGAACGTTTTAAAGCTTTATACATAAGCTTCTCTAGAGTCAAAACCCAATCCCTCAGCTTTTTCATCGTCTAGCTTTGGTGTCCTGTTATCCCTCAGCTGATCTACTTCTTGCAAACTGTATTAAAACAGCACCTCAGTCCCAGACTGTGCCATCTTTGTTGCTTGAGGAAAATTGGTGCCTCCGAGCAGCCTCCCCAGAGAAGACAGACAGAATTACATCTGTGAGCTCCTCAGCACTATTACTTAATTACCTCTTGCCTTTATTTTCTGGTAACCCACTTGTCACACTATAACCTTTATTTTTCTCCTCCAAGGTGCTTAAAGAGTTTCTTGCTTGTTTTCACACTTTGGCCTCCTACTTTCCACATTTGCCCTTATCAGTCAGAGTTTGAAGTCTTTTTTTTTTTTTTTTTTGACTCCACAGTGGCTGAAGTACCTTTGTGATTTAACCACTGGGAAGCTTTTCTTCCTTTCTTTTTTATGTGCCTCAAATACATTTGAGGGTCAATTGGTGGATAAAACTTTGTGTTGGCCATTCTGCTTTACTTTCCCAATTTTTCTGATGGTTTTTCATCTTTCCTATTCTGACTTTATTTCTGACATCTTCAGCTTATTCCAAGACTGGAATTCCTGGTTCACACCCAAAGATAGAAAACTTGACCTGTTTTTACCTTCTCCAATACTGTTTCTCTTCTCACACTGATTCTTCTCTTCCCATTTTCCAAAGGTACTCAACATCCAACATATATCAGGTAGTTCAAACCCTTCCACATCTGCTGTCTTAGAGATTCAAGTTTCACATCCACAGATAAAAATCTTGAAAGGGAGATTAACCCCAAATAACAAACTCTGAGGAGCAGACCAGTCCCAGTCTTTGATCCCTCCCCCCCTCCATAGTAATGAAATCTTTAAAGCGATGCTAACCTTACACATTAGGAGTTAAAAATGAGAGAAAGATAACATTGTTTATGGCTTGGTTGAGTGGATTTATGAACAAAGAGTAGACATATGGGGTATATTACACCAAAATCAAAATCACTGAGGTTTTCCCATTCATCTTCAAAAAACACAAGCAAACACTAAGCTCATCCAGAGTTCCCTCAAGGTGAAGTAAAACTTTCCGCGATTCTGAGCATAATCAAGGTTGATATGATTTCCAAAGAATTAGGGAGTTCTCAAAATACGTTTCAGGCATAATGGGTATCCAATTCTTCAATGTACATCATAAACAAAAGAAATCAATGCCTCAAGTTACATAGAGACAGGAATGCTGTTGGTTTCCTAAGTGTTTTTACCATACAGGGTTTATAGAAAGTGTTCGTATTAGACTCAGTAAGAGAGGCCCCAGAATTTAAGATGTATTGCGAGGGTGTGTGGCAGTCCAAAATCTGCAAGTTGTTTTGTCATCAGGCCAACCGAAAACCAGTGGAATAGCTTTAATGTTTTGGTAATTTTTCCTGACATAATTTGATCCATAGGAACTTTCGCAGAGTAAATTGCATGGGAAAAAGAGTAAATTATTGTCTTAATTAGGGAGAGACAGGGACATGAATTATGTTGGCTGTAGTGTGTATCATTGTGCCATGTACAGCACCTAAAGCACTTACAGCTACCAATAGGTGGCAGAATATTAAAAAAGAAAAAAAAAATTGAACTCACCTTTTAGCAGAGATCCAAGTGTAAGCATCTTTGCCACATCTATCCCACATCTGCATGGAATTAGATACAAAGAGAAAAATATTTGTGAAGGTGACGGATTACTTGCTAGGATTTCCCATATTTTTTAATAATTTCAGCAATTTCCCTAGAGCGTGTGAAAGCCCACAGTGCAAATTATTTGATCCTTGTCACTGTTTATATAATAAGCCATAAATGCCTCTGACCTATTTGAGGATTTAGTTCATTCCGGGCTCTGAGGACCCTGTTCTTTTACTGTGTGCTCCCAAACACCACACTTTCAGATTTCCAGAGGTGAACAAAGCCTGTAAACTGTGAGCTGTTAACTAAAGAGAATTACTCTGAAATAGGATGATCAGTTGACCAGCTGAGCTGTTGAAGAAATAGATTCCTATTGTTTCTGAAGAAGGAAAACTTAAAGAATTTGAAAAATAGCAAGCTTTTAGCTTTATACCTAAAATAACACATTGGAAGCACAAAAAAGGAAGTTTCAGTCATGGTAGCCTACTATGAACTTTAAAACGCTGATCATACCATCAATTAGTACAACTTACCAGGGGATACCTGCTCTAGCCAGCATACCAGTATAGTGGCTTCACAGACTTCTACCTTCTTAGGTTAGACAACAGATCAAGAAATTTTTTAAAAAGGAAGAATCTGTGGTTAATAAAACTCAGTTCCATCAGTTTTTATGATTTATTTATTTCCAAAAAAGTAATTACAATCACCACATTCTTCATTTCATTAGTGGTATGTCAAAGAGACCTACTAAAGCTCATATGTCGCTATTACATTTGCACAAAAGAAACAAAGCCAGATGTGCTGGTGAGACAGGTCTGGGATATCTGGTTGCTGGTAAAATAGCTAATGCAACATTTTTAGCAGCAAAAAGAACTTTATAAAAGTTTTTTGCACAAATGTCTGTTCCCTTCCCAATTAAATGGACAAACTTTGAAAAACAAAGGTATTGGGCTAATAGAGTTAAATATTCAAATAGTCAGCGAGATTAGCATCATCTAGAAAAGTAATGAAAATATTTACACCCATAAATGTAGGTTACTTTTTTTTTTCCAAAGAAAACAAGACTATTCTGAAATTTCCAGTACATTCTATTTCTGGACAGAAATCAATTATGTATCTGCATCAGCCAATGGAAATCAGAATAGAGATACATAATCTAACACTGGAATGATAATTGGTCTGGACAAAGTACTTAATACCCTTGCACTTAGTGTCCAGGATATGAACAAGACTTTATATGCACTTGGTGCTAATTTGGGGAATTTCTACACTAAGCCATATCGGGCCAAATAGATGTTCCCCAGGAGATCCCAGAGTCAAGTATTTCAAGCATTTGTAATGTGCATATTCACTAATGTCCATGGAAAACTTACCTTTGAAAGAGCTCAAAACCCACTGTCTTCATTACAAAGCCCCTGTAACGTAGTAGGTTGAGGAAAAGCTTTGTGTTACATCATTATAGTAAATTCTTACAATCCTTGTGGACTAGCTGCAAACAGAAAAATGCGACACATGAGAGAAAGTAAAACTGTAATATTACAGAATTTCAAAAGTTACTTCTTTTCATTCTCAAAATGGTGAAAGACCCTTTTGGTTTTGCTTAGTGCTTCCGTTCCTGAGGAATTGGCTATTTCTACTTACTACCTAATTACTTAGCAGCTGATGTAGGACACTTGACAACTGGTAAATGAAGAACATTTTCAACCTGCTTCTAAAATTGTTGGGGTTCTTTTGTGGTGGGGGTTTTTGTTGCTTTTTTTTTTTTTTTTCTTAATTTAAAAAAAAAAAAAATTAACATAGTTTTCTTGCCGGGACTGTTTTTCTAAACCCTTGCTGCTCTATTACTCACATGAAAAAGAAAATAAATAATGTAATCTATAACATCACCACGTCTATAGTGAAATCATGCCAAAAGATTTTTCCCTGCCTGGCTTCATGTTCATTCAAAGACCTGAAGCCAAGTAAATGTCAGGCAGTTAGAACTAAATAACCCCTTAGGAGCAGAGGGGATGAAAGATATGCAAACACCATCCAAAAGCCTCCAGTAAGCATGGAAAGAAGGAAGTTAAGAAGAAGAGCACTTTTCAGCTCCAAATATCTCCTTGTAAGCTCAAGCACGGAGGTGCTTAGTGGTTTTGCAGCAGAGCATTGTCACCCTCCACCCAACACACATGCACGTACACCCAGCCAGTGGCCGCCTCTTCTCCTGGCCCGAGCCCGGAGACCCGAGCCCACGACAGGGTATTGGGGCTCAGACTTGCATTTATGAGGCTTGGCTACAAAGCTGAGCCAAAAACCGGTGGTGACCCTCTGGCAGTGCCCCCTACCCTGGTCCTCTTCTGTCCTCTGAGCTGGTTCTGCCTGCTCTGGACACCGAGCAAGCATTCACAAACAGCGTGGGGTGGGGATAAACATGTTGGGAACAGCTGGAAGTGACTGATGACAGCACAGACAACACTCACTAAAATGCAGGGGCAGGTGATACTCTGTTAGTCAGATTCTGATATTTAAAAAAAATTCTCTTAAGGTCAGCAGGTTAAAGTAATACTCATTTCCGAAAGAACATATCAAAATTTAACCCTAGGACCTACAGTTTCCCCCCTCTACAGTTTTCCAAGCCATTCAGAGTTATTGGGCTACATTTAATTTCTTTGGATATGCTCAATTGTTTAATCTAATTTACCAGATTGAGGCATGAGGCATTTATTCTTCATTATTGTCTGGTTAGAGAGGTCTGGAGGATGCTCTCGACTGGGGGGAAACAGCAGCTGCAATCTGCTGCTCTAGTAATAGTGATATTCCCAGGCAGACACCGAGGGAAAGTGCAGATGGAAAACACAGTTCTGACGGGAATGAGCGATGAAGGGTGCCACAAATCAGCCACTAATGGCTCTCCACACACTTACAATATTTAATTTCAAGAACCAAATACTATCTTTTTGAGATGCTGTTTTAACTGACAAATCTTTAAACGTAACCAAAATTGGATAGAAACAACGCAGTGTAGGTTTTTAGCCCCATTAATAGGCAGTTTGATTTCAGGTTATTATCATTTTAGAGAATAAGGTTAAAGCTGCCACAGGTGACAATGAGAGGCTGGAAACAGCTAATAGGCGTGCTTGATAAAACAACAGTGTACCTGGAGGAAGGACATTAATATACTGCTAGTAACTTTTTTTTTTTAAGTGTCTAAAGTTCTCCCCCCCAGCTTCCATTGTTCTCATCTAATTTCCAAGTCATGCTCCTGAGGCCTTCACATCTTTTTGCAAATGCCAATGACAGATCACCTCTCTGCAGAGGAGAAAGGCACTGGAACTCCTCCTTTTACCTGCACATATTGTTTCCTATTTCTACTTGGGAATTCGAAGGTAATGCACTGCATTTGGCTGGTACCACTGAAGTACACACTTTACCTATTGCAGATGATGTTAATTTATGGTACCTACAGCACCAAACATACATACAGCTTATAGCACCAAAGAGAGATTTTGCATTTTCTCAAAGGCAAAACTCAAGGTAAAAGAAGGTATGAAAGCAAGAGCTCTCAAAACAGGACTTTTTTATAGTATTCTTTATAATCACCATAATTATGTGGGTTTGGCATAAGCAGCCTCTTGTCTGTACAAAAAAGTTCCAAGATTCTTATCCCCTGACAGAAATTACTGTGCCAAGAGAAGTGTCTGTCTCACATGCAGCTGCTATGTAGGATAAGACAGTCGTGGTACGTAACTAGTTACTGCAGAAAATCAACAACAATGTGTATCCTCCTCTCTATCCAATCACAACATTAAGCATCCCAGTCTGCTCAGAGAATACTTTTCCCTATATTAGTCAAAAGCAATGAACAGTAACAAGTATTATATTTCTTTACAAGGCATAGGAAGCTCTCAAAGCTCTCTGTGTCTATTTCTGCAAGCTTACACAACAGTGTCCCAGCTAGATAATAAAAATAAACATTTTAGGAATAAATTTCTGCAGGTAAATTAATTCCCCTATAAACCAAAGAAAGTATACCCAAATGTTATCTCACTTTATAACAGACCAACACAGACGTTCCTTGCAACCTCTTCTTCCATTTTGGCTACTAGAATTCCAAATAATTATTTTACTATGTCATAACGTGGGGCTCTTTTCTTGTCATCCTCCATTTCCGTGTGACTTATTGCTGAGTATTTAGATCTTAGAGGGGGGAATCATAGAATCATAGAATGGTTGGAGTTGGAAGGGACCTTAAAGATCATTGAATTCCAACCCCCCCGCCATGGGCAGGGACACCTCCACTAGACCAGATTGCTCAAAGCCCCGTCCAGCCTGGCCTTGAACACCTCCAGGGACAGGGCATCCATAACTTCTCTGGGCAACCTGTGCCAGTGCCTCACCACCCTCAGCGTAAAGAATTTCTTCCAAAGATCTAATCTAAATCTCCCCTCTTTCAATTTAAAACCATTACCCCTCATCCCATCATTACTTTTCCTGACAAAGAGTCCCTCCCCATTTCTCCTGTAGGCTCCCTTCAGGTACTGGAAGGCTGTTATAAGGTTTCCCAGGAGCCTTCTCTTCTCCAGGCTGAACAACCCCAACTCTCAGCCTGTCTTCATAGGAGAGGTGCTCCAGCCCTCTGATCATCTTCGTGGCCCTCCGCTGGACCCGTCCCAACAGGTTCATGTTGAGGACTCCAAAGCTGAAGACAGTACTGTAAAAAGGATGTAAGATGTAAAAGGATCTAGAATGGAATACACTGGATCTTTGCCCTTGAATATAGTTTGTCTGGATTGGACAAAGAAATATCCAGTGGTTTTTGGTTTGGTTTGTTCCTTTGGTTGGGTTTTGGGTTTTATACTTAGACATTGTTTTTCTTATTTCTACAATTTGCTTTCAAGTTTGGCAGTTTGATTCAAGAGCAAAGCCGAGGAGAGGGGGTTCTTGCTATTCTTTGGGTGATAGTCACCCAAAGAATCATAGTCATAGAATCACCTAGGTTGGAAAAGACCTTTAACTTCATCAAGTCCAACCAAAAATGGAAACCTGCCAAGTCCACATCTACATATCTTTTCAATACCTCCAGGGTATTTAACAGTTTCATTTGTCGGTCACAAACCAGCTGTGTTTGGGTTTCTTTTCTAATGACAGGTCAGAGGCTGAGACATAAAACAAAGACATTTCACTCCTGCCTTCAGCCAGGTCGTTATGTTTTCTAAAGATGGTTTATTTTACCTGCCAGTTCTAGGACAGATGAATAACAGCACATCTAGAGGAGCAAGAAACAAACACAAAGACTGTATCAGCACTATCAGGAAAAAATAATTTGGAACATTTAAGTTCTTTTTTTTTGATTAGTTAAATTGATAACATTCAACCCAAAAGAATTTATGCTTAGCTCTTTTAAGTTCCTTGAGTAATCAAGAAAATTAGTTATGTTGTATGTATAACTGTCAATTTAATCTGCAAGTAGGCTAAAAAAAAAGAACAGGAAAGTCATTAAATAATATTTTTTCATAATGTATAAATCTCCTTTCTACACAATCCCCCTATACAAAGTTGTTTAGCAAGTTTCGTTTATTATTTATATTATGTTACCAGCTCATTGGCTCACTTCAACCAGTCCAACCTTTACTGTCCAGGGCACTGCACAAATATACATAAATGACATTTCCTGGAGCTACATGTGGCAGAGACCATCAGTCACAGTGTACACATGGATGTGGAATTACAGCCCCACTGAAAGCACAGGGGCTTTGTCATTGGTTTCAATAGAGGTGGTATTTCACTCACGTAAATTAAGCCACAAAAAATTAGTTGACTTGTTTCCTTGAGGTCAGATAGGAAGAGTCTTTCAAAGTGCAGTGTGGGGCATTTAATTCTCATTGCTTAAATGGAATTCAATGAACCATGGATCAGACTAAGCATTTAGTTTTATATATTCCCATTTCTTGTTCAAAGTTTAAAATAATCCATGTAGGATAATTTTGCACTCAGAAATACAGGACTGTCTTATATCACCTAGGAAGTTGAAAACATTTTGTGTGTTCACCTTCATTCCACATATATAAACAAATACATACAAAATGCAGTTTAAAAATGGAACAAATTATTTTTGATGATGAATATATTTATTATGTGTTTGATGGTTGCTAATGAATATATTCATGTTGCCCCTTTGGGATAGCTTTGAAATTCTGGCCATTTGTTAATTGCATGAAATATGTGTCACACGTTATACCCTGCATAGCTGTCCAATAAACCACATAGTCCAATACTACATGAGATCAATAAATCATTTTGTAACATTCAGAATATCACTTGTCTCTTTTTGCTAATGTGCCTGTTTTCCAACCCTGTAGCTTTACAGAATCTCACAATTGGAGAAAATTAGATTAAGGTAGGTCCTATAGTATTTTAGGCTTACCTTCTGCTCTGCTGGGCTGCAACACGTAGAAGACGAGCTGTATGGGACATCCGTACACGTTAGTATATAAAGTTAATAAAGTGATTAACGTATGTGGCAAAAAACCACAGGCTTTACATAAAAAAAACCAAACTGTAACTGAAAATGATTTTTAAGCTTCTCTTTGTGGCATAACGGTACGAAAAAGTGAGATTCCTTTTTGACGGTTTTGTTTTGTGCTGGCATTGGTTCAAAAGAGAAGTTGTTTTTCTCCCCCAGCTGCCTTTACAAAGCAAAGCCAAAACAAACAAACAAATGAAAAATAAACAAAAAGCCACTTAGACCTCCCAGACAGCTACCTTTGCAGGGAGATTGCCTTTTAAATCAGGCCTCACTGGGTGACTGTAAGAATACAGCAAGAGCTGTGCTGGGCACGTGGTGGCTCAGTGATGCTCAGAGAAGCTCTCAGCGGTACGAAGGCACGCACAGGCTAAAGATCTGAGGGTCGGATCCCTTCCAGGGGATGTTCCTAGACAATTAGGCCTGTGGCAGAGGGATCCTAGCACGTCACTCCGAGTCAGGAAATACAGAAAGCGTACACGTAGGAGTTCATAGCCGCGCAACCGGTTGAGTAGGTCTTGCATCCAGCGCTGAGATGAAGCAGCCTGACAGAAGGGATATTGCCAAGGTCCCATTTCTGGAGATCGCAAAAGTTCGGTCTGGGATTCACCTGTGATTGTCATAGGGAGGGAAAAGTGTTACGCTATGAATATTTCATTATGAAAGTGAGAAAACGCTTTCCCCTCGAGCAGATTTTGTTAGTTAGCACTTTTCATCTCGAGCCTTCGCAGCAAAATCCCAGGTTGAGTTTCGTGCTCCCTGAAATATGTTGGAGGAATTCCCCTCTGCTCGCCACAAAGGCACTTTCTGTGGCATAGCATGGAAGGAAGGACGGGAAAAGAAAAATCAAAGATAATTAGAATGAGAAAAATGAATAAAATATCACTAAGAAAAGTCCTGCTGTGGTGCATCAGGGAAATCAAGGAGAAAATCAGTACCTCAAAGACCTCTTTTTCAGCCTAGATTTTTCCTTATGCAGCAAATATATATGCAGTAACCAGTGGATTAGAAGTAAATGACTTTTAGTAAAAAACGTAAATATAAAAATAATATTTATTTACCCCAAGATTCATGCCTGAACACTTCAAAACATTTTCCTATGTTTTCTCTCTCTCTTCCAGTTTCACGAATGCAATATGTAATATTAAAAATGTTCATGCATCATTGCCAGCAGATTGACTGAAGAGAATATTTAGCCAGTTGTACACTTGCCTGCCTATTTTAACACACAATTATCTTATTTGTATGAGCATTATTAGTGCATATATGTCCCAGTACATTTTACAGTGCAGTGTGCAGAATTTTAAAGGGAATTTCCTGAATAGACCAGACTTAAATTTTCCATATAGTTTCCCTTTTGAGACAATCTTGGATACACCAGCTTTGCTCTAACCACTAAAAGGTACAAACAATTTGTTCATTTTAGATATCTAAACCGTGAAATCCTCATATCAAACTTCTTTTCCCACTACAGAGAGGCTTTTTCAATAATCATAAGCCAATAATTTTTTGAAGTTTCATTTGGCTTCTTATATGTAGATCTCAGAAAATCTTTGTATAAATTTGAAACATAAAATGACTGTATCAGATGTGGAGGGAACAATCCTGAAAGGATCTTCTAAACAGAAGAAATTAAAGGATCTTTTACCTAGGAGAAATATGCACTGAGTTAAATCTTAGAGTGCATAGGTAATGTAATCATCTATTGTTTTGTATTTGACAGTTCAGTGCCATTTGAATTTTTTTTATTTAAATCCCCTTTTAAGCCTTAACATTGAACGTTAACAATCAAGAAGGTCAAACTGAGCAGAGAAGATGCATTTGAAAAAATAAAAATGAGAACAGCTATTTACCATGAAAAAAAATTTCAAGGAAAAAACCATCCAGAAAGAAGGTGTGGCCTCTTCTGGAAATGTCCCTATTTAGCTTTCTGTATGCATCATGCACGGGAGAAATGGGAACTCAGAGCTCTTCCTCTTCTAATTTGCAGGTGATTATAAGGCTACGGGGAGCTGTCAATTGTTGGAACATCCCTTGTATAATTACATTAACCTCATCTGGTGAAATCTGAGTGTAAATTACTTCTTCACTTAATAAGAAGATTTAATTGAAGTAGTTCTCAGTCACTGTGTGACACATTTCTTAGGGAAGGTTTGATATTATATATATTTTAATGGTTGATAGGTTTAAAAAAAAAAAACTATTAAAAAGGAATTTTACATCTCGGTGACTTTTAAGAATGGACTTCAAAGAAAGCAAGAAAAATAAGTATTCTTGTCCTCACTGCTGTCTATAAATGGCTGGGATCTTTTGCCATGGTAAATGAGAACAGGCACAGGGATTTATGAATTAAGGTATCAGCCAGCCAATTAGCTGTAGAAATAACATCCTTCCCCTCAGGATGGAGTCATCTCTTCCCAGTTATAGCAGCTCAAATGTCAAATATGTAGTAAATGTTGTGAATGAGAAAGAATCAACACCTCTTTGCCTTATTTTAAACAAAAACAGTTCGGGTTGTTTTTTTTTTTTTTTTAGAGTAATTACATTATTTGATCAGCCAGTGCAATTTCCTGCCTCCTCCAACACTGACAGAGGTGGCAACAGGGGAGGGGGCCAAAGTACTTTTCAAAATGGTTAAAGAACACTATAGTGATTGGCTAATTATTTTTTTCCCCTGTTCTTGAATTCCTATATGCCTTTATATAATACTTTATTTCTGAATACATTTAGTGGTATTTATTTCCTTCAATAAACCTTAAGGTGATGAAAGACAAGCGAGGCAACTATATCAGAAGTTTCTTTAGCTCAACACTTTTAGCCTGACAGCAAATATATCACACTTTTGATTTATTTATTTTTGAGCTGATCAACACTCTTCATAACTTTTGTGCAATTTTCTTTCTCAATAAACTTAATGTTCTTTATATACTTAAATGTTCTTTATATAACATTGAAAAAAAAGGAAGACTTTTAAGAATAATGTCTCTTAAACTGTATGATATTTGGAAACACTGTTGGCCCTCCTGAAATCTTGGGGAATGCTTATGAGTCCAATTTTTTTATCCCTTCCCTCCCCTCTCCCCCACCCTCCCCGAATCTGTGTCAGTCAGTCTAATAAGACATATGGCCATACCCTACAATCCTTGTCCTATACCTTTGGAACACCAAAGCTGAAGCATTACCACTATTTTTAAAAAACACAATAAATTTAAAATGCTTTAACAAATCCAAAATGCTTCCTTATTGTTAAAAGAAACATGCTGAATGGGAAAAAAAAAAAGTGTTCTGGTGGAAAGACTGGAGAAGTTATCGTGAAAATCTTACTGAAAAAATAAAAGCTTGTTTAATTTCAAACCCTCTAAAATAAAAACAGCTTTTTGAGAAAACAACACAAGGGTAATAAGCTATAACTGGAATCTGACGCTAGACACTTTTGAGCTAGAAATAAGATGCAAATGTTTAACAGTAAGAGTAATTAACCAATGGAGTAAGTGACATTAAGATGAAGACAGGATGTTTCCTAAGAGGTATCTTTTAGCTTAGCCATATTTATGGAACTGGAAGCAGGAATTAATTCAGGGAAGTGCATCCACTAGATGCCATGGATGAGTCAGCAGCATCTCAGAGACAGCAGCATCAATCTTCCCATGAAACTATCATGTAGCACTTTGTCTATTACAAGCAGATCATTGACCACAGGCATTAATATCTACCTTGCTCTGTATTGTAAAATGGCCTGAAACTAAGCTGATAACGACCTAAGAAATTCAGCGGAGATCTGAATCACGACACCTTCGCCATCATTTTTCCTAGCTAAGAACACTTATAAAAAACAGGATCCTGACAGGCTTGTTAGCATCAGATGATGGCTATATTAACAAATCTCTCCTATTTAAGGATAGCTGGCTGCTTGTCCTCCCAAAACGAGGCATGAGTAATACCTTAGCAAGAAACAAACAAACAAGCAAAAACAAACAAAAAAGGGGGAAACAGAGGAAAAAACAATCCTCCCCACCTCAAACTGGGACCCCACTCCACGTTACGTTGTCACAAGCATATGCCAAAAGTTTGTGCCAGTATACTGTTTAATATTAAATTTTGGGGGACCATTAATGTTGGTTTTATTTACCTGCTGTGTGCCAGAGCAGAGGCAGAGTTACATCTCGAGTGCAGCAACAAGAAGAGGAGTTTTCCAGGCAGTTCGTTGTGGGGTGTGCCATAATTCCCCTCCTGAGCTCTCCCTGTAAAGTCAACCTCTCAAGGTCTATGTGGCCAACCTGAAATACTGTGAATCTTTATTGACCCACAGTGGCAGCTAACAGATTTTTAAAAGCAACACCTACATACAATATCACAGATGCAACTGATAGGAGTCGAACCCAGTGAGCCACCACCTTTGAATACAGGCACCCACCTCTGTTCTTCATCCTCGCTGTCACTCCTGGAGGTTTCCTATGACATACTGCATTGTCAAGTTTAAAGAAATCACAAACTTCTTCAAATTAGGGACATTTAGCAAATGACATAATAAATTAGCCTGCTAGTCTCAATCAACCCAGATTCCTTTAAAATGATACTTTAGTTCAGAGCAAGACCTTCCTATCTCAGTCAGGGAAACCTGGATCCACAGATGAGATAAGAGAAATTATTATTTTGTAAATCAGCAGTAAGATGTTTTGGTCGAATGTAGTTTGCTTAAGCTACTAGTTAACAAAATCTTGCAAAACAAACCGTATGATTAATGGCTTTCAATTCGTTTTCCCCAACATAAACTTCTACATATCTGTGCAGAAACACAAGGTAAAACGAATGCCAGTCAAAATGAACAATATAAAACCGATTGTGACCCCTTTTCCACACACCTTTGCTCAAGACCGGTGTCTTCCCCCTAACAATAGAGGTTAAGGTGCTGGAGAAAACATGATGCAGGCTGGTATTCTCAACCCTGAATCTGACAGTTCAGCTGGGCCAGGAGCTGCCCGTTGACTTACCGTGAGTGGAAATCATCCTGTAGTATGTGTCACTGCTTTTGGTGGCCATTGGCATGGAAGTCTGCAATGCAAGGCTCCAGTTTTTGGACCCGAATGAGAAGTGGTGAAACCATCAAGTCTAATAAGAGTATTTTTACTTTTATTTTCATTTTTTAAGAACGCAAAAGGCATTCAGATACAAAAAGTCTGATGCAGTACCATCAAATTCCTTCTGTTCACTGCAGAGGAATTATTTTGATAAAGGAAGCGTATGGTCAATATATGTAGGTACATCAGCAATACTGTTAATTTGAGTATAAAATAACTTTCAGACTTCAGTGACAATATTGATGCTTCCTTTTCTTTCTCATAATCAGACAACTGAGTTCCGACTGTAACAATATGTGCAACCAAATAAGATTATGTTTGTCATTTCTGATATTATTGATGACTGTCTGAGTTCCTTTTAGTCTGATACTTATAACTTTTATTCACATTATTTCATTACCTGTAATGGATGATAATCCAGGAACAAAGAGTAGATTTTAGTTAGTTTTTTTTTTTCATTTTTGAAAGACTTTATCATGACAGTCGCTTTATTTTAACATCATCTTTTGACATGAGATCATTGTGCTGAACATTACTGAGAAGTGCCTTGTGAAGGAGCAATTACCCAGACTAAATGGATTTCTAAGCAGATTCAAAGAGAAAGATAACAACAAGCAGCAAAATGTACATTAGCGAAATAAAGCTAAATCAAATAAGGATTAGAAGAAGCTGAATGATCCTCAAATAATGCAGTATTCTAACTGCTTAATTAAAAAATGGTTCTCGTGCCCAAGAGATTGCGTTGCATTATAGCTCAGCCATAGGAAGCGTGATGTTGGCTAATGGGGTATGCCTGATTCCTCTAGGTGCTACTGTAAGACAAATAATCAAAGGAGAAGGAATTATGTCCCTGTGCTGTCACCCCGGGGATGGATCTGGAGAGAAGCTGGGACCATCGTCTCGCAGCAGCCCTCGGAGGGGGGTGTCGGGGCACAGAAGGGGCTTCACACCTCCCCGACTGCAGCAAGGCTGGTTGGTTGCAGCATCAGCATGGAGCGTCGGGGACCAAACCTCGGTGCCTTCCAGCAAGGAAGGTCTGTGCTGGGATATAAGGCCTCCTGACTTTAACTCCGTTTGTATTCCTGATGAAATGAAATGCCCGACATTATCAACTTCAATGGATAGCGCAAGTTTCAAAGCCTTAAAACTTGATTCCATGAATTGTAGTAGTTAACCAGGATCTATTAAAATGTCAAACAGCTGAAGAAAGAGCTGGAAAGTTTCTTTCAGGTCGTCTAGGAACAGCTTTTCACCGCACAAGCCATTTCACTTGTTTCCCTAGAAATTTTTCTTATTACTGATAGAGGAAACCTTGCTTTTGACACTATCCCATTTATCAGCACATGTATTAACAAAATATTCATTTCTTTAAAGAGGTAAAGGAAAAATAGCGCTTGGCGTATAATGGGAGCTTCTAAATCCTTTTTATGAATTTTCATCAGGGTAGCCTAAGGCGCATAATCCATTTATAATGATCATAAACTCAACGCCGAATCCCGCTCCCCTGCATCATCTGAGAAGCCACGCTGTCTGAAAGGAGAGGAGCTTGGGCACCACGCACACCAGCTTAGCTTGCTGAGGGAATGATGCCTTTGCAGGCCAGTGGCCGAAAGGCAGCGAGGATGAAATACTGATATTAAAGCTCGTTACAGGAGCCCTGTCCCTCTCTGCTTCCCTCGTGCCTGCCCTTCCCCAAGACAGAAAGGGAGAGACGTAGCCTCTGTTTACGCTTGCATGAAAGGGAGGGATGAGTGGCCAGCCTGAGGAAGGTTTGCATAGAAACCAGCTCTTAGAGCACGGTAAGGCTTTACAAAGCAAAGGGAGCAGAGTCTGGGACAACTGCCCGCTCTTTCCCAGTTTTATCCTTTCTCTGATTGTGAGACTTTTGGCTGCCTGGCATGTCAGGGGTTTAGTCACCTTAGCCTTCTACCCAGAGCAGCTAAACCTCCTGAAAAAAAAAATGTCTGGGTGACGAGTAGGCAGTTGTGAATTTAAGCTCCAAGATCGGGTAATGAATAACACTATAACTTCTCTGATCTTGTTTTGACTCGCCAGCTACTGTAAAAGAGGAAGGCTCCCCAGCCAACTCTGTCATGAGCTTTTTTAGGAGATTTTCTTGAAAGACTGCTGGATTTCACTGATGTTGCAAGAAATTGGCAGACCACGTAATGTCTGTGTGACCTTGGCCCAGGCTTAGCAAAGAAGAAAATGTCAAGAGGCCCTGCATAGCCACCGACCTCACTGCAAGTTTAAAACCTAATTTGTTATTGGAATTGATGGGAATGAAGGTCATGCTGTATCCTGAAGGAGAGGCGAGAAATTCCCAAACCAAAGAAACTCAAGAGGTTTATGCAGCTGACTTAAACCAGGGCTAGACTTTTACACTTGCTGTTAATTTACACAAAACAGCTGTTCTATAGTCATAATCAGGAAGCGTTAGGATGCATTTATAAAATTAGGCTTTGGAATACACTGCAAAACCTCAGGCGCGAACACTCAAAACACTAATTATTCAATCACTATGAAATCATGTTCACTTCCAACAGAGAACATTTTGTTTGACATGCCAGCTCAAGGCTTCTGTGTACTTGGCTACGCCGATCCTTGCGAAATTACATACATTGGAGGTTTGAATAACATACAACAGATTAGGCAGGAATTGGAAAGCATTGTTTGAAAATGAATTTCTGACTACAAAAGGCTGAGCTGCGTTGGCAGGCATCCTTGAATTTGACAACTGATGCTCAGAGGGCAGAAGCAAAACACTATTTTTTTTTTCCTGGGGGAAATTCTCCAAGGGAGTTCGCTAAGAAAGTGTTACAGAAAGTAAAATAGCGACAAAGAAGTGACTACCTCTCATTATCAGTGTGAAAGCCAGAAGAGAATTAATTAGAGTCTGCTCTTGTTGTTGTTGTTTATATTAGGGTGGCTTATAGACACCTTTATCAATGCACAGCCACAATGTGCATCTACTGTAGGGACCCAATGTTCTGCGTGGCTCTGGGGAGGAAAAGAGGAAGAAAGTTTGCTCAAGATCTCCTCAGCATCTTGCAAGATCGGCTCAAGTTATTTACCCAAAATTGTTGCATTTAAAATAGCGTGATGCTCTTTCCATGTCTAAGCACTAATACCAAAATCAGGTTGTAAAATACTTTCACTTGTCTAATCAAAATGAAGTTCCCATATTTAAATCAGATTTCTACAGCTGTCATGTCTGCTAAAAGAGGGTGGGTGAGAGAGAAGGAGGAAAGGATGATGGGGAAAAGGAATTTATTTTTGTTTACTTTTTTTCCAGGGTTATTACAAACTTCTTCCTCTGCAAACCTTATTCCTTGGCTTAACCCCCCCATATTATCAGTCTAAGGAACCATTCCCCTGAGACTGGAGGATGACTCATTTCCTTGTGTAACATATTTTAAGGGATATCTTTGAAACCTACAGAACCTTTTATAGTCCAAAATTCCACAAAAAAGCTCTGATCTCCTGAAAGATATTTTGCTCCCTTATTGATCTTCTCAGGAACCATAGCATGAATATGAGTTAAAACTATATTTTAAATTTAACAAATTTTTGAGTCTACAGCTTTCTAAATTCTTAGCTACTTAAAGTCCATACCTAAAACTTTTTTTTTTTTTCCAATCCAGTTCCAGGGAAACTTCTTAAATTCACCCCTACGTATGGCTTGACATGGCTCCATGCACTTCCCTGGCACTCACATGCACGGGCAGTAAATCATCTTCACACCTCATTCCACTACAAAATTTATTCAACCACTATATAAGAATTCTTAAACAGATTAATTCAATACACTGCTTCTAATACATTATATGAAAAGGTTTTTCAATATATTCAAGCAGAAACCTTATCTGAAGACCAAAAGATGAAAGAAATCAATACTTTAACATTAATAATAAGGCATTACTAGATGTCTTACATAAGTACATACATTAGAAGAATTGGTAATCTATGATCTTTAGTAAGCTTTAGTACCCAAGGAAAAATAGTTGTCTAGGATAATTCCTTGCCCTATGTCTAATCCATACACAAAGAGTAAGTTCAGTCATAATGGCAAGGGGTGATAACTGAAATAAAAAAGAAAAGAGCTTAACTTGGATGTCTTAGTCCTACTTAAGTATCATTGCAGTTGCTAAACCTAAGATGAAAAATCTCAAAAGTCTCATTTCTTCCTGTGAATCCTTGTCCTTTAACTTTTTGTCCTAACTCATTTGTGACACACAGCTCCACTTCTGCCTTTCTTCCTCTGTCTACAGCCAAGCAGCACCAGCCAAGAAAGGATCTGCCCTCCTTTACTACAAATCCCAATGCCTAGAGTAATCACTGGATGCGGTGGGAGCATGTGGGAGACTTCAACATATGAATTCTGCTTTCTAGGCACCATGCATTAGCCTACCTCCTTCTCCTGAAAGAGGTATCCACCCTCCAGCCCTTTCACTGAAGGTTTCTCTTAAATAACGAAGATTACCTAGAAAACGAGGGTACATGGAGCAAAAATCTATGTGGTGTCATATCTCCGGCCACGTCAGAGGGAGAAGTTCATGGCTTTCTTTCGAAACATGGCTTTGGTCAGTCAAGGGTTGTTTACTATGAAATAGAGGAGGGCTGCTTGGACCTTAGTAGACCCTGGGCTCCCTGGCCCCAGGCATGCACCCACACTGCTGAACTCTACACGTCATTTTCTCAAAGATCAGAGTCTAAAGAACACCAAAACAGATCTGATGTTGGCATTTTTCATAATGCAAATCATCAACCACAGTATTTCTTTTCAAGTACCCAGTCCCTGTCATTCCTTTTGGAAGTGGTGACTAATAGGCAGTAGCCATCAACATGAATTAACTTGATATTCAAGCAGCTCTCAAGTGGGGCTCCAGAAGTGTTCGTTACAGATACAACAAAATTAAGACATTAAGGCAAATCATCCATTCTTTTAAAGCAATGTGACATCTTATTCAGTCTGCTTATTACATCACCTTGTGTTGTTTTAACATAAAAATCTAAATGAAATGTAAAAAAAAAAAAAAAGGGAAAAGGAATAAATGTTATTTTTAACACTAATTTCCCTGTGCTTTAGAATTTATTTTGGAAACATTTCTCACATAATGAGATATTGATTCACTGCGTCAAGATCACTTATGCTGTCAGATAAAAAACCTGGGACAAGTTCCTTTTGTTTGAATAGAGACCATTCCAGCAGTGCAGATTGTAGGTATTACATCGCCAAGGTTCTCTGTATGTTCTCATATTGCACTCTGGTACATCTTATGGTGAAGTATCATTTCTTTGAGTCTTTCCAAAACGTAAATAGAACTGCTTCAGAGAAATTTACATTCATGTCACACATTGCTACCAAAAAAAATAAGGTTTTATGATGGTATGATATTTTATATCATAAACAGGGTTATATTGTCAAGTGCACAGCATCTACAGTTGGGGCTAAATTCTCAAAATAACTCAGTTCTTCCTTTGAGTCCATAGGTCAACTCTTTTTTATGCTTCCTCCTTTTTCAGAAAGGTTTAAAAATCCTGGCCCTTAGTATTGCCTTTTTGGTATATATTTGGGATATGGAATACTCAAGAGCATAATGCCCAGTAACAAATACTTTTGGACCTAAGTGCTATGAAAAAAATAAAGTTGGAGCAACATCAGAGTTAATAAAGCTGTGTTTAGCTAATTATTTATAAGTAGGAAATAATGCACACTTTAAGACTGAAGTTGACTATGTAAAAATGGGACAAGAGACAAAATGAAGTCTGAGACCTACAAGCACAGGGATTCTTATGACAGATGAGATAAAAAAGATTATAGGTCTTTGGAGAGTGGAGAAACATAACAGATAAGACAGAATGAGTTGAGATATGCAAAGATCATTTTTTTTTCCTTGAAAAAACTGACATTTCAAAATCAGTTACGTGTCTAAATGGCATAATTTATTTCATATGAAGTGACCAAAGGTTCTAAATGAGAGTATACTCAGAAAAATTGTTCTGTAATTACCTTGGAAAGATACAGCCTGCCTATTTGCATTAAAAGGCCAAAAACTTTTTGAATATCTGACAAATTAGCCTCATGGTCAAGTGTGGCTTTGAGAGGGTTCCTTTTCTTCCTCTGTATTTTATATTACTGTAAGTTACATTTCAGTGTTCAATGGATCTCTTTTCAACTACTTTTTGTCTTGGCAAATGGCCATTTGAAATCAGAGGAACTGGAAAGATATGGGCATCCCTTCACAGGCAGTCCAATCTTCTTGAAATACAAGAGTTTTGAATTCAGAATAAAATATGAAAAGTCAGGGTTTCCTATAGGATAAGTTTCAAAGATATCTTTAAGCCAATTTAGAAATATTTCATAAAGATGTCCAAATGAAAATACGAGAGATACACATTGTTCAATACACAAATCTGTGATATTAAAGTTGACAAGTGTTTAAAAATCATGCTTTTTGTAATGAAATTAACAAACAGGATTACCTTAAATTTTGTATCATTTTTTAAAATTTTTTTTAAACACTAATTCTATGACAGAATTATGAAAAATAAGTATGTTTTTTTTCTCAATGAAAAGGAAGCACTGTGAGTCAGAAGATCTGGCTCTGGCCCCACATACGTCCTGTGATTAATTGCCCTGGATGCATTCTCTGTGTATCAAGGTTCTTTTTCTCTAAAATGGGAATATTTATCTAACTTTGAAGAGTTTAGGTTTTGGACAGCAGTTCAGATTCTGTGTAGTAGCTGAGACAATACATGTTCACTGAGTATTGTTTGGGGTACACGCTGATAAATCTAAATTAATGCATTTTTCAAGTAGTTCGAGATGATTGTTACTAAAATAGTAATCTCATTCAGATTTACTGTTTAGAAATTTTAGAATACATCAGGAGAGGGGAAAAAAAAAAAAAAAGAGTTTCAGTTCCCTGCAAACAGAGATGTTAATTTAATTTCCTGAACATGTCTTGCAACCCATCTATTTTACATTCAGGTCACAGTTCAGAGCACACCTTTCTGAAAGCTTTTCTTTAATAGCTTTTCATCTGGCTCAAGCCATCACTGCCTAACAGCCACCCCTGGACCTCCACCCTCCCACAGGCATCCCAGGGTGAACCACCCCCCTCCCTCTGGGGGCGAGTGCAAGGATGCAGCTGGCTGCCAACTAAACCCCAACCAGCAGTGGATTTCGCTGAAGAGTAGGAGCTACTTTGCTGGGTTCCCTTTCACACAGCTCCCTTATCCAACAGGAAGCCATTCCACATCTTATGCCAATGAATTTTGGAAGGTAGCAACGAACAGGAACGAGCACCTTTGCGCGCTGAAATACACAATACTGCCACAAAACACACAGCCACAGCAAGCACCAATCTTGAGACATATTAAAACACTAGAACTCAACAAAGGAAAATACACATAAATGCCAAAGCGAAACCTCACCCAGGGGGCTATGCAGCCTGGGTGGGTTGCATGGAAGGAGAAGGCCCCCGTGGAAGAGCAAAAAGGCAATCACAACTTTTCACGCCTCCACACCAATATTGCAGCTATGGGATTAGTATCACAGGGCACAGGATCGTACGCATTTTATCACATCTTAAATGCTGTGGCATAAACTGATGATTTCTGGCGTAGTGCATTTCTGCCCGTGTCCAATGTTGGCTGACTGGCAGTAAAGAATATAAGATCTGATATTAGCTATTATTTGAAGACAAAAATTTTTTTGGTGGGTGTTAAATTAAGTTTCAACTGGAAATTAGAGCTTTCTGTAACTATGAGAGAGCTTGATTTAAAGTACAGGATGTGTATAAAGGTCATAAGAGAAAAATGAGGCAACTGTAGATTATGTATTATTTATGGATATGGAGAGGAATAAATATTCATAATTCAAGGAAAACAGATAACATGGAGCTAAGTTATTGAGTGTTGTCTACTGAAAAAAAAAAGAAAAAGTCCTTTTAAATGAAGAGAGATTATTCCTTCCCGTATGTGTAAAGACAAGTTAGAAAAGTGTGATTTGTTTGACTGTGACTCATCCCTTCAACATTTGACGGATATGAATCAGATGACCTTCCCCTGGGAGCATATGCTGAAAACAAACTGAAGTTTCTGATTGTTTAGAAGTCTTCAAAGATAGTTCTTGCAGTCAACAGGATCATCTTCATTTAGTGCTCTTTTTTTGTTGCTTTTTCCTTTCCCTATCAACCACAGTCAAAAAGTATTATTCCCTGATAACAACTTATCTCTCCAGGCCGGAGTGAGCAAGGTACTTAACAGATAATGTACTGGACCAGAGGATGGGAAACCAAGGAAGGAGGACTCCAACTGAGCGTGTTGATGGTTGACTTGACACCACTGTGTCAGAAGAACATCATCTGGGGACACCAAATCTGCGTGAGAACACTTGAGAAAACCAGTAAATTGCCCTGTGAAAAGGACTGATCTTCAATTCCTGGACAGGTCACATACTGAGATGATCTCCCTGGAAACCTTTTTTTTTTTATTTTTTTATTTTTATGAAATGTTCTCCATCCACCTAAGGGATGATGACAAAGTTGATTTGTAATCACTTCAGTTCCTCTGAGGCATTTAATTGACCTTGGGATGAGGTCAAAAAGTCAGAGCAAGAAAGTTGCCAGTAATGGAAGAAACGTTATTTTTATTCCCACAGTCGCTATTTTGTCTTTTACACTTTCTGAAAGTCAGCCTACCCTAGCCGATAAATCTGATTGCAAGTCAGCCACAGAAAATTTGGGACTCAGCTTGGGATCTCCCACAGCAGTGAAGAATGCGGTTGTGAACCTGAGAAGTGCATGAGAGCAACAATTTCTATCTAATAGGTAGCCACTCCCAAGCACTTCGATATGGTTGCTCATGTCTGTGTGACTCTAGATGTATGTCTTGCATAGGAGGAACTAAGTCCCAGCTGTCCTAAGAACTGCAAAAGGCTCTCCACCTCCAATGACATTTTATATCCTCTTGGTCAGAAAAGATGAACTGTTCTGCCTTAGTTATCTCAATTTAAAAATGAAGATCTTCTCCAGAAACTGAAGGAGAAGCTAAGTAGATCTTCTGAATATGAATGGGTTCAAAACAGTAAAATGCTGACATTCTTCTCAGTATGATTGGGAAAGATTGGAAAACAGTAACAGTAACACTGAGAAGAACCTAAGAGAAACACGGAGAGCTAGTGAAATGGGAGTTTACAACAAGATGTGGCCTGGGGAATGGAGAAACTGTGCTGGAGGAACCACTGCCAAGGCATACCACAAGGGACCATGGGCTCCATGCAGCATTTGGGCAGACTACAGTTCCCTTGAAGGCCTGGTCAGCCTGTGTTTGCTGATGAGGATGCTGCACAATCTGATCTTGGCCACAGTTTGGCAAAATTGCAGGTGCCAAATACCAGCCTCTAAGTGTCTGAAAGCAGAAATACAGAGTGGGGAGAAGAATTAAGATATATAAAGCCCTAGCAGTAATTGAATGCAAGGAACAGAGGTCTATTTTGGCTAATTTCTCAGGGAAAAAATACCTGACAGTGAGATGTCCTGGACTGTATCCTCATCTCTGAAGCATCTTTCTAACTTGAGATATTTTAAATTGAATGGACCAAAATACCAGCAAAGATGCTCTGGAAAATAGCCTTCTCCGAGCAGGAAGATGTACAAATGCTAGCGTTCTTCACCAAGACTGATGAAAACAAGAGAGATACATAAGATTTAACAATGAAGGGTAAAAAAGCTGTTTAATGAATTATTCTAACAAAATTACCAGGGATTTTCCACAGCTTTTCAGAAATGAGAAAGCACACCATTAGTTATTCATCTTTGACAATTAATGCTAGTACAAATCCCAGAGCATCACTTTGTTAGCCCCATCTCCCCTTCTTTTTGATGGATTACAGCAGTGCCTCAGCATGTTGCTAGAAGCTGATGAGGTCTCGCAGGAAGCCCAGAAAGGGAGTTCCATAAAAGATGGGGAAACATATAAATAATTTACAATCAAAATAATGTGAGACGACTCCTTATATTAAGATTCAGGAAATTCAAAAGCAACAATTTGAAACATAAAGATAATATATTAAATTTCTGGTTTCCCTTGCCTTTTAGATCTTTGTATCCACTTTCTACAGTGTTTGCATTTCGCTCCCTCCCATGCATGGCTGAACCACAGAGCAAGACTAAATTTTTCATAATAATAAAACATCTCTTAAAAATCTCCTAGGAGGAGCCCTTGATTTTATAGATAGCTGGATCTTCCTTGTTAAAGAGAGAATGGATGTTTACATATTTGTCTTAATGCAAAACTAAACCAAACATTAACATTAAACATTTTTCTGCAGATGTGGTGTATTTAGTTAACGTAACTGCACCTGTAACTTCATCTTCCAAATAACATACTAACATTCTCCAACTCTGCATAAGAGCCATTTCCTTACATGGGGGAGAGCAATAGTATAAACAATTAGTTTTCTGAACCTGAAGGAACTACACAAGATATATTCAGCTTCTTCCATCTCCGCCATTTCTAACACAGCAATTATTTTGGATGCGGTAGCACTTACAGCAGAGATGCCTCCCTTCCTTGACTGGATATGGAATAGTATCAAAGTACCTGTTACCCCATTTACATCGACAGAGACTTGTCAGAAAAAGGTTTACCTGGAGGGATTGTTAAAAAAAGGAAATCCTGCAGTAATGGATGAGCTTTGAAGTGTGCATTATTTATATTAGTATTATTTAGACTATATATCAGCAAGCACAGGATAGTCTTGGGTTTGATATCATCACATTGTTACCAAACCATAGTGGCTGGCAGGGTTTTGACCCAAAAGAAGCTGGTGCACTTCCAAACAATGCCCAGGCAGGGGTCAGGAAAGAACAGGGACTTCTACTGGTAACTGTTAGTGCAACTGCGGCTTGGGAGCCCATTCTACCCATTTTCCCAGCAGGTTGCCACTCAACACAGAGGAATAAAACTGACATCTACTTTTTACTTTTGCATGAAGGCAGCTCTCTTTTACTGCATACATGTTCAAGAGAATATAGTAGGCTTTCACAGCAAGAGGCTCAAACTCTTTCTTGTGGAGAAAAGTGTAACTGTTATTGACCCATGAGGATAAGACAGGAGAACAAGCTCCACGTTTGGTCATTTTGCTCCTGCAATTCCTCCTCTCTTGCTCATCTACACTTAGCCCAGATCCTTCTTCATGTAATCACCCAGTAAGGCTTGTATTTGTATAAGAGCTCTTGTATCTAACCAACAAATTGGGTTACAAACCCACATGCTCACACCCAGCACCAACAAAGAGGCACAGTCTTCATCAGAAACCCTTCCCAAACACATCAGTATAGATTGCTGGACTTCATCCTCTTGGAAAGTCCCATACAGGTGGCTTGGCAGTATGGAGAAAGACCATTTATTGGCAAGCAGCAGTAGCCTAGTCAGATCATTCAGAGGACTGTGCTGAATCTTCCAGAAAAAAGTGTAGTGAGAAGAACAGTTTCTGCTTGGTGACAGACATATTATTTTTTGCCCAGCCAGAATTCGCCCCACTCCCAACGTTAGTAAGGCACTGAAGTTTGCTTCTAGTTCTCATGCATCAGAGTTTAGGCCATTTCATGCCCATGTGCCACCTTTCATGTAGCTCACTCTGTCAGCCACCTGAAGCAGGGTGAGGGGATGAAGTTTATTTCTGCTTTTATGAATAAGAAACCGATTAACCTCTCATTTTAATGGTTGTTAAACTTGGCATCTCTACTGCTGAGCAGCGCTGGACAAGAACAACAGCTTTCTTGCTTACGTGCTGAATGAGACTCAGCACATAGGCATTCTCTGCTGGTGTTAGGGTGAAACACTAAATTAGTTTCCATTAGTTCAAGAGATAAATCACCATTGTTTTCATGCAATAACTGCCTGAACAACTAAACCGATCGCTCTTCCATAGGCTTTATCTTATATATAGTTAATTTTCTTATCAGATTTTGAATTCTAGGAGCACAAATAATTAAATACAAGCACAGCCAATAAAAACTGAAGCAAGTCCAACGAAAAAAGTAGAAAACCTACACTGTTCCTATTTAGTCCTGTTGGAAAGTGAGAAAAAACCCTGTACATCTGCCACACCTTCATTTGCTAACCAAGTCAAGTAAAATCGTCTCTATGGAGTCTTTCTCAAGGCAGGTTGGCTGCTGAGTGGCAGGTTGTGTTCACACAGCTTTTCACAGATAGCACAGTTAAGACAGTGCAGCAGGAGGACCTGTACGATTACCACCACTCTGGAGTGTCAAACACCACAACCATGATGAAGTTGTTCAGCAATGCAATTTAAAAGTTATACCAAGAGCCTGCAATGTCAGTCCACATCATGAAAAGTTACAGAGCACAGGCTGAAGCCAGAGTCAGATGGAGACACAGTATCGAAGGTGGAAATGGCACTGATTAAGATCATATTAAATTTGTTTAAAAAGAGGTAAGAGATGTGAAGTCCATAAAAGTGGTTAATGTTTAATATGGTAAACCTGTAACATTTGAAGGCATGAAACAATCACAAGCAGCTTCCAGAGGTCATGAAGTTGGTGTACAGAGCTCAAGCTGTGTCTACACTGTCCAAAGGTGAACTCTTAACTGGAGTTAGTTAAGTTGAATAAATATCCTGGCAAAGACAAGGCAGTCTATAGTTTCCCTGTGAATCATTGGACTGAAGTGAAGTTTCCTACGCCGCGAGGTTTTGAATCAACTTGAAAAATCACACAACTATGTCATGCTTCATTATCGGTACATTGTCTTCCTGAAGTTAAAAACCACAGCTTTTCTCAAAGTGAAGGCAGTGCTCCACGTGGAAGACAAGGAAGTAGCTTCTGCAGGGATCTGTATGAGTATTAATCATTCTCATTTTTAAATTCTGGAGATTGAACCAGATATTCTCAATGAGATGCAAATGCCCACACAAGTACATGAGTTTTGTGTAAGACTAACTCTGGAAAAAACTAGGCTTTATTTTCAGTTTTGTTTTCAGTTCAGTGAGAGATCATCAAGTCATTTACAGCTTAATTTTTCATTAGATTAAGATGCCCTAACTTCTAGCAAAGCTATTTCTTCAGATGTAAACAAGCAAAAATGCTATCTATTGGGAAACAGCCTGCATTTAGAGACAGAAGATGTTCCTACTACCATCTGTAGCCATCTAGCACAGCCAATAAGGTGCCAAGTATTCTTTTGGGAATTTATATCTACAAGTAGTGTAAAGTAATGGTGAAATGCTTGGCTAGAAAGCACTGATACTGGTACATTGAGCTGTGTAAAACTCAAAACTGTGGCATTGAGACAAGGTGTATCATCAACAGAAATGCAACTAACAAGGCTATATAAACAAATATGTGCAATGTGATACAATGCTAATCTCAAGCATGCCAAAGTCTCTAATCAGAATTCCAAAATCTCCAATCAGACAGCAAAACAAATGACAGAAGTCACTTAAAAACTCAAGAGCTTTGTCAAGTAATAAATAGACAGTTCCCTCTAGTTCACTTCTAATTTGCTGCACATTTTAGTAAAGTTTTTCAACTCTTACTGAAATCCTGAGTGCTGGAACTTTTAAAAAAGTTTATAACTGATATTCTTATGGAGTTCCTTGATTTTGACACACACTTTAGACAAAAGTATTCTGAGATTTGCTATAAAACTGACTCTTGTCAACCCAGCTGGCATATGTTAACACTTGGGAGTCATGCTTTTGCAGCCTGAGGCCACAAAAATAATAATAAAAAAAACTAACTTGGAAAACAAAAACAACAAAAAGGGTTAATCGTTCTCCCCTGACAAGGAAAGGCAGCCTCATTCTAACTTCTGATATATTAGGACATAATCTGGACATCTCATTTCTTCTTGTATAGGACCCCCGAAATTGGAGCTTTATTCACACAACCAGAGCTTTCATCCAAACTCTTACCATCTTAAATATTGCAACATCCTACCCTGACAAATGCAGCCTTGCCCCACTGATCTCTACCCTGAATGCTCTACCAAGATAATTTTTCTGACCTGGCTGCCCATGTCACTCCACTTTCGCCTTGGCTGTGCTGGCTACTCCTCTTACCTCCAGCCGTTGCATCAAACCTAAACTTCTCACTTCCACTTCTAAGGACCTTCTATTTGCCTATCAGCTTTCATTCACTGAAGATATATCTGCTGCCATTTACCACTGGGTATATTCTTTTTCTTGATGCCTGCTAAAACAGAAGGTAGGCTACTGATGCCCTCAACCCCTGCCTGCTACGCTGGCCAGTACCGTCTTGTTTCTTAGCATATGTATTATGCCATCTCACCTTGCAAGCATTTTGGGTCGGGGGCTTCCTCTTCGTTATGTATTTATACTGGTTTGGGGTCTCATTACATGTTTAAAGCTCCTAAGCACTATGATCATAGAAAAACATATGTAATAACAATAAATAATTTAAGGGGAGTCTACCGTTAAGTAACTGGAGCCATCCAGAATACAAACTGATGCAGTAATGTGATAATAGGTAACGCTCTATCGTTTACTGGAGACCAGCACAGAATGCAACTCTGATACCATCTCTCTAGCCCAGAGTGAGTATAAGCATCTTTACGCAGTAATGCTTGTAAATCTTTTAAAATCCTTGTAGAGGGTTCTGTAAGATCACAAAGACGCTTGGTGCTCATTAAGAATGGGTAGCAGCTGGAAATTATTAGCTTTATGCCTTTTGTTTTATGTCTAGGAATATCCACCCATACAGAATGCCAGACCAGGGTATTTTGGGCTGCCTTCACCCTGAGCAATGCACGCACCTGAAACACAGCCAAACTCTGCACAGCTGTAGCTTCTGTCCGGCGCATACTAATTTGCCAAAATGAATAAATGTAGTACTTTGAAAATCGTAACGGTGCCCACAAATCCATAATGAGGTTTTGACACTAAATTATTTTCTAAATGTATATTTAGTGCTTATCTTCTAACGCTTCAAGTATGCCTGTTGTGTCTGATACTTTTTCCTCACAGGATTTTTAATAAAAATTATTAGGGAAAAAAAAGAATTAAAAAAAATATTCCACATTGATAGACAAGTGCATGCTTTTGTGACTAGAACAAAGCTAACAGACACCAATGCTTTAAATGTTTTAATTGCATCAAAATGCTTTGGTCTTAAATTTACTTATCCTTCTAGGGGATGAAAATAATCTTACATTGCTTTAACACTTTACTCTTTTTGATACTCTGATCTTATAAAGTTGACTCCATTACTTGCAGTGTTCATTTGAAAAAAAGAAGAAGAAATGAGAAAAAAAATGACCCTACCCCACAAAGCTAGAAGAAGCAGAGGCTGAAGTTACAAAGCCCTTAAGATTCTGAGCACTCAAGCTCACCTTTAGCTTCTTAGCTTACATTTAGGTTTCAAACCATATTTCTGAGATATTTGAAATCTGGGTGAGTTTGGATTCTGCAAAGTTTAAGGCTGAGAACAATTTCTCTTTGAAACACATTTACCTTGGAGCGTAATTTCTCCTAGGATGGGACTTTTTGTTGAGCTACTTTCTCCAGCACTGCCAAATTGGAACTTGAGCAATGCTGTGATGATGATATTGAGATGATGCTTTACCTAAATCCAGTTAGGACAAATTAAACTTGAAAGAAGAGAGCTGTAGGATGCTTAGCCAAGTCATTTGCTCGAGGCACTGAGCAGCTAAATGAAGCATCTGTTAAAAAAAGGGTACGTGCTAATCTTTGATTGGTCTTCGTGGATGTGCCGCTACATCCTCCACACGCACAGGTAAAGCGGCACGCTGTGTTGGGGGTACGGGAAGAAAACTATAGCCTTTGCTCATTTCACAGAGCAGAACTGTCACTGCACATACCTGTCTGTGTTAAACCACTTCCTCCTACTCACTAGTGCCCATGTCAGAGCAGATGTGGGGAATCTCTTATAAGATGGGAGTGCTTGGAGTCTGTACCTGCTGTGCAAGGTGGCAGGAGCGGGAAGTAGGCGGGCTCGTGGAAATCCTGGCCACTTGAGATGGAGAGGACACAGACATCACAAGCACACCGAGTGGGGACACCCTGCAAGCAAGCTGCAGTGTGCCCGCAGCTGCCTATTATGCAGCAGACAAAACACAATCTTGTCCGGCGGCTTCAGGCTCCATCTGGCACGTGTTAGGCAGGAAGCCAGAGTAAGACCATAGCTCCTGATAAACAAGAGTCAGTCATGTTTCAGACAAAGGCAGCCAACATGCAGTCACGCTCCCCCACGGCTGAGGAACAGAAATTAATCCCATGCCAGGAAATAAACCACACGAGTTTCTCACTAAGAGAGCATCAAACTTATACATCACAGAATATCGGACACGTAGCAGTGTGTATCCACAACTCCCGCGTCTACAATAGTCATTAACTGCAAGTGTTTCTTAAGATGAATACTCTGTGAAAAACCTGGCATTAAGTAACTTGTCAGAAATGGAAATAAAAACCAGGAATCTTGTTAGTTCCTCGTGCCTTCTATTTACACTCCTCTCTTTCCCTACGTGCAGACATACGTGCACACGTGCAGATACTCAGCCCCTACATCTCTATGCAATTATACACCCACTCCCATCTAGTCTATAGCATCACACCTCTAAATGGTAGGATTAAGCTATTTTAACCAAACCATGCTTTTATCTTGATTTCCGGAGAGATTTTATTGGCACTGTTGAAGGCATTCGACCACAAATGTTTCTTTTCTCCGTTGCCATATACTCTTTCCTCCCAATAGCCTTAGTTCTGCGTGCACAGAGACCGTTTGCTCCACACACACAAGACTTGCAGAGATGCTCTGTACTTTCCTAGAATAAGTGTTAGTGCAGTCATATTCCCTCATTTCCCATATCATGGGTGTAGGGATTCATCAAGAGGATGAAATACTTTGCAAACAAGATATTCAGTGCCACAGGGCACCGGGCACATGTTAAATCATGGCCCAGACCATCGAAAGAGCCTGTTATGGCATGTTCAACAGCACAAACCTACTTTGAAACACATTTGCATACGCACAATTTACCCTCAATGATCACCTAATAATTGAGCAGCACAAGGAATCTTTTGTCTCTAACTGCTTCTCTCATGTTATACTATTATCTAACTTACTAAAATACAAGTTTTCCAGATCAGGTTTCTCTCACTTTCGCTACCTACAGAGGTTCAACCTTAAGGGGAAAAAAAAAACCAACAACCAAACCATAAAATTTTTTTGAAGAATCTAAGGCGTGAAGCTGAAAGAGGGCATTAGTACCATCTAATCTGAGGCCCAACTCATCCTACTGTCCCTTCAGACTCATCCACAAAGTAAGTACTCTAGGAGACAGCCAGTTAGAGAGATGCTAACAGAAAATATATAATGTTTCATTATTCCTTTGATGCTCCCTAATTAAGTAAACCACGGCAAATGGTCGGACAGCAGCAGAACTGCAGCCCACTGCACTCCAGGCAGGACTTTTCTTGGTAGCACAAGAGAGGGTAACATCATCTAGCGACGTTAGCAGGGTGGTATGCTGTCACAGCATCAGTCCGGCAAGGGGAGCAGCAGGTGCAGCATGAACACATACCTCCTGACCGAGAGATTTGTTGTCCCAGGATACGGCGCAAAGAAAAAAAGGTCATGGGACCATGTGGAGCATTCCTGTCACCCAACTGCACCGTGCCTGAGAGCAGCAAAAAGGCATTTGCTGTTTTGAAACAGGACACCGAGAAGAAGGCATGCCTGCCATTGTACAGATAACCACAGCCTCTTCTCGATAATGGGGGTCTTGGCTCACTTTCCCCATGCTGGATGAGGGTGACATCTGAAAGCTGGTAAGAAAAGCTATCGCACAACCAAACATGCAGCTTCCACCCACTGCCAAGGTCAACACAGCCTGGAAACACTTGTGTCCTGGTGACTCCAGGCTCTGGTTACAGACATGTCTGAGCTCAGAAACAGGAGCGGGGGGAGGGAAGGGGATTTTCAGAGTGTGAGGCAGATGGACAGGTTATAGGTCACCTGAAAGCATTTCATTAACTGAATGTCTCATATAAACGAGAGCCTAGTGTTGAGAGATATTTCTGTTCTCCGCTTTTGTAAAGAATTGTTCTACCATCAGACTCCTACACAGTGATGCTCTGCTGTTATGGATCAGTCCTGAAAGCAAAATCCTTGCCATAAAGTCAGGTAAGTAACCAGGAAAACAAGACAAACCCATTTTTAAAGCCCGTAATTGCACAGGAGTTATTTAGTGTCAATGGCTGAACTTTCTCTTGTCTGTGTGGAGGCTCTACCAGTCCGTAGGGGCAGGATCCCATCCATGTTTTCAAGCTGCACAGAAGCCTACACTGCCTCCTGCCCCACATGCACCAAATCAAGGTTACTCCATTGCTGCTCTTTATGGTTTTCTTTCATGAGAATAAGGATAATTTGGACAGAAACACTCGCACTTCATGAAAATTGGGAATAGAGACCTTCCCTTAGGCCACCAGGAGGCCACTATTTTTCTGAGGCCAACCAAGCATACAGTAGGTACCATCAGACACTGGTCCAACACCAGCATAGAGCCAAAACTGGTCTTCAAAGGCTAGTGAGCCTACACTGGGGAAGGGTAATCCCCCAGTGTTTAGCTGAGAGACACGGTGCACAAAACCTTCACATTAACATTATTTAAGTATTATTTTCCCCATCACCTTCTAAAGATTCATTCCTGGCTCTAGTGTCTTATCAAACGTTACTAGTTCGCACACTTTCCCCTTGTTTGTGTTAGAATAGAAAGTAAATTTGCTGTTGAATACTAATCCTAAAAGAAATGAGATAGTGCCTCTTTAGCCACCTTGAGAGTATCAGATGCTAAGGTGGTGTAACTAGCAACCAATACCTGTCATTTGATGAGAGTGAAACTAAATCCACTAACCTGAATCTGATCAATTATTTTTCAATATGAATTAACAAAAAGCAAACTTCAAAAGGTCTGAACAGCAGCTAGACACCAACAATTGCTCTTAGAATAATGTTTTTGTAAAATAGATAAATTTGCAAAGTAAGGCAAAAGCTTGGATGGTTTCTGAGAGATATAAACTCCCACAGACATACACTCTTCATTAGTTCTAGCAAGCCTGTACAAACAGCCCCACCTTCAAGGAGCATGCTTTCATTACCCATGCCAGAGCACTAGAAAAGAATGAGAAAGATGATGTAGTGTTTGAAACAGGGTTTTGTGTTTTCAGCATGAAATATTTTATTTGTATTTTGGATGCTACCAGATCCAATTCGAGATTTTGGCCAAAGCACGTGATATTTTACCTTCTTACTGCACATCAGTTTTCCCATTTTAAAACAGAGAAATAATACATCCCTACCTTATACAATGTTCTTGCTCATTCTTTGGGGGAAAGCTTTGAGGTCCAAAGAAGATTCAAACTGAGACAGACAACCACATTTCCCATGACAGTGAAAAAACCTCGAAATCTACAGAAACACATTTCTTCCCCTCAAAAAAAAAACCACCCAACAAAAAAAAAAACCCCACAAAACAACAACAACAAAACAATTCCCAAAAACAAAGTGAGAGGGAGGCTTTTTGTGCAGAATAAAACTCACTGAATCTTACTTTGTCTCAGATGTCCTACTGTTGTCCCCAGACGTCTGGCTATTAGCTCCTTGGTGGAAATATTTTGCCTCTCTCCCATCTCCATGGCTTTCCAAATGGCCCTACAAGCCAAAATTCCTGTTCACAGATGAAGTGTTAGCAAATTCACTTGCAATCATCATAAAGCAGGTAGATTTTAGTTTAGGTGTAAGTTCACATTCATAGCTATGCATATGTCTCCCAACTCAGCAACCACATTTTTTTTTCTTCACTCTCTTCCTTCTTCTCTGGCTAACAGCAGAATTGGTCAGCAATAACTACCCTGGCAGGGAAGGAAGGGGCAAGTCTGGTGGTGACTGAGTCACTGAAGGATGGTAGATAAAGACCAGAAAGTCTTTTTGCATGTCACATCACCGCCATCATTTAGTCATAATATTGTCATCTAACAACGCCAACTTGTGGAAGGATCAGATTTCTGTCTTAAGACATAATTGTTCTGAAAAGCGAGAAAAAATTATACAGAAAATTATTACTGCCTACTCAAATAATTATGGCCAGACATTCAAGTGTAAATAGTGACCTGATATATCTTTCATGTAACATTAAAAATCAGAACTTGTGATGAATTTTGAAAAATGAAATGTGGCAGACATCACCCAGAGAAGCAGTGACCACCTGTACTCCTCCTGAAGCTATAAGAAATGCGTGTCCTCAGGCCTTACGAAAAGTCAAATTCTAGAAAAGAAGTAGCAGTTATTTCTGCAATAGCACATGGCCAGTCTAAGAATTTAAACTGCAAATTTATTATTAATATTGTTAATATTATTATTATAATCTTAAGTTGTGGCTATTTATTACAGAATAACATCATGTTAGACAAAGAAAGCAAGAAAGTAAATGATGTAACAAAAGATGTCACTTAATGATAGGAATGCTAGCAAGGATGGTTTGCTTTGATTAAATTTTAGTAGGAATGTATACACTAATTGAAAGCCACAAAGGATTTATTTTACTAATAATTATACATTTATTTTTCTCAATTTGATAGACTATGTTAATTACTCGTGCATAGTTTCAACTGGCACATGTTAGGTATTTTTTTTTTTTAAAATTTCTGTTGTCTATTCTACCCGCAAGCAAAAACCTACAAATGCTACAACTTTGGCCTTTTTAATGATAACAGGTAAAATAAATGTCCCAGCTTTTGGGAAACTCAGCCTCCAAATGAGGGAGACATCTTCCTTCAAGGGAAGGACAAGCCTTTATTTGCCTAAGAATCCAAGTTAACAATAAACACGTAATATACTGGATTAGAACTTCAGCAAGTTATTTAATTATTAACAGGGATACTGGAAATGAAGGTTCACCTACATAATGCTTCTACACATAGTTCTTGAGACAAAGACTTGGGTTTTTCCACATCTGTAAGATGCATGGTTATTTTGAGGGTAAGCAGTCTGTCTTACCTGTCTTACACAGGTTAGAAAGACTGAATTTATATCTCACTTCCAAACCCAAAGCTAAGTATACCCTTCCCAGCATTAAAAATGCATCGTAAGGAGAAAAAGAGCAAGTTTTCCTCAGCTCATATGTTTCTCGTTTTGTCTCATATTTTTCAACTTAAAGATGCATTAATTTTTACTTTGACTCTGAAAAGCAATATGAGCAATTAACACTTACGTAGAATATTGGAAAAAATATGAAAAAGAAAAAAGAAAAAGAAGCCTACAACAGCTAAGCAAAGTAAATTGAATTCTCATGAGCACCAAACTGCAAAGATGGCCAGTATAGTTTATTTAAAGCTAATTTAGGTATCTATCCGCTACAGTTGGCACTATTTACAGATAAGAATGTATCATAAAGTTGAGTACAAGTAAAGGGATTAACATTGGCAAAAGGCACAATAAATGCATTGTCTAAAAGGCCTTTTCATGCTACCAGGACTCATCATACCTTTTGAGATAGCAGGAATCCTCGCTGCACGTTTCAGTTTGTCTGTCAAGGACCTGTTTTCCTCGAATACGTCCCATATTCCTACCCTGGCCTTAAAAAAAGGCAATAGAAAATCCTACGTATATTTGGCCATTTGTAAAGAGCTCCTTCCTGCAGAGCTTTCCCTGCTGCTGGGGGACAGGTGAGGGGTAGGGACTCGCACAGGTGTCCTGCATGGACCATGACACAACTGCAGGGGAAGGTCAGTAAGGCAATAACAGCACCTTGCAGCCACACAGCTTTTGTCAAAAGCTGTAAAAAAAAACTTCTGTCAAAAGCTGTTTTTCTGTAAAAACATTGGAAGATTAGTTCTCTCTCTTTTTTTTTTTTTTTTTAAACTAAATAAGCTACAAAAATGCATTGTTGATATATTAAAAGTCCAGTCTTCCATGGATCTTCATTAGCTTAGCCAGGCCATGTTTCACCTGCAGAAAGAACACACAAACATATATATATTTACTTACATTAATAAGGGCTCCACATGAGGGGAGCAAAAAGTTCTTATTATTTATGGATCATAATATACTTTGGGGTTGAGTTAGAACATGTTAGCCTCAGAAACATGCAGACAATGCTCTCATCCTCTTTATTTAAAAAAACACAAAAAACCCCCCACCCCGACCCCTAGGCAGAGGGTCACTAAAGGAGGTATGGCAAAACCAGGTGATGTTATTTATCCCAAAATCACATAGGCCAATAAAAGAGCTGGGAAGAGAAATCCCATCAGGTGAGTTCACAGCTGCTGTCCTGTCCACTGAACAAAGACACGGAATTGTTCCATCATTTAAAAATTTGAACCTTAAGAACTTGTTTCTTAGTAGCATCCAAAAAAGAAACATTTGTGTAACCACTCTAGTTTGTACAATATAGCCTCCTGTGATATGCAAATTTGCACTAACTGAAATTACTGAGGAAGAAGTGCATGTGTTGGATCCCTTGGAGAGGAAGAAACTGCAACAGCATCACCTGCCCATCTTCCAGCTGTGAACGGCAACTTTAATTAAACCCCTTTTTATTCTTGAATTGAGTCTGGAATCCCACCCCCAAATTAAAAATAACCCAATACACTGTTAAAAGTTAGCATTTATCTATAAGAATATTTATTAGAGTACTGATACAGGGACGTATCAATATTATTGACACACTATCAAGTATTTATTGATGATTATCAAGCATTCTAATTAGACTAGGCAAGGAATGCTATTAGACCAGACAGAAGCAGGATACTTCGAGAGTATCAACCATTCATATGCATACCAAGATACTGTAAGCTTCCTACACTGGCAGCCAAGAAGTTAGGAAATTAGCTTTTTTTTCCTCCCCTAAAGCCTCCCCCCCCCCTCCAAAATCCAGTATACTAAGACATTAAAGTTTCTGATAAACTGTGTTTGTATACGGACTGAAGATTAGAAAACCAGGGCACCCTTGCAAATACCTCCCAGTACCAGACAAGGATTCAAAGCAGAGGTGAAGCAGTCTTCATTGAAAAGATTTAACTTCATCAAAAAATTAATAAAAATTTAGCTGTTTTTAAAAATATTTTTTCATTATAGTCAAATAAAAAGTTTGCAGTACTATGAATGCAGAAGAAATGAAAAATTAGATCTTGACATTTAAGAAGAAAATTGTGAAAGAGATTCCTATTTTAATTCTCTGTTTTACGGTGGCTTTGCTTAATGACAATGAGAAATACTTTCATTACAAGAAATCCAGGAGGCAAAAAAAAAAAATATGTAGAGGGGATCATTCACATGTTGCACTTCTGAAGGTTTTTCCATGCTCTCTTTAACGCTGCTCACAGCAGCTATTCCACACTATTAAAACAACCACCCCAGTTAAATCTGGTTATTATTTTCTCCAGTTGAAATAGAGACAAATAAGGTCATAGAAGTTTCTGTGGAGTAGCGTGAACCATCAAGCCACAATTAAATTAATGCTATTAAATACAGTTAAGTTACAAGAAGATAAGCCTGCACACCCCACTGTAGATGTACAAATGTTGTTAACACAGAGACAAACACTTTTACCATTATGGCAGCTGGGAGCATCAGTCCAGCTAGAGCTGAGCTTCGGTCAGTTCATTTTGCCACGGTTTCCATCTGCACCACTCTGCAGGAGGTGACGTTTGTTCTTCTTCTCTGGGCTGTGCTTCCTGCTCTGCTTATCCTTCTCCTTCTGTTGCACGTCACAAAGCACGGTTCTGAATTTAAAAAGAATTAGAAGTTTTAGCTTATAAACTTCCTTCAAGGTTCTTGTGTTCTCCACAAAACAAACTAAATTCATTCCTGCTTTTAACAAGTGCTAACGAGTTAATGCTCTGCCAAGAATGTTAGTTTATAATTTTACAGGTGTGTGATATCTTTAAACTTAGCTACACATTTATAAAGCCTAAATACATATAATTTAGTTTATTATACAAGTATACTGTAACAATATATGTTCAATTTCAGAAAAAAGCAGACCATAAATGCCCATAACATTTATTCTAGATGCATACCAAAGAGCAGGAAAATTCAGAATAAAGGATTAAACCATTGTTAATGCAAATACTTAAGTTTCACTGTTACATTCCTTCCTAAGGCTGAATGCATGCTTTTCATGCCTACCTGTCCAAGATGAAATATTTTCTTGCCTCTAAAAGTTGCCCAAAATGTAAATATTATTTCATATATTTTTTAGTGGTATATCTTATCAGAAAATTCATGTCACTGTATGCCCTATTAGTCATAGGGAGTATTTCAGCCAGTGTAAACAGTCTATGGACTGAAATGCCGTTAATTCTGAACTGAAAAGGACTGAAAAGCCTAAGATTTCAAAAAGGTTCCTGTCTTTATGCACATGCTTATGGTAAATGCTACGGATAATGCGCGTTCTTTCATATGTGTACATTATGGGCTAATCAAAAAACCAAAAAGTAATTTCTGAAAAACTATTTAAATTCAAAACACCCAAACGTTTTGCATTCTATTCTGTTGTTGCCTTAATTTTACATTTTTTAAAGATCTGTATCCGTGAATACTATAAAATATTTTTATAAAGTTTGACATATTTAAAATGTAATTTTTAGAAAATTCAATAAAAATTATTTAGAAATGAATATTTGAAATAGTGACAAATTAGAATTTTACCTTCATAAAAAAAAAGGAAGAGGCGACCATTAATCTGTACCCCTTCCTTTTGTTGTATTTTTTTTGAATAGGTCCATATATTATTTAATGGGTTTTGTAGAGATACATTTACATGAGTTATAGATCACGTTACAACTGATGAATGCCCAACACACAGGTATGTTATGAAAGGTCATCAGTTACAAGGGAAAATGCATAATGTATGCTTGCTGAATACAATTGCAAGTTTTCTACGCTCATACAGAGTAGCTACTTGGGCAACACTGAGCAGTGAAACTTTGAACACGAGGGACCTACAAACATTATTTAACTTTGTGGAGCTACTTGGAGGTCTGTTGACTTGTGGGTTGCATTCAGCACAGGCAGGGTAGGGCACAGCGCACATCTGGGCTCTGCCCAAGAAGAACCAATGACAATAAACCCCAGGGACCCTGATGCCATATCCTAAAAAGACCACTAGGGAAATGCCCAAAGCTTTCCGTAATTATTTTTAAAAATTCCCCAACTCTTAAAGCTCTCAGGTCTTCTTAAAAAAACAAAGAACAAAATAACCCTTTTAACATATAAATGAGAATGACTATGAAAGCCCATGACTTCTGCTGTCTCACTGAAATTTTGTTCTACAGCGATTTTGTTATACTCTTGACTACAGGAAGCTCAAAGACAGCGGACACCTTGTAGCTTGTTTCTGACATTAGTGACGTACTCTCTTTAGCTGTCCAACTTCGTTAAGAACAAAAGGCAATTGCCTATGCCCACATTCTCCCTCTGTGCTTCTTGCCACTGCCAGCACTCACGCAAGCATCTTCCGATCTGATTTGCTATTTCGAGAAACTCTTGAAACACACGAGGACAGCCTTTGGGAGTTGGGAAGGATTTCCATGTGCCAAGAAGCATAAAAATATGCAAGTAAAAACCCATTCCATCATTCATTATAAGATCTTGGCCGTGCACAATATTTAACGACTGAAATTTGATTCTGAAAAAAAACCAACAAAACCAAACCTATATTTTGAATAAGATTAGGTATTTTATAAGCTTCTCTCGATTGCCTCAGCCAACGTGCTTTTGCAGCCCTCCACAAAGCTGAGTTGTGAGAGTACAAGTCAGGTCAAGCGAGGCTGAGCGTGGGGGGAGAAGGTGAGGTTATAAGGCAAAACCAGCCTGGCTGCCCGTGCTCATCTTACCTGTGAAACTCAGCATCCCCGGAGGGGGCAATGCAAGTTGCTCTTTTTCCAGCCTCCGTGGGCTTCAATCCCATTAGGACTGTGAAAGTCTACTTCATTATCCAGACATCTATTTCATTATGAATATCTGTCTAGACGTAAGAGAGATCGGAATACAGCAGTGCTCGTGGTCCGACACACACTGCGACAGCAGCGAGCAAAAAGCCGCGCAGTGGCCTTAACTAACCTTTGTTAGCTCACATCTACAGAGAAAACCAAGTGAGCAGCAGAGCAGCTGAGGACTCCTAATTGCCTGCATGAAGAAGCTTCCTCCTAGAGACCGAAATGAGGATTTGACAGTATGCCTTTGATTTATTTAAGCAAGAACAGGACTTGAAGGTGTTTTCTCCCAGTAAGAATTAATATGTTTTTCAAACAAACAAAAAAAATAATTAAAGTTTAATTAAAGGAGAAAGCAGATTCTGCTGCATATGTCAAACTTTTCTGTGAATTTCTAAAGCATAAAAAGCATAAAAAACATGGGTTAATAGCTTAGCATATGCCTGAAAGCATTAACACCTTCTCAGAGTAGTATCTGTCAACAGCAGTAACATTGTTAGTGTCAGTGTACACTCTGCGGCTGTAGGAACAGTTGTGCAGTTTATCACCTCCATTCTTCCCAGAAGCCCCATCCAACTGTTTGCGTTATTTCTTTGTTTTACCACTCATGTTTTTCAAGAAGTACGTGTTGAAAAAAAAAATAATTTTGTGATAGTCTGGCAGTCTTTTTAAATCTCTTGCTTTATTACCTTGTGGATATAATTGAATAATGATATGTTTAATTTTTTCCCCTACGACTTTCAGAAGCAGACTCTTATTGTTCCAAGTCTACTCTTAAACTTATAGATTTTCAGCAGTTTCTAGCTATGGGTAGCTGCTAATTTATTGCACGTAGTTTTAAACAATACAATTTAATTCTCTGATTGTTATCTTTTACTACCAATTTCATTAACTTTTTTAGTTAATTTTTTGGGCGTTATATTTTGGTGCTTATTTGTTGCTTCATGTGCCTTTATGTGAATTTATGTGAGTTATTGTAAAGGCTATCTTTAAAATAGCCTCTGTGTAATTAAGAAATTGTCCAATGTGGAAAAAACAAGCACTTTTCAAAATAATGGTGATGAGAACAAAAGGACTGCTCGTGCACGAGTCTGTAGGGGCAGAGCCTTACATGATCCAATTCTCTTTGTAAAAGTGAACAGCATCTAGAAATCACGTTCCCTTTTCTGCTACAGGTTCCCCTTGGTAACTAAAACAGTTAAGGTTGGGTTTTTTTTGGCTAGGCTTTTTACAGGATAGTTTAGTAAAAAATAACTTAAATAAAAATTTAAGCCTCCAGTGAGGAGTTTAAATAAACAACTCACTTTGACTCTTAGTTTTACTTGTTTAATCCTATACCCGGTTGTGATTTTTGGCAAGGAAGCATCATGCATCTATTATTTTTGTTGAGTGTACAATTCAAAAGAAGTGTACTTTGTCTTCACAAGAAAAAACTTGAATCTAATGAAAAATATCGCAACACCAAAAGACTTACCTTGGTTTCAGGTTTCTCCTTTTTCTTTCTTTCTTTTTTTTTTTTTTATTTGACATCTCTATTACTGGAAATTGGCAGATGCAAATATCATTCTTCACAATCCTTAGTGCCTGCCTTACAGATGAAAAATCCATTTGTTCTGTCGACAACATAGCATTGTCCACACAAGACCATCTCTTCTTTCTTCTTATGGCTCCCAGTGTTCACAAACATACATCAGTACTTGAACCTCTGAGAATCTGGCCAGTAAATATGTATTTTTTAAAATTCTCAAGTCAGTTTTGAGCATCTAATTGACTAGATGGCCGAAATGTTACAGTTCAAGAAATTAACCTTAAATTTCTGTATGAATGACTGTTTTGGTATCTTTGTTTTTACTGACAAATTAGTTGGTGGTTTGGGGTTTTTTAAATTTGTTTTGTTGGTCTGGGTTTTTCTGAGATCGATTATCAATCTCTGTACTGTCTTATTCTGTCTTTACCTGTCTATATTCCAGAAGGTCCCTTGAAGCACCAGGTGTTGGGGCATACATTTCATCATCTGACTTTCCACTAGTAAAGTTTTACTCCATGAAACAAAGCCTGCTTTTTCCACATCTCTAAATCCCCAGGGATCTTCAGGTTCACGATAGTAATTACAATGTATTTGCCATGTTGTTTTCTGACTTCCTTTTTTGTCGCAATTGCTGTGCGTTGTGTAAAGCTCTCTGCCAGACACTTGAAATACGATGTATTAGGTTCAAAAAGCATAGGGCTGCTTTTAACACTATGTCAATGGGATTCTCTCAATGGGTCATTAAACAGATACGTCTCTATTTCAGTTGCTTGACAACGTGCATTAACAGAATTAACTAAATTTTATACTACGAGAATGTTTAAAGGTCACCTCAAAATTACATTTTTAAGGCTGCCTGTGCAGCATGAATTTGTGCCCTACTGCTCATTCCCTATAGTACAGTTACCTTCCCCCCCAGCTTCAAACACTGTTTTTTACCCCTTCTGGCACACTGAGGGCCTTGAGTGGACAGACTTCACTGAAAGGAAGGCTACTGAAAACTGTCTTTCAATACCCTTATGAAGTACATAATCTTACATCTTATTGACATACCATCACCCAATGCCTACAAGGAACATAGAATTATTAATTTCCTTATGGGATTTATTTTGTGTGGTGTTTTCTCTACAGCATCTGAATTCTTTGAAAACATTAATGAACTGATCCTCTCAACACCCTTTTGAAGTAAGGGGATATTTTTGTCATTGTTTTGCACAAGGGGAATGGAATATTTAAGATAAAAGCCAAAATGTTCGGAATTGTCAGCTAATTTTGTTTGCCAATTTTGAAAGTCTAAGGACCTGAATTTTCCAAAAGCTAAGGTTTTGTAAAACATTTTTATATAGTCAGAGCAAATACATGATTACAATAAACTGATTACATCAGTTGCTGCTGTGAATGCAAAACGTTGCACACATTCAACATTATTCAGGATCAATCCTCATCTGTCTCAAACTGAACACTCAAAATGAATAGACTTGAAAAAAATTGTTTTGAATGACCTGTCTCTTGCCTTAAAGGAACCATGAGGCTTAGGTATAATGCTTACTTCCCTCAGGCCAAAAATCAAAGTGGTATTCTTTCTCTTCCTTTGTGTCATTCACCAGATCACTTCCACCTTACACAAGAAATCAGATTTCCTGTAGAGCTCCATCCTCTTTGCTGAATGACTCCAGGCCATGACTAAGCAACTCCAGCCTGTGCAGCAAAAGGGCTAGACATTGAAGCAAAAATACATGTATCACTTGTATAAACTAAAGACTATGCCTGTGTGCAAAGGGTAAGAGTTACAGTGACACAATTTACCGTTGGTGAGTGTTCTATCACCATTGAAAAGTCTTAGACCAGGGACTGAGGAAAAAGTTACAAACAGGTCAGTGTCAGAGAGATGCTGTGAGACAGAATTAGACAAACAACTAATTTTTTTTACTCATTTCTACCACCGCCCAAATTCTTTCATTATAACCAAATTTGGAAAACTATTCCACTGCAAAAGACTTCCCTGATGCCTAATTATCGAGCTTAGCAGTTCCATTCTCCGCTGCCAAGGTCTTATACACAGGAAGTCCTACAAAGAAACTATGGCCATTCAGACATGCAAATGCTGTTACATACATGAATACACCTACATAAATGCACTAAAATAAACACCAACATTTTCGTGATTGTGTTTTTACATATAGTGTGAGAAATATATGACAAAATCTCATACAACCTCAGATACAGAGGGAAGGATGTAAGGTGAACCTCAGAAAACCAGGCTACATTTTCAGTCTATTGCAATTCAACTGCTAAACAACACGCATTTTAAAAATATTTAAAACAAAGGTAATTTTCTTTCTACAATCTGACTTTTTAGGTCTGATTTCAGTTGTTGTTTCAGCCTTCTGTCAACAAAGTCTTTAGAGACCTCACTGCAGGAAACTAGGCTATGACGTTAAGAGGGAAGAGAAAAGGAAGTAAAAAAATGATAGCACGCTCCTGGGGCTCGCGCCATGTGCATCAACAACATGCAAACAGAGCAAACCACCTCTGCCAGCCACAAGTGAAAACACTTTTTTTTGGCATAGCTCCCGGTGGCTGATCATAGCAATAAGCAACAGGTAAAAGACACATTCATTAAGACACAGAAATAAAATGTCCTCACCAAAGGAAAAAGCAGCCATCTAAAAGCAGGGAGAGAAAAACTTGACTCCCTGACAAATACGTAACAGTTTTTTCATTGGTTTCAGCGGGACCTAGATTTCAAGTTAAATCAGTGTAACAACGAAAGAAAATATGTTAAAAAATCTGACTCTGCTGTAATTACATCAGTAAAATGGGTTTTTTTGGTGGTCTCTAGATTGAAATAACAGCTGAAATCCATCCTGTTGTTACCTACAACGAGAAAACACTAGTTCCTCATAAAAATTGGTTCTTGTTATCTAAAGCAGAGAAGTCTTTTTATATCCCTTACTGCAAGGTACTTTCCCTCTACTGGAACGATGGATTTTTTGTTCTTCAATATAATTTTCTTTTGTTAATAGTTACATCCTTGGGTATTATAAACAGACACAGCATTCTAGTTTTGGGCTTACCAAGACCACAAAGAGATGTAAAATTGCTACTTTTCATTCATCTTTTTCATCAAGAAAGCTGCAATAAATGTATCGAGAGCATTGCTTTGGGAACTTCTCTCAGCTTCCTTGGTCCCTGAGCTTTTTCAGAGATGTTGCTTGCCTTCCCCAGTAGGAATGGTCTGCTTCCTTCTTTCCAGATGTAAATTTGTGTTATGATTTTAATGAGTGGGTCCAGTTGTCCAGCTCTGTTCTGAACCAGTACAAAGTTCCCTCCATAATTTCCCATTTTGCCAGCCTCTGCAGCTTTCACAAAATTTGTCAGAATATTTCTATTTCTCCCCAGATGACAGAACCTTACTGGAAAAATCCTTATACCATTATAATTTCCCTGTCACTACTGTTTGGACTAGAGATGATAGGTCAGATTTCCATCCTTTAAGTTCTTGTAAGAGACTGGCTTAAAATCTGGTGGCTCTTTTAACATCAGAAATAATAAAATCACATGGCTTATCCATGCCAAGGCTAAGTCTTGTATTTTCACTAGAGACAAATAACATATAGTCCTTTTATTAATATCTCCCTTACTAATCATATCTTCCTTGCTTATATTAGTAACTCCACATCAACGTATTGCCTGATAGATTGTTTTAAGAACATACATTTCCATTCTCTTATTTTGTACTGCAAGAAATGCACATCAGGTATTTCTTCTCAGCCTTTGGACACAAGGTTCTAGCTAATTAGTCAAATAGGCATTCGCTAATTCTAATCCCACTTCATTATTTCCTGCTCTTGATCTAAAGATTATTCCTGCACTCCTCCCACCTTTCTTCCCCTCCTCGCCTCCCCCCCCCCAATTTATTTTTTGTTTGGTTGTTTTTTTTCCCCCTGGCCTTTCTTTTTATGGACCTATTGCATGGAATGCACTCGCCTGAGATGCTGCATTCCCTCAAATTTCACGCGACATTGAAGTTTGTGCATTTGCTGATTTTCTCCTCTAGAGCAGCTTCCAGTTTGTCCTCTATGCCACAAATCTCTTCTGCCCTCTGGCAGAGATGGAAACAGTCTATCCAACCTTCCCTTCATTTTTCCTGTCAGCTTCCTAGAGGGAAGCTGCTCAAATTTCCTCCTGCTGAAGGTTCTCCCTGAAATTCTGTTTGCAAATCTGCTCCGCTACTACACCTTCCCTTATAAACATTTTGCTCAGAGAGAAAGAATTCTGGATGAAGGTATCAAGGGAAAGATTTGTGGATGGGAAATCATTAGATATTTTAAAGTATCCGTTAGATAATCTTGATGTAAAGAACCTAAATTGATACATTTTCAGATTGAAGTAACTCCAACTTTCTTACTTTTTTTTTAAAAACAGTACAGCGAGTACTTAGCAAAACACAGCTAATAATTTCTCTCTGAATACAACACAATGGAACATCAGATTCACTGGTCTGAGCAGCTGGATTCCTCTAGAAACATTACAAGAGATTTTGCTGTTCAAAACGTGAAGTCAAACATACACCATCCAGAGATGCCTAGCAGCTAAAACACAAAGAGGAGAGCCCAGAGAGTTCAGTTCTAATCTTTGGCCTGTCACCAAAATACTGAGTTGCTTTGTAGTTGTTACCTCATTTGCCTTAACATGAATTTTCCTTATCTGTAAATGGAGATACTGGTATTAATCCCTCCAAAGTATTGACAGTTTTACAACAATCCAGCATATGAGTATAAAAATATGAAGGAATCAAAAGGAATGAAAATTTTTTATCCATGGACTAAACCAAAAAGTTAAAGAGCCCTTTCTTTTCTCAACCCAAGACAAACAGTCTGTTTTTCTCCCCTCCTTCCCTTCCCACCTCCCAAAATGTGAAACTGAACAATTTGCTTTATTAAAGATATTTTTCAGATGGAACAAGAAATACCCAACGCTCAAAGAGCCTCTCCCCACTTCACCATCAAAAGCGTAAGTTTTATGTTTTGTTCAGATTTGTAATTTTTACTTTCCGTGCTATAGCTATCACCATTAAATCCAAGCCTGCGATTAGCCATCTCAAACAGCCCCAAAGCACGTTTTCCAATAAACTAAGTACTGCAAAAAATACAGAGCTGTATCTTCGTCACAGTAACAAACCACGTCATCAGAAGGACCCCTACTGAGAGCCATGCCCCCACCCTGCGCCACTGGGAAACAGAAAGGGAAGAGCTGAACTTGGTGAGGGGGAAAAAAAGCAGATCTGATTAAGCAGCAAAGCAGAGCACTGATTTGCATTCTGCACAGGTGCATCACGGCTGAGCACAAGGGGCTCATAAGAACCACCTCTAAGCAACACAAGACGCATGCAAAGCATTAATATAATAGACACAGAGAAGTTGTGCTGTGTATGGTAATAGCAATCAGAATAACTCTTGGATGTTTCTATTTTTTACACAATTCTTTACACAAATAAATTCAGCAGGATGGTAAACTAGCCTAGTTCCTACTACCAGAACAGAGGAGCGGAACTGGGGGAATCTAATGTCCAATGCTGTTCAACCAAAGATTTGGAGCACAACTTTCACAATGATCATTTATTTTGTCCAGCAGTTATCTACCCAAAGTTTATTTTCTGCTTTGCAGAGAGCCCCAAGATCACTATATCCAGAGTGCAAAGTAACAACGCCAAGTTAAGAAGATACAGATAAGGCTTAGTAGTTTGTTGGTTTTTTTTTTGTTTTTTTTTGTTTTTTTTAAAAAAAAAAGGGTTGGGTTTTTTTTCCAGAGTTAATATGAAAAATTAGAAAACCCTCTTGATCAATTTCTGCAGAGCAATCCTGGAAAGCATAGTCAGCATGTGCCCAGTGGAGAAGTATCACATTGCAAGACAGGTTAACACACAACAGGGAAGTTAGAAGAACAAAATGAGGCTATTTGTGTTTTAAGATAAATGAAAGTACAACATACAGTGAAGTAGGAGACCATTAAAAAGCTTTTAACACGTCACAATAGTATGTTATTCTGACAAACCCATCTTGTCAAACTTCTATTAATTCTGATAAAGCATTTTCCTCATTGTAAAATTTAGTAGAAGTACTGTATTGGTTTTAAATGATAAAGTCTTGCTTCCTGTGCTGATTTCTCAAGCTTCTACAATTCCTAATGAAGAATTGAAGAGGCGTGGTGGTGTGGGGCTGTTATTAAGAGAAAGATGGGAGGGACAAGACAGAAAAAAAAAACAAGGAAAAAACCAGCAGAAAAAAAAAAAAAGTACATGAACTTTAAAAAAGCCAAGATGACTGAAATGTCTTTAAATGGATTTGCAGGCAAATATGAAACCTGATAGAAATTATCCTTTTTGAGAAAAAGTATATAATGTATGAAGTTGTGGGAGCATATTCAGATAAAGTATTCCTTAACATATTTCAGACTAATTTCAAAGACAAAAATTTCCCAACCTATGAGCCAGTTCCCCTGCATGTGGGAGTCAGATTATTTAAAAAGTTTTATCGTTTCAGTATATTTTACCATATTGGGTATATATTTCAGTGAATTTCCATAGCATCTCTGATTTAGGGATGTAAGAACTGTGTGAAGTCAATACAGCTCTCAGAGCTCTCCACTGGACTTCTCAGTGCTTAAAAATATTTACTGTGTAATTCACTCATAATTTCTTAATCTTTAATGTCTCAGTGAGTCTCAGATTAAATATCCTAAAGCAATCACAAAATTAATCTCCCTGTATCTTTCAGAATGTCCAACATACTAATTTACTTCTTATTTTCTCTAATACGTGAACAAGAGCAGAAGAATGTCATGGAATGTTAGGAAGGTTAAGAAATGCATGATTTAAAGGTCAACAGGAGGGAAGAACAACTCTGTGAATCAGCTCAAAGAGGAAAGCCAGACGGCAAGAAGATTATATGAAAATCACTATTTCCAAGTTTTATAGCAATATTTGGATATTTATGGATTCAGTGTTTTTGTTCTGGTTTTGGGTTTTGAGGTTTTTTTTTGTTTTTCTTCTCTGTCCAAAATGGGAAACCCTAATTTACATGAAGCTATTACAGTGCTGAGATCAGAAGCTAGCCTATTTGGTGCTCACTATGGTTCCTGGACTTCTGCATCTCTAGTAGGGTAAACTCTCACCTAGGACTTCAAATCTCAAAAAAATGCCCGAACCAGGTAAAAGATCAGAAACTTTAATCTGTCCTTCATTAGGGTGCAATCTTATAAATCTACAGAGTGTCTGGAGACTAAATATAAACTTCACTTGGGAGGAGATATCCAGAGCACCAAACCTGAAGGTCCTCAAGGAACAAAATTTGCCTGCCAGGTGAGCGTATTGCCAAAGGAATTCACGCCAGGATGCCATTCTGAACTGCCTTCTGGCAGAGAGTTTCTTCCAGCCTCTTTCTCCCTCTGTTGACCACACAGGGTGTCAGGACGATTAGCCTCTTAGCATTGAGCATCTAAGATATTAGGGAAAAACTCAGAATAGCCATACTAGAGTTAAAAGTACAATGCACGCAGTCTCCTCTTTCTAGTAGCACCCCATAGCAGATACTAATGAAAATACCAGAAACAAACACCCTAATGGCACCGAACTTGCCCTCCTGCCTCCCCATCTGCTTATTGCTCTGAGCACTTGCTGAACCAGCCTCTGTGTTCAATACCTCCCCATAAACATTGCTTCCACAGGTTTGCCTAATCACACTTTTGAACTCAAAGCTTTCAGCACCCATCGCATTTTAAATCACAGAGCTCAGTGTCATAAAATATGCCATGCAGGGAAGAACTTTCATGTGTTTTGAACCTGCCCTTTAGTTCTCGTACAGTAAGAAACAGTGAATAATTGTTGCCTAGTCCCTTTCTCCATGACTCATTATTTCATATGCCTTTATCATAACTCCTCAATCACCTCCTTTCCAGGCTGAAGTGTCCCAATCTATTTAATCATTCCTTGTATTCAGGCTGTTCAGTACTTTAATCACTCCTCTCATCCTTCTTTATACCTTTTGTAGTTCTACTACATTTATTTGAAATGTGTGGGACAACACTGTAAGACGTAAGCATGCCAAGGATTTACACAATTTGTTCTCTATTCATTTTCGTGCTATTTTGACCATGGAGCTGATGTTTTCTTGGTATTTTTACAATAACTCCAAGGTCTCTTTCCTGAGTCATAATATCTATTTGAGAACCCACCGTCATGTATGTACAGTTTGGGTTGTTTTCCTTCTTGTGCATTATTTTGCATTCATTGACATTCAGTTTCATCTGTTATTTTATTGCCCAGTCACTTCATAGCCAGAGATGCTTCTACAACTCTTCATAGTTAGCTTTTGTTTCGGCTACCCAAGTAATTCAGTATTAATAATTTTTGTCAGTTTACTTTAGAACCCCTTCTTGAAATAATCTGTGAATATATTAAACCCTATGGATCTAGCCCACTTAGCTGGAACGCACCAGTAATCTTTCCTCTGTTCTGAAAACTGACCATTTATTCTTTGGTTTTGACCTTAAAAGCACTTAACTCTTACACAGATTCCAGCCCACCCACCCCTTTGCTTATTTCTTTTAATAGTTATGAAGAGGTATCTTCTGACAGCTTTTTTGAAATTTAAATGGAATACACTAAGCAGTTCTATCTTAATTAAAATCTTAGAGTCTGTAAAGTATTCAAATAGATTTGTAAGACATGACTTCCCTCTAGAGAAAGATTATACCTGCCCATAGATTTATCTGTCCCACATCTTGATCCTATTTCCTAACAGATTGCTTACTAAATTCTTTAATATTTTTTTTTTTTTGTGTANCCCATAGCAGATACTAATGAAAATACCAGAAACAAACACCCTAATGGCACCGAACTTGCCCTCCTGCCTCCCCATCTGCTTATTGCTCTGAGCACTTGCTGAACCAGCCTCTGTGTTCAATACCTCCCCATAAACATTGCTTCCACAGGTTTGCCTAATCACACTTTTGAACTCAAAGCTTTCAGCACCCATCGCATTTTAAATCACAGAGCTCAGTGTCATAAAATATGCCATGCAGGGAAGAACTTTCATGTGTTTTGAACCTGCCCTTTAGTTCTCGTACAGTAAGAAACAGTGAATAATTGTTGCCTAGTCCCTTTCTCCATGACTCATTATTTCATATGCCTTTATCATAACTCCTCAATCACCTCCTTTCCAGGCTGAAGTGTCCCAATCTATTTAATCATTCCTTGTATTCAGGCTGTTCAGTACTTTAATCACTCCTCTCATCCTTCTTTATACCTTTTGTAGTTCTACTACATTTATTTGAAATGTGTGGGACAACACTGTAAGACGTAAGCATGCCAAGGATTTACACAATTTGTTCTCTATTCATTTTCGTGCTATTTTGACCATGGAGCTGATGTTTTCTTGGTATTTTTACAATAACTCCAAGGTCTCTTTCCTGAGTCATAATATCTATTTGAGAACCCACCGTCATGTATGTACAGTTTGGGTTGTTTTCCTTCTTGTGCATTATTTTGCATTCATTGACATTCAGTTTCATCTGTTATTTTATTGCCCAGTCACTTCATAGCCAGAGATGCTTCTACAACTCTTCATAGTTAGCTTTTGTTTCGGCTACCCAAGTAATTCAGTATTAATAATTTTTGTCAGTTTACTTTAGAACCCCTTCTTGAAATAATCTGTGAATATATTAAACCCTATGGATCTAGCCCACTTAGCTGGAACGCACCAGTAATCTTTCCTCTGTTCTGAAAACTGACCATTTATTCTTTGGTTTTGACCTTAAAAGCACTTAACTCTTACACAGATTCCAGCCCACCCACCCCTTTGCTTATTTCTTTTAATAGTTATGAAGAGGTATCTTCTGACAGCTTTTTTGAAATTTAAATGGAATACACTAAGCAGTTCTATCTTAATTAAAATCTTAGAGTCTGTAAAGTATTCAAATAGATTTGTGAGACATGACTTCCCTCTAGAGAAAGATTATACCTGCCCATAGATTTATCTGTCCCACATCTTGATCCTATTTCCTAACAGATTGCTTACTAAATTCTTTAATATTTTTTTTTTTTTGTGTAGAATACTAGAACTTCTAAAAAACCAACCCAACGAAATCAAACAACCAATTTCACAAGTCATTGATACTAAGGACAACTGAAGCAATAGATCTCATGTCACAATTACTCAGCTGTTTTATATTTGACCTTTAGTGCTTTTCACTAGTGAGAGAGAGATATCTATTAGTAGTCCTGTGAATACTCCTTTATAACATACCTTCTATTGGCTCTTCAGTTTGAGACAATTCGTCCTATTCCCTTGAATCATACAATCATTCAAGTTGGAAGAGAGCTTGGAAGGTCATCTAGCTTCCTGTTCAAAGCTGGGTCAACACAGATTTGAGACCAAGCCACTCAGAGTTTTGTTCAGTTTTTTTTGGAGCCTCCTAGGACAGAGATTCCACAGTCACATGGGCAGCTCACTCCAGCCCTTAGTTACCCTCACCATTAGAAACACCTCCAGTTCAATTTAGGAGCACTGTTTCTTGTTCTTCCACCATGCACCTCAGCAGCCAGCCCTACCATCTTCTCAGCCTCCTCTGATGTATGCAAGGCTGCTATTAGGCCTCCTCATTCCCAAGCTAAAAGCCCCACACCACATTGGTTGCAAAGGTTCCTGTTGGGTTTTCTTTAGGAGTCCTGGCAGTCCTGCCCCCAAGCATGCCAGCGGTACCCCCAGTTCAGTAGCCCCTGCAAACTTGATGAGGCTGCTTTTCATCTCTTCAACCTCAAATTACAATTTATCTATTTCTTGTCAAGAAAAGCTCTGACAAGCAAGCCTCATTTAACATATCTTATGAAGTCCTTTAAGATCTCTACCACGGCCTTTCCTCTTTGGCTACATTTTTACCGAACCACTATGAGTCAGCCCTTACACAAGAGGAAAAGCACTTAACTATTAACTTTCACATTCAGCAAATGACTTAAACTCTTTTGTATTTAAAATTCCCTTTGTTTTTCCTCATATAAACATAGTTTCCACATTTTTACTTCCAATATTGAAAGGTACACATTTTGACTTCTAATGGTGTCCTTTATTTGGTTTTCAAGCATTTGTTTTCCCCCCTCTTCCCCGCAAAGGCTGATTTGATAGACACCTCAGGCAAACAGCTTCAGCATTTATCTGCCCTTCCTAGCTTATTTTTAAACATTTTCTTCAGGTTTAGTTTTCCCTTCCCCAGTTAAATACTTCAGTGACTATTCCGGGCTTTTTCTCCTACAAATGCTGCAGAATGTGAGCATATTAGAAAGTGATGGATAAACTTTGGAGGCATCACCTATACGCTGCTCAGGGCTAGGTAGGTCAAGCATTGTTTCTGGTGTCTAGAAGTATAATTTGCATCAGTGTCCCCCCTGACACTATTTTATCTACACACGATTAAGTCTTTAATTGCTATGGTGTTTTCTGCTTTTTAAAGACTGTCATTGTCCTGATGCAGGTTGGGACAGAACAATAGGAATTTAGCTACTGAACTTCAATGCAGATGTTTCTTGTTAATCATATCGTTAACTCATTCACTGGTTTTCCAGTCTCCTATAGAATACAGAATACTCTATATTGCTATAGAGATTACCGCAATAATAACCCAAAGTTAGTTTTTCTGGATATATTTCCTTTTTAAAGACATCTTTAAGTAAATGAATGACCTGCTTCAATGAAATACAAAGTACAGTAGCCTCTAAGTGCATTTGTTATCTAGCTGTGGAAACTGTTTTCATCATCTTACTGTAACACTTTGTGAAATATAACTACAGGTATTCAGTTAAAATCAATGCCAGCAATGATGGCACGCTAAAATTCAAACCACAAAATGAAAATTGTTTTAGTTAAACACTTTTTAAAGCTTGATTTACTCTACTGTAGCTTCTAATAAATGCTAAATTCAATCATTCCCTTGTAGAACTTAGAAGCACAATAGTCACGCTACATAAAACCTTAAGACCTAACATCTATAGCACAATTAAACTTAAAGCAATGGGGAAATCAGGAATAATTTTCCCAAGAGCGCTACATAGCAGAGAAATAAAACGGGCCATTTACCATTACACATCTACTTTCTATTAAAGGCAGCTCTTGGAATTTCCTGCAGGGAAGATTACGTATCTTACACTTCCAGTGGATGAATTTTCTAAGAATGTTTACTTTCTCTAGTTGTTAAAACTAATTTCCTCATGTCTATTTACAGACACACATTTTTAAAAAGCCAATAAAAGTGAAATACAACTACTTAGGAGTCCAAATGATTTTCAAGATGGACTGCTTTGCTAACCTAAATTCTTATTTTTGCATTTTGTTGTTGGGTTTCCAAATAGGACCTGCTACCTTCTGCAGCTAGTGTCAAAACTTGCAAAGGCAAGAGACTCAGCTGCCTCAGCAGAGGATATCCCAAAATATTTGTCTCAATCACCTCATCACCTTCAGGCTGCTATGGAAATTTCTCCCACCACCACAAATGACTTTTCCTAATAACTCAATCAAGCTCTTGTACTTTGTCAGTTTGACAAGACAGCAGAGAAGATTTTTTTTCTTGTATAATCTTAATATTCCATATAACTTCTAGAAATCTACAGGTGCCTCTAAGATATAAGTCTGCATAAGTCTTTGTGTACTGTCAGGATAACAACGCTTGTTACAATTCTACAAAAATCAATGGGCATGATTGGTTTTCAACATGTCCAGGCACTCAGCAGGCCCATACTCACAATTAAAGGTAGTTACTCAAAAGGAATGACTGAAATATTTGCTACTAGTGTGGAATTAGTCATGAAAATCGTGTTTTGCAAAATGGGTATGAAGATGTAATGAGTCCATTATAAATGGCTCAGTCTCTGTAGCCTCACTGACAATATTGTTCTTATTCTTCTGTATATTTCTTTTTTCTGTATACAACTCCATCCCCAATAACAAATATTCACAGCCTCCCAAGCCTATGCTTCAGATAGATCCTATAAATTCACTTTCCTGTAATGACAATAAGCAAGTAAATGAGTCAGAGTACAAACTATACCCTACAGCCTTTGTATTTTTTCCTAAGAATTTCCCAGTGCGACAAGATCCTTAACATCCTTTTCACACTTGCAACAAATTGCTTTTCAGAAAAATTTCTGCCCGTTTGGTCATGGGAATGTCAGCCTCTTGGTAAAAGCCTGCAATGAGCTCTTTTGAAAAGCTGATAATAGCAAGCTGTCCTGAATACCTGGCCAGGGACCAGGAAGAGGTTACCAGGGCTCCCAGCTTGTACTAACAGGGGTTCAACCGAATAAATACTGCAGCTAGAATAAAACATAGGGGTCCCTATGGATTGCAATCCCTTCCAGAATTAAAAATAAGACATACTGGAGCATGACATATTCCTGATGTAGACTGCAGGAAAAGGAAACATTTTGGCTAAAGAGAGTCTGGACAACATACCTCTGGTTGTACACCAAGGTTTTCAGACATTGAGGGTTTCATGACTGCTTTGGTTTGATGGAAAAAGCAATAATAATATACTATTCATATCCAATTACACACAGAAGGTATTATGGCAACAATATATGTACCTTCCCTTATTTTAAAAAGAGGCTTAAGATTTGTACTGCAAAATATACTCAGAAATATTCTAACGACAAAAAAAACTTTTACAAAGAATTAATGTTACAAAATATTTTTCTCCCCACCGTTCCCCAAAATATACCACATCATTGTAATTTATCTATCCACACATTTTCTGTGTTTTTTTATACTCTGATAATGTGGCATATGAACTTTTCATAACACTAAAATAAGACATTTGTGTATGAGGGACTGCTTTCCACAACCCTGACTCACAGCACTAAACTCAGGAACGTTCTATTAAGATAGAAACATGAATACTAGACCTAAATTTTTGACTCTGGCTAATATTTGTTTTAAATAAGCTAGGTATCTATATTAAATAAGAACGCAAGATGAGCCAAGACCAGTACTCTTATTGCTGTTTATATGCCCAAACAAACAAAAGTTGTCATGCATCTCACCTAGCAAGTATAATTAACTCAGTACCTGTAAAGTATTAGGTACCCAAGATGTCAGACTCTAGAATAGGGAGCACAACATTTTCTTCAAGTGAATTTATTTTAAAACTACTGCTTCTTTTTTTTCGCTACACTAAACAAGATTAAATTGACCCAAATAATTTGAATTCTTGATTCAGCCTGAGTCATGTTATGTTGTGCAATATTCCATCACATCCCATCTGGCATGATTTAACACTGCACGGTACAAGGGAGTGAAATCAGTTAAATGTATACTTCAGATAAATGCTATTACTTAAATTAGTTTGTAAAGGCAGGCCAACAGGTAACAGGCAATGCAAATTGGCAAGAAAATGGAATGAGTTGTATCATACCTCCCTCTGCCTCACAAATACTCTTTGCTTTCCACCTAAGAAGAAACTGGCAATCTGACAAAAAACTTCCTAGGCACTGAAAAGTTCTGTACCAGTGCTGTGTGTGGAATGTGCTCTGAAGCACCTTTAGCTTATGAAGCCTAAATGTGTTCATAGTATGCAACAAAACAAATGTACAATTAATAGAGCAGAGTATTAACCAACAACACTCTAAGATAGGAGAATCCTACTTCAATCAATCTTATAATTTCTGGAAACATTTTTTGCTAGTTATAAATGGTAAATACATACTCAGTTAACAAACGTGTAATCTACATCTGGTCAGCAGATAGGAAGAGGAGTCACTTCTCATCTCAGCATGCTAATTTTCTCAACATACTTTATTTTTTTCAGTCCCTGGAAGCATTGTAAGTCAATCGAATCAATTCCACTGGGGGGTATGCAAAACACATTAAGAAAAGACAAGATTTCATCAGTTCTATGTTTTGACTGAGTATCAAAATGTTGCATGCACAAGCTCATCTAAAAGCCTTACACATAAATGTTCCTAGCAATTTTGAAAGTCTCACATACCACGAGAGCAATGCACATTATAATTATATTCATGAGCAAAGCCCAACATGCCACTTGCAGATGTGAAGCACTATGAACAAAAGAAGCTTCACAGGCACATTTTATATTAAACACTGAGAATTTGAAAGAAATCCCATAAATCAAAAGTGTATGGTCCCTACAATTTTAGCTGTATGAAGTGTGAAAACCATAAGTTAAAATTAATCGCAACATCTTGTTGTTCATCATGATGGAGAAATATTAAAATGATTTGCACCCCCCTTCATTCTGCTGAAATTACTTATATCACCTTGCTGAGATGATGTCAAGTCCCAAATTCTAGTTTTTAGGCTCTTCTGATGTTTAGAACTGTGTTCATAAAAGCCTTTTCCACAGCAAATATTTTCTCAGTCCTCATTATGCTATCAGCATGACCGCACGCTCACCACAACTATATCACATATTCCCTTTAAAATGCAAATAGGAGGATTCAATTTTTCCTCATCTCATTTTTAACTAGCAATGCCTATTTCTCAAGGAATCACTCCTTCCTCTCTGCACTTCCCTGACGAGGTCAGCCTCTGCAATGTTACCTGCTCCTCCCACAAGTGGTCCCAAAATCTTATACGGGCAGTTACCATTTCCTTCTTCAGAAGCCTTCTGAAAAATGCCCCTCCAGTAAACATGCCGACATTCAATAGCTTGGGGAAGATGTAACTGGGAAGAAGGTTTATATTAGTTTGTCTAAATATCAAAGACTATAGAGAACAAAACTAAAATGTATAAAACTATAACCATTGGAATACTGAAACAATTGTAGGGATAAATTTGATAAGAGCTATTAGATCATGGAATCCCGTTCTCAGGATCACAGGAAAGCTTGTGATAGAATAATAATAATGATGATAACCTGTGAAGGTCTTTTGAGCCCATTACTATTGCTGAAAGCCAGGACGTTATTCCGTAGCACACTTCACATTGCTTAACTGGTTGCGTTGCAAGCTCCTTGCTTTATATGGTTGTTGGACACCACTGGAACTAGTTACTGGACTTTTTCCTCTAGTTCTCCTTAGTTTTGGAGAAATCCATGTATAGACATATCTGTACAGACCAAATATAAAACTATACACTAGAATGATGTTCCTAAGGGTGAGCAAGCTGTCAGGGCTACAATACAACTATATTGTTAAAACGATATTAACTACTTTGTCTCTGAATATTAATCACTTACCAGAAGACCCAATATAAACTATATGTACTTATACCAGACATTTTTCAAAACAGAAGGAAAGAGGCAAAAAGGTACATTTTCTTTCCTAGGAGTTTAATTCACATTATATTGGCCTTATTAAAAGTTTATTCAAAAGTAATTAACATAGTTACCCTATTTACAACCGAATTAAAAAACTTAAAAATAAAACAAGAACATTTACAACCAAATAACAGACTGAAAATAGAAAGGCTAAAATAATTTACATGTAATACTTCGTTACAACCACTTTTCGTAAATTATCTGTCTCCTGGTACTACATTGCCAATATCTATGATAACATATCTAAGAATAAACTGGCATCCTAATGCTAAGCACAAACTCATTTTAGTATTAACATCTGTGTGACTTGCTTCCAAATGAAAAACAACTTTAACATTAGGAAGTTTCAGTGAAAATAATTTAGCATGTTAAAGCAATTTTTCTAACTTTTGTATCAAAAAATTCTCATTAGAAAATTAAGACTGTCTGTAGGTAAGCAATTGAAACTAGCATCTAAAAATTACAGCACCACTAATCCTCTTAAAAACTTGCATTGTACGAAGTATTAGTCTGTTAGTCATAAACACAGGGAAAAGCTCACAAAAATTGTGGCAAAAGGTTTACTCTGCACTTCTCCATTCCCAAGCCCAAATGAAATTCCTTATTCATTTGTTAATATACAGAGATATTTGTGAGCTTTAACAGGAGACAAAAGTAGAATTTATTTTGTTTTAGAATTTAACAAAATCCTTCAATTTCCAAAAAGTGGTTCTTTCTGAAATAGTGCATTTCTGAGAGAGACATCTTTAACACAAAAGAATTCATAAGACGAAAGTGAAAGTCACTCTGTTCTCATTTGCTATCTATCAATCCTGTTTGAAATATGGATGAACTCAGACCTAAATCCTACTTTTTTTCTTACAAACTTGAAGTAAAAGATTTTTTGATGTCCTTGATTTAACACCCAATGATACATTTCCTTCAGAAAAGCTTCTAACTAGGCTTCTTGGCACATCCTGTTCTTGCTTCCGGCTCCTCATTTTAATTCCTAGTGAAAAAAGAAAAGTTGTTACAAATAGGAGACACTTATTCAATAAATATAAGCAGAATCCAGGTCCTGTCTGGATATCCTTTTCAGAGCATGTCTAAGAACTTTTACACATATTTCTTTTCTGTACTGAAAGCCTAACTGTGAGAGGCAAAAATGTAATAATTCTCAACTCAGTAATCCCGTGTGCTAATTGCCTAGAAAGTCCAATGATTAGATCCCCAATTGACACGAGATGCTATTACAAAGGCACAGTAGTCTACATAAACATGTAGAAATACGTGAAAATTCTATAAGTCCTTATTATTATGGAACAGTATTGAAAAGTGAACACTATGTCAATAAATTTGTGGCTATTTAATCCGAAAGCAGTGCTTCCTCTTAGGTATTTGGTCATATTTCATTGTTCTCCTGTAATGCGTGCTTTTGAAAATAAAATGTAGTTTATGTTCAGTTAAACTTTGAAGAATCAAAAAAAAAAATCTATTCTTTATTTCAGAACATGTTGCTTCATTACATAGCTTCTTAATAATACCTGAGTAGTGATTGATTTTGGTAACTTCATAACCCAGTCTTTATTAGTGCAAATAGATACTGATGTAACTACTGATGATGATACATACACTCTGCCAAATAAGTAACTACTGGTTAGACAATGTTTAGCATCATTTACACTTTTCAGAAAGTTTATTGTAATAGAATCTCAACGTTTCTCATGAATGGAAAATAATACATATTCACATGTACTTGCTGTAAAACTGGCATATTGCCTATGCCACTGAGAAAAGCTATGATTGGACTATTTCAAAAAAACAGCAGACTAAAACTTTAAACCACCTTAGATCTCCTCTGAACTGGCCAAGAAGTTGCATTAGGAAAGATCATTACTTGTATTTCTGAAGATAGAGAGGAAAAGGAGACAAGTGAGTAGAGATAAAAGGAAACTTGTAAGCATTCAGTGCATTAAAATCTACTGCAGGTGCCAAGTGACTTTGTGCCATGCACTAGGAAAGGCAGAGGTTTTTGGAGATTTGTGGGACCTTTCTGCACAGTAAGGATTTATATACCTCAGAGAGAAGCCATGTAATTGTAGCAGACTTTCATGGAATACCACCTGACAGTATTACTATCAGCAATCTGTTAGAAGCAAAATAATTCCTAAATATTTTTTTTAAAATAACTTTTCCTTGTCTATTGTGTTGGCCCAAAATAGCCACAGAGTTTAAGAAATAAATCTCTGAAAAAAACCCCTATATCTGTAAAAACAAATCAGCAAGCTGTTATAAAACAAAGCAAGCAGTTAAAAACAGGTAGGGAAATGATTAGAGGATTTTATTTCTTGATAAACCACACTTAGCAAAAATAAAAGTGGTAATGAAGTCCACCACGTTTCTCAGTAAGCGGACAATCCCTTTTTGGCGGAAGACCTTAACTCCCAGGAAAAGGTCTTCCCAAGAAACTTGAAGCCATATCAAGCTTTGATTAGATACTATCTAGAGAAGTTGTTAGACATGCACATTTCATTTTTTTAATGAATGCTGTTCAAAACAATGGCTCAGTGTACTGATCACATGCTGCTAAATTGACAAAACCTTGAATATCAACCTGAATTTTGGACCTCCTGCAGACACACAGTCACCATTGCAGTGCCACACGTTAAAATTTTGACACTTACCTGCCATTTTGGGTACTCGCAAAGCTCTATGGCTCTCTTGTCGAATGCGTTTTGCAGAAACAGGGTCTTGCAGGCTGCCTAACCCAGTGTTTGATGCAGAACTAGAAAAATAGCCCAAAAAGAGTTTGCTATCAGTAAAGTGATTAAGCTACATTACAGTAGTTTAGGCCTTGCAATGTAGAAATATATTAAATGATATTTTCCAGTATTGGTAGTTTATAACAGAATGCAAAGAGTAAACTGATTTATTTATGATATATATATACACACACACACAGGGCTACTATTCCTCTTTTTCCTTTTTAAAACTTTACAAGAATGTTTCAACTGTAAAAATAAGAACTAATGTTGCCACTTGGGTTAAAATGCAGACCAACATGTCACAGAAGCCAGTTGGAAGGTCATTGCACACAAATTATACTAAGAAATAATCTTAATGCATGCACGAAATCCTTGAAATGCCCAGGCCATGTTTATTAAACAAATTGCATTTTTTATTGTTACAATAATGTTTCGACAGCCTCCAACACAGTTGGAGGGGGTGGCTTCATGGCAGGCTTTTTAGCTTAGTTGCAAGAAAGCCGTTATAGCTTCAAATCCATTAAGACAAAACCTCTATGTTTTAAAGCCTTTTATGAGGTGGACTTAAGATCTACAGTGAAAATCAGGAACCTGTCTGATCTCACCCTTTTACACTTGCCTCACTATCTTCCCCAGTCCCATACTGTAATACAGCCTCATAAACAAGCTAATTCTCTTTATGTCCCCAGTTCCTATGCTTTCCCCATTCCTCTAATGATACTATATTATTCCCACTTTATAGTCCCCTAACTTACACTAGTTTTCTTAGTAATAATTTTCTGCCTAAATGAAAATATATAGCAAGCAGTAAAGGCTAAGACCTGCCTTGTGCAAGTCCTAAGATCTATTCATGCATACTTCTTGGAAGAGAACTTATGCTGGTAAGAATGTATTGCTCTTTAGTAAAAGCAGTCTCTGTATGATGACTGACTTGTCTCTTATCCTTTGACCTAGCAATGTAACTGTTTCATATTTTATTTCTAATGTGCAGAATACATCTGAAATTTATATTTGAATTCTAATGTTAGTAAGATATGAACAACTGAACTACTTCAAACCAGGAAAGCACGTGAGAGAAAGGGTGTAAAAGTAAAGAGAAAGGAAAGGAGGCACTATCTGAGAAGTAAGAGCATATTCTTTTCCTCCTTCACAAATAAGCAGCTTTCATTCCCTTTCTTCATCTCCAACCAGTAGACAAAGCCATAATGAAGTTTGCTTTGGACAGTTTACAGTCTGAGGCCAAAGAAATAATCCCTCAAAAGGAATAAGAGTTGTGGGATTTTCCTGTAGTTTGATTCTTACTTGGAAACTGAAAGATACGTGTTTGAGACACAGAAGGAACAAGATAAAAGAGCAGAAAGAGCTAGTCTCTTGGGAAGAGATAAGCATGTGTAAGTTGGGAAATCATTACAGTTATTATAAAAAAAGTACTCCTAAAGTCTATCTTAGAACATTTACCTTAAGATAAATCAGGCTCTGAAAGTTCTCATACATCTCCCTAAAGAGAATCTAGAAAATTATCTGAGTTTCAGAAAACAGGTGATTTATTTTGCTAATTTCATAATCAGCTATTTGAAAAACTGAAAAACTGAGATGCGCCTTTTTTCTCACCACAGAGCAATACAGTTTATTCCTCATCCTACAGCAATTCTAGCAAAACAGTTTAGAACAATAATTAATAACAATTAGAATAGGAATGTGAAATTGCATCAGTTAAATCTGTGATCTTCTACGAAGATTTTCTATCTCAAAGATGCTAATAAACCAAAAAAGTGCTTAAGTTTCTTCCATGCCCCGAGATCTCTCTCTAGAACTTGTTCCAATAGTCCTGAAACATTCTTTTGAAGACCTAAGAGCTGGCAGCTCTACTTACTGTCTAGCAACAGGTGACTTAAATATGATTTTAAAAAGGTTGTATCAATTTTTGCTTTTGGAAAAAGAAGAAAAGAAAGAAAAATAAAAGGAAAAAACCTTATGTTTCATCAGTACTGACCTGGTAACTAATCCTTACATATATTAACAAACAAAAAAGTACAATTCCACTTAGTGTGTACTTAGCTGCAGCTTTTTTGCTGCTCCTACTAACAAACCTCTTTCAGGGTCATAAAACAGAAGTGATGAAATGGGAGATCTTCCCAGAGGAGACCACAAGAATGAAGTCATAATAACAGACTGGAAATGAATTATAAGAAAAACAAAGGCACTGGCCATAAGTTGAGCATGTTCTCCACTTTCTATTTTGGTAGTTTCTAATGTGTTTCAGCAAAGGCATAACATTTTCAAACAAATTACATTTTTAATTGACAATGGAATTTTCTTTTCAAAATTATATGTCATCTTTCTATTTTGAGTAGACAGCAGAAACGGAAGACATGGTATTAGTTTGTGCTTGTTAAAAAAACCAAGAGTAAAAACAGTTTACTCAACTTGCCAGGAAAAAAACATAAATAATTGAATTGTCAAACATATTTAAGACAGAACATTTTATATGTAGGTCCAGATGACTTGATAAGGTTTTTCAGATTTGAAATACAATACCAAAACTGAGATGAGAACATAAATTAATATGAACTCGTTTGTATAGAAGAGTTAGTTTAATCTTACCTTAATATCTTTCTTTTTCTCTCAGCAGCAGAAGTCATTGCCATATACGAGGGCTTTTCAAGCACTGAAGTAGGATTCCCGCTTTTTAAGGAAAGTCTAAAATTGAAGAAATTATGTTTTTGTAAAATCTATTCTGAATAAGGGTCAAGTGAAATTGTTATTAACTGTAAGTAAATCTATGTTAAGCTGAAAAGCAATACTGGAAATTTCTTTCAATGATATTACTTGAAGTAGCTTCACCAGATTTCACACAAACATGGCAGCTTTAAAATTGCATCTCTCAGTGCTGGAGAGGTTAAGGTATCTATTTTACAGGTAGGAAAATTAAGGCTTAGAGAAAGCAACTAGCCTAAGGCATCATAAACAATTTCAGAAGTCCTGTATTTTTTTTTTTTTTGGTACATATCTTGTAAAACAGGATAAAGTTTCAACTTCATCTGTTGATTTCAAGTAATGGCAGAATTTAAGCTAATGCTGATTAAAATTGTGGGTTTGATTTTCAAAATGTTGGCTTTATGAATAAAATTTACATCAATGGCAAAATCCAGCTATGAAGATAAACAGGATTAGGTTGTTTGGGTAACATTCCTTGCCCGTATAAGTGGAAAATACCTTTGCAGAATGCTATTGCTGCATGGCTGCGACTCCTTCATGGATGAGTCAGTAGACCTTTTGGTCGTTTCATCTGTCTCTTCATAGAGAATTACTGTTGAGTTCATGTCATCTTCATTGCACTCTGGGATTATATAACATGTAGAGCCCGTAATACTCGTCTTTTTCACTGGCATATCTACATTATATGCACTGGCTTCCTGAAGGCCTGCAAGGTGTAATGGTTTCTTTACCACAGTCTGTGTACAGCAGCTTTGTCCTGGCTTTCTGCAAGATTCTGGTGTATACACGATAGGGCGGACCTCCTTGGTAAGAGAATCCTCCAGATGATGGAGAGTTGATTGCTTGGATGCAACAGGACTCTGAGCTGTGATGGGAGAGTCCATTAATTTCCGCCTAGTTCTTTTCTGTAGCGGTACTGAATAGTCTGTGATTTGTTGGGTATTTGTATTCATTTCTTGTGACGGTGTACCAGAAGTTGTACCTGTGCAACATAGGCAATGACGGTTAGCACATTTACCTATATTTACTACTAAAATTTTGCTTTTTCCCCCCTCGTCTTCCCTGCTGAAATACATTTATTAGCAGAAATTATTACAAATACTATTTATTTCATTTACATATTAATTTGATCATATAACTGAAATTATTTCTTCTGCAGCATTGTCCAGATGGTAGCATTTGTTCTGTAGCACTCAAAGTATTATAAATATGCATAGGCTGATATAGTTAATCCCAGAGATATTATAAGCAGTCACAAGATATGACACATGACAACTAGGAATGGAAGAGTAAGAGCATTGAAAATGATCGCATTATCATGACAATTCTTAATTTAATTTAAGAAGGTACTATCACAGTAATCTACAGCTGCCTCCTGGTCATGGCCATTTTTTCCCCTAGCAAGTACCATGCAGCAGAATGAGAGAGACTGCTGTAAAAAGAAGGACATAAAATCACTTAGAGGAACAAAATTCTTTGACATTGCAAATGAGCAAGTAGTGTTTTGGAAAAGTGGAAAGCAAGAAGTTACTTGGATCCTGTCATCTCGATACATAAACTCTGGAAGAGAGCTCTTTACTAAAACCACTACCCCTAAAAATAACAAAGCAAGCAATACAGCAGCAATTGGCCATCCCCATTCATCCTGATTTATACTGTTTTTCTGGAAGTGTCATAATATTTTTATTTTCGAGCAGGTGGTAATGAAAGAACTCTCTGAAGTAAGAGAGAAAGGCTTTTCTTTTATTCAAGGACAACCTTTTTAAGACACAGACTACTGTTCAAATGGCTGGTGACTTAAGTAGTTAATAACAAAAAATTAAGGATTTTTTTTTTTCTTTCAAACAAATCCAGAGTAGGAGAGGGTTGTCAAAACCCCAAGTGCTTCAATATTTAACTCTGAGTGCAAATTTAAGAAATGTGGTAAAGACTACTATCCTTAAAGTGTCTATGGATTAGCCTCACTTCAGCTGGTAGCCACAGCATCATACCTCCCCTTTCTGCATTGCCTACTCCATTCCTATGGACAATTAAACTGTAAAAAGATCTCCTCGGGAATTAACTACGGTATTCATATGACAGTGTTGATAAATATTTGTTTCTTCTAGAATTCCATTCTATTTTTGCCTCAGAGTAAGAAAGATAGTTTGAACTCCTCAGTCTAAATGCTTCTTTAGTTCTCTCTCGTGTTAACACATAACGACACTTTAGACGTTCCATAAAAATTCTTTGAAGCAGAGGAAAAATCAATTAAAAACACAGATTGCATTATCCACACCCTCCCACCCCCCCCCAGTTTGATTTCTTACTAGAAGCAAAGCTTAAATGATTGTAATCTTTTCTCCATTTACCACTTCTCAGCCACCATTTCATTTTGACATCATTGCCCAGTTGCAACCCAATGTGCCACAGGCCAGAGTTTTAAGAATGCCAATTCCTCAAGTACCCTCAGAAATCAGATATTGTGGAGAAAAGGCCCAAATAAGAGCCTCATTGTAGGAAAGCCACCAAAGGATGAAGGATGGTCTCAGCACCATTTTTTTTGTGCACACTCTGGATCTAGACATGCCATATGATGGATACCTCATACCTTAGCTACACAAGATGATGCCCAATTAGAAGATATAAATTAGAGCTGTGAGGAGACAGGAAAGGATTCAAAGACTACCACGAGACCTAAAACTGCTCTGGGAGGATGGAATGGGTGGTATAAAAGTGTGTACAAGTAGCAAGTGAATTAGATGCTAATATATAGACCACAAACCTATTCTATGTTGCCAGAACTTAATTCGATAATGAAACCATTGAAAAAGCAAAGCAAACACGTAGTCCTCACTTAAGGGCTCAGTTTTAGAAAGAACAATGTTTAAACTAGTACAGTTTAACAAATACAACACCTTATTCAACAATGAATAAACAGTAAAAGCAGGTTAATTTAAGCTAACTGCTTATGGGAAAAGATGCCTGCATAATTACATAACCAATTACAATTCAATTATGCTGTTTTCAGCTTTGAAGAAACATAAACACAGGAAACTCAGGCCTGAGAGGACTACTTGATGTGAAATAACTGAACTGTGAATTCCTGTATGTGTGTGCCCATGCACAGTTCACTGCATTATATATGTAAAGGATTTCTTTTTTTGTTAAAATGCACAATACATAATCTTAGTCTCATTCAGAGTGAGCATTCAGCAGGTAAAGTGCAACAGGTTGCTGAGACACAGTAGCTTGAATTTAATCTAAACAAGCTAATTCAGAATATTCTCCATGAGCAGTGAAATGGAAAGGGTAGTAAACCACAGACTGTGTGTTCCCCAAATAATTTTTACTTCCACCAGAAACAGTAAAAGCTTACTTTCAATTAAGCTATTTTTCTCCAAGACATGGCAGCATTTTCTTGGTAACAAGCAAGAAACTTATTTATGAACCATTTTCAATATGTCATCTGTGATGTTATCAACAATGCTATCCTTCATTAATGTGTTTGTTTTTTAATTATGGTTTCATGAGTAGAATAGTATTTTTCCATGTTAAAGACCAACATTTCTTTCCTTCAAAAAAAAAATTTCTACACATCACAACCAAAAATTGAGACCAAAACTTTTTTAGAAATCTTGGGACAGATTATATTCTTAAATACAAGAATAAGCTTTATCTTCAGCTTCCAATCTAGTGTTTGAAATAACTATCCATTAAACATTTCAGGACTTTTTAAAGGATTAATTCTAATTTAAAAGACTAATTCAGGATTAATTTTAAAATATTAATTTTTTAGGTTTTCCTCCTGCTTATATGCATCTGAAAGTGTGTGTTTTGGGAAAAATAATGGTTAGAATTCTATTTGTCTGTTGTTACATTAGGACAGGGAGGTTCCAGTTTCAGAAATTTTGCTTACTGTAAGACACTGAGGTTTTGCTAATGTCCTAAAGCTACTGAGCAGGAAGTCTGGTGGAGAAACATTTGGCAAGTGCCAAGTTTTAGAAGCTTCTCCAGGACTAAATACTGGAAGCATTTTTAAATTAACTGTAAATGCAAGCATTTAAACCATGAACTAAATAGGTAAAGAACACAAAAGTATTGCCAACATTAATAATTTGTTGAATTTCATCATAATGAACAGTATTTCATACAGTAATACCAGTACATTAATGAAAAGACAGTTGCAGTGATTCTATATAGGGCAAATATAATCCGTTAGTAAAAACCCAGACCTATTTTTAAAATCTATTTCTGGAATGAAACTCATTGTAAAATGAAGTTAAAACAAAACTAGCTTTTCTTGCCAGTTAAGTATTGGAAGCCATATAAAATATTCAAGAAGTGTCCCTTCTCAAAGCTTTTTGTGAAAGCATTAAGTCGCTCCTAACACAGTAAACAAAAAAGTAAACAAAAGCATTATCAGCAACATCATATTTAACTTGGTTTCACTAAATAAGAAACCAAATATGATGTGAGAAAACCCCCTCCAATTCTATGCCAGCTTGCTGTTACATAGAATATAGCTCCAAACAGTTACAATCTAAAGTAAATATAAATACAGCAAGAAAAACATTTAAACCCACAAAATAAAGGGATACCAGTGGTTTTGTTGTAATAAGGAAGCGAGATATTGACAAAAGGTGTTAGTTTTATTCAAACTTCACAGTGACAGTTACTAAAAGCACCTGAAAAAAAACCCAAACCATCAAATCTGTCTCAGACAGCAATAGCTGCTACAAATCTACTAGCACAGATTTTGGATGACTTCAAATGGTTATACCAATGATATTTTATTTAAGGAGAAACACTTTTATTTCTTTTATTTGGTGTGTGCAAGAACCTGTTTTCAAATACTTCAAAGGCCACTCTATTATTAAAAAAAAATATATAAATCTTAAGTATGCCTCTCATTATTAATATATAAATTCTTATTAAAAGAGAAAATTTAGTACCATAAGCTGACACAAAAGTTACATACCTCAATCTGAACACCACGCCTTGTCTTTTCTACATACTAAATTAATACAATTTTAGCATAAACAAGCTCTGAACAAGCACTGAATATTTCAGCAAATAACTTTAGAAAATATGGTCACTACAGTGCTTATATTGCAACAGGACAGTTAAAACTAGGGGGAACTAGTTCCCCTAAATCCTATTCAAGGGAAAAAGACAAAGCTTCAGAACAAAGGACTTAATTGTTTAAGTGGCAAACATGATCTTCCAGTACTAAAGCAACACAGAAGAGACATTTGTTTCCTAGCAGGTCATGCCCACTAAAACCAAAGGATTTGTATGATAATTTTAGACAATGCTTTCTCCCAGGATAGTAAATCTTAACAAGATATTGTTAAGTGTTTGTAGGTGGGATGAATGTCTATGTTTTAGAACATGCTTTATCTTATTGTCTAAATATTCCTGTGAGCAAACATAGAAAACTGAGATAACAGTACACTCCTAATTAGGAACAACAGAGATAATATATAATACCTTAATAACATATCACAGATGATGTTAATAAGGCATTATTTTACTTCTTGCAGTAACAAACAGTAGATACTCCGTATTGCATACTAATTTCAACACTAAGAGAAATATTTACACAGAGCAATTATACTGTTGAACTCACTGCAGCAAATCCCCTAAGTATAAATGGGTTACAAAAAACAGAATTCAAAAACTTGGGAGATATCTACTGACAATTATTATGTGTGATTGGTTCGGTGGGATTTCCCATTGCATTGGAAACCGCAAATCAGCTGAATCTGGATTTGTCCTGTTAAGGCTGTCTGTCTTAGGAGTGTGTTGCTGTCTAGTGGTGGACCAAGTACAGCTATTCTTATTTTCCTAAGGAACAAATCTAAATAGTTCCTGAATGGATATCTAATGCTAATCATTAAGTGTTGTCATTACTTTTCTACTGAAAGACAAACAGCACATTCCAACTCTATAAAGAAAATCTCCAAACCCACTCCATAATAAAGCAGGGAAATGATAATGGTTATGGTTTTTATTTGCTTCATGTTTTGCAACCAGTTCAATCTTTTGCATCAGAATGATCGTCATGATTCAGTGATATTAAGTTTACTTTTTATTTCATATACAAAATGAATCACCATATCCTTTACAGAGACATCCGCAGTTAACGTGATGGAGTAGCTTAACAGAAAACTTTAGAAGTTTTATTTCCTTAGCTAGTGCTTTTGGCTACAAAGCTTCTCTTTAAAAATAAGCATCATTCTAAATATATTTTAGAGAACAGATCACATTTGCTGATCTTTACTTTTAGGCTGATGATTATAGAAGAGAATTGCCAGATTTTTTAAATATTATTTTTCTTAGAGAGATTCACTTGGAAATTAAAAATAAGAGTTATTCTCCACTGACCAACCACCTCCCACTGAACAGTATGAGGTGGAGGTGGGTTTAGTCATTAGTTTGTTGCATTATCTATCCCAAAAGACTATTTAGAAGAACTGATTTATCAGGAGAGAAATGTAGCAATATTACATATTTACAGCCCTGTGAGTTAATATGAAAAGCAGAACAAGGTCTTTGTGAAACATGAGTCACAGCAAAAGTGAGCAGAGTTCATGATGAAATGACTCCGATAAATTGGGTTAGTTCTAATTGATTCTTGGGACAAAATAATGGCCAAGTCTTCTCTTCTTCTGGAACTCATGTTAATACATGCATAAGGCGATTATTTCTGGAAACTGTGCTAAATTAAGTGTACCAGGTTATTCTGCTAAGTGAAATCAAATATTAATGTATTCATTTCAATAAACATTTCTGGGCTACCAATGATTGATCCAATTACAATACTAATCATACATTTTCATCCTTTTAACAACTGACTCATGGAATTCCAAATTGCAAATGAGGTCTAGTGAATGCATTTCAATTATTTAATATTCATGTGACCCAAAGACGTCACTGTGATGGCCAGTTTCACAAACAACAGTGGTGAACTGAAAAAGGCTACAGTCCAGGCTGCACTGAGTCCCAGTGGTCAGTTGCACTATTTTACACAGCACAAGAAAAAAAAAACAACTTAGTCATATAGGACAGCATGAAAAAGCTGTTGAATATAAGACAAATCTTTCCTATATACAAGACATGTTTTTCCTACTTTTAATCAAATCTTTTACTGCATACAACTACAGCCTAATTTTTCCTGCCATGCAAAATAAATTGACTTTACTTTCGGATGTTTTTGACAAGGAGAGGTAATGGATGTCTTTTGTTTTTCTTCCTGTAAATCAATTCCATTCTCTCAATGGTAATGTACAGTAAGGCTTCCGGAAATGGGATGCCTGAAACAATGCCAAGACCTCTCCCATTCACAGAAATACTTGCAAATACCAGTCAGGGCTCTCCACCCATCAGCCCATACTCTATGAATAGTGCATGGCTCACCATTAACCAACATTCAAGCATGGGGGCCCGAATGCATTTTTAAATGAACTGATGTTGTTTTCATGGCTTCTGCTTTACTTCCTACAAATAGTTGAGTTGTTCACAAGGTTGCACATTTACAATTTCATGAAGCATACTCAAGCTTAAACTAGTTTTTTTACATATTTGTAAACAAAAATTATAGTGGAAAACCAGCATTTCCTCAACAAAACAACAGCTATAAACTATAATTAAGGTCAGAATAAATACTTAGTTTGGGTGGATGCTTACAAATAGGAGTACACATTGATGAAACAAATGTTTTAAAAAAATACCTTCCCTATTAACACAGAGTAGAAAGTATGGATAAGACATGTTATGGAAACCCCATGTTACGGCTTCATAATGAAAGTGAGCAAGAGTAGACATTCTGAAAGTCACGTGTTTTCAGTCATATTTTAAGAAACAAAAGTTAAATTACCAAGGAAAAATAATGTTTAAAAAAATAATGTGAATACACTCAGTGGGATAAATTAATGTTGTGTAAATACTTTAAAATTATTTTACTTGAATGACTTGAAACTAAACAAAAATTCAAATGTTTCATTTTATATTAAATATGAGCATATTTAATTTTACTTTTAAAATCCTGAAGTGGTGGAGGAAGAAAAAACCCACCATCTCAAATAAGCACAAACAGAAATTCAAGATTCAGATACTCTGTTAAGCTCTTCAGAAAACACTCCTTGAATTACCACATCTAGATAGTGTTAGCATGCGCTGCAAAACAACTGTTAGATCAAATTACTCATCATTATTAGTTGTGCTAATATGGCATTGTCACAAACCAGAAGAGCGAGGAACATCAGCTTAGGCCAAATTGTGATGCTTGAGTTATTTCTGGTACCCATAGTAGTGCTACTGTAGATACAGATTCTTAAGCAATGTTACTTGGTTGGATGAGGCTGCTGATTAACAGTCAGCTAGTAACATACATCTCTGACTCTCAGAGCAAGAGATTTTACAGAAGGCATTTAAACATTTCAAAGGTTAAAGGATAAACAAGATAGAAAGAGGTCTATTCTTGTAGTGAAGGATACATGTGCTTTGGCAAAGCTTATGAGGTTTAATTAGCTTTCTCTAAAAATCAGAGTTTTCAAGCACGAGAATTGGCTATCTTGATAACTTGACCATAGAAACAGATGTTGTGGCTAGAGAGTATGTTGATCTTTTCCTCTCCTACTATGACTTTCTAGTATTTAATACATAGGAGAACCTTTCCAAGGAAGAAGGCTTCCTTAGAAACAAAGAGTGCAATTCAGCTGCAGTTCTCTGGTACTTTGAAACACTTGATAGAAAGACAGACATTATAATAAGGTAATACCAAAACCACTTGATACAATAAACTAAGTTTTGAAAAATATATTCAAAATGTGCTTATTCCTGTACCACTTTCAACAAAACCACAAATGAAAACCCCTGCCCTTTCACCCACCTTTGCTGTCTTTCCCTTTATTCTTTTTGGATGGTTTTTCCACATCAATTACTAGTTTGAGTTCCTTCAGGATCAGACAGTTGGATGTGGTTAATTACAAAGAAAACCATGAGAAGTTAAGGCCCTGCTTTCACAGCTTTTCCTATTCTACCAAAAGGATTCAGCTGCTTTGGGGGACAGTGCTTATAATCAGAAGAGTTACTTATATGACTTAAAGAATTTTAATTTTTATGTGAAAACACTCGATAACAATTCATTTGCATTTGAACAACGTCATGGCTCTCTCAAAGAATTGCCAGCAAAAAGTTATACTGTCATTAAAACACATCTGCAATGGTTAGTGCCTCATATTTTATGACATGCAAAACTGAGCAGTTTGCTTTAGGTACAGGTGTTCTTCTGCATCAGTGCCATTTTAAACGTACAGTGACTAAACTTGTAGTTTGGTAATTTATTGAAATTTCCAAATATGGATAATGTATGGATATTGCAAACTTCCTTATTAACTTCATAAGCTTACACTAAAGAGGAATTCATATTCCCCCTCGTAAGTCTTACTGTTTTCTACATGAGCTTGCAGAGGGACTTAATCTCACAAAAAAAAAATCTTATAAATATGTGTTAACATTGGTTCAAAAGCAATACATCACGTGTTACCAACAGATCTAATACACTCTTCCTCTTAGATGCTCTAGGCTTACATTTCATATGAAAGAAACATTACATTGCCAGCAATTAACTTTTCTATCCTCTCCCCCAAATTATTTAAAAAAAACCTTCTGAGACACTAACACAAGGCAACATATATTTATACTAAATCGGAGATTTTTAAAAAAGTACTGCTCTCAACATATAACATGAAAAAAACTGCATTGCTCTTTCCTCCTGACAAGTTGAAGCCCATGCAATTATGTTAAATGTGAAATATGGATTTTTATATAAGGAATAATGACCACTGTGTAGCACGTGGCTAATGCTTCTTTTTCGTCTTTGTGCAAAACACTATTTCCTTCCCAACATCTTGAACAAATTATAAATAATAAAATATCAATGCGCAAAGGTGTGAGGGGGATCTGTATAAATCTTCCTCTTTATTTGTTCACTAAGTTCTTAGGTCAGCTCTTGCTAACATTTGCGAAGCATACTTCTGAGATGACTTTAGGGAGAAGGAATTGGATTCTTGAATAATTTATTTCATCTTTAAAGGAAAAAAGAAATTACTACATCCTTCCTATTTCTGATTGGGATGTTGCCCTTGTACTACTTCACATTTTCCCATGCTAATGTATTTTTTTCTGATTTATGTTTTATTTCTTAATAGTTTGTTATATACATTCAGTGCAAGAGAACTGGATTTCCATAACATAGTATCACCTAAAGTTCAAAACATTTTTAATGTGAATTCAAACCAACAATTGACAAAGAGGTGTTTCATTGCATTTATATTGTGTTCAACAGAAAAATTGTTAAAGCACTGGTAAGTGGATTACTTTTTTCCACCACACCTCCCAAGATGTATGGAAATGATTCTGTTAACATCAGTAGCATTTTAGGTAATGACACATTAATATTAAAGTGATACTATAAAAATATTGTTTGAATAGAGCTTATTTTTTCTGAGCAGAGCTGCTACTGTTTGTGTTTATTTGTTATCTCAATGTTTTAAAATTAAATAATTAAATATCCAATTAATAGTTTTTAGAACTTTATTTTAACTTCCTCCAGTAAGCAAAGCCAATTCTTAATTCATTTCCAACTCAATTTCAAATTAAAATCTCTAACATCAAGTTCTCAGTACGTCAGTACCTAGTAGCAATATGTCTTATTCTATACAATGACTTATGTTTAGAAATTTTTGCACATTTGCTACCTGCTGAGCAGTAAGTCTTATAGTAACAAGCAGTATTGGGAAGAAAAAAGCTGTTGAAGAAAACTTATTTTATGTTAGCTCATGAACTTAAACTTCCAATGAGAGGTATATTCTTTGTGAAGATTAAAAGCCTTCAGTAATTTGGAAAAAAAAATCCTGGAAATATCCCCTAAAAGCATCAACACCTTTATGCAACTAGTCAAAAGCAAATGGAAAGAGCACACAACCAGATGAAGACCATTAAAAAAAAAAATACTGAGAACTGTCTTGTTAGACGTTATCATAACCTTTCCTGTAAAGGTTATAAAATTTGGAAAATATTTATTTCTACCATGTTTTCTCCTGCATCTGATGAGAGGGGAAAGGAGTGAAAGTAATGTGTCCTACTCCCTTTTCTAAAGAACAACAAGTAAACAAAAGTAAAAATACCACAAAAGATTTCTATGGACATCTTTAGGCAAAGACACTATTTAGAACTGAAAAAAAGTCTATTAACTGAAAAATATGGTGTCACAGAATCAGTTCAACAACATTTAGAACAAGAGAATAATTGGAAAACCTCTACATAAGACTTTCAAGACAACTCCTGAAAGTCCAATATCTTTAATGAAGTGAAATGTTTATGTCTTAAAGTTCATGTGCAATTTAATTAATGAAATTCTGTGAATCAACTATCTGGTATGATCAATAGCAATACAAACATACGCCCAAAGTCACATACACACTTAATGAGAACAGAGGCAATAAATGGTTTTGGCAGAATAATTCTCAACCCCTGAGTGAGCTGTTTAGAGGAAGAAAGCTAAAGGAAGCAGGGAACTAATTTCACAGTGCTCTGGGGTTCAATGCTCTTCCATGAATACCAGCTTTTGAGAAGCTGAAGTATTATTTATCTGGTTTTCCCTTGTTACCTATGGCTGTCTTTCAATGTTACAGATTATCAGCTGCGATCAGAAAGGCCCAGTGTGCTGAGTGCTGCCTACCCAGAGCACAAGACACAAGCATTGGCCTCTAGTAGCTGCACTATCAGCCTGAGATTTTGCCTGCCATCCCTCAGAATACTGCATCCTGTAAGGATTCTTCATCCATTTTTACCCAGGCTACACTCCAGGGCAACTCACTTTAGAGCTAAGAATAGACTATTTATTTCATTTGGAAGGAACCTACAGTGATCATCTACTCCAACTGCCTGACAAAGTTAAAGCATGTTAAGGGCATTGTCCAAATGCCTCAAATACTGACTAGCATTCATCACCTCTCTAGGAAGCCTGTTCCACTGTTTGGCTGGAACATAAGAGTTATAGGGAAGAAATGAGGCCATCAGGACACAGCTAAGTAGTCAGTTCCATGGTATAAATGGCAAATCTTTTGATTCTTGGAAAAAGAAACTTAGAAGAGATTCCAAGTCAGCCTGTAATTAACAGGGAATTTCATCCACCTTAAGGCTATTACTTTAAACTGTGCAAAACTGTAGCAGCTGCTTAACTTTTCAAATCACTAACAGTGACTGACACTATGATGTCTTTTCCATCAATGTCATGTGAAAGATTCAAATGGAATTACTAATAACACTCATTGGATCTAGGCACATTGATATATGCATAGTGTACGTTACAACAAGAGAATAAGGGAGTCATCTATTGGTAGAGTATGCCAAACCATTGAGAAATAAACTTTTTTCCTATATCCAATTAAGAACGGTATATAATTTATAGAAAGTTGGTCTGAGGCTCGGTTTTACATTTGGCTTCAGTATTTGCAGAAGTGTGCATGCACTGTGTTTATGGATGACATATACCTTTTGCAGGAGACATTTAAAAGTATTTCTAAGAGAAAACACATTAATTATATACTTACGGCATGGGGTGTTTGGTCTGTTCACAAGTTGTGGGAATGCAAAGATGGCTGACAACTGCAGTTCGTGGTTTTGATTTTGTTCCTTTTCTTCAGTCTGGTCAGCCCAAACTACTGATTTTTGTCTTTGAATCAACTGTTCAACCTCCATGTATTCAGTCTCAGTTAAATTATTTGTCAACCCAGCTTCTTTCAAAGTGAGATATTGCTTGCGAAGAACTGGAAGCAAAGTATTTAGCACTCTGTAAAACAACAAGAGGTAAGACAAACATGAATAAATCTTAACTAACCTGATCCTTACTAGCACTGTCACTATTAGGGATATGAGGGATTTTTTTTCCCCCCTTACCCCTTCCCTCCCCGCATCAAGTTCTGCTGTGTCATTTATTTTAATTTATTTTTGGGTAATAAAACTGAGAGGAAATTTTCATTACTAAATAGAGTGATTTTTCTGTTTTGCAAAATGTTATCTCTCACTCCAAGTATTTACTATGGAAACATAGTTTTTTCCTCATGCAAGGTCTTCAGTCCCTCAAACACTACAGAAATAGTCGTTATACCTTGATTGAGTTCTATCTTTTGAAATTATGTATCAGATAGAAGTAGAAAAGTATAAACCAAATAATGTTGTTTAAACCAAGCACCTCTTAATTATGTGTGTACAAAACCTTATTAAAAGCCTAGTCCAAATAAATTTAGATATCAGGATCTTTAATTAAAGAATGGAATACATTAAGATTCACACAGAACTGCAAACCAAATTAAAGTGACAAAAGTTTAGGAATTTATCTGAACACAGGAATTCATTAACTATGGAGTCAGTTGCAAGACTAAACAGTAGGTTCAAGAAATAAAGAAAAGGATATGTATATACAAACCCAAGAAGCAACTTTGTGATAACTAAACATGTAGCTTTAAAAATTTTGCTTTCAGTTTTGCATGTTTATTTATTAGCTTTTGTAATGTTTATGGTAACAGCCTTTTCTCCAAAGGAGGAAGAAAAGCTCATTATTTCATTTTGGAATGATTTAATCATAAATTTAATATACTTAGCTACTGCAGATTTGTGATTACTTCCTATTCCTTATGTTACGCTCTGAGAGATAGTTCCCAACATTTTTGAGAGATCAATAGTAGAAAAAAAGCTGATGCTTACCTGCAAATTCAGCTTTTTTCAGTCTGACTAGCTATATAAGAGTTTAATGGTAACATTTTTTAATACACATGAATTAATGCCTACAGTGCAGGGAATTAAAAGAGAACACACACTTATAAAAAAAAAAATCAATACTGCCATTCAACACAGAAGAAGAAAATAAGATGCCATGATTTATTGAACAATTTGTAAAAACTATGCAAAGAAAAAATATTAAATAGAAATACAAAGCACTAGAGTATCCCTGCAGTTTCTGTCAAACAACAGTGGATATGACCAATATTGATGAAGTGATTACTGTTTCACACATCTTTTTGCTTAAGAAAACACAATTCTAACCGAGGAAAAAGAAAAGTTTGAGAAAAATCTTGGTTCTGTTTGAACTAAAACTAAATTCTATAGATATGTCTTCTGAAGTTACATGTCAGAATAGAAGTCTTACCAGGCCTGATACGAAGCCATACTTACTTTTCTGTCTGCTTATAGTGCTGATCTTGAAGAGACACCAGAGATAAAGTGTGCTCAATCTGGGCTTTCAGGTCCTTAACTTCTAGGTTTAAATGGCAACACTGCAAATCTTTACTGAGTTCCTTGGGAAACCAGCAAGAAAAAAAAACCAAACAACTGCACATCAAACAAGAAAGTAATAAACTAAAATTTAAACTAAACCAATATTATATTGAAAAGTAAAGATGGATTGGATCTACATTATTATAACAAAGTGTTATGGTAGAAAAGTATGACTTGTTTGATATTTACATTCATAAAGATTGCTTTGTAGATTTCCTTTGACCAATAGTGGGCATGCTGTAATTAGCAATAAGAGTCCAACAGGCACACATGTACGCTTATCTATGCATGCTCAAAAACATGCTTGCTTCTTTTCCTGTGCACTTGCTCCATATCTGAATTTCAGTGACGTTGTCTAGGACAAGTCTTCACTGTATTCATTCATCTTCCTGAGATGCCAATACCTTCTTTGAAATATCATAGAATTAATTTCTTTTAAGGTATCAACAAATTTTAGTCATCTCAATAAAATACCGTTATTGAAATATATTACATTATGAGTCACATCAGTTCTCATTACACTGTCATTTAAGCCACTCTAATTGCTGGCTGAAACTAAAAGGCAGGTAGGAACAACAGCCCACTTTTCTCCTTCCTGCACAGACCTTCATCCCTTCCCTACTGCCAGCTCCGGTGCTTGTCTGAGGCTGCACTCTGAGCTTGTCTGAGTTGATTCTACTTGCTAAAACTTGGCAGAGAACCCAACTTCCCAATTCTTTCCCCCTTCCCACTCCTCCCCTAACACCCTCCCAAAAAAGAAGTGTTTTTTGGCCAGGCTAATAATTAGGTTCAGCTCTCTGGCAGCCATCTGAACTGCTCAGCCAGGGGAAGTTCAGGCTGGATATTAGGAAAGATTTTTTCACTGAAAAGGTTATCGGACATTGGAATGGGCTGCCCAGGGAGGCGGTTGAGGCACCATCCCTGGAGGTGTTCAAAAGACAGGTTGGTGTGGTGCTGGGAGACATGGTTTAGTGATGGTGTTGCATTTTGTTTGCTGTGTGGGTGTTTATTTTTGTCAGAGTTAGGTTAATGGTTGGACAAGATGATCTTGAAGTTCCCTTCCAACCTAGAAGATTCTATGATCATGCTTATTCCCCTTTAGCACGCATTTTTGCATGCAATCGTATTCTTTCATGAACAAGGAATACTTGCACAAGCAATGAAGTATTTTTAGGGCAGCAGAACAGAAACAGCTAACACTAGAATATGAAACCACCCTGAAAGAACTGAAGCAGAAGCCATGAGTAGAAGCAAGACAAAGAGGAAAAAAAGAAAAAGTCTATTCCCAACTATAGTCAGATGTTGCCTACAATGCATGAAGTCTGCCCTTGAAGTGAAAGGAATTTTACCTTTGGAATACACCCATCTTGACCGAGGAGGCGCATTTCATTTTCAACACGATGCAGCCAATTGGTATTTTCTTCAAAATGTTCGACCTCCTCCTCTTTTTTCTTCTGCATGTGTATGCAGTGGGTTCTAAGCATTGCAAGCCTTTGATCCCGCTTGCAAGTGGCCTAAAAATCAGCATTTAAGGGGGAAACTTTCAAATGACATTCACAAACATCTGTTTAAAAAAAGATTTTTTTCCCATACTTTTGTGTTCAACTGGGCATAACGAACATTTTGCATTTTAGACAAGTTTAATAAAAGTGAAGTAGCGCATTCTCCTTACACATATAACTGAATTAAATTTAAATATTTTCAAATTTTTCCTGGAAGCCTTTATAACAGAGAATATAGTCATTTGCTTGATTATTCCTTTACAGAATAATACGTTGGGTTTGATCAATTTCTGTTCTAGGCCATAATTATCTTAAGTTAGAAAGACTGGAAAAACTACACATGTGCATACAAACACACTTCTAGATACAACATAACCTAACAATTTCCAGTAACTCAAGTATGAATATGACAAAGGAATTTTATCTGCTTTTTTTTCCTAATGAGTATGCCCTAGAAAATGCCCACTAAAGGATAAGTATTTGGCAAAATACTTATTTGGCAAAAGGAAAACCCCTATTTTCAAGCCTCAAAATCCTTCTGATGCTTGTCTGAAATTTGACAACAGGCACAAAACCAGCAATAGGAAGCTGGATGCGAACGAGGTAGTGTCCTAACAAGGCAAAGGAGACTCTTTCTATTCAGAGGACAACTACAGTTTGCAACATACTTTAAAAATTAGGTCACTAACTCAACTAGTCATAGAGAACATTAACTTTAGATGGAGTTCACAGAGTTCAGCTTCGCCCAAACTTTTAGTTAAAAGCATAACAAAAATCACAAACATTTGAAGTATATTGCCACACTCAACAAAACCAAACATACAGAATCTAGTTGGTTTTTAAAAATTATATAACCTAAATCTCTACATCCATACATTCCAAAATTAACACTCTAAATGAAAGCTTCATCAATTAGAATAAGTCTATGCATTTAGAATAGCGGGCCAAATGAGTTCTGTTATAAAATGTCATAAGAAACTCTGAACGTACCTCCCTAACTTTGCACAAAGCAGAAATTACTCTCACTGGTGGTCTTTTGAACATACTGTGGAAAACAGGAACAGTATACAGAGAGATGCAGATTGCATTTCTCAAACTAACTTTTCAAATGCTTACTTCAACACATGGCATACAGAACACAGAACCAGCATGGTAGAGACACCTGAGCTACATGCGTTTCCAGGCAGCTTAGCAGGTGAAAGCCTACATTCTGGCCAGAATTTCACTTTGCTTTCTTGTTAGACTGTCTTATCTGCTAAGATGACAGAGGATCCAGAGAAGACAAAGTAACTCTGTAAAGGAGCAGCTCCTTAGAGAAAGTACCAGGAGGAAGAGTTAACTGGCAGACTCTGACCAGTGAGGCTAGTTATAGGACAGTGACTTTTGACCCTTAGCAAACCACATCTATAAGTTAACTAGTGGCATAACCAGAGTGCAGCTCTGCTAACGTGCAAAGTTAAAGTTAAATCAGCTCATAGAAAACATTCTTATGAAACCAAGTGTATGAAGATATAACTCCTCATTATGAATAGATATACAACTATGTGCCATTGTAAGAAGGATTTAAAAGTATGGCACAGATAGAAAAATATTACTTCAGAGTTTCTATGGCATAAAAGAGAATTCTAGAACACATTAGTCACTTGAAATATCTTCATTAATGACAAGCAAAACCGTGTGATATATTTTCACTTTGACATTTATCTAAGGACCAAATTTCATGTGAATCACTGGGGAAAAAACTAGTCATATGGTAAACTCTCATTTTTGGCCAAATACAGATTGTTACTGTGACTAAGCAAAACCAGCCCCACCCTCAACTTCATATCCACATAACATATATATTCCTTTAAGATTACTTTTATTAGAAAAATTAAGATAGTCTACAACCATGCTTACTTGTTTATACTATGAGTCTTCTAGAAAGACACAGGCATTGCTGCACAACAGACTTAGCCCCAAAATTCTTTTATAATTCAAGGCAACTAAATGTAATTATTTTGGTTCACAAAACTGTCCTTAGCTATCCAAACACCTTCCCAGTGACAAGTGAAAACACTGATGATAAGAATCTGTCTTGTTTAGCACATGGTCCATGCTTTTCCTTATGAAACACAGATTACTCAGCCTGAAACCAGCTCTGATGGCTGTACCATTCACATTTTAACATGCTTTGGTTTTTGACAAGAGCACCAGGAGTCTCCCTAAGTCTAGTTAGGTCTTCAGGAACTGTGACAATCAAACCCACGTAAGGACAAGTTGTGAACTTTTCACAATTAGCAGCAGGAAGCACAACAGTTTTCTGTGCAGTGTGGGGAAAAGAACCCACACACCTGGCATTAATACATTTCCATATTAATGTCAGAAAATATTAGCTGAGTGATAATCACTGCATCCCATTTTAATTAAATATTTAAGTTCTAGCTAATTATATAATTACTTAAGCAAGATTCATACATTAGTATAGCAAAACGAAGTGAGATGATACCTTGTTTTACATTATAGAAAACTCACCTTTTCTACTCTTTCTTCAGAGCACATCAGCTGAATTTGTTCATGACATTGCTTCTGATAATATGTCTTCAGGGCATTTTCTTTCAGCTGCATTTCCAATTTGAGATATTCTTTTCTGATTTCCTCACGGTTTGCAAACACATTTTTAAGGATTTCTTTGTATCTATCAGAACAAGAGAATAAGAATAAATAACGGATTATTTACTGAAGACTTGTTTTTTACAACCATCTCCAACAACTGGAACTTCCAATTTCAAGTTAATAAAATAAATATAAAAATTAAAAAGAAAAAAGTAAAGCCTATTATAGATGAGCATTAAATAAAGTGTCAGTACATCAGTAAAGATTATGGAATAAGATTATTTCCAAACTGGAAATGGGATATGAAATTTTGAAGGGGTCACTAAAAAGAAACCTTATTGTGTTTGTAAAAATGACACTGGCATTCAAAAGAAAGAAATCTGGAACTTCTTCACATAAGTATCTCTTATAACTTATAACTCTGTCTCCAAAAGATAGTAAATACTTATGTTGTCTACTTCTTATACCAATTTATTAAACGGATCAGATTACTGTTACCATAGACACATACAAGGTGTACTTTAAAAACCTGCTAGCTATCTCTCAAAAAAGGAAAACCATAAGAGAGTCTTCAGTTGCTCACTTTCTCTGAAGTTCTGTTGTACGCTTTTAATCACTAATGGATGACAAAAAACATGATGCATGTTTGATTTAATGCATGCTAGGTTAACAGGGGGAAAAAGACCCCAAAGTAGTGACAGAAGAGTTATCCCAGGAAGACCAATGTTTAAATGGCCTCAAAACCTGCTCATCCCTAGTCTGCAATACAAATCAGAATAAGAAGGATAAGAAGAAAGCCTGGAAGTATTATCATGTTGCAATATAAGTTTCAGTGGTGCTACTTTTTCACTTTCCCACTGAATACTGAAAATGCAGTACAGAATAGCCAAAAAGACACCATGTATCTTGATAATGACTAATCTTGTATACATGCCATTTCATAACATCCTATTAATTTGTTAGAACTTCACCTAAGAATAAAGGCACAGCAGTATTCTAAAGACATGCAACGTTCAAGGTCATTATACAGTGTTTAGTATAAGAAATTGTAAAATTAAATACAGTCTGAATAACTCTGAGTCTTTTATTCTAGTGTTTTATTACTCTCATTTAAAAAACAAAGTGAATTAAGTAAAGAATTCTTCTCTACAGATTTAGAAATTGAACAGTTTTATCTAAAAGTGTCCAGAGAATGCTATTGTATCTAGGTAAAAATATGTACTAAAACACACACAGAATTTAGAAATATTTCTTTAAGAAAAAAAAAAGTCAGCTGCCAAGTATCAGAGTTCTTACCCTACACTGTTACTATCTACACTGCTGTACTATGTATTGCACAACTGGTTGGAGAATTTTTTTCCTCCGTAGTATCCATAGAAACACTGCTCTTCCCAGCTGCCTGGGAAACACAACAATAAGAAATGAAGGTGAACCCTCTCTCAGTTTCCCTTAGAGTAAAACCCTGGGCATAATTTAAGAGAGGCTGTAGATTTGGGTTTTATGTACAGTCACTGTGAGGAACCATTACCACTAGATCAACCCTTTGTGTATTTACAATCACCAGTGTCCCAAATATAGCATCAAGTAGAGAAGCCTTTGCAGAGCTCCTCTCTTGAGCTGCACTCACTCTTTCAGTAAACAGGCTTTTACTCGTCTTGAGTTGCACTAACTCTTTCAGTAAACATGCTTTTACTCTTATGGAATTATCTTTAACCTCTCTTCTTCACTTAAAAATGCAAAGTGATCCTATAGGCATATCCTGGGTATGAACTCCCTGAACTACCTAGCCTTAAAGAGCTCATGGACTTGTCGGTGGTCGTTCCAAAGCCAGTATCCACTGTCTACCTCAACAGGCTCAAGACTTGAAGGGTTGGCAGTCAAGGGATCTCCAAGCTTTAGACAGAGGGAGCAGGAATGACCTTTGGCTTTGAAGAAGAAAGTGGTGTAATCAGTGAGTCTCTTCCAGATAACACTGAAGCAAAAGCCACAGTTGGACTGAAACCCAAGATTGTGGGTAAGGCTCTCTACCCTGTCCCAAACATAAGGGAGAAAACAGCAGAATACCTTCAAAATCTATAAATGAGAGAGAAATCAACTCATCACCCACACCATCAGAAGGACGAACCTGACAGGACCCTCATGAGGGAGAAGGGAATGAAACACTCACTTTATTGGTGATATCTAGAATGAATTAGATAGGCTTACATGTGTGTCTGGATATTTCGGAAAATTAAAACCCAAACATTCTCTGACCTCAAATCTTAGCTTAGATTATGTCCAGCATTTTGAAAAGACTTTTTAGAGATCTTGCCCTTGACTGATTCTTCCCACGCACATAGAATGAAATAAAGGGCAAATCACAGGAAATTAAATTAACCTTAAAGACTTACAGTACAAAAATATGCAGGAAAACTGTCAGAACTATCAACACTACTTAGAAACCTACACTCCTTTTGAAAATTAAGTTTAAATAACCTAAATGAGAAGTTTATTGAAGCCTCAGTGAATTAACCTACCCCAGCTCTGCGCCTCTCACAAATACAGATTTTCACTGAATATTTTTGCTACCAAACCTTTCACAATCACCATTTCATTTATCTGCCACTGCATATGTGTGTGTACACATAGACGTGTGTCTATACGTATACACATATATGTGCATTCAGTTTTTGAAAGATAGTGCTTTCATATGGGGATCCTTCTAACAAAAGAAGAATAACAATAGAAATAAGATCAGAAAAGTCAAAGTGAATTAAAATCAATTCAAAGCAATTTTTCTTTGAGCCAATATTTAGCAATTTATAAAATTTACATTTCAGTTTTATTTTTTCTGAAAATATGCATTGCAATATGGTAACAAAGATTAAAGATAGTTTATATTTTTCTCCAAAATGTTTAGCTTTTGGTAGCAGGAAAGAACTTCTTAGGTCTACAGAGCTCTGGAGTGTCCCAGGAGAACACTTGTCCCAAAATCTTGTGTGTTATTGATAGTAGAATTTAATCTGCACATTAATGGAGAGTAACATCAGTAGCCTTGAGACAAAAATACCTTTCCCATGAAATATCTTCATTACAATAATGAAGCTATTGATAAACTTTTAAAAAAACAGTACATGAGCATTTTACAGAACACATTGACACTGATGAAGGAAGCTCATAATTTTAGTAAGACTCAATTGCCTTTCATAAATAAATATTCTTCCTATCAGCAGTAGTAATTAAAATTTGACAGGAATAAATATAATCCACAGAATACTAACATTGCTGCACTTCTGTCAATTTATTAAGTACTCCATACGAAAGTAACAACAGATGCAAAGTCTTTACCACTGATCTAAATTGTGATGTCAGAGTCAGTTATGTCAGCTTCTGGTTATATTGCAGTGTTTTACTGATTAATTTGCCTAGGAGGTTAATATCAGGATATTTCCTCAAGTACACAATATTTGTTTCATTTTAAATCCACCACCAAGTTCTGAAAAGAAGTGATAAGGTATGCAAAGCCACACCTAGTCTAAGTAATACAGTGTTAATAATAAGGAAACCAATATTGAAAAGAGTAAGCTCATTTTACAAATACAAGTTATGCAAACTCCACTTTTGAAGCAAGATTGTAATATGATAAATTTACCTTTGTATTTCCACTTGCTGGCTGTTTGAAAGTACTGCTGCATTATGATTTTCAGGAATGCTTGCTTGCTTTTCTTCATATTCCCTCAGTTTCTCTTTCAACATTAGGATCTAAAGTAAAAAAAAGTACCTTGTAGTTGTAATACAGTTTTTTTTTTTTTAAAAAAACCTATCATTCTGTGCTTATGTCTCAAAGCTTTACAAATGGTAGTAGGTGACACTCCTCTTAGAATACAAAACATCTTTCTTACTTCAAGTGACCATATGGGAAAATTAGGACAATATCACCTTATAGGTTAAATCTTAGGAACATTTTTTTAAATTCAAATTTATAACAATTAACCTTTCAAAATTCTAATAGATTTTGACATACCTCTTTCTTTTGTTCATTGCAAATTTTAACATACTGGCTTATGTGACTGTCCAAACTAACAACATTGCTCTTCAACTGTTAAAGAAAAGAAACAAATTAGCATTTAAGAAAGCTTCTTCATGCCTTCCTGCATAATAAATGCACTGTGCATAAATAGTAAGTAACTATACTTGCACTATATTATGAATGATGAATACAATTCTGACTTGCACAACAGAAACATGACTCTCAGCTTTTGTAATAATCTGTTACATACCTATGTCCATGTCATTTGCCTCAATAGAACAGTAAAGAATTATTACATGCACATGTGCAAGCCATTTTGCATTTATTCATTTATTCAGAGTAGTTTTGCTATGTATCTTGTGCATTTTATTATAAAAACTATCTTTTAAGTATGCAACAAAAGGGAACAACAGTCAACACCATATTACATAAAAGTTAGGAACTTATGAAAAAAATATCAGAATAATCTGGATAATAAAAAGCAGAAGACAAGACATCCCAGTAGCTTTTCATTTATCAATATAATCTCATTGAGCTTCTTGGCTCCAGCTGAATTCCACCTGTAAGAAACCTAGACTGGCTCTTGTACAACTACTCAAACATTTCTTTAATGTGCTTTACCGCACTCTGAGAATGTAATAGTAAGATACTGAAACTGGCTGTGAATTCTACCAGCTGAAGACTATTTCAAAATTTGAGGCTCACAAAAACTCAAACTGGCAGAATAATCCCATTAATGAAGCTATGTTGCTTGTAGGCCAGAACGAGCCAGCTGTACTGTCTCTCCATCTACTACACCTATCACTTATGGTGAAGGGTTAACTGTAAGACAGATGTAACTGAACAAAGTTGAGAGAAAACATGAAGGAAATTATAATTATTAAAAGAAATAACTCTCCTTCTCTTAATGCTGTATTAAGATACTTTGACAAAAGATCAATAAATACCAACATACTCACAGAAGACTTAATATCCTTTGCTCGGTTGGCATACTTAAGAGTATTGTATGTATCATCATAGAACATAGAAGATGGACTAACAGCAGCTATCATTATTGTTCGGCAGTTTCCTCCAAGAGAATCTTTCAATAAACGAGTAAGCTTGCTGTTTCGATAAGGAATGTGCTGTTTCTTGCTCTGAAAAGAGTTATATGGTTATGGATTAGTTAACTAGACTTTAAATATTCACCTGCCTAAAAGTCTGCTTACAATTTCAACAATGCCACAAAACACAACAAACCTTTCTTTGACGCAAGTAGCTTTCCTCCAAATTACATATCCATCTCAAGCGGTTTTAAATCTCTTGGAACTGTTTAATACCTTTATAACACATGTATTGATCATGTTACTGTCTGACATCTGGATACTTAATTATTTTTGTGATGTGGGCAGTTAAAAAAAAAGGTAAACTACATTAAACTACTTTCAGTTCACAGAAATAATCAAGGTTGGGAAGGACCTCTTGTGATCCATCTAGACCAATCCCTTTGCTCAAAGCAGGGTCAGCTATAGCAAGCTGCCAAGGATTATGCCCAGTTGGGTTTTCAATACCTCCAAGGATGGAGATTCCACAACTTTTCCAGGCAACCCAAAGTCCGCAATAGGTGTTGTATAGTAACTCTGGTTTTGTAATTTTAGTTGTTGCAGGAAATTAAAAAGCATCTATGTTTTATTAAATGACTGAACCATAAAGAAAAAAATCACTTCATTAATGCTGAAAAAAATGGTTTTTTTGTTAATATGCAAGAGCACTGTAAGACCAGGAGCAGCATATATCTAACTAGAGGGCAAGAATCTTTCTAATTAAAACTATATTAATCCTAGGCTTACTGATTGTAGGACAAACAAAACTTATTCATATCTATGACCAGCATATAAGGCAAAAAATCACAAGCAGTTAAAACTGTTTGAAGCCTTAGCATCTCTATTCTGAGTGTAAGCACCAAAACCCACAGACACAGACAAAAAACACACAGACAAAAAACTCCATGTAGTTCATTTAAACAAGCCTTTGACTTAAGGCACTCAAAGGGATGCTGATTCCAACATCACTATCAGCAGAAGTGAAATACATACTTAAAAAATTGTTTCAAGTAAAAGTTACTTTCAGTACTGGTGCTAATGTAGCAAAAGTGAAGTTCCATCAGATGATTCAGCAACAGGAGAGATAAGGCAATTTTTTTTTCCTCTGCTCAAAGTTTACAGAGATTTATTTTTTTTTTTTAAATCAGAATGACTCTACACATACCTTACGTATATGTTCATTTAATATATTCTATTAGGATATTCCAGGAATAATTTTCAATGACACAGTACAAGTCAAACGAGATACAATAGAAGCAGTGCCACTTTTAATACTTACCCATTAAAAAAAAATATTTTCACAACAGTAGGAGGTGAAGATTTCATGGGAAAGCTGCACATACCTTTGGATTTGCCAAGGCATTAATGACATTTCCAAGAGCTAGCAGGGAGCGGTTAATATTTGTTCCTTCTCTAAAACGAGCCCCCTTGGCATTTGTCATGCTGGCACGTTCAGATCCTGCCAGGTCAACCAGAGACATTTTGGCGATGCGAACATTTTGATTAATACTAGCTGTTTTATCTTGCTGCCTCAGATAAATCTGAAAAAAAAAAGAAAATAATAAAAAACTAACCACTAACCAGTCTGTTGTTACTCTAAGCAGTAAGTTAGAGTGTAACAATTGCTTTCAGAAATTTTTATTCATCCATGTGCATTCAAAGAATACAAGTTAAACCTTTAGTATGTAAATCTAACACCAACAGGTCGTTTGGCCTAATGGAAAATTGCGAATCCATTTCTAACACTTACCTCTTAAACTCACTTGCTTCTCATTAGCAGGGAAAAAGCAGCATAGTATGGTTGTGCTAGGTTTGGCTGGAACGGAGTTAATTTTCTGCATAGGACCCCAGATGGTGCTTTCATATTTGTGACCCAAACACACCAGTGTTTAGCCTTTGCTGAACAGCAGTTGCATAGTGTCAAGGTAGTGGGCAAGAGGTTGTAACTTCAGAGCTAAAATAGCACTTGATTCTTCCACGCTCAAGACATATACCACACTATTGCACTTTAAACTGAAGAAGGTGTTATTCTTTTAAACGTACCTTTAAGAGTATGTCGTGAAGCAAAAGAAATATATAGGAATAAACAAGGAAAAAGGCTGGACTTTCAGTGATTTAGACTTCACTGTAATTACGATTAATAGGAGAACAATACTCATTTACTACTGTGAAACAACATACTATTCCAGCATCTTTTGGAAAGCTGTGACCCCTGATACCACTTGTTCCCCTTCATCCCTTCTTTTCCAAAGCTTTCACGGTACAGGACATATATAAAGAACTAAATGCTTTTGCTTCCTCCTGCTAGTGAATGAATTCTTTCCTCAGGTTTATGAGCAGGTTGGTAGAGCGTGATCATACAGTCAACAAGAAAAATTACAGTTATCCTTAGGTGGCTTTTATTTTTTCAGGATTCTCCACAGTTTTCCCCTTTTGTGTCGAGTGCCTTGTCATTTTTAAGGCTAATGGTTACTGACACTTTCACCAACACACTTTTAGATAGTGAATTGGGAAAGAGTTGCCGTACATATAAGGTGATTAACTAATAAATACACTGTCTCACCAGCATTAAGCTTTGTGCATAAGAAATGAAGTCTTCACAGCAACTTGTAATAGGTAAAAAAGTGACAAGTATTGGGAGTGAATAAAAGTCTTATGACTTGCCACAAAAGGTATGTCTATAGCAAAGAATACAATTAAGTTCCATTGCACATTTCTAGCACAATATACAAACAAAAAAAAAAAAGAAGAAAAAAGTCACTTCCTGGTACTTACCTAAATAAAGTAACTATCTCAGGCTGGTGGCACACTACCAGAACCCTGTAACTATCACTAGTCAAGTAGGGAAAGATGGAATGACAGCCAAACTATGTTGTATGACTCAAACTTTTATAAGAATTCAAGAGATACAGGAAATGCCCAAAGCAGAATCTTTTCTATTTCTTTGTCCGTCAGCAGAACACTCTCAAAAGAACAGTGTGGCAATTGGGATTTTACTTTCAGATGCAGTAATTGTCTGACCTAGATAAAGATTTCAAAGCTAAGGCAGATGGTACAGTAAGGTAAAACTTGCATCTCCAAACGTCCTGGACCAAGACTTTTACTACTCTCCGAGTCAGTTCCAGAAAACATCCCACTCCAATAAAGTTAACAAAAACCAAAGCCAGCATAAAAGATAACCACTCACTACAAACAACAGCAACTCTTAAAATAAAGAAAACTTTAAAACGAAGAGGAATCAATAGGGATTTCTCATCATTTTTATCTGTGGAACCAAGGAAGCAATAAATGATAAGCTGGTAAGACATGTTTTGCAGAATGTCACAGATTTGTAGAAATGGATAAGAAACTGACATAAGGGATTACTTCCAGTACTAATTGACTAGTTTGTCATTATTTCTTACAGATGCCAATACTGCTAATAAGTACCTCAAGTACATGGAGTATTTAACAGCCTACTTTTTAAAAGTATGGTTGTAGACTTGCTTAGCTTAAACCAGTGCCCATTAATTAAAATCTGTGAAACTTTCAGTTGCATTCATTGGACCAATCTAGTTAGCAACAGTAATATTCCTTTAAAGTACCACATTCTTGCAAATACATGACATAAACCTCCCACTCCCCAAGTACAGAGTCATTTCTGTGAAAAAGGCTTAAAACCCATTCACTCTTAAATGGGCTATTACTCAAAGGCTGCACTAGTTTATCTTTGCTAACACACACTATTAGTAGGTATTTATGTAAGGCATACATTAAAGATACAATTGTCTAACAAAACATAATGACTTTTAGCAATAATAGGTGCATTTAAAAAAATAACACTTAAGCAAAACCAATTAAATATCTTGATTGACAACTAGAGCAACTCAGAAAACAAATGCAACAAACATTCAGAATTCTCTCATTACAGGAGTTAACTGGATTAGGAACATTGCAAAAAACACCAGAGAAAGTTTTTGGTAACTGCAGTATCGCTGAACAGAATCAGTCTGACAGCTTTTGTGAATGAACTGTGCACTGGGGCTGAATGCTGAATACACAGCAGAACATTCTTTATGCCACGGCAATACCTAATCTTTACATTGAAAGGTCTTTTCCTTCATGAAAAGGTTCTAACATCCAGACATTTGTCCATGAATATCAAGTTCAATCAAGCACACTATTTAACTGCCCACAGCTGAATATGGAGACTGGCTAAGAGACTTATTGTAACAGTATTTTGTAAACATTCAGACAATTGTGATTTATACTTTCTCATGCATCACATCAGTTTACAACATAGATATAATACGCACACAACGAAAAATAAAGACAAATGCTTGTTCATTGCAGAACATAATACAAAACCATTGAGCATAACTGTTTTCATTCAATGCATTTCAAACAAGCTGCATCCTAAATAGGTACTTTTTGTACACACAGAAATAATATATTTGCTGTTCCTACAATATTTAGACATGAGAGGATCTTTGTTTTCATTGTTTTTACTTATATTGAAAAAAATAAGCAATCCTTTCACCTGTAAGCATTCATATATGCTTTACCTTCACTGTCTGTAAGCTGGAAATAGTTTGAAATTATGAATTTTAAAAAAGTGTAAGTCTGATTAAGTATATGCATCCATTTTTTTGTCAAACAAAATTGCAATAAGATACAAGTATACTAATTTTGTCAATATAGTTTATTTGATGAATATGCACCTTCTGCTAACAAGTAGCTTTATCTACAGTGAGATCAATTTGTAGGCTGGAGAAGACAAACTTGCCAGCATCCCTGTTCGGAATTGTTTGTCTTCTTGTTGAAGACATTATGAGTTTGCAACATTTACCTAATTTATGTAATTGCTTGCCACTTTTAGAAATGAACTGAGAATTCAAAGCCTGCCACACAAGATACAGACAAGATATTTCTTCAAAGGAGTAGTAGTTCAGACTAATGAAACTAGAGAGCTTTTTATTGCATTAGGTTTCTCAAATATAATCACTATGGACCTTTACATAGCTACAAGCACTGAGAAGTCAACAAGAACAGTAAACTGGAAAACTTTAATCTTCTCTCAGCCAAACTAAGGTTCTACATAGTTTAAAAGAAAAAGCTTCCATTGTATTCAAATTTAAACAACTTCACCTCACAGTAATGAGCACTGTGTATCTGCTATATTGTCTTACCTGAAAAACGGCATGGGACCGGGAAGAGGAGGCATTTGCATCTGTGGGGTGCTGAGTTCTATTTTTATTTCCATAATCCAACATCTGAAGGATTTCCTCTGCTGATTTAGGCTTTAAGGGTAGAGCAAAAGTTAAGTGCACAGTTTGTTTTGTTGTGGTTTTTTTTTGGTTTTGTCAACTGTAGGAGATTCTACATCAATACTAAAATAAATTAACATTCACCTTCAAACAAAATAAAGGAACTTAAAAGTTTAGTTTCCTCTTTTGGAATTGAGGCACTTTCAGCAAAAAAAGCAGTAAGGCACAAAAAGTGTACACTTAAGTGCAGAAATCTAAATCAGAGGATCTTTTTAGTAAAAAATTTAAACAAATCTCCATAGGTTCTTTATAGTCAAAAAAGTCTTAATTAAGAATGACTGACTTAATTTTTCTTGTACTAATTTATCGAATAGTGATACACTAATTTTTTTCCCTGCAAGACCCAGGTATTGGGAAGGATGGTGTTCAGTGTGAACTAAATTAATGACACTTACTTGTTGAATTGTTAACTCATGTATGCAAAAGCTGGAAGCTACATAGTATATAACATACACTAAAAGGACATAAGAAAATAGGTCCACAAAAGTTGATTTTCAGATTGGAAAACTAAGTTGCATCACTGACTGCCAAAGAATTGCTATACTGACCTGGAAAACTTACGTGAAGTGAAACTTTTCACATGTGCTTATTTAAAAACAAAACCAACCCTGAGATGTAGTCATAAGACTTGCAAAGGTGTAGAACACTCTGAGATGACACTGAAGGCAGTGAATTTCTTTAAGAAATGCTACAATGTATTAGCCAGAACCCAAATATTCCAAAACCCGAAGATGAGCATCAAACCAGAGGTACCCTTTCAATAGTAAGGGCTGGATTCTTTAATTCATTTGTGTTTAAGAATACTAGCAGGTGTTGTTTCCCCAACATGCTTTTGAAGCATTAATTAGGTTCACAAGTTACTAAGGTATGGGTGATTATTGCCAGAAAATAACCCACTAGGAAATTACTAAGTTGCATATAACTTCCACAGATCAATGGGAACTTCACCATTTTCTCAAACACACTGTGAGGCTTCCTGAGTCTCAGTATCTGATTTACATACCTGATGTAATGTTAGCCCTTGAACTACCACCCCTTTCTGGGTATCTTCACGAACAGCCAAAGGTCCCGAGTTTACCAGCAGATCATGGATCTGTTCATTGTAGATCTTTGAAAGGAAATTTAAAATATTTTAATGAAACCATCCTATGATACTTGAGAGGATTAAACTTAACTAACAGAAATCATCACAGCTTTTTTTTTTTAATACTTCTTTAAGACAAAGTAACAAATTCATTCTGTAGTGTTTTTGCCAAACAGCTTTCCTATACTGAGGTTAAAATATTCAGTAAATTCAATTTGTATGATTTTGGTTTAGCCATTGAAGTCACTCTTTCCTAGTAAATAATCTTAATTCATTATTAAAAAAATAAAAGTCTACTCCTTTTACAAAAAGCTTTTGCAGCAAACATGAATCCAAAGCATTTACTGTCCTCTATTACACTTCAGAGAGATTTCTTTATCCAACTGTACTTCTGTTAAAGTTCTTGAGTACCTACCTTATTTCTTAGTCTGTGAAAGCACTTGAAATGGCACATAGCAAAGGAAACTTTCCCTTCTTCCTCCCCCCCTCTCCAAACACTAACTACTCTTCCATTCTGACTTTGAGGGGGCTAGGAGATAACAATTTTACTACTAATGCTTGACAGTAGTGCCAAGACAGCTACTTGAAAAAAACAGAACTGTAATGCAAAAAAGCTGACAAGGGGAAAGGAGAAGGTGACAATGAAGTATTTCTAAAAAAGGGAATATTTCTAAAAAACTAACCATTGGCATAGTATGTCTAATTCAAGTAGTTTTACTGTGTCATAAATAAACTGAAAACTATAAAGTATCATTGAAAAGGGATTACACATTTTGTTGAGTGATTTCACAGTGCTTATAAGATGCTATTGTGAAGTCCTGAATATCACCCTGAAAAGACATTTTCTTGTATATATCAACAAATGTTCAGAGGAATGTAACTGATCAGCAAGACAGAAATCATTACAACGTTTAGTAAATATATTAGAAGAAATTGCCCTGTTTGGACAGCCTTCTGTAAACAGTAACAGGTGCCTCTGAATAACAAAATTTGCAGAGCACAGTTCAATCCCATTCCTAACACGAACACATTTATTAAAATATGCCTTATTAGAAGCAACATACCAAATACAGGAACTGGCTTACCTCTAAGTAAGAGACAGCAACATTGCATATTTTATCTTCTTTTATTTGATCCATACAATTATAAAGTGCCATCATAGTTAAATACATCACTCCAGGATCTTCAGGGGTACCTAACATTGTGTGAGTCTTTCCAGCTCCTGTTGCACCATATGCTAGCACTGAATTTTCACAAAAAAACAACAAAGCAAAGAGATGCACTTTATACCAGTAAGCTAATCAGGCATGCAAAAATCAAATAGACATTCACACACCACTGTCATTCTGCACAGCTGTTTTCATAAACTGATCAGGTTTCTTACTCAGGCTTTACCTTTACCAGATACAATCAGAAAGCCATTTCAAAGTCACATTTATTTTTGACTTTTCAGTTAAAAACGCAGGTAAAGTTGTGAAGTCTATTATAACCCCAACATGAAATCACTTACAGAATAGAGCTACTCTAACTCCCATGGTCTAAAAAGTCAGCCTCTTATATCCATAAAATAAAAAAAAGAGCTTTATCTATATGTCAGCCTTTGTTAAGGCCTCTGCAGCAGTCAAACACGATAGTAGACATTTCAAGGAATTTAGTGAATTGAAGACAATAAATAGAAAAGTTACTTACCTGTGCAGTTATATCCATTTAAGAAGCCATCAATTACAGTTTTGGTAGTGTGCTCGAAAACTTCCAACTGAGATGAATTTTCAGCAAAAACAGCATCAAACACAAATTTAAGATCTTTGTGTTCTCTTTTATTAATATCCCTACGGACCAATCTCTTCCCTTGAAAGAAGCTAACTTCTTCTTCCTTCGGATCAAAGACCAATATATGCTGGTCAACAACATGAACAACTTTGCTAAAGTTGCCATCTTTTTCCTTTTGAGACTCTGGGCGGACACGGACTGCCACTTTCACATGATTACAGACATCTTCTTCCTTAGTAGCAGACATAACAACGTCTCTTTTGTCTCCCTTTCTTCACTTCCAAGACTCTTTCAGATCAAGTAGCTGAATCTTTTCTGCAATTAGCAAAAAAAGAAAAAAGTGAAAGGCTGTATAGTTGAAATATAACCTTCCAAATAGTTCACACCTTTAATTAAGACTAACATCTTGCACCTGTGATACATCTGCCCATTTGTTGTTAGCCCTCTAGACTGCTACAGTGATCACAGAACTTTGGAAAGTACTATAACTACCCTTAAGAGGTGACCTAATTCAGCACAACTTTAAGAAAAGTAAGTATTTCCCTAAAAAACTTGTAAGCTTGTTTCAACAATTTAAACTACTAATTTATTTACCAGCTTTCCTTTGTTTCAGAACAAGCTTGCAGATGAGTTTCCACTGACCAAAGAGTGGTTTTCTTGTTCAGAAAATACAGAGTAGCCACCTAGCTGCTTTCTCTGACTTATTGGTTTAGTCACATTTCACATAGGTTTAAAGAGACAGTTAAAGGAAGACTCACATGAGTGTAATTTGTATGGGATACAGAAACACATCCCATAGATGTCAGACCAGAATTTCCTTTTAATGGACTCTCCTCGCTGATAATTACAGGCCGCTCACTCCCAAAAGCAGAAAACAACCTTCGCGGTAAAGGCTCTCAGTGATACTTTTTCAGCTTCGGGGCAAGGCTCGCCCTCTCTCAACCAGGCCGCTAACCAAGAGGTGGCCACGGAGCAAGGCCATAACGCGGAAGAAACACCCACAGGCGGCCGAACGAGGGGCCGAAACCTACCCCTCTCAGTTCGCTCCTCACTCCGCCACGGTGCATCTCTCCCCCGGGACACACGGCCAGGCTCAACCCCGCGGTACGGACAACGCTACCGCGGAAGGACCCGACCCCTACCACCCGACCCCTACCAGCCATCCCCTACCCAGGCCGCCAACTTACCTCAGCGCCGCGGCTGACCAACGGCC
>JAHREE010000118.1:23528862-23669348 GCA_033628505.1 Tringa tobata | reverse complement strand
AGGGTGGCGGCAGCTCTGCCGGTGTGGGGCCGAGGTGGAGGCTCCCTTACAGCTAGGCCGCGTGGGGCGGTGCTTTCCGCCTTTTTCGGGCCCTTAGGGGGAGGCCTGGGAGATGTCGTGAGGGAGGTGTGTGGGGGAAACAGCCCTGTTGGGAGTGGGCGGTGAGGGGCAGTGGCAGAGCCCGTAGTGGGGGGTGTGGGCTTCCCCCGAGGTCGGGTGGGGTGGGCAGGCCGCCCCTCGTGTCCCGCCGGGTGTGGAGCAGCCCTCAGCCTCCCACGGATCCCCCCGGGGTCTGGGTTGGGCCGGGTTGTGGGCTGCGCGCTGCTCATCCAGTCCTCTTTGGGGAAAAGGGTTATGGAGTTGAGTTTTTATTCTCTAGTTACTTTCACTGTCTGTTTCAGTGCAAGTCCCGCTGTGCAGGTGGGGCTCAGGCTCTGTCCAAATGCTGCTTAAAGATGCCTGCTGTAAGAAAAAACGCTTTCTGTTCGCTTCTAATAAATACCCCTTCGATTGTGTAGAATAGGGTTTGTGGTAAGCAAAGTGTGTCCCTAGTGTTAATAACACCTGTGGGTTTGTGGTAAGCAAAGTGTGTCCCTGGTGTTAACAACACCTGTGCTTATACCAGCGTCGGGTGGTGTGAGTTGGATGGTGATGGTTGATCTTTAGCCTGTTCATATGGTACTTTCTATAAAGGCATTGTGGTTCACTGGAAAGCTTCAAGGCTGTGGTATGTCTGTGCAAGATTATAGAGTGATATATACTTCCAAGTTTAAGATAAGGGGAAATACTGCCCAGCTGAGGCTTAAATTATCAGGAGAATAACTTCCAGAGGTGGTGACTTGGCATGTTCTTATCTATGCAGACCAACTATGTGAAGCCTCTGGCTAGGTAAATCCTATCAAAGCATGCAATAAGTATAGTTAAAATAAGGTTGCCCTTCTGATAATGGGATAAATATACGATGGCATTTTTTCAAATGGTTTAATGTCAAAGTTTGCATCTTTCCTGCCTGGCAGGAGAGAGTATGCAGTGCAGTATTACAGAAGGTCTCAGCTCCATAAAGAAATACAGATATCTTATAAATAATGCCTTATTATCACCAATGTTCAGCTTTGGAAGGTCAAAACTTACTTAAGTCATGCAGCCTCTACTGACTTTGTTTTGGAGTGTTTTGGACAGAGAGGAAAAGGTCATTAGTTTTCCATGTAGTTAAAAGAAAAACTACATAGCTAGCTACTCTGCTCTTTCTAGGGTTTTGAGGATTATTTCTGTTAGCTGTACTCTGGAGAATCCTTACTTCTGGCTGTGCTTGACATATTTGGTATTACAAGATGCAATGCATGATAAAAACTGTGTATTTATTAAATATGTAATGCATTTTAACTAGATTTTTAATTAAATGTAATCCATTTTAACTAGAAATGTGGTAAACTTGGCAACCAGAGTGCTAGTATTTGCAGCAGTTGTCTCATTACGTTTGGCAAAGTGAGGAGAAACAATTTGAAAGTGAAGTCACTGTTCTGGTTGCCCTCAAATTTGGTTAGTCGTTTAGTGTTAGCATCAGTTTGTAGTTTGTAACAGTGTTGTGAGTCCTTGCAATGAAAAGGAAAAGGTGGTGATCCTTATGAAAAGAAAACTGTTGCTACTTGAATATGATTGATTGGTAGATAACCTTGAAAATTCTGAAAACAAGTTAGGGATTCTCACTTCTTGCTGATACGACATATCTATAAAACTTCCCATCTTGGACTGTGTAATGCTTTTACTTACAGCATTTCCATTCTGTTTTTTAAAGAAACCTACTGTTTTAAATGTTTGTTTTGAAGTAATTCCCCACATCTACTGTTTTTCTAGGTTGATCAACTCCAAAATGTTATCTCAGTACCTGTGCCAAGTTTACAAATGTTTGTTTCTGCGCAGTTTAAAACTGAATTCAATAAATGTGGCTGCTTTGGCCAGAAGGATCCATTCTTCAGCAAAAAAGCTTTCTGACTGTGAGTTAAAGGAACAAACCATCCAGAAATGTGAAACTGAAGAGCTGTCTCAAAGTACAGAAAACAGTAACTTTGGAAGACTGCACATACCAGTGATGGTAGAGGAGGTTGTTAATTGTTTATCCCCCCAGCCAGGCCAGGTGAGTTAAGTGATAAATTGACACTTGTGATTCAGTAGCAGAAAAAAAAAGTGCACTGTAGGGATAACATTTGTTTATAGGAATAAAGGGTTGCTCTCTAAGAATCAGTTGCACCTTTTAAAGATCCTAAATTGTTTTGCATTCCAAATTAAGGCTCTGTATTCGAAGTAATAAAAATTTGGTATATATATATGCCTGAGTCCTCAAATAAGCAGTATTTGTTAAAATAGTAATTATTTGAAACTATCTTGATTTAGTGCTTGTCTTTCTGGATTGCTCTTGTGTATTTCTAGGGTTGTGTTAATTACTAATAGTAGCAGGGAGTTCTCATGTATAGTTATGTCATCAATTTATAAGAGTTCTCTTCCTTTTGTGTAAGAGGTAACAAATAGGTAGGTTTTAAAAACCATCATCATAGCTTGTTGTGAGATACTTATTTCAATTTCACTTATTTTGAGGCGCTGTGTTTCCTTAGGATATGCTTGCACTGTAGAGGTACTATAGTTACCAAATGACTGTGTATGGTACCAGAAACGGTTTAGCATCAGTAAGATGGAAGTATTTACAAGTCGTCTTATTTGGCTGCAGCGCTGTGAGCAGATTCCTTTTAGCTCAGGTCTCTCTACACTGAAGTGTTGATACTGTACTGGTATATGCAGTGTAAGTATACTGTTACACTCCCTTTACAAAAATTGTATACAGTGAAATAGTTATCATCTGAGGGATCTTAAATACAGTGTTAAGTGGAAAGGATTTCTTACACAACTTAAATGGTTAAATGATTTTCACGTGTCAGGTGCTTTCATAGAATCTTATTTATTTAGGCTTGCCAATGCGTGGTTTTTCTACAAAGACTGAAATGATACATAAGGAAGTGGAAAATTCAAAGTGTATTTATGTTTGTTTATTTTTACTTGAAAAGAGCATCATCTTACAATGGTAAGGGGATATAGCATGTTTGAGGTGGATTCAGAAATCAAAAAATTGTGGTCAAATCTTGTTACGTTGCCTTGTGAGAACTTCATTAGTTTGGAAGATAATGTGTAATTTTAAGTGGTTTGAAAACCAGAGAGAATGGGAATAGTGTAATTATTGTAACATACACATTGCTCTTGCATGTGTCCTACTGTTGAAGACACCTAAGCTACTGAAATACTTAAGGGACTTCAAGTTCAGGTTTCATTCAGATGTCAGAACTGTAATGATAAATTAAATGAACACAGAAATTGTGACACTGTATGTAAAGTATTTTTTCCTGTTGTGTAGTTTTCTACTTAAGTAAGAATTAAGAGGCTGATGAAGTGATTGTTTATTAAACTGTGTTTGCTGATATAAAAATCCCTCGTATTTGGCAACAGAACTTGCAAAAGAAATTCTGTTTGTGATTATAAACTGTGGAGAGTAACTATTGTTGTCCTTGAAGGCTTTTTGATAATTTAAATATTTACGAATGTAAAATAGCTTATCATTGAGGTGGGATTTTTTCAGGTCTGTGTATACATGGCTTTGCAGGTTCCCAAGCTAGTGGTGAAGCACTAATGACAGATATAACAGAGCACAAGTATGTTACCTTGAACAAAAGCATTTATAATACACTTAACCTGTTAGTGTAACTCAAAATGAAAACAGCACTTCCATTTTTCTTTTTTTTTTTAAAAAGATAGATCATGTATTTGCAGCACTTTCTGAAGTTTGAAGTTTTGAAAATAAGTAGTGTGCAAAAGGATGCAATGTATCAACTGAGTTTTGCCAGACTAAACATCAGTGAAACTTTAAACAAAGACTGAGACTTTCTCACTGACATCAGTGGTGGTACAGTTTCTGTTAAGATGGATATAGAACTGGGACTGTTTTATCAATTTAGATTTTTAAGGTTATAGTCATGATTAGCAATTCCGTGAACACTTTCTTTGTTTTGTGCGCAGGGGTGGTAATGTTCTGATCTTGGATTTTGTTTTTTCCGCTTTCTTCTTTCCTACACAAAGACTTCCTTTATTCAGCTTTAACACAGTTATATTCTTTGTTATAAAAAAGTTGATTTGGGCCTCTCTTTCTTGTCATATCCTAAGACAAGGAGTTGACAATATGAAGAAAATAGAATTAGAAAGACAATATTTTCCCAGTGGTTTTGATCAGTTATTGGGGGTTTCATTTTACTTATAGGGGTTCCTAAGAAAATAAATGTTACTGATGTGAATCACAGCTGAGATAAAGATGTTAGTACCGTCCTATTGAATATTCTTCTTAACTGTCTCCTTTGTGGAGTCTGTTTGTCAGGGGTTTAAGCAATAGTATTTCCACTTACCTTTGAATCCTCTTCTATTGTCTTAGAGCTTGTTTCTACAAAGTTCCTGTAGTAGCCTTGTCTTTGAAGCACATTGTACAAATTAGTTTTTACTGATCTACCTCACTTCTCAATAAAAAAATCTGCTGCAATAAATCCACGCCCAAGTAATTTCCTCTTTAACTTCACTGTATTGACTAACTACGTTTTAGTCTTTGCAGTCCACTAGTGTTTTTTATGTGCATTTCACCACGGTTTCTGCAGCTGTCTGGGTAGCTTCAGTTTTCTTTGTTCTCTCAAAGTTTAAGGATAGCAAAGAGCCAAGTATATTTTCAGAATGAATGCCATTGGACATCCAGAAGCATGTTTATCCAGTTTTCACCCTACTTCCTATTTTTTCTTGTGCAGTAGTCAGTTGCCTTTTAACAAGAGATGTGGATCTCTTCCACATCATATAGCTATAGTGATGTGAAAAAGAATTTAATTAGTAGTGAGTTCTAATATGATTGCCAGAGGATGAAACTTTGAATTGTTTTTATGGAGGCCTTATAGCAAAGGTTCTTACAGGTTGCAAAGCTCTAGGAAACTTATTTTGATAGTACTCCAGCGCAAGCAGCACACTTCTATGTATAATATTTAAACTCCAACTAGAAGAAAAAGAAATATTATACTCTACTCAGATTTTATGATGAAGCCTGTAATCTGATGACAGCTAGAGTTTGGCGTTATATATGATCTAGAATATACTAAAATTGAGATGTAGTAAGCTCTAGGAGTATTATTTGGTTCATGATAGTTCTGGAGCCTTTTTTTAAATACCTGTAAATTAAATGATAGGTGTTTAAACTTGAGGTGAGAGAGAATGAATGAGACCACTTCCTTTCCTCCAATATTTAAGCAATTAATCAGAAACAGAATTAATATCAGGTGATCTTTTTACCTCATTATGTTAATTTATGTGTAAAAAAAATAAGAGCAGGTAATTTTTTCCAAACAGATCTTTTTTGAAATCTTCTTGAGTTAGTTGGGACTTCTTGCGGAGGTATCCTCTATGATTCTGCATAAAATTATTCAGATTATTTTTACTGCCCAGCTTTCATTGAAGAAAATCCTCTTTGTCTCGGAAATAATGTGTGATGTCTAGCTTCCAGAAAGAGACAGATGTTTCCTAAAAACATCCAGGTTTGCCATGAGCTTTCACTCTTTCAGGTACATATTGTATTGTTCTCAGGATAGCTACTATTTTCATGTATCCAAATGTCAAATGATTCTTTTTCAGCTGAGAGAGGGTATGAGCATGGCCTTCCAAAATAACAGGAGGAAACATAAGACATCACTGACAGTCAAACATTGGTCTTTTGTAGCTGATGTGCTGCTTGAGCTCTGCAATTAGTTTGAAGGCAGTGCCACTGTTGGATGTTGTTGATCTGGAGCACTAATGTTTCCTTCCTGTTCCACAGAGCTAGTTAGTTGAGTAATAGATGACACTCAAAGGAAGCTGAGCTAGATTGCTGGTAAGCAAAAGCAAAGTCTATTGTTCTGAAATTGTTGTCTTAGTTTCTTTATATCCTTGTCCATATGTCAGTATTCCTTTTCTTTTCTGCCTTATACTGAGCGTAAGCTCTTATGGACAAAAATAACCTTTTTCTGTACAGCACCCTGCAGAGTGGACTTCTGTTTTGTGAGAAGGGTTTCCAAGTATCACGGTGTATAAATAGTTATGTGGCTATGCTGGTGACCAATGCACTTACCATTGTACTTTCAAAGCCATCTGCAAATAATTTATATCTGGAACAACCCATTTACACTAAAGACTCTCAAAATGGAAGTTTTCTGCGGGGTGTCCAAGATAAACAGGAATTGAAAAGGGACCTGGAAAAATTAATGCTGAGTTCTCAAGTTGTATGAGATTTTGTAGGGTGCAACCAAAATTCCAAGTTTGACACGGAGTATTAATTACATCATGAGATAAATGCTGAAATATTTGTTTTGGAGAAGCACAACACTCTATGGACGTAGTAACTGGTTTTCTCATTTTACTCTATTTTCCACTGGACTTGTAAAATGAAAGTAGGTGACATAAAGCAAGTGATTTATATAGTATTCTTTTATTGTAGAAACAACCATATGCTTGGGATTTTTTGTGAGAAGCATGCTGGAAATATCTTTCAATATGCAAATTGTATGGTTAATTTTTCTGTGGCAGCAGCACAGAAATTTATGCGGAGATTGATAAAGATAACCTGTTGTTGTAAAACACCCTTTCAGCCACTTTTGTCTTGCCTGATTTCCTGGTTATATATGTCTCGTGAATTTCCAAAAGAGATCAACCAGGTTTCAGATCACAGCTGTGTCGGGAGATGTGTAATAAAATAGGTGTAGTGTGTATGTATGCATGCAAAGCATATTCATTTTCTATGATGTGTAATAGGGAAACTGTTAAATGGAATCCCATCAGATAGAGAGCACTGTTTAAAATATTTGGCTAAAATTGTAATTTAAAAGAGGCTTTTTGGTGAAATTAGCATTTGAAGGTAGTGCATGGAAATGGAAAACGTTTTCAAAATATTTTTAAAAAAGTTTTGATTAAGATATGCACAAGATATTACTTTAAATAATAATAGATGTTTGAGGGACTATTATTATGTGCTTTTGTGATGGTATTGTCTGTGTGGATGTTTGGAAAACCAGATTCCATTTGCTTAAATTCCTTAACTTATAACTAATTGCTCTCTGCTGTGACAAGCAGTCTAAATAAAAAAAGTAACAAGGTAGAAGAAGTATTATTTAACAGTGTGATGCCAGCAAATGTCATGCAAGTTCTACAGTATCTGTGTTTGGGTGAGTTCCATCATGACATGAGAGAGGAGAGAAGGGGAGAGGGAAGAAAACAAGACAGGAGGTGGTGTTCATGAGCAGCTTGTCAGTTGATGGGACAGAGAAACTCGTCATGGTCTTCAATTACCTAGAGTTTCTTGCTTGCTATCTTCTGTAGTGGGTCCCCCAAAAATACAGGGATCTTAAATTCCCTAATGACAGACAAATTAAAACACATATGATTTATTTGAGAGCACCACACAACTGTTCTCTGTTTTGAAGCTGGTACTGCTGTGTGATTAGACTGTGGTACCAGGAAATGAAAAATATTTGTGTGTTGGATCTGAATGGTGCCAAGATATGAATGAGGCATGGTGAAGAAGTCCCTTCAGATTTTACTTTTTTTTTATACTTTAAGATTTTGCTCTTTAGAGAGAGAGTAACTAAAAGACCGGGACGTGAATAAGTTGATGGCTACATCTGCACAGGGAAGAATATTTTGGTTGTAATTCTTGGACATCTGCCCAACCACCTCTTCTTCCCACCTGCAGCATGGCTCTCAGCAGGCTTATCTAAATGGTATCATCAGCAACAACAAGGCGACAGCCCTCACCAGCTTTGTTCTGCGTCTTCCTCTATTGCAGTAGAGGAAGGGGAGACTGCAGCTGCTATCTCCAAAGAGACCAGCAAGGGAACTCTGTCTGCCTACTGAGAACAACTCTGCAGATGCGCCAGATCTCATTTTATTGTAATCCTGGGGTAGCTTGCTGTTATCACTGTATCGCATAACAAATGATAGTGCTTCAGGAGACTGTTTAAGACGCTGTGTTATAATAAAGCAAGATTCAGTGCTTTCGGGTGACTCAGCTTGTAATGACGCTGTATATGCTCTCCTTTTCTGTTGTGACAGCATTAGTCTTTGCACCTCTTGGGGAAAACTAATAAAATTCACCAGAAAGTAATCTAAGCCCTTTAAATTTTAACTTGAGTGAGCCTGCGATCCCAGAAAGGGTGATAATTAATATATGTAGCTACTCATTTCCTCCCCATCTAGTACTGTGTGTCTTATTTAGTCAGCCTTTTGGCTAAGCTTTCTTATTAAATATTTGAATTTCAGTTTGCAAACAGGAATACAGAATTTTTCTACCACACAAAATATTACTGGGTTTAAAATCACAGTTGGAGTATGGGAAATATCTGCATGGTTTTTTCCTTCCTTTCTCGCCTTTCTGTTACAGGTAATCCTGTTTTGAGTAGCTTTGCGTGGGGTTGTTCTTAATAAAGAAATAATTAAAAGGTTAAACTACCAAATCTTATGTTTAAAATTGAGTATTGGAAGTCATCAAAAGGTATATTCTGTTTTTCTTAATTTTTATTTTCCTCTTCCTCGGAGTTTCTGAGCATATCATCTTAATTCCAGTGGTATTTGCTAGTGCTCAGCACCTTGGGAAAATACTTTTTTAATAATTCTGGTTTAAACACTGAAATCATAATATTTTTTCAAGCTCCCTTTTTATAAAAAACTGTATTGTCTAATGTCAAATTGCTGTAGGCACCTGGCAGCCAGGACTTCTCCAAAACATGTTCGTGTTTTTTTTGGGTTGGCTAACTATAAATATTAAAGAATGGATTAGATTTTCAGTTGAGCCGTTGTAAAATTTTTATTGCATCTTAAATATCTCCTCAGTTATAATTGAGGAAAGAAGTTTCTTCTGAGGTAGCTGAGGAAATCAGCTCTGTCTTGCTAAGTCTAGTGATTAGCTGAAGTCATTCAGACATTGAAATTTTAATTTCCTATGGAAATGTTAATAATGGCGTGCTTGAGTCATAATGTCATTAAATCTAATTCCAGGCAACATTACTCTTAGGAAAATGAGTACAGTAAATAATGCATACTGAAGCCGGGCCTGCTGGAGCTGCCTGGAGGCAGGTGAGAAATGCAGGTGGTGGTGGTTTTTCCTTGTTTCTCTTACCTCTGATCTGTGAGGGAATGGGAAGGGGCTCAGCTGTGTTCTGCCCCAATGAAACCTTTTGCTCCCTGTAATCTTTCTGGATGTTTCACTCATTTATGTGAAATGCAGGGTTTGGCTGGCAGGTGTCACACTATGAAAGGAATGCCGCTTGGTGTGTCCTAGAGGGTCTGGGTCATGACTTCCTTTGCTTCTGGATGTGCAAGGATTCGAGTGGTTTGCCAGCGAATGGACTTTTTGAAGGACCTAGAACTGATGACTGAGGAAGCCATCATGTATTTTAAGATAAAGAGTAGGTGTTTACAGGTGGAGCATGCAGTATGTTCTGTAGAATCAAGATTATGAATTAAGGTATGTGATTTTAGAAAATAAGAGGGCAAAACAATAATAAAGAAGAGGTAAAAATGTCTTTTTTCATGTTTTAGTACAAAAATGTTGATAAGACGGGAGTGTGTTGCCTATAAAATCGCTATTTCATATTTAGCAGTAATCAGAAAATTGAACACTTGTGAAGAAAATAACATTTGAAATTAATTTTGAGGCTATTGAGTGATTGTGATTGATAGGTGCTTCAAAATATCATAACAGTCTTTTGTCCCCTCTGTGTGGAGTGATATAGAGATGGTCAATAGAGTATGCAAATTACTGAAATGCTTGACTATAGAATCATAGAATGGCTTAGGTTGGAAGGGACCTTAAAGATCAAGTTCCAAGCCCCCTGCTGTGGGCAGGGACACCTCCCACTAGAGCAGGTTTCTCAAAGCCTGGTCTTGAACACCTGCAGGGATGGGGTATCCACAGCTCCTCTGGGCAACCTGTTCCAGTGTCTCACCACCCTCACAGCAAAGAAATTCTTCCTAATATCTGATCTAAGTCTCCCCTCTTTCAGTTTAAAACCATTACCCCTCCTCCTATCACTACATTCCCTGCTAAAGAGTCCCTCCCCATCTCTCCTGTAGGCCCTCTTCAGGTACTGGAAGGCCATTATGAGGTCTCTCAGGAGTCTATTATAAATTAGTAGCATCCTCTGTTAGTGTCCCAATGACATGAATGTGAAAAATGGGTAAGAATGGTTGTATTATATTGACTTGTTGAATAGACTAGTACTGGAAAATCATTTTATATTGTACTTAATCCATTATGTGAACAAGTTGTTTTCTTACAAAATGCTGACTATTTAGATTTCTTTATGTAATGTAGATTTAGACTTGGAGTGTAAACAACTTTTATCATTTCATATTCTCTCAGGTGCTTTTGGAAAAAATTACACTCCAATTATGTTCCACCTATTGGTGCTTATATTTTTTAAATTATATATGATAACTGTTTAACGTATACGACAGACATGTACTGTATAGAACTGATAGGAGATAGTTTTTGCCTGCAACTAAAATTCTTTTTCACTGTTCTCTCTGGTAGATAACAGAAAAAATGGTTTGTATGTGGTTGTATGTTACCATTAGTAAAAATATAGAATAGTAAGATTTTTTTTTAGGAATTTTATTTTTTTTTTAGCAGGTGATGTCATACGCAGAAGATGTTTTAATCCCTTTAACACACTTTCACTGACAAGTTGAACTCTTGCATACTTGAGCAAGGTTTGGATGCGATCTGTGACTTAATCAGTACAACGTAGCTGCTCGTACATTTCGTAGCAGTGTCATCAGTATCACCTTTTTGGTAGTAGGTGCAGAGTTTTGTAAAGCTTTTTTGCCTTGCATGTGTTTTCAACACAGGGAGCCTTCTTGGAATGACTGCTTTGCCCTACGGTGTTACCCTAGGGGGTAACCTTGACCACTTTTTCCAATAGATGCTTTTATTTTCTAGAAGTTTCTTTTTTATTATTCCTTTTCCGTTGTTAAATAATTTTATCATATAACATGGCAGTATTTTGTTACTGATTAAAGTTGAGATGACATTAGAATATATACTCAAATAGTAAGTCATCTTTCTTTTTTCGGAGCTTCTTATAGAACTAGCAATGCAAATTGCAACTTTTTCAGAATGGGAGGTAGGGACTTCAGAGTATCTAGATGACTGTGTACAGTATGTGGTTCTCTAGATTTGTTATAATATTTTCCCTTCTGTGAGGCAATAGTTTTGAAACAATTACTAAAAATCAAAATAGATAATCTCTTGTTTAAAAACAGATATGTCTGATATACCTTATGAAACTGAACATCTTTGCAAAATATTTAAAATTATAAGAAGGAGGAAAGGTTATTGGTCTGTTAAAGGGTAAATAATGTTTCTTACTAAATTGCAATAGTATAAAAATATCCTGATTAAAAATGCACAAATATTTTGGGCTATCTTTGACCTCTTATTTCCTTAGTCCTAGAATAATTTTTCTTATTTGCATGTGAATAACAGCAAAGTATGTGTTTTTAATAATTTTTTTCATCTGTGACTTTGTGTGTACAGTTTCTTAATTTATTTAGAGAAATATTAAAACCCTTCCAGCAGTTCTCTAAAAGTAGATTTCTCTACTAACAAATCTTTATTGTGATCCCACGAGGAACCAACTTCTATAGCATGTCTCACTATGCCAGCATTTCTTAACATCCTGTTTTATTTAAAGTAATTTTAAAAGCCCTGCCTTTTGGCAGGCATATAAAACAAGTATGCGATTTTAATTGTTGTATATTTAACAGGAATCAAAGACAAATTCTTAGGTAATTGTGCAAAAATAAGAAGATACTACTTTTTCTACATGGTTATCTATGCATACACTATAGGACATAGTGATAGGTGCAATAAACGGATTTGGGATAAATGGGGAGGATGCAGGAGCCTTATCCATTGTGAGCCACATCTTAAGTCAACCGAAGAAGCAGCACTTAAAACTGATAAATATAACAATTAAAATTTAGAGATACACGCTTCAGAATTAATCAGAGGTGGGTAGACTTCAGAATTAATCAGAGGTGGGTACATCTTTCACCTTACATGAGGTATGTTATTTCAACAGATGTTACTTCTAGCAGAGCAGTAAGGGAACCCCGACAGACCAGAAGAGAAGAAAGATTCATAGAAGCTTCCTTTTTTTCTCATGGATAATTCCTCTAATCAGCTACTATTTTGATGACTGAAATGTTAACGTTGTGGAAAAAAAAAAAGACCTCAAATTAATAAATCTTTTTATGAATATTTTTGCTCTAGCAAAAATAGTTCTAGATTTCTTATAGTTCTAAAAATATGATCTGATTAAACATTTTGTAAGTTTTGACAAATGCCGTTTTCTGAAAACAGCAATATTGCTATTGTGAAGCCTGAGGTGAGCTTACATAGTGTATATTTTGTTTGAGTAGAGTGATTTTTGTCTTTTAATGAAGAATTTTGTAGATGGTTAATTGTTCAGCAGGACTGAAGACAGACCTCTTTACTGGCCTTGAATTTATAAGCAAACAGTTATTGAGGAAAGGTATAGCAATGACAAAGTGACCTTGGGAAATGGTATCCTGTTGAAAAACCCTGCTTAGTAGAATGTAAACCACTCATTTCTGAAGTAGTAAGCTCTTATTTGGCCACAACTAGCACTTAATTAGTTGTGCAGGGTTTTTTACTCAATATTATAGTACTTTTTTCTTCTTTAGAGAGTTTTCTAGTATACACATTTTATAACGCTGATAGGATTCCTTTGTATTGCATAGGTCATTTGGGATAATGTCCAAGATGCGGTTCATTGTAATTTTTTAAGGAGTCATAAAATATTTGCAGACTTATCTGGATTATTTTATCATGGTGAGATGATGTGGTTTGACTTCATTTTTGAAGAATTTTGCAGACAGGTAACTAAGGTCTGCTGTACTTCTTTAATTACTTCTTGGTGAGACATTAAAAAGTTTACCTTAATTTTTGTAAAGAATTTGGTTTATGAATTTCTTCAGATGTTTTGAGCATGGCTTAACATAAGTTAAATGGTTATTCACTACAGACAGTTTTGATCTGGTATAATAAAACCATGAAGAAACACTTAATACACTAGATTTCTATAGCAAAAATATTTAAGAACTTGGCTTATGGAAATAAAAGTAACACTTAGGATGACTTACCGCAGTATTTTTGGATTTCTGTAGTTGGTATACTGAAGGCATTAATAGGATCTTGTTTACAGCAAATTTGTAAAAAATACTTTTTTTTTTTAAACTCAAGACTATATTCATTTACCAGTCTAACCACTGGTTTATGGTTCAACAGGTATTGTTTGTACAGATACAGACAACTGTGTAATGCAACTTTTTTATGTCTGTATTTTATGTCCAGTCTTAACTCTATCAAGAGAAAGTAAGTTGACTGGGAACATCATATATGTATTACAAAATACTAAACTAAATGCCTGAAAAATGCATCTTGGTATGATATAATTTACATCACCTTTTTCAATTTGTAGGATTTCAGTAATGCTGTAGAGATAACTGAATTGTTTAATTGTCGTTTACAATTATGGGATTGAAAGATTTCCCAGATTGCATCAATTGTGTCTGTATTTTGTGAGCTTTCTTTGGAAAATACTTTTAGATTACATTTAAAAAAAATTTAAAACATAATTACTTTTAAAAATTATATTTTAGATTATTATGTTTCAAACTCCACTTTTTTCTAGCACAATATAGGGTTCATCTGTATTAGTGTTTCAGTTCCTGAGTACAGAATCTGCTTTTGAGAGAATGTATTGATTGTCCCTGCTTGCAGCAGATGGTTGACACTGCTGTGCCCAAACTGGGTTTCTTCAGATTGAGCCGGGAGATGGATTCTGAGAGTGCACCTTATATTCCAACTGGTAATAAATAATAAGCCTGAAGAACCAAAGTAGAAATGGTCTGAAGTAAGTCCCCCTGGCACATGTGTTTCACAAAACGGTTGTTCTGCCCTTTGAGAATCTTCCACTGGCCTGCTAAGGTAGGCATAGCTAGAGAGTGGGTGAATAAGCTATTTATTTTATTTTGTTCTTGTATACGGATGCATCTTATATGCTGTTAACTATTCAGACTCCACTTTGAATTCAGACTTTTATCTCTTGAATTATATCCCTTCAACATCTGAGTTCTTCACATATCTTCATAGATAAATTATTTCGTTTGAATTCATTACATGGAATTTATCTTCACAGCTGTACTATAAGGTAGCACAGCAATACTACTTTGTGGAACTTAAAGGCATCAATAGCAAAATTATACTTTGGGTGCCCAAGCGGAAATGCCCATTCCCTGCTTTTTCGAAGAGGTTGATGTTTTGAGTTAAACATCTGGTTTAAAGCTTTGAAATGCATTGGAGTGAACATCTACTTGCAGCTGTTGAGGTTGTAGTATGTCTGGGAAGCAGATTCAGACTTCCTGAGTTTTATAGCTGGAAGGGTGAGAACCAATAATGTGACCTGCCTGCTTGGTAGGGTGACTTCTGAGAATCACACAAGTGTCGTGTGGCAGACGTTCCAGTGTTCATCTGTCAGTTGAGAGCATTTCTTAATTACAGTGTTGGACATTGCAATTTCCAATGTTGCTTTGGTTTTGAAAAGAAAGCCTAAATTGAAGCAGTTAGTTAATTCCTACAGGGTTTGCTGGAAGAGCCAGGCTGAACAGGTAAGCCAGTGAAATGTCTTGCTGTCAGTGAAGGGTGCAAGTCCAGCTTCCCTGCTCCCCACAAATCTCCATCTCCCTATGCTCCTGTCCCTCCCTGGCCATTCTGCAAATCAGTTAAAGACATTAATATGGCAGGAAACAATACAGCTTTTTCTTCTGTATTAGTTTCTTATGACACGCTGGTAAATTGGCTTATGGAAGAACCTAGTAAGCACCAGTGCTGTGAGAAATGAACTAGAAGGAGGAAGACTTTCACGTGAGAAAATAGTGCAGAATTCCTCCTTTTTTTTTCATCCCCCCAATACTTAGCACCTTGTGGAACCATATGCTTAGTACTGATCTTTGGTAGGTTGTCATTCTTTGACTTCACTGTGACAAGGAGATGAAGTATACCTGTTCCCAGTGAAGTTACAGCTTTTTCAGTTGCTAAAAATGAATGTTAAATACTGAGATTTGTAGATCCTAGTGTAGGATCTGGAGAAAACATACCTTAATTTAAGATTCTGTCTTAATTGCAACATTCATACTTGTTTTGTCATCAAGGCCAGGCTGGATAGGGCTTTGAACAACCTGGTCTAGTGCAAGGTGTCTGTGTCCATGGCATGGGGCTTGGAACTACATGATCTTTAAGATCCCTTCCGACTGTAACCATTCTATAATTTTAATGCTCAAGAGCTTTACCTCTTCCACCCTTTGCTCCAGGCGTAAAATACAACTCTTTTTCTAGTTTGTCTGGTCCTGCTTTTCAGATGGCTTATGTCAAACTGCACTGCACACGCTACTATCTGGATATACGTTCTTGTGTCTTCTCTTGCTCTGCTGATTGTGCAGCCATGAAGTGAGCTCACACCAAAACTGTCAATTTACTTGCCATTGGTTTTCAGGTGAATAAGGGAGCTGATTCCACCTACCACTACAGTACCAGTGTGCAGCTAGCTCTGAGGATGATACTGAGCAGCCAGTTGTTTTGAGAAATAATGGGATGTTTACATCAGTTTGTACATATGTATGGTCATGCTTCTCCGCAACAGGTTTCCTGGCTTGGTTCTTTGATTGCTCTCTCTGTTTTGGAAGAATCGGAGCGGAATCTGAGAGAGCAAGAGAGCCAGCTTTCCTTTTCTGAGATTTCTGCGCTTGGCAGCTTAGATATCGTAGCCTGAGCATTCACAAAGAACAGCTGGGAGAGAAGTCTTGCTTTTAAATCTAACGTTTTTCGAGGTCCATGAGAATAGCAAGAGAAAAGTCTATCACTCAGAATTATCCTTCCATTGTTTTTATTTCAGAACTTGAAGATGCCATTGCTGATTAGTGCAGTGGTAGAATTGTTAGGATTTTAAAAACTAAGCAAACATGGTTTTTTTCCCTGAACAGGGACATGGCTGAAGACTTTTTGTCACACTTTCCCATCCCCCATCAGCTGAAGACCTCCCATTGTTAAAATCAGGCAGGATTTTTCCGCTCTGAGCAGCGGAAAACAGGATCTTTCAATGAAAAATGACAGATTTTATTAATAATAAATAATGCTACTTGAGCAGTTTACAAAAAAACAGATTTAAAATCTGCTGCTTCAGCTTCAGACTGTACAAAGCATTACTTGTGTTTTGTTTTGGTTTTTGTTTTTTTTTTTTAAGATGTTTATCTGAAATGGAGTTAAAACAATGCTCCTGAAATTCTCTCCTCATGAACCTATTTGAGCAGTTTTGTCAGTATATACTTTTGGTCATCTAAATTTAAAACAAGACTTTTGCTAAGAAGGTCAATGAAACTACTTTCCTTTTGATCTTGCATCCTTGTGGGTGCCTGGATAGTTCTGTAAGAAAAGTTTTACTGGATGAGTCAGTGCACTGAGTCATAGGCAGCATGAAGCCTGTAGTGCTCTAGACTAACTAATTGGTAACAGTCTCAAATTTAATTAAAGCACAGTTGTCAGCTCTGTGTTACTGATTGACATCCCACTGAAGTATTTTGTTTTTAGCAACTTACATTAATTGTTCTTTGCTGTTAAAATGAGTATGTTTTAAGATCTTGTTTCTGTTGAATAGACCTGCCATTGCCATTATCTTTTACTATCCTCTTTATGATTTTTATAGTACTTGCTTTAATTTATAATTTTTTTCCTTTGTTGGGTTACATATTCAGTAGTTATGCTCTTTACTGTGCCTGTGGATTTACAGATGTTTAGAGTCCTTTGAGGATTTTTTTAATGCTTTCTTCATTAAAACTGTCCTATTAGCACTGATGAATATTTTTTTACTCTTCCTAAATTTTTGTAAGCATTATGCAAAACTTCTTAAAAACTAAAAAAAGTAAATTTCTTGTTGACTTGCAGATTACATTTTCAGTTTTGCTAGTTTTCATTTCTAATGTCCATCTTGTCTTGTACCCCGTTTTATAATAATGAATGACTTTTTTTTTTTTTATCCCAGTACCTGCCCATCATCCCCGGATGATGGCAGTGATTTACAATATCGTTGGAGCCTTCCTCCCTCCTTCAGTTCCTTGGTATGTGTGTTTCTTTCCATGATGCAGCTTGGGGAGGCAAAGAGCTAGATGAGGGGCAGTGGGGAACAGGACATGTCTTAAAGCTGTCTGTCTTTGATTAAGAGAAGAAAATCCACAGCCTCGGGATCTTGACAGAAAAGCATGGTTTGATTTTTTTTTTTTTTTAAATCATTTGCATTATTAAAAAAACCCTTGCTGGGTTTGTGTATGACTGCTGCTTGCTCCATCTGAGGATTGAGGAGTGAAAACTTGAATGGATGCTTGCTGTCTTTGCAACTGGGTTTCTTATTTCTAAAACCTTTGAGACAATATTTTTGAACTTTCAGAAATTGTCCGCAGTTGTCATATGTGATAAATACTGAAATTGGGATGGTGAAGAAATGTCTTTCTAGAGACTTGAGGAGGTAGAAGATGTTTTGATTACGTATTCTTGTGAGCAGTTTTTTCTTTCTCGTAAGCTCTGTAGATCTAAAGATCTTGCTAAATCACAAGATCATCAGTAATACAGTACTGGTTCGCATCAGATTTATACCTGACCAGGTGTCCAGTCTCTGGCAGTGCCCAACAGCAGCTGCTAATGGAGGCCTAACAGAAGGGGGAGATAGAGAATGATTGTTTTCCTATCTTGCATTACCTTTAATGCTCCAACAGTAGTTTAAGGACATCCTTGAGGGAGGAAGGAGAAAAGAAAAAAAAAAAAGTTGAGGGTTGCATTCATGTAGTATCACCAGCATAGTCTTTTTTCAAGCTTGATCTAAAAAAAAAAAAAAGTGTTAGATATTAGCCCTCTCCCTGCATCATGATATCCATAGTTTCACTATTTGCATGAAAGGCACTTCTTTTATTTGTTCTAACTCGATGCCTGATAATATCATCAGGTTCCCTGAGCTCTTGTATTTTGAGATAAGTGAATCATACCATCTGCTACAGCTGTTTAAAAGCAACATTAGTAGTCCTCTGCAGAAAATTGCTGGAGCCTTTGGATGTTGTATTGGACCAGAGAGATGTGTCTCAAGGGACTCCTTTTCCATATTTCCTATCAACTTCTCCTCGTTTAAGCCCAGTTTCATATAAAGTGGCAGTGACGGAAGGTAGTCTGTTCTCTCCTGAAAGGATCATTCAGTTAGCTCTGAAATTTGTTCTTTGAATGTGATTTTCTTGTTGTTTTTTTTTTTTTTCTGAACTGTAGATTTCCCTCACATCAGCTTTCTCCTAAGAATGCAAGGCTTACTGATGCAGTTCATTCTCAGCCTTCTTTCTATAGGATTTCACCCTTTGTGCGTTTTTCCTTTGTCTTTATCTTGATTTTATCCAGTTCCTCCCCTTTTCTAGCAGTTCTGTCTCCCTAATTGCACTCATATTCTCCATCAAAGTATCTATTCTTTTGGTTTTGCATATAAGTTAAAGTATTTTAAAAACCTACATATTTTAAAATAGGTTTATGACTGTAACTTTTTCGTGTACCTGTTTGTTCTATTTCATCGGTTTGTGAAGATGTTTATATACTTTGAATATGGCCACCAAAATAATACTTATCGTAGAAACTAGGAAACTAAAATTAAGTCTTTAAGAAAAAAATGCAGTGTATTTCAAAGCATCTTTTTCAATTTGAAAGAAGCAATAAGGATTTAAAGCAAAGCTTCCATCTGCCTTACGGTCATTGAGGAGAATAAACCTCTCCATGGCCGTGTCCAGTTCCTACACAGAATAAAATCAGATAAAAATTTTGCTTTCCAGCTAAACTTTTCTTGCTCTATGCAGAAGATGTAGAAGAAGACTTCTGTGGTGAAGACTTGTAGCTTAGATTTTAAAATCAGTAATTTGGGAACTGTCATATTTTGGTTTGTATAGTAACAACAGCAGTAGTATCTTCAGTGTTAAAGTTGTGTAATGTGATTCTTTGTAAAGTAGGAATAACTATTCCTTGGACAAATGCATTGTTGCTCATAATCTTGTTTATAAAGTTAAAAGTGGTGATAGTTTCCTATTTATTCTCATCATGTTTCCCACACACCATTTGTACATATAGATCATAGAATACCAGGTTGGAAGGGACTTCAGGGATCATCTGGTCTGACCTTTCTTGGCAAAAACACAGTCTAGACAAGATGGCCCAGCACCCTGTCCAGCTGAATCTTAAAAGCGCCCAATGATGGGGAATCCACCACTTCCCTGGGGAGATTATTCCAATGGCTGATTGTTCTTATTGAAGAAAACTTTCCTCGTATGTCCAATTGGAATCTCCCCAGCAGTAACTATTACCCCTCATCTTTTCCATGTGACTCCTTGTAAAAAAGGAGTCTCCATCATCCTTGTAGCCACACTTTAAAAACTGGGATATGGTGGCAAGGTCTCCTCTAAGTCTTCTTTTCCCAAGGCTGAACAAATGCAGTTCTTAGCCTTTCCTCATACGTCAGGCTTCCCAGTCCTTTGATCACCTTTGTGGCCTTTTTCTGGACTCTCTGTAGCCTGTCCACATCTCTTTTGCATAGTGAGGACCAAAACTGAACACATCATTCCAGGTGTGCCCTGGAAAGAAATGAGATTTCTGACCTGTTACTGGGATTTCTACACCCCAGTACAGAACTCTGGAATATCCCACTGGTAGTGGGATTTTCATTTGCTTCAGGTAGAGGAAATGGTCAGGAATGTTTGTATATGCCCATTAATAAAGTTATGCCTTTTTAATTGTTTATGACAATGATTTCTTCATAATACAGGCAAATAACTAATAGTGATAATATATCTATTATTTTTCCTTTATAATTTAAAATAACATTTAAGTGAAATATTTAGAGGTTGTCTTCTGTGTGCATTGACTTATTGGATGTTGCAGCCAATGTTTTTGCCTTGCTGTGGTAGATATAAATTTTGTGCACCATTTGTAAAAATGATCTAAGACTAGTTTGTTCTTCCAGGTATGTAAGGAAAAAGAAAAAAAATAAATCATTAAATGGCATCAGAAACACCAATCTTGGGAGTATTTGTTAGTCTCTTGGCTGCTGGTAGAGAGAATAATTAGAGAATTAAGACTTCATTTCAGCAAACATTATGCAGAACTTCTGTCTTGTTGACCTGACTCTGAGTGGGCAAGAGTAAGTGCTCAGAACCTGATGTAGTTGGCATTTAGAAAATCCAGAAGATAAATTCTAACACCTACTGAGGCGTGAAGCAATTAAGGTACCAATTTTAGCGTAATTTCATAGGCTGTAAGAGTTAAAATAATTTAACAAACAGTCCAGTAATTGCACTTGGAAACATACTCTTAGCCCCATGTATTTTATATTTTTGTAAAGAATTTTTTCAGATGACTTAGGATTGTTCTTGTTTTTTCCCAGCAAGTCAAATGTTTGCATCTGTCAGGATTTTTCTGTATGAGTAGGATATTAAAATATATAAATTAAATATGTAAATTAAAATATGTAAGTTTTAAAGGAGTGGAATACAAGGGGCAAGTTATCAAAAGAAACCATGCAATTATTTTAAGCAAAAATTAAAAGTCATGTAAAACAGTGATTCTTATCACAAGAAATATCTCCATATGGTTATTTTAGGAAACAGTTTACAGCTATTTACCATATCAAACTTAAGTTTAAAAACGTTTATATGATACTTCTGATGAAATTCATTTTGAGTAAAAGGATTTAAATAACTATAAATGATGGTAGTGCCAATTTTTTGGGTCAGGCATTCTGTATTACTACTGTGAAGCACCTGAGACTTGAACATCATGGCCAGCCGTGCCTATCAGCAGGTACTTGTGAGAACATGCCGCCCTGGGATGTGTATGTACCTGTCATGCTTCAAAAATGATTTCTTTTTGAGATGGTTGCATATAAATTCATATCCTGGTTAAGGAGGTTTCCAGGGGAAGGATAACAGTAGTGAATACACTTGCTTGATTTGATGAGTTGGATCACATCTCTGCATTTCCTACTAAATACCTTTTCATCAGTTTACCTCTTCTTTGATTGGAGCAGCTGGGGACGAATGCAACCCTTGTTTTTGAATGCAAATTGGATTCTTGTAGCGTGTGTTCTAGGAAATTTCTGATCACCTGAAATCATGGCTTCATATTCTTCTATTTACATCAATGAACATGAAAATGGAGTGGGTTTATTTTGCAAGTTTAGGAGTCTCCGTGACTCCTTTGCAATACTGGTGGCTTATGTGGGTTCATGGAAGATGTTATCCTTTTTGATTCCTTTTGGAAGTAACCCTTTAATCTCAGTTCTGAAGCCTACTGGATTTTTGTGGCTGTGGGTAAATTAGAGCAAATGTTAATGCTGAAAGAGCAGAAAGGCTAAAAATAATGTTCCTTTTCAAACAAATTTATTTGGTAAATGTTTTTCATTGTTTTGTTTCTTAATTTTATTGATGATGTTCAACACATTCCTCCATTATTAAGTTTGGTGTAAATACTTACCCATTGCATTCAGTGCTTTCGATATCAGAACTTTATTCCTATTTTGTTTTGGTAGTAATTACCTGTTGTTTATTGTATGGGATTTCTGGTGTGTTAAACTTTTTGTAAAAGGATTCTGTATGCAGTGATATCTTAGGAGTTCAACTGGCTTACATTGTTGTTTTGTTTAGAAATGTCCCTTTTTGACTATTTATATTCTTAGTTTAAAGAATGTCTTGACCAGAAGACTTGGAGAGTGTATTTGTGCTTACCTGTTAGCTGAGGTCTGTCCCACACAGGATACTTAAATTTACAGTGTCTCTAAGTGCTACCTCTTCATCAAAGCAGGGCACATTTTCTGTGTTACTGTACCATGGAGATTTGCAGCCTTTGTTCTTTCATAAGTTTTAAAATTGGTATTTCCCCTGGTTTCTTCAACAGAAGCTGTATCAAATTGCTTGGATTTCCTAGAGGATCTTTGTAGTTTCATATCCTGCCTTGTGACATGCTACTTTTTAAGCAGAAGTACAATATCTGTTAAATAGAGTAGGGTGAAATCTTCTCTCTGTTCTGTTCTCACTGAGCAGGTACTTAAGAATAAAATTTCTGATCACTGGTGCTGTCAGAAGTAATTTGCAGAGCTTGAGGTGATACAGGATATGGATATTTAGGTAATTAAGAAGAATCACCAGTAATACAATAATTCTTTGTAGTGTAGACCTTCATGTGGTACCGACAAGCTGCTTCCCTTCCATGTTGCATCCTGTAAGGAATGCTGATAGTGAGACTTGATTCAGTTTTTTTACCTGATTCTGTAGTTCATTTCGTTTTAAAGCTGAGGACTGTTTAACATAGCAACAGGAAACATGTCCTCCAATCTTTATGCCACCTTTTAAATTAAGTGTTATCAAATGCTAACTGGGGAAAATGTTAATAGTGCAGGCATCATGTTAAAATTCAAACTTTTTTCTGATGCTAAATTCAAAATTTTTTCTGATCATTTTTTAGGAGGCAGAATGAGATTGGAGAATAGAAGAAACTTGCTTTTTTGGAATTAGGTTATTTTTAGTGGAATTCTAAAATTTTGCAGTCATTTTTGCCAAATACAAAAATGCTTTTAGAAGAGCTCACACAGTTGAGGTATTGTTTGATGTTTTTTAGTCAATGAACCTTTATTAAAGTTGTAACTTTCTTTTACACTTGCTCAACTGCACATTGCAATTTTTTTGATCTTCTCCCTCCCCCCCCATTTTACGAATAGTACTTGGCTTTGCTATTTTTTGCACATACTTTGGTATAATTTATGAGATGTAAGTCCAAGTTGTGCTCTTGCTCTCCCCTGTAACTCTGGTGTGTTGTCATCTTATTACTTGCTGCTGAATAACACATACAAGGCAGTGAATGATTTATCATCAACTTGGACAGAAAGGAAATAATGGGGCTACGGTTTGTGTTCAGGTATGTAAGTCTTCCATATAGTGATTTTTAGGGTGATGACACGCTTATGGTATTTTGAGTAGATATTACTATTCTTGAACGATTCCAGTCTTTGAAAGAAAATGGAAGATTGGCCAGCAACACAATGTGTTCTCATTTGTATCTTGTTTGTATAGACAGAGTAACTGGATGCATCTGCCTGGATGAGGATTGTGTGTGGCTAAAGATATTAAAAAGAGAATAATGCTCCCATTTTAAAACAAGATTAATAGCATAAGGAATTATGTAAGATTTCATTAAACAAACAATTGGAAAAAAACGTATTCTACTCGTAAGATAAAGTTTTATTTTTACTTCTGTATTCTGTTTGAGCAGTTGAGCACATCTGTCTGATATGGATTAGACCATGCTGAGCAAATTGGTGCAAGTGTCACGTAAAGAAAATCAGAATGTTGATATACAATGTTGATATACTGGTTATGAAAATAATCCAGTTGTTTTGTTAACTGGTGCTATATCTTCACTGGTGGTTGCTGTATTTACAGCCTGCATGCTGAGCTTTGCATTTGATTGCTGTTGGAAAAACCTCTCTCACTTAACAGTTAAGATTTCTAGAGGTTTCTGTTTCTGTCCAGTCCTGTCTGCATTGTCCTGCCCTGTGTGGTCCATGGTGTTGGAACATGCTTGATCTTTCTAGGGTGTTGCAGTTGGATCAGGAATGTGCACAAGCTTGTCACTGTTCTTGGTAAAAAACAAATAAGTGAGGCTAAGCAGGATATTCGCTATTAAAGAATGAGTCCCTTCCTTTGGCATGCTTTCCTAGTATTTATTTAGGCTTCTCCAAAATGGTATTAACTCAGTATGTACTATAAAGAGGGAATACAAGTAATTGTTGCTAGGGTGGATTTTTGGGAAATATACACAAATATTCTCTGATAATATATTAGCTGTATTGGGGTTACTACGGTAATGGGCCTACTACTGGTTTTCTTTAAGCGATAGATTTGATCCTTCCATTCCCTCTGAACGTATATAGCTGGTTTAGGGGTAAGTAATATGTATTTGGTGATCATTTTATTTATTTAGTCTTATGAATCTATACTTCAGGATATGATAATTGGAACAAAGGAAATCAATTACTTTTCAATAGCTCCTAACTGGAGTTGTTAATTGTAAACTAGCTTTCTGATACTAAATCTGATGCAATCAACTCAAAATATCAAACCAGCTTTTCTCAGAAGCATGAAAGGAAGAAGGGATGCGTGATGAAATACCTGCAGTTGGATACAGTTTGGGGAAACACTCATCAGGTAATTTTACATCTGAGCATGTGCCTGGGGTGTCATAGCACTAGCAAAGTAAAGATCTGGTTGGTTGCATACAGGACAGCGTAAGCTCGCGGATGCAACAGCAGGCAGTAAGAAAGGGTAATTGTATGTTTATGTATGGAGGAGCTCAGCAATACTGAATGTGTTGAGAGCTAGATACAGAAAGATCTTTTGTGGCTCAGGCTGTGCTGTGGAAGAGAGGATTCAAAATTAAGTGCTTTTTAGTTTTTCTTCTGTGCAACTAACTTTTGGTTGGAAATACAGGGTAAAGCTAAAAAGTATGAAGCTAACAGGCCCATCTAATTGTGCATGTTGATTCTAGGACCGCTAAGCACTCCAGGTATGTTCATAACATTAAGCCCATGTTATGGGCTTTTGGAGGTAAATGAAACTGTCTGAAGATAAACGTGTTTAGTTGCTTTGCTCTGAGGGAGATGACTACTAATCTGTGTAATTACATGGAGCTGTTCCTGTTATCTGTATTGTCTTTCCTACTCTCTCACTGTTTTTTTTTTTTTTTTTATCTTGGCTTAAGTTAAATAGTAAGTTTGTTGGAGAAGAACTGTATTGTATGTGCATACAGTTCATAAAGCAAGTGAGTTTTGCTAATGGTAATTTCTTTGGCCTCTAATAACTGATCATGGTATACAAGCATCATTATAGCAAAACTGAGTAAAACAATTTGTTTGCAGGCAATAAATAATAGACAAAGGGGAGGAAGTAAGTTTTCTGTTTTCACACTCTTTATTCTCCTGATAAAAGCTGTCTGATTTTCTGGGTATTTGTAGGGATTTGTATGGAACAGACCATCCTGAGTGGCATTATGTGGTGCATGAAGGACACCCAGGTGATCAGGCCCAGCCAGCACAGGTTCATGAGGGGCAGGTCCTGCTTGACCAACCTGATCTCCTTCTGTGACAAAGCGACCCGCTTGGCGGATGAGGGAAAGGCTGTGGATGTTGTTTGCCTGGACTTTAGCAAGGCCTTTGATACCGTCTCCCACAGTATCCTCCTGGAGAAACTGTGTGCCTGTGGCTTGGATGGGAGGACTCTCCACTGAGTTAAAAACTGGCCGGAGACGGGGCCCAGAGAGTGGTGGTGAATGGAGTGAGATCCAGTTGGGTGCTGGTCACGAGTGGTGTACCCCAGGGCTTGGTACTGGGGCCAGTTCTCTTGAACATCTATCTCAGTGATCTGGATGAGGGGATGGAGTGCACCCTCAGTCAGTTCCTGGAGGCCACCAAGTTGGGTGGGAGTGTGGCCCTGCGGGAGGGTAGGAAGGTTTTGCAGAGGGGCCTGGACAGGCTGGCTGGCTGGGCCGAGGCCCATGGGATGAGGTTCAACAAGGCCTACTTCCGGGTCCTGCCCTTGGGTCACACCAAGCCCAAGCAGCGCTCCAGGCTTGGGGCAGAGTGGCTGGAGCTGCCTGACAGAAAAGGCCCTGGGGGTGTTGGTGGCCTGTCGGCTGAACATGAGCCAGCAGTGTGCCCAGGTGGCCAAGAAGGCCACCAGCATCTTGGCCTGGATGAGGAACAGCATGGTGAGTAGGACCCGAGAGGTGATCATCCCCCTGTACTGGGCACTGGTGAGGCCCCACCTTGAGTGCTGTGTCCAGTTTTGGGCCCCTTACCACAAAAAAGACATTGAGGTGCTGGAGCGGGTCCTGAGAAAAGCAACAAAGCTGGTGAGGGGTCTGGAGAATAAGTCTTATGAGGAGTGGCTGAGGGAGTTGGGGTTGTTCAGCCTGGAGAAAAGGAGGCTGAGGGGAGACCTTGCTCTGTACAACTCCCTGAAAAGAGCTTGTAGAGAGGTGAGGGTCTGTCTCCCAAGTCACAGGCAATAGGACAAGAAGAAATGGCTTCAAGTTGCCCCAGGGGAGGTTCAGGTTGGATATTAGGAAAATTTTTTTGCACTGAAAGTGTTATTAAGCTTTGGAATGGGCTGCCCAGGGAAGTGGTTGAGGCACCATCCCTGGAGGTATTTGAAAGACGGGTAGACATAGTGCTGAGCGACGTGGTTTAGTGCTGGTTTTTGTCAGTGTTAGGTTGATGGTTGGACTAGATGATCTTAAATGTCCTTTCCAATCTAGACAATCCTATGATTTTTAAAACATGTTTTTTATGCAGACTAGCATGTTAATTAGTGTTGCTCCTTTTTGCTGTGTTTTAAACTAATGCTGTGTTAGAACTGGTTGATTCAACTACTGTGTGTATCTAGTTGCTGTATGCTTCTTGTTTCAGCCATAGGAACTAACAGAGGTGAGCCAAATCAGCTAATTTTGTAACATGCTGCCACAGGTAGCACTTACTTCGTAAACAAAGGGTGTTGTCAAAAAGTGAAGAGTTTGGTATGCTGCCTCTCTCCAGCTTTTGGCTTATGATAGTATCTATACTGTCATGTTGAAATACAAGCAATTAGTTTAACAACTTCAATTTAAGACATAATTTATTATGTTCTAAATGCACTTGTTTATTCTTTTTGTAATTAACAGCTTAACATCTTTAAAAAAAAAAAAAAATACCCCACCCCTACCCTCCCCAAACAGAAATTTGCTTAACTTAGTCATGCCATTGTATTCTGTGATTCCCAGCATTGTATGTTATATTGAAATACACAAGTAAGACAAACGAGAATGTTTTTTGCTTTAAAAAGGAAGTGAAGGGACACTTGTTCAGACTACAGATTGTGGGTATGTGGTCTTTTTTAGTGACTTATGTCAACACTGTTGATACTTTAGACATGTTTTATTACTATAGTTACGTGTTGATGATTTAGACTTCTTATACTGCTATTGAACCAGCTGCAGAGTTTCCACAAGAGGTTGGAAGTTCCTGATGTTCGATTATATGCTCTGAAGGGCAGACTAGGTGCCTTCTGTAATCAATGAATTATATGAAAACTGTATAGTTCTACAAGGTTTCTTTGCTCATTATTTTTGTCAGTGGTGAATGACAGGATTTTTCTCAGGGTCTGTACTGTGTTCTGATTGCTCTATTAATGTAATAAAAAGTATTAATGGAAATGATAAGTCATACTAGGACTAGATAAGTCTCACTAGGAGTTTGAACTCATTTTTGTGGTAGGAAATTAATCTGGTTTTAATTGCCTGTGAGTCTGAAGTATGTTCCTTTTTGTAAAGCTGATCTCACATAAATATAAATCAGTAACTGCCTGTTCTTTAATTATGTATAAGTGTATTGTACCTGCATACTAGATGAGAATATGAGCATCTCCAGTTACAGTGTATTGGAGGTCATTAAATCTTCTCTGCTGTATGAAGTTTAGTAGCGCTGCATTTCTAATTACTGAAAAATGTACTATGTGTTTGTTGCTTGTTTTAGAGTGGCTATGTTTAGCTATGTTAAGACAAGCACTCACTTTATAAGTAACTCCATAGGGATGTTTTGACAATATGGAAGACAATTGCTGTAAAACATACTATAAAATTACAGAAGTATTTTTTTTTAAATCTGTCATTATAAATAATTTTGAGATCTTTTAAGTTAAAATAAAAAAATTGTATCTATTATTTGAGAATATTTTTTTAGTATTTAATCGATGCATGGCTGAATTCTACCATGGTCCAAAAATATTGTATTAATTTCATGAAAAGGTGACTAATGTAACCTGTATTCTCAGTAGCAATGGTTCTTCTTCCCTTGCCACATTACACTTGACCTTTTCCCTCTTCAGTCAAAGATTAATTCTGCGAAAAGTAATATAACATTTCTAGAAAGAATGCTGAAATATGTTGGGACCAAGTGATTTGCAGAAGATATTTTTATTGGATTTATGTTGTCAGTTCTAACACTTAGGTGTACAAAAGGCTACTGCTGTTTAACAATAACTGCATTCATGAATTGTAAGGATAAACTTTACTGTTGTTGCCATACTGCAAACATTGCTGTGATATAAAGTAGTAATTTGAGTCAGCACAGTTGCCTCCCTTTCTGGCATGTTTTAACCCCAGTCAGCAACTAGCACCATGCAGCTGCTCGCTCACCCCCCCAAGTTGGGATGGGAAACAGAATTGGAAGAGCAAAAGTTAGAAAGAACTCATGGGTTAGAAAGAACTCAAGACAGATTAATAGGTAGAGCAAAAGCCACCCGTGCAAGCAAAGCAAAACAAGGAATTCATTCACTGCCTCCTGTTGGCAGGCAGGTGTTCAGGCATCTCCAGGAAAGCGGGGCTCAATTGCACCTAATGGTTACTAGAAAGACAAGACTCAAGGTGTCCCCCCACTTCCTTCTTCTTCCCCCAGCTTTATATACTGAGCATGTCCTCATACGGGATGGCATGTCCCTTTGGTCATTGTGTTCAGCTGTCCCGGTTGTGTCCCCTCCCAACTTCTGTGCACTCCCAGCCTGCTCGTTGGTGGGGTGGTGTGAATAGCAGAAAAGGCCTTGACTGTTTAACAACAACAAAAAACATTAGTGTGCTATCATCACTGTTTCTCATCCCAAATCCAAAACATGGCACTGCACTAGCTGCTAGCAAGAAAGGTAACTCCATCACAGCTGAAACCATGACACTTTCTAAAAAGCTTTGCAAACAAGGCTGATGATCTAATCCTGGAACATGATTTCTGGTGATATTTTAACTTAATTATCTATTCATGTATACATTTATGTGATTATTTTTTTTATTTGTTTGTAAGTCTTCAAATGACTGGAACAAGATCTGGTTAATCAACACAATCCAAAAATGACGTACGCAAAGAAAGTATAATATCATGGCATGCCAAATCTTTTAGTCTAACAATATTAGCAGGCATAATTAGCACCCAGTGCAAGATTTGGGGCGTGAACTAAGGTCTGTAGATACCAGCATTCATTTGGCTGTTAGGGTATGCTATTCTACAGTGCAACGCTTTGTTGCTACAAACAGTCCCTCAACAGCTCATCATCTGCGGTAGTCTGTGCTTCTAAGTAGAACATCCCTTTTTATAACATTAAGTCTACCTTCTTGGAGGTGTTATCTGCATGGTGTTTGACACGTCTGTGTGAGAGAAGCCAATGCTACTCGACAGGTTAACATGAACTAGCTGGTGATAGGTGTATAAATCTGTTGCACAGTTGCTCAAATTCTGCTTCTAATGATCTATTCTACTCATCAACCCATTCATCTGCAAATAGAAAAGCATCTAAATTACAGGCTACCTTTGGCAACTCTGTGCATCCTGTTCCAGTGTTGTACTGAACTGTTCATATCCTGAGCAGGAAGCAAATAGTTGGCAGGCATGACCTTTTCAAAGAAATACTGATCCTAGAGCTGAGGTAAAGTAGCCTGAGTTCACTAATATCGAAAGTAAAGCTGTAATATGTCATGTTTTACTGAATGTGCCCCAAGCCCATAGTTCTTAAGCACTGCTGTGTTTGAGACAAAAGATGGGTAATGTAGCAGAGCTGGAGGACCATGTTGTGTTATTAAGACTGTTGAGCGAGAAATATGAATAGCCTGATTTTGCTTTTTACAAATTTTTTTATTTTTAAAACGTGAAGGGAAATAGCTAGGGAATATGTAGTATGTTCATTGCAAGTCAGCTGAGCTTCAGCAACCTAAAGAACAGAAGCAATTCTGTTAATCACATTGGTTTCCTTCAGTCCAATTCCATAGAGAGTGAGAGTGTGTGTGTGTTAAATAAAAACACCCCAAAACACTTCAATTTTGCACAATTGAAATAATTGGAAATGAAAAATGAAAGGACCAAGGTGGTAGGACAAACACTGTGGTCTTTTCTGAATGCATACTATAACAAAGAGTTCAATTACATGATCACATTGTTCAGAGTGTTTACATGTTGGAGTTTTGTTTTGTTTTCTTTTTTTCTTAAGCATTTCTTATGAAATAGAACTTCTTTGATTTACTTGATAGAAAACATAGTGCTTCGTGATGTTTGGGGGCTAATCTTTCCTTAGAGATCACAAATGCCATGTTATTTTGGGTTTCTGCACATATAATTAAAAATTTCACATTTAGATCGTGAGTTTCAGAAACGTATTTTTAATATGTTCAGATATGAGTTACAAAGAATGAACTTAAGGAGTAGCTCAGAGAAGGGAGTGAGAAAACTCCAGTTGGTTATTGGAAAAAATGTTATAAACTTATTGTATGTTAAAATGTTAAAAACAAAAGGGAGATTATTGTCAGATCACTGCCTTTTGACTTCTTATAGGAGAATAATATATTTGAAATGTATTTGAAAATGTATAACGTCTTCTGAAATATCCGTTACTTAATCAGTAGGGAATACTATATGAAATGATACTACGAAGAGAAAACTATTTAAAGAGTTTAGATGATTTTTTTGGTGTTGAAAGCAATTTACTCTTCTTAACAACAACTTTCATAATGCAGTTTAATTGGTAGCTGTGTACAATTTACAGTCTTGTAGTTACAATTCAGCCAAAGGTGAGCAGTAAAAACACGTTCTTTTTCAAGGAGATATTTTTTTCTTCTGGAGAATGCTGTGGTTTTGGTGAAGTTTTTTTTTGTTTGGTTGGTTTTTTTGGTGGTGTTTTTTAATTTATTACTGTGGTATACTCAAAATCAAACACCATTTACATTAACTTCTTTTCTTATAGCAATTCAATTAGCAGAAGGACTGTTATGAGTAATCATTATTTATAGTGTTACAAAGTTATGTAATTGTATAATGATAGGAAAGCATTTGTGAGATTTCTACACAACGTAGGTTTTTAAGCATGTTAGTCTGATCAGAGTTGTAAATTGAGTCCAGCCATGAACTTCAGTTGACAGGAAATAGACTCCATATGTCTTTCAGACGAAAAGTGATCCTACTTCCATTAGTCTCTTTTAAATAGATTGTTTGTTACCATAATAAGATGTTCCAAAGTCAACACCGACATTTTGGATTGTTCTGTGTAACTGAGCTGGTTTAAGTGACTTTACCCGGGTGTGACTTTGCAATGGCACGACAATTAATAGGTTTGGGTTTTTTGTTTGTAAATGTGAATTTAAATAAGTTTTTAAAGAAACACTTTTCACTTTTATTCTTGCTTAAGTATGTTCAGGGTGACCTAAGAGAGATAGCTCAAAGTTCCTTTGAACAATATTCTTTTATTTGTCTCACACTATGACAGTCATAATTTGTCAGAAATAATTGAAGTAAGAACTTAAAATGCAAAATAGTACCCAAAATAAGCTCTATGTAAAGAGATTTGAAATTGCTTACTTTTTGTCTCTGTCAAAGTTATAACTTAATAGTCCCTTTTAAATTATTGTAAAACTAAAGTTTAGCTTCTTGCTGGTTATGATCACTTTCTGGACTGTGGTGTTCAGGACGTGTTAAGAAAAAATAGTCCTAAATTTAATTTTTCTTTTCCATTAGATTAAGTCATAAACATGATCTGTCAAAACTACTCCAGCAGATGTTGGCATGTGGCTTCAAAAGTGAAGAGTTGCAGAACAAAGATTTTCTGCATGTACCTCAAGTAACATCTTTGAGGCTCATGTTAGAAGTTTTGCTGAACTTTGCAAAAACTAATCCTGAAATTTCTTTGAGAAAGATCACAGCCCACATGGGAAAGAAGATGAAGTGGATTAAAGGCACGTGCTGTAAGAAGTGCCAATGTTGAATATGTGATAAGTGTTAGGGAGAAATGCTTTTATTCTGCAATGTAAAAAAAAAAAAAAAACAAATAAATTCCAGAAGAATAGAAAAATATTGTTAGCTTGGCTTATCAAGTAACTGTATTCAGCGTATCAAAACAGTAGTTTTAACGTGATTGTCTCCTCACAGCTGTATGGGATAACCTGTACTGCCAATATTTGATTTAAAATCAACAGTTTGTGGAAATCTTTATAGTAGGCTTGAGTTGTGGATGTCTAGGAGAAACATGGAGAAAGAGAGTAGGAGAAATGTACTGTTCATGTCCTTCTGTTGGTGAACAATTTCAGTGGCAAAAAAATCCCGATGCTTTCTTGCTTTCTCCTAAAATGCTTTGCTGCACAGAGCAGGTGCTTGCAGTTTCTTATGAAAACATCTGAATTAGTGCATAGTGTCATTTGAGAATAATCACCTTATTTGTTGATTAAAAACATTCTGTAACAAGTATGTGGTTTTGGTAGTGTGGGAATACTTTAAATCCCATTGGTCCCAGAAATAGCTTAACTGTTTTATATGGAACTACCTCCTTGCCATGTTAAGGCACTGGGGAAAGGTAAGTTTGAGAGCTCCATGGGATATGGTTGTCCAGCTTCTGCTACCTGAATTAATTTTCATTGTACAGTGTAGAATGCTTGTATGTACATGGTTTGTGAAACAAAAGTGTTAACTTCAGGTTTTGGAGATGATTGTCAGTTAATTTGGACATAATGAATTAGTATAATTATTCTTTTTTGGCTTAAAAAGCTAGTTTTATCATTACTATGTACTATATAAAATTATTGAATGGTGGTTTTTTACTGTTCATTGGTATGCATGTAACTGTTTCAAAGAAAGATAATCTGTAAAGACTCTCTGAACTTTATAGAGATAGATATGTATATGTAGATATATCTCCTGTACATTAAAAAGAGTATTAGAAAAGAAAATCATAATATATTTTTGTTCCTAAAATCATGATGTAGTAAGTGTATTGCTATGTTGCAAAATGGGAAGTTTTTATTCAATTAAGATAGAATTATTTGTATTTTCTGAAATTTGATTCTTGATCCAGTTGGACAGTTATCTTAAAATTAAAGCAATTGAATATGTCCATAAATTCCTGTTTTTTTAAGGTGCCTGGTAATCTCATACTGCAGAGCATTTTGATGAAGTAAAATGAAGAGGAATCGAAGAAAAACCTCAATAGTATGCAAGCGCTGATACTTTATTTTTCTATTGTATCCCAAAGAATGTCAGAATAGATGTTAGAAAGGCCTGAACTATAGGTTCAGTGAGTTTGGTATTAACAAAGGCCAGCACCGAACGTTAATTTTCAATTTTGAGCTTTGCAGAAGGAAAAAACTAAGAAACTGAGAAAAGACTGTGCCTTTTCCCACTGTGGACCTTAAAATATGTGCCCAAACAATAGCAACAGTAGTCTATACACTTTACTCAAGAAGCATTTACTCCAGTAATTATTTCTTAAAATTCTGTATTAATTCATACCTTTTCAGTGATTACCTATGAGAAATGCGGTAATTAAAGCATACAGCAGATCAGCTATTCCTTGAAAAAAAAGCACTGCTAGAAAAAGATTCCTGTAGAATTCCTAGTCACTGCTCTCCACTTCAACTCAGTTTGTTATTCTCCTTACGTGTATATGAAATAGTTCAGTGTATTAAAATGGTAAGCTGTGGCAAATTCAAGATGTTTGAACAAGAGGCCAGATATATTTATACTTTAATACACTTAGAGTTGATATTTGAAAAATAAAGCAGAGTAGCAAACAAGTTGTGTTGTGACAATGAACAATTCCTGTTGTGAATAACAAGGAAATTCAGGCAACAAGTTTAGAGAACATGACTCATCATAGAAACACCAGGAGAATGAAGAGGCAAAAAACATCTTGCAATGTGTTGATTATTTTGTTTATGATATTACTTTTCTGTTCCTGTGATTTTTTTTTTTTCCACAAAGCGATCGAATAGATACAAATAAAATAAGAGTAAGTACTTAGATACCTACCAGCAGTGCTTGGCAATGCAGTAATAAATTAAATATTTATTGTTAGGCTTAACAAGCATCTCAGTTCAAAATACAAGCATACTAGTAGTTTGACCTTCTTTGCATTTACAAGAAAACATTTCAAATATGGAAACTTATTGTGACAAATGTTGACTTTTCATCCCACTAAGAAAGATCAGTGAAAGAAGAGAGAAACACCATGACCTAGTCGTGATTAGTTTGGAATACACTAGTGGATGGTGGCTTTAGTATCATACAAATATGTCACTGCTCTCATCACATAACCATGTATTTTTGTAAACTTATTTTTGTTAGAATACCTAGTATAACAATATGTCAAGAAAAAATAGTGTTATTTTGATGTTTGATGTCTCAATTGCATGAAAGAGTCTTTCTCCATTTTATTTTTCTTCAGGCAGTAGATACTGGGCATTTTCTTTTCTTTTAATGAGCTGAAAAGTTAGGTATCATAGCTTGGATGCTGGGTACTTGATCTTCCTTTTTCTTTGCGAAGTTTGTTAGTTTGTTTTCAAGTAAATCCATATTCTGTGTTTGGTATTTTGTTTCAAGCCTGTAAAAAGTAGAAAGAGTGCCATTTACTTTCAGAAAAAAAAGGTTATGCAAGCACTAAAAAGACACTAATTTTGTAATTGTCATTCTTTCTAACTCCTGATTTTTCTTCTGGAAGATGGAACATGGAGGGTGAGGGACTGAAGCTGTGTTCTGTGTTCTCAGCTGTGGCAGTCGGGATTGTGGATATATTTCCTTTCGCTAGCTCCCACAGGAAAGTTCTGTGATTCTAGTTTATTGTTTGTGAACCTCAGTTTTGCGTGGAAAGACCAACAGCAGGCATGTATCACTGTTAAAATATAATAATAACATATAATATTGATACAGTACTGGTGAAGTGTGTATTTTTTCCAAGTTAATTTTTCTTCTGCTTGTATTTTTAACTTTGCATTCATTTTGTTCCCTATTCTGAAAAATACTCTAGGCTTACTTTTTTGCAAAAGAGGAAGTATGTCCTTCCTGTTAGCTAAAAGAGGTGACTAATTAAGTAGGATTCTTTTCCCTTTTTTTGGATTACTAGCAAGTAATGAAAACTACATTGGAACCGTTTTTGATATATGTATTTAAAATGACAAAGTTGTATAGGGGGTCATGCATTGCAGTATATGTAATATCAGTTTGTCTTTCCGTGACTGGCCTACTATTCTTTGTGACTGACATGATAGCTGTCTTCATTACCTTCTAAGTGATTTGCTCGTGCTATTTGATGAGCCTTCTAAGCATTTAATTTCTAAGGAGGATACTCCAACAAATGTATTCTGAAGGGTATTCTGCCAAATGTTCTGCTCAGTACATTATCCTACTATACGACTGACACTTAAGGAAGAAATCCTTTAGACAAAAAGGGAAAAATGCCAGAAATATGATGGAAGAGCATCAAAGGGGTATGATTGTGCAGTTGTCCTTTCTGTGAGTGTGTGTCACTCTTTGGAGGAAGCATGAAACAGAGGGCTGGAGGAAGGAACTACTATTTGCAGGAAGCTGATTTGAGATTGAGATTTATTTTTTTTAATTATTGTGTATTTTCATTTTTTTTAATCAATGAATTTGGTGTTAAGATGGTTCAGGTGATACCACTTGCTGAAGGTAGAGTAGATGGTCACTGTCAATGGAGAATAGATATTTTTTTTTTTTAATAGAAAGAAGTGGATAAACAGGGCTGGGAGTTAAAGAAGAAAATAATTATGCAGTGCAAGGTTGTTTTTTTAGAAGCAAAAGGCTCTCCATATTTTATTTTTTTTTTTAGAAGTAATTCCTGTCATCTTTTGGAAAGAGCAGTGGAGAATGCCTTATCTGTACTAGTTAATCATAGCAATAATATCAGTGTTTCAGTGTCATTTAAGTGTCAACAGGGTGAGACCCAAGTTTGTCTAGACCAAAAGGTAAACAGCAGAACTCTGTCATGGTCAGCGATGGAAAAGAAAGAGATTGCTTATGAAGTACTGGTAACGGGGATAGAAGACTGTATAGTACTTCATGTACTATATTCCATCTCAGGAATGCCTTGGATATTTAGTATACAATTTGTCAAAGTCTGTTTTGAGACTGTCAGGGCTGGAAAAGAAAGAAAATATGTTTGGTGAATGATCAGCTCATCACTATGAAGTGATTGAAAGAATTAAGGTTAGTAGTGGAAAATAAAGTTGTGCATCTGAAGGAGGGCTTTCAGAACATGACAAAGTTCTTGCCTTTAAAAAAAGAATGAAAGCAGAGGTTAGAAATTACTGGAACTAGTGAGAAAATTTGTATTTTCCATATTTTAAAAATAAGTCTCGTGCAATTTGAATTTATGTATGCTATGTTTGAATTTCAATTTTGCATCAGTTCTGCAATGTCCTTTTGTTACACAGTAAAGGAAAAATTGCAAAGGCTATCAGGTATCATGGAATAAATTTTATTAGATGCGGAACATAATCATAAGTGGAATTACCAATGACTTCAGTCACAGTAAAATGAAGTGTTTAAAAGGCATTTATTAGGAGATAGCTTGTCAGTGAAAAGTCTTGTGTACAAAAATGGGGAAGATGAACTCTGTATCTCTATAACTACCTTAAATCTAGTTGTAAAATGAAGGCTATAAAGTATTTGTTTGTTGCTGTCTGTATGTCATGAAAGAGCCAAATGGTTTCTAAAACGTACAGTCACAAACTGATTATAAAATTCCTAAGGGGAACTCTGATGGGGCTATCATAACTTAACAATGGAACGGTGAGTCACTGCAGGAGGAATTCATGTAATAATCTTTACTGGTATTTATAGGACCAGGAGGATAAAATGTCATTTAATTTTATTTGATTAAAAACTACTAGGCAAGAGAGAAAGAGGAAGAAAAAATGAAGCATCTTTCCTTTATTTCAGGCATGAAAGATAAATGGGCTATATAAAAAGCATATTATGAAACAATATAATATAGTGATTAATGTCAAATTTGATCACTGCTCCAAAATAGTTGTGTTAATAATAAAATTATTTTATTTGGTAACTTAAGACTATTTTTTTCTTTAAGTTCCAGATGCAAAATGTTGCTTTGGAGTTTAACAGGTAGATTATGAGGCACCTGTATGAGTTCTTACTTGCTAGTTTAGGCACATATATCTGTACAGTTCAAAGAGTATCCATGGAAGGTCTGTCTTTACCTTAAGAAGTTATACCAAAATGTACTTAATATAGCCTTAATTAGGTTGGCTAGGGTATCCAGCACTGTGTATTCTGCCCTGCAGTCACTTCTACTTGAATCAGACTGGGATCCTCTTTTATGTAGTGGTCCCAATTTAAAGATCATGTTACAGTTGTCTACTGTTGCTTAAAGGTTTGGTTGGTTTTTGTTGGTTCTTTCAGAAAGGGCAATACAATTTGGCGAGCATGTTTTTATTCTCAGTGAATGCTTGCATGAATTCTTAACTAAAGCTTTTAGATGCTGTCACAATATTGAGAGCTTATCAGTATGTCATGGTACAATGATCCTCATCCTCTCTCTTCTTCTCTCCTTTGCACTGCAATTGTTAATTTTTGGTTTATTTATAAGATCTTCTGTATGGTTCATTAATATTCAGTAAGTATAAGGGGTTTATCAAGCTTAAAGTTTATAAAATTTAAAATTATTGAAAGGAGAGGCAGATGTGTATAAGGAAAGGTGAGATTAAGCAACGTAACAATTGTAAGCATTCTTAAATGAGCCATGAAATCTTCAAAAATTCATTTGGAAAAAAAACCTCAGTATTAAATATTGCTTAAATAGCAAAATTATCTGGATATATGCTTGGCCAAAAAGGTCCCTAACTCGTCTTTTCATTTTCTGCTATTCAAACTTGATGAAACAAAGGACCTTCTCCATAGTACAGAAGTGCTGGTGAGAGAAAGGCACAAAGGATCAAATCCTTGTAATAGTTTCTAGAGATCACCAAAGAAGAATTAAATGTTTAGAAAACAGATGTACAAGAAAGAAGCAAATTGGAAAAATGTATTGGTGAAGACAGACTGTTTTCTGGAATTTCACATCACTAGTGAGTTTAAGTGGAATAAAATTAATATTCCACTTTTTTTTTGTTTTAAAGAAGAAATAGGAAGTGCTAGAAGCAGTTACTTTTATATGCCTTGACTCTTCCTGCCAACATTGTAGGCCTGTTTCAGGAAAGGCAATGGTGACGTTTTCAAAAATTTTAGTGATAGATTTCTAGCTATGATCTCAAATATGAGCATTTCTTTTTTTTTGTGGTTTTTTTTTTTGTTTTGTTTTGTTTGTTTTTTAAACAAAACTAAACAACCAAACACAGTTTGGATGATGTTGATTAAACATATTTTTCCCAAGAGGAATTATGATGTAATTTAGATTGGTTTTGATTGTTTTGTGTTGCTGCAGAATATGTGCTAATCCTTAGTGACACTTGAGACTTGTGACCAAGTGTTTTGAGTGCATTTCTGGGTGGGTTAATCCCATGCAAGAAATAAAAAGGGGGTTTTAATTTTCTGTTGTTCCTTCACATTTTTCTAAGGGGATTTTTCTACATATATAGAATATAAAAGTGAAAGACCTGCTTATTGCTTATGTACATTACTTAGGGTGAGGACTAAATGGAAATAACTTAGTCAAGATCAAAGAATATCAGATATTTCTTGGAAATTTTAAGGGTAATTTAAGAGGAGTTGTATATTTTCTAGAATTCATGTTAGTTTTTGCTGTTTTCTGAGATAAATGCAGGGTTAACAATTACACTTTTATGTTAATAATTTCATTTAAGAGAGGTAATACAAATTTTGCCAATTAGTTTAATACCCCACTCAATAGCCAGTAGTGGCTTTTTACAAGGATAGTACAACTAACACTTCAAAAAAACCCCACATACTGAATGGACCCCTATTGTAAGAGAGGTTCTCAGAATCTGATCAATGGTCATAATGTGGGAACTTACAGAGAAAATAAATGTTTTCAGTAGCTTGGAATTTTTCACATATACAAGTAATGTCAGAACCTAGCTAAATTCTTGTGGTTAGTTGTCTTTTAAAAAATACCCACACTTTTCTGACTGTTTCAGTTTTCTGCTTATAAATTGGTTTCAGTGAATATACTTTTGGTTTTGTTACAGCAGAAGATAAATAAGAATGCCTAAATAGATTGTGGGAGCATTTATATAGTATGGGTGTTATATCTTCTGTAACATAACTTTGTCTTATACAGACTGCTTACAGAAAAATAAAATTCTATGTCAGTTCTTTATTTCTTTGTATGAATGATGCTATTTAATATTGGATAATGAGCCAACTAATTTTTTTTCCTGTGTGAACTTTGTAAAATATTATAGGAAGGTTCTGTTTCTAGAGCGTAAGCTTAGGAAGCATGATGGTATAACACAGAGAAATAAAATCATGACAACCTAAAGATCTTAAAGGATCATAATTTTCACTTACTTTTATCCACAGTAGACTTGTATTATTAGTCTCATAAATATTCAGTTTTATTATTATGGCATTTCCATTAAAAAGCTTTTATTTATGTTTTCTAAAAACTGTTTCTGGAAAAAGGTTTGGGTCTTTCTTCGTTGCCTTAGAATTTCTGTTCTTATCCAAAGGGATTTTGTGGTTGAATCTTAGCTCTGTCAAGACGTAAGTTACAAAATTTCACTTAAAAGGTTGATTACCTTTGGGGTGTATAATTTTTGTAAATAAGTTTATTTCACATTAATTCCTATTTAATATGATTGTGCTTGATAAGTGGTCTTCAAAAACTGTTTCATATAAAAAAAATAATTTGTGAAATGTAAAACACCCAACCAGGCATTCATATTGAAGAATATGGATAATTTGTTCTTACAGTTTTTCTTGTGTGGAGGCCAAGGGAGGAAGGCCCATGGGGCAGCTTTTAGAAACAGTACTGCTGTTTTACGCATAAGAAAGACTTAAACTACAATTAAGTTCTAACTAATTTTCTTGTGTTTCTCCCATTCGTGGAATCTTGTGATTCCTGGCACAGTGGAACCTGCTTTGGTTCAAGGTGGTTGCCCGTGATCCAAGTCATTGTTTCTTAGGAAAGTCTCAGGAGCAAAGCCTCCTGGTCAGGTGTTGGTCAAGTGGACTCTGCAGAAAACTCTCTAGAATGAGCCTACAGAAGGCGCAGAGATGTCATGAGAGTAGTGTTCACCCTTTCAGAGTGTTATTTCACCTGCCATTCTGCTTTTTCCTTCCTTTCTCCTGATGGGACATGCTGCACATGAGTTGCTCAGTCTCCCTTCGTTGCAGGTAAACCATTTGTTCTCCCCCATGATGTGGCTGGGAGTTAACCAGCCTTTTGAAGTCACCTTATCTCTATATGAAACTTGATGACCCCATTGCATTTCTCAAGTATGAGACAGAAAGCCTTGTTTCTGTTTGTTTGGGGGTTTTGTGTGTGGTGGTTGTGGGTTTTTTTTGTGAAGTTTTTGATGGCAGGAATGTGACATTTCCATTTATTTTCAGGAACTTTGAGTTCTGAGAGACTTGCTGTAGGAATTTCAATACCCAATTGTACTCAACTTGTGCTGAATCTGTACCTATGTGTGTTTTAGTCAGACTTCATTCAAAGTTTCTTGAATGTGTCATCTATTTCAGTCTGGAAAATTGGAGAGGATGGCTGTGTCTGCCTGGTACTACTAAAAATCTTCCAGTCTTAGTTTGTGTATCCAAAAAGACAGACATGGTATATGTTCACATGCAGTAAGTATTCCCCAGAAGCAAGGAAATATATATTGTTTATCAAAAAGTCTAACTTGAGCCCATAGAGTATGTCACATCAGCAGCTGAATTGCTGTTACGGTGGGTATTCCTATGTTACTCTGCATCTAATTAGCACATGTGATGATGGTAGAGAAGGTACAGGAGGATTGGTCTTCAGTGTATCTTAGTAACCTAAACGTGTAGCTTTGTCCTTGTGCAGGGAACCTGAAATCAATGGTGCCGTGTCTTGAAAACTTAGGTTTTTTGTGCTTGTTAGGTTAGTTCCAGTCAGGATGTTTATGTGCCTGTGTTGCCATCACACTTTGACCTGTGCTATAAAAACTAAGATAGTGTCATTTTTTAAATTGATACACAATACATCAGCATTCCTTTTAGACACGTTCTTACAAAGCAGATGGAACTGATTAGTACCTGTAGTCCCACATCCTGTATATTTTTGTATCAGTCAAATGGAGCAAGTCCAACCAAAGCAGTCAAACACGTGGCTTTCCTCTAAACTCAGAAATGGGAAGAGTATGAAGCTGCAGTTGGTTGTACCAAATGATTGTCCTTTTGTTCTGGAAGGATTGGCGGGGGAAGGTCACAGCCCCTAAAAAGATTACTCTGACACAATTGTAATTCTGCACAAAATATGAAAATAATTCCAAAAAGGCATTGTGATTATACTGAATGGTGTGTTTTCCTCCAGTATGGAAGAGAGAAAAAGAAGATTCAAATCAACAATTGGTTTATCACTTTTCTATTTTAAGGTAATGGTGTTGTCTTTCTTACTCTACAGTGTTTCCTTGATATGACGTTTGGAGCCGGAGGTCACACTAGAGCTCTTCTAGACAAAGCCAGCGACATTATGGTATATGCGCTGGACAGAGACCCTACGGCTTATAAAATAGCTCAGCAGCTTTCGGAATCATACCCGTAAGTTGTCTTCTCCTGTCTTAAATATGGTCAAGATAAAGTTAATTCTGTGGTATTAGATGCACAACTTAATATATTTTTATAGTTTTAATACATGGTTTTTAATGGCTCATTGTAGAATAGCATTGTATGCTGTATATACCCTGTTATGTAGGACATCAAATTCAATTTATTTATGACTATTTGCATGGAAATTCTTCTGAGGTTTTTGGAGTTAAATGTGTATTCTGTACTCTATTAATTTTGAGTATGCATCAAGTATCAAATTTTATATTTAAAAGATTATTTTGAAAAGATTCATGTGCTCTACTTGCTTTGAGATGATTCTGACAGCAGAGTTGTATAAGAACATACACTTTGTGGTAAATAGTTCACAAAAACGGATGGAATAATAGACTTTTAAATCAAATAATGAGGTAATTTAAATATGGCTTATGAATATTTTAATTTTTAAAGAACAAAACCTAATTAATTCAGTATAAGGCTTGCTAAATATTTTGCCACTGGCTTCAGAAACTACTAAACAATTTAATAAGCTACTATTTCTGTATAAAGCTCATACTTCAATTTATGTTTTAAATACAGTGCTGAATTTACTAAGGAATAATTGCTAAATGCAAATTTTTAGATTTTTTTTTTTTAGTTAACAAAGTTCTTGTTCCTTTATTTTATTCAAGAAACAGCATGGTTGGAGCATGAGTAAATGCATGCAAAAGTGTATAATACATAGAGTGGAATATGAGCATTTCAGAAAGTGCTGTTGTTTAAATTTGACAAAGACATAAAAGTATGTAGATACAAAATAAATAATATTAAATAATTAAAACTTAGGAAATGTAGGGAAAGTAGAAAGGAGATGACAATTACTGTCAGGTTGAAAACATTGCAGTAATTATTTCAAACGAGCTTTTACATGAGGAATAGCATATCTTTCTAATAAGGAGAAAACTGGAAGAGGCGGATTAAGAAACACCTGGTTGTTCAGTCATGTTTCCCCACATAAAAAGGAGTTCTAAGGCAGCAGTACTATTCAAGCAATGCAGAAGGTATCCCTCACCTTTTCCAAAAGAAGAGGTTAAACTGTGCATTCCTTTCTTCAAGTGCCATTGTCAGATGTTCAGTAGGAAAAATGCAATCGTGTGACAAGAAAGCATAACTCAGTTTCTAGTCATCCTACTCAGTAAGACCACTTAAATATATTTCTCTAAATTTTCCGTTCATCGTGGGCTGAAGTGACATGCAGTGTATGCTCATAAATTTATGGAATTTGTGTCTCAACTGTTATTTCTCCAGAGAATGCTCTTTTTGACAGAATAGTGTGGAGAATATTGGCAAGGAAAGTCCGTTTTCTTTTAATCTAAGCCTGCAAACACGTTCCACCAGATGTCATGGGAGTTGTAAAGTCTTCTATTCCTTGTGTCATAGAAAAAAAAAATACACGTAGTCCAAATTGAAGCTAATCTTTTAGATAATAAAAATTTTCAAAAATGTCCACACAACATAAGACAGTGATGAACAGTCCTCTGACTCAATATAAGTTTATCTGTAAAGTATCCTATGCAAACCTGGCTGTGAAGGAAATTTATTTTCCAGAGAGATGGAGAGATTTTAAAACTAATAGTGTCATTCTGCCAGTGACTGACATTGTTAATTCTCTTCTTGCTTATGTTTGTGAAGACATGAGCTTTAATCAATATAGTATTGTAGTTGATGTAGTTTAATATGGCTTTATAATCTAGTTCCTACTTTTGGTCATAAAATCATATAAACTTGGTTACTTGGACTCCAGACATGGTGTTGTGCACCTTTACAGACACAAGTTTTCATTAGAATTAGGTGGTTTCTTAAGTAGCATCATGTTAAGTGGTTAGTGAAAAGTCTTAATGACTGAAAGATGACTGGATGCCCCTTGAATATATATTGTAAGATACAGAGCAGTATTCTTGTTTTGGTGTTTTCCCTCATCTCCTTCTTTTTTCATAATAGCTTATGTTGAAAATTAAGGTAAAAGAATGTTCATATATGTTATGAAATAGAATGTTCATATATGGTATATGTGCTCATTATTAATCTACTTTCCCTGGAAAGTCAGTTGAATAAAGCATTGTTAAATTAAAAGTGGGAAGGAGGAGGCATAAGTGTATCATTTCTGAATAGGAGGTAAAGCTAGAGTTTTATAACAAATCACTTGTAAGTATAAAGGATTACTTACGAGATATGGAGCTTTCACAAATGGATTTTTTTTCTTTCAGTGTTCATTAAAAGATGGTTGATCTAATATTATGGAGTGTTATTGTCTATTTTCTGCACTGTGTTAGAAATAAATCTTTTACCATAATTTTATCAGTTTAATTATAGTCTGTGTTGGCATCAAAAGCTCAGCAAATTCATCCAGTTGACATCTTTTATCTGGTCAGCTCTATTCTCAGGTAAAATAGTTCCCTCATGTAGTTCACCAAGCAGCCACAGAAATAGTTGTGCTAGCTTAAAAGTGGCAATGGCAGAGTTGCAGAGAGAAATGTAGGGTTGTCCCTTCTGGAAGAAGCACAATCATAGATGAAACTGACTGAAGTGCAACACAGAAGTATAAACTTCTCCATTGTTTTTCTGTTCTAGAAGTTTTTTCACCTCTTCTGTTCAACATTGCTCTTTTGGGAGAGGTTGCTTGACTTGCTGAAGATTGGAGGTGATGGCACAAGGGTGGGGAAAAGGCTATTATGGAACCATAAGCAGTAAAATCTGATTCCCTCTATGTCTGATGTTGTGAATGCAATGGGCAAATTGAAAGTCATACATCAATGGAATTTTCTGTTGCCATTTTATTTCTACTTAAAACTGTACCTATTTAATTGGGGATGTTAATAAATTCCAACATATCAACTACATGAGGCATCTTGAGTCTTGCAGTAGTATTTACAGTAGTCCATTCTACCATAAAAAATATTCAGTGTTAATTGCTATTGCTTATTCTGGTTAGATAACATTAATAACCTTATTAAAATCATGTAGTTCCGACTTTTGCTTCATTTTTTTAAAGCATACTATATCTGTCTATATCACTGAATTACAAGATTATTAAAGCTCAAGTTGCAGAAATATGCCCAAAGATATGGTTGAAAGAGGAGATAAGTATGACTAAATTTCAGGTTTTTTCTATATTCAGCACTAATAAATGAAGTCCTCCTTGTACTTAGCCGAAAGACAGTTGGAGTAATAAGTCACTGAATGAGAACACTGAGGAAAAATACATCTCATGTTTGTATTTTAAATTTGTCTCTTTACCTCATGATAGTGATTTTTGTCAGAACTAAAATTTGAAGAGTTCCAACTGCAATCTTTGCATTCATTTAGCCTCTCTGTTTATTATCTTTATTTTTTAAAATATGTAGTGCTGCTTTAATAAGGAGAAAATGGGTCAGGGCCCGTTAGATATTCAGTGTGTGGGTGGGAATCCTTTGACGTGCTTTCTGGGGAAGCCTCTAACTTGGGAATTGCTGCTGAGAATCCAGGAGAACAAGATAAAATTTAGTCAGTAGCAATATATATTGAAAGTAAACCCTTTCACACCCACTGAAAGGGAGAGGTTAGAGAGGTGGCTGAAATCTGGCAGTTAACCAGTATCATTTCAAGCTTTTAAGTATGAGAAACCTACGCAAAGCCTACACAGAAGAGACAGTATGTTCTTTGTAATTCTCTGAGCAGAATAAGAAATTGTGCCCCAAAAGTAGGGATAAATAGTATAAAATTCCTTATACAATTGAACTACCATTTTATTGTGGTTCTAAAGTAATGTTGAGGTGATGATGCTTCTGGGTTTTGCTTTCAGGGTTACACTGTTTACAGAACAAGTGGGATAGAACCATCAGCTGTGCGTTGTATGTTCTGGGGAAAATAGAAAATACTTTGCTCAGTTCCAGGGAAGACAGAACTTCTTATTTCAGTTGCAATGAGCTTATTTTAAGTGCTTGTGAATTGTAGCTGAGTCTGTAATATATATTGATGCTTTTGTTGCTATATGTTATTTATATAGGTTACTACTTAATTCTTGACTGTAGTACACAAGGTATATAATTAACAGTGTGTAAATAAGGCATATTCATTATAATGATGCCTTGACTATATATATTAGTAAGCTAATTAGTTACCTATAATTTTATTTCTTTCTAAAGAATTCTCTGTGTATGTCAACATATGGCTGCTTCTCAAATGCAGGCAACATAGATAAATGAGTTGCCTTAAAGGTGATATGGAAAAATGCAATTGAGAGCACTAAAAAGAACTTTAAATGCCATTATATTAAAATAGTGCTCTTCTGTCATTTATTTTGTTCCCCAAAAGTTTTATTTGGATAATAGCACTCATAAAAATTCTTTCTTTTGTTGCTGAAGTTCTAGCTCTGCAGGTTTCAGAATGACCAGAAACCTTTACTTTCTTTCATGCATACGATCTGATCCTTCAATACATTTAGTTTCTGGTTCAAATTTGGGCCCAATTCAAAGTTACCCTGATGTACAAAACATGTGCAACAGCCTGCTTCTAGCACTTGTTTTTCTCCCCTTTTTACTCTTTACATTCTTTAGTAACTTGGCCTTTAGTTCTTCCTTAAAACCTTGTCAGTTTTCTTTTACATAGCATAGTTATAGATGTTTCACTACCAACATCACACCACTGGAAACTGCAATTAAATCTTTTATGTGTGTACTTTTTAATTTTCCTTTCTTTATGGACATAATGATTGTGTTTTAGGTCATTGTAAGGGCTCAAAAATCTTTACTGTATACAGACTGTGGTCTAATAGTTTCAAGTTCAGAAAGTGTTTCTATTACAAAAGTATTGCTGGAACGGATAAAGTCCTTCTCAGTGGTGCTCCAAGGACTCAATGTTAAGTGAATGGGCACAGGTACAAGCTGGAACATAGGAAGTTCCATTCAAATATGAGAAAAAGCTTCTTTATGGTGAGGATGACAGAGCACTGGAACAGGCTGCCCAGGGATGTTGTGGAGTCTCCTCCTCTGGAGATTTTCAAGACCTGCCTGGATGCAGTCCTGAGTGATGTGCTCTGGGCAGCCCTGCTTTGGTAGGGGAGTTGGTCTAGAGGGTCTCTACAGGTCCCTTTCAATTCCAACAATTCCCTGATTCCATGAAGTATCACAAACCCTATGTCCAAAACTGGCCAGTGACATTGGAATGTACCATGGCAGAAACTGAACGGGTAGAAGCAGCCAGAATTGTGTAATCCCACTTTTAAGAAGAGAAGTGCTTGTTTTCCTTATTCCTGTAAATACTTCCTAAATTCAAGTAAAGGAGGAAAACAGCTTGCCGGATTGAAAGGAAAATATCTTGGCAGAGAAAAGTAGTCTCTTTTTTTTCAGTGATTGAAGCAACTTTTTAGTTAATGTGTCCTCAGTCCTGTACCTTGTAAGCTATGCAAAGACAGTATCTCTTCAATTTGCTGTACACAATACCCAATAGTAAAGTCAAAAAGAAAAGCGGGGAACCCTTGTCTCTTCCTGGCAGTTTTGGTATTAAAAAAATAATAAATCAACTCATGAAAAAAATCTTCACGACCATTTCCATAAAAAGCACGTAGTACAGTGTTTAGTCTTTTTTTTTTTTAAATGTTCTTCACAATGTACATGTCTGTTTCTGTATTTTATGCTCAGCATCAAGTTCTTATATATAACAGGTTGTTAACTAGCTGAACAAAACAGTACTGGTTTGTTTTCTTAATCTGCCTAACATTCCTGTGGTAACACTCTGAATTGTTATTGCAGTCATTAACTCACAGTTACCAATAATATATCTCTGGCAAGGAATTTGAAAGACAAGTTTATTGTTTTCGTTAGGGATTTTACATCAGGGAGCTGAAATGGAGTGACTAACATGCAGTGCTATGCTAAGACCAGTTTATTAATATTTTGTTGGGTATTTTCTGGCTAATTCAAGAGATAATGGGAACAAATGCTGATGCCTCTTCGAGACCATATTCTTTATTAGTCTTTTAGCAGAATAATTTATTTGCCTTGAATATAAATACTTTTTAAAACTTCTAACAATTTATATTCGTATCTGTATACTAAAACCAACTTTTTGCATGTACACACACACTGAGCAACTGCAGGTGCCTGTGTACCCGACCACTGTCCCCAGAGTTACCATCCACTCTTGTTATGTATTTTAACTGGGAGACAACAGCAAAAAGATGGGAAAACCAAAGTATAGTGTAAAAGTGCATAGTGGAAACCAAGAACTTTGCAATATAAAAATATGGTTTATTATATTTATTTTTGAAAAAAAATCTGTTAAATGTGGTTTTGTAGTGAGCAAGTGCAATGTGGAGTATATATGGGCTTTTTACCACACTGTGCAGCACAGACAGTTCAGCAACGAAACAGGTTTGTTAATCCTCAGTAGCCCATTTACACCTTGTTTACTGGCTCTGAAAAAAGTTCATTTGAGAAACTCCTATAACTAAGATAGCTTATTCATTATAAAAATATTTTTGTTTCTGTTTTTATAATTAATCATAGACATCAGTAATGACTAATGGTTTGAAATAGGAAGGTGCTATGTAATTCCTAGTATCTTGTGAGCATCAAAAGTATTCTTGATGCTTTCTATGCACAGGGAAACATTACTGTCCTTGAGAGTGTGCATAATATGTTTTTGCTTAAGGAGTAAAGGTGCAGATTGAAGTTGAGCTGAGCAGTGCAATATTTTCTGTGTAGTATAGTCAGCCTTTTTATCTTTCAGTTTTGTGTTTTATTGGTATTTTTCTATACACAAAATTTGAAAAACAGAAGTATTAACAAGATTGTGCCCTGTGTTATTTTCCATGGGTGGCAATCTAGAGAATTCCTTACATCTATTCAATCTGTATGTCTGTTCATATAGGCAGAATGCATTTGTTTGGCTCAGAGCACATTTCATGACAAAATAGTCATAGATATGTAAAGACCTCCTGAGCATCCTCAAAGTGTAGCATAATTTAAGACAAGGTAGGCAAACAGAACCTCCTTAGAAAAGGAGATGGAATAGAAATGATGCACAAATCCAAGTGTTTCTTTAAAACAATATGTAGCTCAGAATTAGAATTCAGTTTGGGAAGATGTAGCTAGGAGAAAGCCAAGAAGATGATAACATAAAAAGATGACAAATCTGAGTATACTGGTTGAGCAGACAAGCAGTCTTCGCATGTCAACCTGAATGGTTTGTCAAAATATCTTAAGATCTACCCCCTGCAATTTCAGTAGCATCTGTGTGTTACTGAGTTGAAAGTGTATTTATCCACAGTTATTATCTTTTTTTTTTTAAGATATAAAAGCCCTATTTTACTTTTTTGGGGGATGTGAGAGGTAGCCTAGGGGAAAGTAAGTTTGTGAGTTACCTGAAGTAAGAGAAAATTTTTTCAAGAATAACCAAGTTGTCCAGCAGGCTGTACTAAGCATAGCTTTGATGCAGGGCTGTTTTACTGTGGCTGTTTGGTCAGATTCAGCTTCCAGCATGTTTATTTTTTTCCTTACAGAACAGCTCATACTCTGCACCTTACAGAGTGTGCATGTGTGTGAGAGTGTGAGTTGCCACCATCCATATATATGGGAAAAGCTGACTGGGGTCCTATACTGAGAACTTTTCTTAGTGTCAATATTGCCCATGCAGTGGGTCTTAAACCTGGTATTTAGTTTCAATGGTGGGATTTAACTCTTGTATGTGTGGGAAGACAGAAAACAGCTCCTTACGTATATTACAGTCAGTAAGGGCAGGAAAGATTGCATTTCATATTGACTGAAGTGAGTTAATATGTATGTTTGGAAGGCTGGAGCAGAGCTTTTTATGCTCAAGGTATAGGCTGTTAAGTGTTGATGAATTGATGAATGTAGTATCAACATCTCATATCTCTCCATTACAGGCTTCTTTTAGCACTGTATCATATCAGAATTTTAGTACTGAATGACAAGAAAAAACCTCTCTGCTGAATTTAAACAGTATAAATTTATCAAAATCCCTTCAGAGCTCTAATTTTTTGTGCCTCAGTTGCAACCAAATACTGTCCTGATCTGACTGTTTCTTAAATTGCAAGATCTGTCTAGCTCATGCATTGAGGTGGGATGGCTACAGGCCATTTCCAACATTAGTAGCTGAGTTTAAATTTCATACACTGGTTACATAAAAGACAAGTCCTTATTTGCACTGTTTACATCTTAAAGGAGTAAGGTGTCTTTTAAGAACACAGCTATGCCCAAATATTGCCTCTGTGTGTACTATGGCACTAGTTTCAAGACGTGGTTATGTTGACATTCCCACTAAGGCTTTTATTTTGCAATAGAAACACTTGGAGAAAAGATTAAATACTAATCAGTCTATCAAGACTAGTTCTATTTACAAGATTCTATTAATCTTTTTAATGCTATACATATTTATTTCTTTTATTTTGGCAAAATGATATGATATTTATATTAATGATTACAATTATTTTCAATGTCATGTCATAAGTTTGGGGGTTGTCTTTATTTTAGTACATAACATCTCATGTGCGAGTGCTAGATTTAATGTCATTTCCAGTCAAATGAGTCAGGACAGCCCTTTTTATACGTTACTGGTTTAGGAAAACAAATTGCTGGCATTTTGATCTGAGTAGTTTTGAGAAGAGCTGCATTGTCATATTATTTTAGTAGGAAAATCTTGGAAGAGATGTTGGCCAGTTTGAAGCTCTGAAGGAAGGTTTGCAAGCATTAGGTTTAAAGCAATGAACTCTTTTATTTCCATTTTTTTTCCTGTTACTATTATTGAGTCATTTTACATTTCATTATTAAGTGAAAATTAGAGTTTTGTGAATAATTTGGTAACATGTATCAATGTGGATGGTAGTCTTGGTTTAGGCAATTTCTCCTATGATGTCAAAATCCTTCCCATTGGAAGGGATCTTTGGATGTCATCTAGTCCAGCCTCATGCTTCAGGAGGATTAAGTAGGAACAGTTTTAGTCTGCAGATTGTAACCTGATGTGAGTGGATGGTTGTGAAATTTTTGAAGGCACAGTTGGATTCTAAAATATATTCTCTTTCTGATCTTATTGTCTTACAGTGTTGTAGCATTAAATGGTAAATTTGTGCAGCACCATTTCCTAGCAGGCAGTAGTGAGTATCCTAAGGTGGTCCTTGGAGTCATATCCCATGTGATAGTGTTTTATATTGGTTTATATTATTTACAGAATTTAAATGAAAATTGAGAGAGATGCATCGTATTGTCATCTCCTTCACTGTTCCTGCTGAGTGGATCCTCATCTAAAGCACACAAAGTGATTCTGCTTCTCTTAATTCCTTTTCATGTTCTCTGTTCTAGATATTGCTAGGTCAGGGCAGTCAATATCATCATCTACACATGTATCTGAATCTTAGACATCTTTAGACAGCAGAAGTATAGGCCAAAGCTTAATTACTTTCCCGCCTGAGAAGCTGCAGCTTTTAGACCACAGAGAGTGATCAAGAAACCAAGAAACATTCTGTTGAATGTTGGTTTTCTTCTGTCACAGTTTTTCCTTAGTGTTTCTAGGAATACTATAAAATGCTAACTATTCTTACAGAATGAGAGACTTCGTAATAGAGGAAGAGGGATAAGAAGCATTTGCAATAACTTAAAAAAAAAAAAAAAACCAAACAAAACCCCCTTCTAGATATTGTTTAAGAATGTGGATCTGAATGTGCATGATTTGAACTTCTTTTCAATACAAATGTCCAGATCCTTTATTTTTAAGGACATTTTATATACCTGCTAGCTCAACTTCATATGGAATGCAGTGCCAAGTGTTACTTTAACTGGCAGTAGTTTCAGACGTGTCCATTATAATGTGGGTTTTTTAATTCATCTGTATCACTGTGCTATAAAAGTGCTCAGAACATCTTTAAAGTTTAATGTTATGGCTCTTACACGCAGAGTGTTTCTGAGGATAGTTCTGTGAAGCTTAATTTGGGCTGTAGGGTTTTTTTTCTAAAAGGAACAGATGTCTTTATTTTTTAAAGTAAATAATTATGATGCTGAAATAATCTTTGAATTTACATGATCCGTAAAGGAGACATCAAATTTTTCAGCCAGTTTTTCATCTTCTTGCTTTTGATGAGAAAGTTTCTTATAGGTGTTTAGCTAACTTAGGTACTGTTATATGACTTTTGTAACCATTTCATTACTACAATACATGTAAATAATTTTCAGACTGTTGAACTTAAATTCTAATTACAAACATTTTAAAACTTATTTGACAAAAATATATATTTAGAAATATTTTTTGTAAACATTTAAAGCTTTTTTTGTAGCTGAACATGTGAGTTCCAGGTATATTTTCATCAGAGTAACAAGCCAGTTTGGGTTTGTTTATAAAAATAATTAGCATTTAGTAAAGGAAACTGATAAAGTACTCCCTTCAATATTTTTTAATTATATTTTTTTTTTCAGCAAAACTCAAAATTCTGCTTTTTTCACTGACAGGGCAGAAGAAAAGAGAATGTAGGTTCTAATTTTAATTTTTTTGCACCTGGTAACTAGTTGTCTCCAGATCTTTTTGTCCTATTGAGAAGATGGTATCTTCATATTTCTCAGCAACAGTTGGTATTTTAGCTTGCCCTTTGTCAAGAGCTGCATATGTACCTTGTTTTTTTTTCACATTTACAATAGGAAGCATTGAGGCACTCTGCACCAAACAAGAGGACATAAACTGTATTGAAATACTTCTTGTATCAGACAATAAAGGCAAAAGCATATTTCATGAGTACATAGATTATAATTTTTCACAGTACCAGCATTTTCATATGAAGGTGGAGATGATAGAAATGTATGGACAGATAGGTGTTTGTCACTTACTAAGATAAGGTCAAGACTAAATAGTATTTAAGCTAAATGTGTTTACCAATTAACTAAAACAAAAAAAAGCTGTTAGTCTCTGATTCATAATTTCATTTCTTCAAATTTGATAAAAAGGAAAATAGGTAATGAAAATATTTGTGAATTTTGTTTACAAATTGTGAATTTTTAGTATTCATACTAGTTCATACTAGCTTCACACTTAGCTAAGTATGAAATACAGATATATAGAGAAGTTATTTGGAGTTCAGATTATATTTCTGATTGAGTCATTGTACTTCAAATACTATTATTCTTATCTTAGATACATTAGGATTATGCATATAAGTGGCAGACCATAAAAATGAATTACTTTGAGTTTGACTACGTAATTCTATTTTTTTCTGTCATAATAATAAACATCATTTGCATTTTAATTTGATTTTGGCCTTTGTGACTCAGCTGTGCCAAGTGTTGTGCAGAATATTCAAAAGACTGAAAGTAAAATCAGACAGTTAATTGCTGGCTTTGGATTTGGATGCCTGAAAAATACAGCAACTTAGCTTGATCGAGCAGCAAAGATTTGAATAGAGAGATCTCAGAGAATTTCTGAGTAAAACACGTAACTTGGAATGGAAGTTACCTGTGGCCTTGTCACTTGAATGGTGCAAGTGTTTGAGAGCAATATTGAGTAGTAAGTGGCATTAACTCTTGAAGAACACAGATTTATAAGAAATAATACAAATGCCGTGTCTCAACAGCAGAAACCATCTGTAGTATTGGTATCATTTACTATTCAGTTTTACATTAATCAAGAGAAGTTAGAAGCTGCTGAAACTTAAGTTTTTAGTTATCAGTTGGGAAAACATAACCAAATTCTTTCTGCTAATGATATCCAGACTGGCTGTTCATCTTCAAGGTGATCTGTGCCACCTGCTAGGCTGGGAAGGGAAAGAGGAGGGTAAGAGGCACTCCCTTCCCCCAAACCATTGCATCTTTATCTCTGAGAAAGTTCTATTTCAGTGGTTACATGGGGACCTGAAAACCTGCACTTTTGCCCCTCAAAAGAAACTAGGAACCAATTCCTGTGAAACTGGGAGAGCAGCTGTGTTAAAAAGCCAACTTTTCTGTTATTAGGGAAGGCTTAATCCACTTCTACATTGTCTCTTCCCACCCTTTCTGGAGACATGTGCTGCATGTTATCATACTTCCAATCAGTTTAAGGTAGTAGTTCATCCTCCTTCCTCTCATTCATGAGTGCTAGCTGTTCCTAATGAACAGAGGGATTTGCTACAAAAGACAAGGGAAAAATCTCATTCAGTTGACTGAGCATCAGAATGAGTTTTGATTCCTTGCGGTACAGTCTAGGTTAAGGTGGAGCAACGTGTGACCATCCAAGTATGGAGCAGAAGAGCATGCTTACCTGAATTAACCCTTCCCACAGTCTGCCTTTGTCCAAAGAAGTAGATGTTAGCACGTGGTGAGGCCAATATTAAGATATGGCCTTCTTGCACTTATGTGACCGATCATGAAACTCTCGACCAGTCTGTTGCTGTTTTTAATATTTCTTTACAGTACAAAGTAGATGAGACTTTGTGACAGAGTTTCCATGTTGCTATTCCTAGGTGCTTAAATACTACAGGTTTGTGAGCAATTTAGCAGAATACACAACAGCTATGGAAGGTGCTGGTAATGTTCTCGTTTGTTCCTTTATTTTGCATGGTTCCATACCCGATGGACAGGGCATCAAAGCTTTGTCTGAAGGAAATTTTGAATTCTTTTTCTTTGGATATTTTGCCGATAACAAATGGACTGAAAAAAAAGCCACTGTAAGCTTTTGATGTTAATTTTATGTCCTTTTTTTCATAGCTGTTTCCTTGAGACACTAGTTTATTATAAATTCAGATATATTACAGCAAGAAATATGAACAAAAAAAAATTCCACTGAATTTTAAAAACCTTTAAATTCTATACTTCTTTTACTGTGCAATGATTTCATGGCTTGAAGACCTTTATCTTGCTAAGGCTAGAAACAGGAACTGAATCTCACTGTATAATCAGGGGAATTTCTTGTTTTCAAAGGGATGTGTTTCCATTTTTAATTCTCATAATTAATAAGATTAATATTGAACAATGATAAATAGAAGTGTGCAGAACTAAAAATGTCTTTTTCTCTCTCCAGCATTAACTTCAGAAAGAAAAGTCAATATTTGTGTGCCAATCTGGAAGCTTCTCAATGAGTCAGTGTTGCAAGTTTATTAGAAATAGACAATTATATAATAAAATTATGATTTTGCAGGCATGTATGCAGTGTACACACTTTACTTACTGAATTTTACTTAAGTTTTTAACTCAAAATTACATTCCCCTGGCAGTTCTGATAGGGCTTTCCCTCTGGGATCATAAAATGGCTTAGGTTGGAAGAGACCTTAAAGATCACCTCCCACTAGAGCAGGTTGCTCAAAGCCCCATCCAGCCTGGTCTTGAACACCTGCAGGGATGGGGCATCCACAGCTTCTCTGGGCAACCTGTTCCAGTGTCTCACCACCCTCACAGTAAACAATGTCTTCCTAAGATCTAATCTAAATCTACCCTCTTTCAGTTTAAAACTGTTACCCCTTGTCCTATCCCTCCACTCTCTGAAAAGAGTCCCTCCCCGTCTCTCCTGTAGGTCCCCTTCAGATAATGTATTTGTGCTTGGGATTGCTGTGACCCAGGTGCGGGACCTTGCATTTGGCCTTGTTGAACTTCATAAGGCTTGCACAGGCCTACTTCTCAAGCCTGTCAAGGTCCTTCTGGATGGCCTCCAGCACGCTGACCACTCTACACAGCCTGGAGTCATTGGCAAACTTGCTGAAGGTGTGCTCAATCCCAGTTGCCACTTGGACATCAAGCTATTGACCACAACTCTTTGAGTGTGACCATCCAGCCAGTTCCTTACCCACCAAGTAGTCCATTGGTCAAATCCATATCTTTCCAATTTAGAGACAAGGATGTCATGGAGGATGGTGTCAAATGCTTTGCACAAGACCAGGTAAATTATGTCAGTTGCTTTTGCACTGTTGCAGCTGCATTACAGTTGCACTGTAATGCTGTCATAGAAAGCAACCAAATTTGTCAGCCACGATTTGCCCTCAATGAAGCCATGTTTCCTTAATTTGCATGTGCCTTAGGAGATTTTCCAGGAGTTTCATGGTCTTTCCGGGCATAAAGGTGAGACTAACTGGCCTGTAGCTCCCCTGATATTTCTTTTTTGCCTTTTTGAAAAGGGGGGTTATGTAATTTCCACAGTGATGAAGGTGAGGTCTGCCAGCCTGTTGTTCTATTGGACAATCATTCCCAACAGTTTTTGAAGCTATCATGGCACTGACCTCATCCCAGTCATCAGTGATCGCCACAATTTCTTAAAGCTGGCAGAGTGGCTTCACGATAGCATCAGCCAGCTTTCTTGGCACTTCTAGGTATGTGGCATCTGATCCCTTAGCCTCGTACATGTCCAACTGCTGTATCTGACCATCTTCTTTGGTCCTCCTGTACTGTGGTGTTAGCATGTTTCCCTCCTAGTCTTTGGTAGTGGGCACTTGTAGCAGATTTTGCCAGTAAATGCTAAGGCAAAGGCTTTTACTACCTCAGCCTTTTCAGTGAAATTTATTACTAGGTCCCCTGTGCCATTCTGCAGTCTTCCATGTCTTCATGACATATCCCTTCCCAGATCTAGCTTCAGACAGATTTAGATGTTCCAAATTCCAGCCCAAAGCAATCCAGTTCAGGATTTCTGCTGTTATACTCTTGGGTAGCTCTCTTGGCCCTTCTTATTTTTTGGCATTGTCAGGATTTCCCTGGTTAGCCAAACTGGTGTCTTGCTGTCACTGCCTCTTTTTAAAATTTTTTTCTTTATTTTTTTCCGGAGGGTGTGGATTCCCTTGTGCTTTACAGAGATTATTCATGGGAATTGACCCATTGTCCTGAGTTTCTTCATGTCAGGAGAGCCTCCTAAGGCCTCCTGCTTACCCGTTCCCTAAACAGGCTGAGGTCTTCTTGAATCCTGGGATTTCTAGTCTGCTACTTGCTTTCCTCACTGCCATCAGGATCTTCAGCAGTTTTGCCTAAAGTCTTAGCCTGCACAATGGCACTGTCTAGCCATTGATCTAGGATGTCAATAGCAAAAAGTATTTTAGAGAGTTTTATTCCTTCCATGAATAATTTTTGGATTTAAAAAAAATATACCTAAGATATTTTGGTTTTTCTTCCCTGCTGCAATGTTCAATCCAGTCACAACCTGTTATAGGTTTAACACATCTTTAAAGTGCTTTAGTTAAACTCTTTGAATGTTTTAAGCTTGAATGACAATTTCAGTAGAGCTTTATATGAAAAAATGTGCACCCTTTAAGTGGAACCAGAATGTTCTCAGTGTTTTGGCTTTCTGACGTCTTTCTGTCCCATAATCAACTTTAAGAGGTACTGCAGGTGGCTTGGAGGTAGAGTGAGTTAACGATTAATAAGGATTTACGCAGCTCTTTGCGTCACTTTTTATTTCCAAGTGATTTGCTAACAAGTCACCTAAGGGCTTAAAATCGACCAGGACAATAAACAGCAGGAGCCTGTGGTGCAATTGATGCTGATGAACAAAAAAATAAATTATCGAAGTCAAGATAAGTATTATTTTATTGGTTGCACTTGATTACTATAAAAATTTGTTTTATTGTAAGGACTACAAAGAACCAATTCAAATAGTGATTTTTCTGTTGTAATTTTATGTAGAACCTAAACTTCCCTCTTTATGTTTAATGCAGTGATTATTCAATTTACCAAATATTTCTGTATGGCTTTTTCTCAAGAACATTCACTTAAGTGGATATCAGTCTCAATATACCATTTTTCAGGTGGTTTTTTTCCTTTTTTTCCTGTTATTCATAAGTCTCTTTGGAGGTTGTCATTAATACAGGAAGGTATTGTATCTTCATACATTACAAAACTAGAAGAGCAACAAAACCAGTCAATTTCCATGACCACATTGAAGGTTTCTGTCTAAAGAGTACAGCTTCTTGTGTTGTTCCTTTGTTCCTTTTAAACCTCAGGATTCTTCCAAATAAGCTGAAGTCTTTTATAAACATTTAACTAATGATAGTTAGTGCCTTCCAAAGAGACAAAATTTTGTTGAATATGAAATGCTGGGATGTATTATTTTCATTTTTTTAAACACACTCCTTTCCAGGTTGCTTGATTGCATTTACTTATATGTAGGCAATTCCTGTTTTTCTGAACAGAACTTTGACAAACTTCCCTTTCTCACTGAAGAATTTTCCTCACAGATTTCAAATAGTAGTACTTACATAATTTGATGACAAATACTGATTTTTTTTTTTTTTCGATTGGTGCTGATTTTACTCCCCTGCTTCTACAGGCTCTTACAATTAAGGCTTAAGTCTTTCCTGCTGAAAGTTTAAACTTAGTCTAGGTAACTTGTAAGTCTATCACCAGCCTTTTATAAGGATTTGATTTCATGTTATGTGAGCTTTGATCCACAGTGCTGCAAGCTATTTGAATTTCCTTTGCTTTGGGAGATACATGTAACGGTACGGATTTCTTAATATTCTTGACTAAACATTGGTTAGCCTATGGGTCAAAATGACTATAGTTATTCCTAAACTAGACTGAAGTTAATGTGCTGTAGAGTTATTGCAAGACTGGATGATCTAAATGCTAAACCAGTAGGTATTTCAGTTTTAGTTAAGAGAAGGAAAGAAACTGAAACTATAGCAGTTAAGTGTCCTTTGATTGCAATCATTATTTTTCTAAAATTGCTCTTGTGGCTCAAGCAGAAGGTACATAAATTGTTAATGTGATGCATGTTGTGCAGTATACTAAATAAATTGAAAATGTCTATTAAAGTTTGCATGCTACAATTAGGACTTAAAAGAGTTTGGGTATGCAGTTTATATGACCATGTCACACCATATTTTAAATGTATCATGATGATACATGGAAATGATACCTTTCTTTTAACAATGCATTTCAAATAGTATATTTTCAATATGTTGAATAATTTGTTTTTGTATTAGGGGAATGTGTAGCAAAGTAAACCTACGTTATTCCAGTGTTATGCAGAAGTGCTGAATATAACTAGGACTAAAAGGGGTTTCTCTTAGCTGGATTGGCTCACCCCATTTCTGTTTGAGAGGTCAACAGGAACTTTGGTCGCAAGGTTTGGTCTGTTCTTTGCTTGTGCTATGGCTCATAATTATAAAAAGAATGAATTATAAAAACTTTCCAGCAGTTTGCTCTCGGGGCTTTCTTTGTTGCGTTATCTTTATCCCTCACAGATAAACTTGCAGAGTATTCTGTTACATTTTACATTTATTGGAGGTGGGGAAAGGAGCATTAAACATAGGCTTATTAATGTGTACTTATGTGCTTTCAGTGGTCCTTGATGAATTGACAACAGTCGGGCACTGGTCTTCAGCACGACCAAAATCATACCTGTATCGGTCTATTTGCAGAAGAGCAATTTTGTCAGTCATGGCTTTTGTTTGAGAGTTTTAGGACTCTTTCAGGTTCTTCTCTTATTTTCCTCTTCCTTGCTAAGAAAGCGTTCTTTCCACAAATCCAGCACTCACATTAGCAGACTCAAATCAGACATTCAGACCTTGAGGGCCTAAACTTCTGTGGGGAGTGTGTGGCTTTGAAAATAATTGCATGACACTTAGTGTTGCCACTTAGAAATTGAAGAGCTAGACTTCACCTACTTAAGCAAATTACATCTTAGAAAATTAGGGTAAAATAGAGATTTCCAACAACGCAAGAAATTACAGAACAGCACAATGCAGAAAACTGAATTTTGTGTTAAACATTAATCAAGATCTTCCTTCATTGCCTGAGTACTTAATTTGTCTTTCGATTCAGACAACTTGTTGCCTTCATCTGAATTTGAAGTTAACCTTTCTCAATTTTCTTTAAATTTGATCTTTTATTTTGTTGTTCCAAGTTTTTTGTCCTTTCTATATATGCTATGAAAACAGTGCAAGGAGAGAAGGTGCTACAAAGTCTTCATTTCTTCACCAAGTTCTGATCTCCCTTCTTGTTTGCATTATAAGGAATTGCTCGTTATTCGTTGTGTCTGGGTACTGGCATTCAGAGTGGTAAAGCAGAAAAAAGTAACTTTCTCTGTGTTTCTTGATTCTAAAAACACTCTGCATGCTGTAGATACTGTCTTTCATTTCAATTTTTTTTTCTCTTTGAAGTCTTCTGATGATGCACTGCTTAAACATTACAAATCCTATACATATAAATCCTATAATTGTTTAATTAAGATTGTAATGTTATTTTTGTTCAGAACATCAAGTAAAGACTAACCAAAATAAAACCTGAAACATTGAAACAGGTTATGCAGACAGAGAAGGAGTTACATTCATTGTTAATTTTAGAAGCAAACCTTTAAAAGTTTTCATATTATCTTTTTATGCCCCCTGTCTCCTTAAATCTGTTTCCTTCCCAGTGAGGAAGCAAGAGATCAGTGAATTACCCTTTATATTTGGTACTGTCTTGCCTGTATCCTACTTATAATTTGGTCAGACATCTTCCCTTCCTTTGTATAGCATTAGAAGCTGTTACATAAAAGATGTAAAGAATTTTTTGTATTATGACCTTGGAAAAAAACCCCAACTTATGCAAAGTGCTGGCATTGAGCATATGAACTTCTATGGGCTAATGATAGTCATCATCTATCCGTGGGAAGGACATGGACCTGTTGGAACTGGTCTAGAGGAGGGCCATGGAGATGATCAGAGGGCTGGAGCACCTTTCCTGTGAAGACAGACTGAATGAGTTGGGGTTGTTCAGCCTGGAGAAGAGAGGGCTCAGGGGGATCTTATAGCAGCCTTCTAGTACCTAAAAGAGGCCTACAGGAAAGATGGGGAGGAACTCTTTATCAGCGAGTGGGGGGATAAGACAAGGGGTGACAGTTTTAAACTGAAAGAGGGTAGATTTAGATTAGATCTTAGGAAGACGTTGTTTACTGTGAGGGTGGTGAGACACTGGAACAGGTTGCCCAGAGAAGCTGTGGATGCCCCATCCCTGGAGGTGTTCAAGGCCAGGCTGGATAGGGCTTTGAGCAACCTGCTCTAGTGGGAGGTGTTCCTGCCCATGGCAGAGGGGCTGAACTAGATGATCTTTAAGGTCCCTTCCAATCTAAACCGATCTATGATCCTCAAGTATTACAGAGATACGGGCTATAGTTCATAACTTTACATATTGTCAGACCTCTGATATTTGTGAGTATATGTGAGTTTTTTCCCTATTTCACCCTAAGAGTAGGGACTCTAAAATACATACAAAGGTTTGTATTTCTCCATTCTGTTTGACTTTTAAGATTAGAATACATTTATAATTAAATGTCTACATTTATTGAGAGAATGCAGTGGTGTATCGAAAACTTGGTCAAAATATTCTTTAAACATTGGGTTTTTTTTTTACCTGAAAAACTTATTAGAAACATCAGGGGAATTCTTGATGTGGGGTGTCCTTTGTGAACTATAAGAACTTTTGTCTTAAAGCTAATATAAACTAGTGTAGTGAAATGTTGATGCCTTATTGTTAACAAAATTAATAGCGTTTTTCTCCCCTATTGAAGGAGAATTCTCTTAGATTTAAAATAAATAATAAAAACGTTGAAACTCTTCCTAAGTATTGTAAGTATTGAAAAATAAAGAACTTTGAAAGCAAAGTGAAGGGCTCAAAATTGATAGGGGGCATTTTTTGTTTCTTTTTGAAAATTATATGATTGGCACCTGCCATGTTCACTTAAATTTTGAGTTCCATTAAATAGAAAGGAAATAATAGGAGGAATGCCTCCCATCTGTAAAAACACTACTATAGTTGCTAATTATACTTAAAAGTGGTTGTACATCTGGGATGACCCACTGTCCTAAGTGAAGGAGCTCTTACATTTGTGGTAGAAGGCTAACCATGTGTCACATGGAAAAGTTGGAAAAGTCTGCAGGTTGTACAAAGAATTTTGCTTCCTCCTGCAGACACTACTGGGAAGATTTTCTTATTTAATATATTCAAAATAAGCCTGCCTTATTTTGGGGACGTTTATGCACTGACCAGAAGATGCACTAGTTGCATAAGGTCTTTGCTGGAACTTGGACTGAAGTGGAGCAGCTTGGAGGGGGAACGTCTCTTAATTTGGCATGTTGATGTTTTGTCAGCTTTTATACTGCTTATTTTGATTTGTAGTCTGGTTTATGGAGTCTTCTGGAATTTTAAGATACACTTTTTTGGATGATGAGTGTTTGCCTTGCACTAATGAATCAAGGATTGTCCCAGGTTGTTACGTACTTTCTTTGGCTTTTGTTAGAAAAGTGCTCAGGAAGACTTGAAAGAATTGATTGAAATTTGCCAAATTCTTTGAGTCACGTGTTGTTTGCAAGAAGTAAAGGTATGGCTTCCTTGCTGGGCTACATCAGGTGATGGCAAGAGGGTATCACAAAAGGGCATAAAAGATGCAAGTAATTGGGCAGAGGAAGGAGGTGTACCGTGTAGAGCTGCCCACTCAGTCCTTCACAAGGAGGGAAGCTGTCAAGGCTGTGGGGACCAATGTCTTTCCTCCCATGTACTGCTCTCTAGAGCTCTTTCCTCTGCCCTCTTTAATGGTAATTGTTTAATAACTTTTAAACACATGAAATGATGGGAGATTTTGCTGCTTCTGTCATACAAGAAAGGTTTTAAATTTGTATTTCCCCATTGGGAAGACAAAAGGTAGAAATCTCAATGCAGCACCAGATTAGAGATACTGATAAAAATGGGGATGCAGCCAAGGCAGCAAATGCGCATTGCTTCACCATTGCCCCTGGCAAGCTCAGTCTTAGATGGTCCTGTCACCACTCCGGCTGTTTGTTCTTTATAAAAACCTGTGGCTGGAACACTTGTTCCCTCTTGAGATGAATTTCCTTTTGCCAGCCTAGACAAATGCACCAGCTGATATTAGGGGAGGGGGAGGGAGTCAAAGCAAAACAAACAAAACAAGGTCTGTGTTTTTGAACAGCGGTGTGTTTAGAATGTAATGGTTATTCTGCAATGTCAGAAAATAAAACAACATTAGAAAGTTAAGTGCACTGCAATTTAAATGAATACAGCAAGTAAAATAGTCACCTTTATTGAGAGGATTAAAAACTGCCCTATCTTTGTAAATGAAACTTGGTGTTCATGATCCATTGTATTTTGAAAGGGAAGTTGTTACGTGTTGCTTTTTGTTCTTTTTATCTTTTTAGCATTTGCTGCTACTCCCTGGAAGGAAAAACCTACTGGAAAATCGGGGCTGTCTTGCAGCTGAAAAAAACAGGCTTGCAATATATAAATAGGATAGAATTTACTATTTAAAAAGTACTTGCAGACAGTTTTTGCTTCCAATACCTTTTTTTCCACTCAGGATCAAGTACAAAAATGGAGTAGACAACTCAGCAATGAAAACATAGAAGTATATCTAGTAAGCTATTTTTCGCAACACCTTGGGTACTCATGATAATCAATATGTAAGAATTTCTTTTGGCAGGTTTTTTTCCCTATTACATTTTTTTTTTCCTTCAGATTGGTGCTGTATGTCTTAATGCTGGAACAGGTATTAAATACTAATATTGTAATACTTTTAATTAGTATTTAATATCATCTGAATTAGTGTGTGATCACACGCCAAGTCTAAAACTCAGTTTCTTTAAATTTTGTAACAAAAGAGTGGTAAACTCTACGGGGGCTACAGACAAACTGGATTTATTTTGGCTGCATGTTTTCTTGGAGGAACGTTTTGAGCATTTTTTGTTTTAACTCTGAACAAAAGTTTTTGTGTATACATGAGACATGCAGAGCATGGTACAAATATTTAAATTACTTAGCTCACATTCTGATCTCTGAAATGAAAATAATGCCTGTTCTCCCAGGAATACTTAAAAAGGTGCTCAAGACAGAAACGGTTTGAGATGAACAAGGCTTGCTGTTCAAGTGAGAGATATATTAGCGACTACACAAACAGTTGATAGGCTCTGCCCAAGCTGCCTGCTGAAGGGAAAAGAGGGGAGCACTGTCTCAGGAGAATTTCTTCCTTAAAAGACCAGCCTCCTCCTTACTCCATTTGGGTGGCACCACAGACCCCCAACCTCTGTGAGGAGTTGGCAGGAAAAATCCTTTTTAATTCTAGTTCAGAGTATGCTCAGAGAAGATCAATCCCGCCACCCACACCCCCAGTGTAAGCCCTTCCTAAGCCACAATTGAACCATGAACTGCAATTAGGAGATGGTAGTTTTCAGAGGTTTATAATTTAACCAAAGGAGGATGACCCTGTGCAGCAACCTTCGAAAAGCACATCTTCAGAGACAGATCTCAGGGCAGGGCTTAGGGAACCTGCCATCTCCTCCTTCAGGATAACGTACATTTTGTACCAAAGTGACAGGGTAGAGGGTTTAATTGCTGGACAGCATTTACCTCCTTCCAAATCCTCATCCTAGCTGCATCTCACACTGTCATCACACTTCAAGTTCCAGCTCCAGAATTATGAGCTACTCGATATGCTTAATTAAATGATCATAAAATTTTGGCAAAACCCCATGTTTCTTCTAACCTCATTTTTGGACATGGTATGACCTCTTCTGTGGGAAGTCCCTCAGCATTTCAGCTACCCCGACATGGAAAATGTTATCATTTCTGGTTACGTTTTTGGCAAGACTGTATGGTCAGACTTAGATTGAGAAAGAAAAAGATAGTAATGCTTAATGCTAGTGTTTGATCAGGATGATCTTGTGTTATCTAGGTGGGACTCCAGATGACAGTTTGGGGAACGCGCTCTCAGATCAGTCTTTCTATGTCTGGCCTTGTGTGTTACCTCAAGAGCAGTGTCCGTTCCCTTCCCTGGGGATGCAGCCATAGTTTGCACAGCTAAACCTCTATTCCTGCGTAGGCATAGCTGGAAGGATTCGAGTATTAAGCCCCACACATACACCATAGTTCTGTCCATCATCTGGGTGGCTGCATCACTGAACCTGTAAACAGTTATACAAGCATGGCCCACGATTTGCATCTTTTACAAAATTACATGTAAAGAGAGTATTTTGTTAAATAGGAGTTGAAAGGCAAGGGAAAGCCACTTGCTATTTAATGTGTGTGTTGGAGAGGGAATCAAAGATCTATCGTAATGCAGATTTTTCAACTTGAATTTTACTAGACTCTGTCTTTTGGGTAAAGGTGCTACAAATGTTTGAAAAATGTCACTTTCACTCGAAATTGCTTACTCTGGTTTTGGGCATATGTTCTGAAAAATGAAAGAGAAATAAGATCTGCCTTGTTTTCCCCTCTCAAATCCAAGTAAGAGGATATTATGAGGTAGAAAATACTATTTTTATACCATCTATCACCTTTGTTAACATTTTATTAGACATAAATCATATAGTTTCGGGTTGCATAGTGACAATATGGTTCACCATGTATTCTATTTTTGTAACTTTATTTAAAACTGACATGTAACTTGCTGTACCTGAAACCCCAAGTGAGCCAGTTATTGGAGTGTAACAAAGTTTTGACGTCAGAACTGCTATTTATTCCACTGGCAACCATTAGCGATGCATTACCCTTTGGCACTTGTGTTTTCAGAAACATGGTTAAATTTTTATGACTGGTTCTGGCCAATTAGGATTCTTTCTCAATATAGAAATAAGGGAAGAGATCTTTTTTATAACTTACTAAATGTAGCTTTCCAAAAACAACAGCATGAAAATATGAATTATTGCACTCAGAATTCACAAAACATGCCATTGAGCCACACTTCAGATTGACTGCTTGCTGTATACGTGTATTTGAGAGGCAGGGGTTAAGCTAGGCTGCCTTGTCAAATGCATGAGCCTTTATTAGAATTTAATGTAATTACAGCTGAGTCATGCTCGCAGGTCAGTCTGGTAACTTCAGTAGGATGTGGAAATGGGCTCAAGGCTTAAGGTAGAGAGAACTGGAGAGATACAGGAGGTGTGGAGGGAAAATTGAGGGGGAGTGGGCTTGGAAAAAATAAATGTCTTGTAGAGAAATTTCAGTAGAGGTTTCTGTTTCTGTTGTTGGTGGTGTTTGTTCTTTTTTTTTTTTTCCCCAAAATTTATACTTCAGCAACATTAGACTTCAGAGTGTTTGCATCTTGCATGCACTACATACAGACTGTGGTGCTGCTTAAGAGGGTGCTATAGGATCTGATTCCTGGCTGTTGGTTTATGATCGTGGTCTGTGTTCTGGCAATAAGAAATGCCATCATCTACAAACAGAACCTACAACAGGCACGTGTTCCTTCTGTGTCGTTTTCGGTGATCTTCTCCTGGGGGCTTGGTAATACGCACCGTGTATTTCTGCAGTTGGAGTTGCCTGTCTACAAAACACTTCTTTGTACATGTTGCTTTACTAGTGTACTGGAGATTTGTTTTGAAGGCAATACTCTTTTATATAAGAAGATTTTTTCCACTCTGGCAATTTATCAGTTATCTTGAATGCTTTAGATCAGTAGTGGAAATATTGTCAGCTTTTGTAGTTGTTTCCTGTAAAAATGTTTCTCTGGTCTTTATGGTAAATGGCCAACTATAATATGTTGCATAAATGGTCATGGTGGCGAACTAAAGTTCCTTAACTTTGGCAGCCACCTTCTAATTTTCCAAATAAATAGAAGCTGTTTCATCTTAAAGTATCAAGCATCTGCATTTGTGTGTAATAGTTATAATACAGTTTTCAGGCAATTCTGGATGAACAACCATTTCTTGAGCAACCATGATGGAGAAGAATTTTGGATATTCTTCTTCTAGTTCTTACACTTGCCTCGTGTTGAGCCTTTGACAGCCGTCAATGATATCTCCTGTAATTTGGGTGTTTGTTCTGGGTGCTGCAGAATCTTACAACAGACACAGCAAGTCGGAGGCTCTGCTGTCTTTTACCAACCTCTGTTTTAGTGACTTTACTAAGTTAATGGAGACAAACATTTTCTTCTTACAGAGTAGAAGAAGATCAAGAAATTGTTGTAACATATGGGGTAGAAAAAAGTAGTTGTGAGGACTGACAGAGTAGGGGTTTGTTTGCCCAAGAGACTGAACAGAAAGGCTGCTTAAGAGGAGAATGGGATTTGGAGACCATTATAAATCATCAAAGGGGAAAAGCTACACTTGATTCAGGAAGAGAAGGCAAACTGCATGAGATGTTTCCAGTTTCTTTGGGAAAAGCAGATAGGATTTTACTGCTTAAGCAACTGTATGAAGGAGACATAAAGCCTTCCAGTACACAGGAGTGGACTTGTTGGTTACTCCTGTGTGCGTGGTTTTTTGTTTGCATCTGTGTGAACATTCACTGTGTACTGTGTGCATGCTGCCATGACATAAGACAATCTACACTTTGAAACATCAAAAAAGATGGTTGTTTTACTGTACAGTCTTTTTTTAAAAAGAAATTTTATAGTGGACAGGTCACTTGTTTATGTTTTTCTACTTCATGAGTGAGATCATTAACAATATTCTCTTCATTGGAATATGCACATTTTGAAGCTATTTGTTAGCTAGTTGTTTCTGTGCAGTTGCCTAACTGTGAATGTGAGTGCAAGCTTGACTGCTTTTGAAAGATGGAAACCTAGTTTGAATCTCAAATTTAAAAATTGCACTTCACTTTAAAATTACAGCTTTAAAATTACAGTGAAATATTTTTCCGGTTCTTTCCTGAGTGCTAATAATTTGCAGATATTGAGGTGATCCTTGGAACAGTCATTTTTATAAATCCGAATAGTGATGGTAGACTTTCTCTTGCTACTGCACGTGTAAGATTCAGGGGAAAGACCGTCTGTTGGAGAACTTCCTTTGAAAAAGGAAATAAGTGTATCGTTTTCAAAAGTTCTGAAGCAGCTGTCCAAAATAAATTAATACTTAGGCTGTTACAACCTGCAAAATCAGCCTGCAATGTGGATATCCCTGATATGCAAGTTTTTGTTAATCATAAGGTCCTTGAACGAAGAAATTTCCAGTGCAGGAACTGCCATGAGGTACAATATAGATTTCTGAAAGGCCTGAACCAGTAATTTCCTTGCTCAGATGTTATAATACAAGCAAGAGTTGCACAGTTTCACTGTAGCTTTAATTCCTTTTTTTCTCAGCATTTCCTTCCCCCCACAAAAATCAGGTACGTTTATCACAAATGCTAGTTTTCTAGATGACTCTGCTTGAGAATATTAATCTCCTTCAATATGCTACATTAACCTTTATAACTGAATATCTGTAATTCAGACACAGTATATTCTTCTCATTGTCACAGGAACGAACAAAAGTGTGTAACAGAAGAGTAGTGATGGTCCACAAATTAATTTCAAGTGGTTTTTTATTTTCTTAACATTCACCATTTCATCAGAAACTTGATTAAACTAGAGATGCAAGTGATTATTTATTTAAAGTCTTATTGGTGAAGTATTGTAATGGGAAGCGATTTGTGAAGAACTGAGTCACATCTACAACTCAGCGTTTCAGCCTTCTAATTTCAATTGCAGTTTGGGAAACCTGTAAGTGTAATTAGCTTCAGAGGTTGATCTTCATTTGTGCAGAATTTTGATGAAATTTCAGTGATTTCATGTAACTTAGGTGGGATTTGTTTGTAATGAACATTTAATTTGATCTCTATCTGTATTGATGTAGCAGAAAAGAAGCATGGCTCATAACTGTTTGGGTTATAGATTGGTAAATGAGAAATAATAGCAAGAAATGTGTCCTAAGAAAAGACAAGACTTCTTTCCCCTAAAAAATAGAAATAGCTTTTCAGTGATATTTTCTGAGGTGAGCACCCATTCATTGTTCAGGGAGGATGGAAATTACAATGACTCAAGAATACCTATAGGATTACATGACTTCATGGAGCAGCAGAGGGGAAGAATATGGAAGAGAAAATGAAATTCAGGAACATGAGGGCAATTGAAAAAATATAGCAATTGAAGGATAGAAAGTAAGTCTAGAAGGCAAGAACTATATGCAAGTTTTGCTGAGAAAAATGGAAAGTCGTAGAAATACCAAAAGGCCAAATGACTTGAATAATTCACGATTGAAGGGGATAGGACATTTTTAAGAGGAAAAATATGAGTCAGAGGTGAAATTAATGGGAAAGACGTAAATGGGGAACGTGACAGGCAAAATGGCAAAGAACAGAAGTTAAATATTGATTGACCATTCAACACCAGTAGTTGAAATTTTGGAGGGAGTCGGGGATAGCCAAGAGGAAGCTTTAGAGAAGTCCTCAGGGTATGTGATTTGGCTTTTTATTTAGATGCAAAAAACCAAAACTGTTGGCAGGATTGTGCATTTCTGTCTCACTTCATCTTTTGCTCTACGGCAAGAGCGTATATGCCTTCTCTTTCAGTTGCCATGGAAAGTACTGTGGCTTTACACCTCTCTGTCCACTTCAGCATGAAATCGATCAGTGAAAATGCTTCTAAGCATACGCCGGTCCCTTCAGACTTGGCTCTTCTCTGCAGTCTGGAGCCTCCTGGAAATTACACTTTCTTTTTTTTTTTTTTTGTTTGTGGTAACATCTGTGTTCAGCTTTGAGCTAAAATTTTCAATTTCTCATTTGAAATGGACAATAGTTGCCTATGTCTGCTTACATCAGAGATTTTCTTACCATTATTTTAATTTATAGGAATTTGTGTAACATTTCCTGTCATATTTGGTCAGCCAAGATGTTCTGAAAAAAATCCTATGCACTTTTTATGCACGCAGGAAAGGAAACAAGGGTGATTTAAGTCCTGTGGGTAATGACTTTTGGTTCTCAGAAAGCAGTCTTGAAATATGTATTGTAATACACATAAGAAATCTGGGTTATGTATGTTATACTGTTTTTAAAAAAGAAAAAAAATAATAATCTACATGCTTCTTGTAATTTTTCTGAGGAAGTTTTGATATATATTTTATATAAACTGCAGTTTATATGCCAAGGATACTTTGACTTTTATGATGCAGAAGGAAGGAGAGTCAAAGATGATTTTTTACCGACTCAAGCAGAAAGCTTTCTATATACCCAAAACTTAGTTTACCAATGCAGACTGCCACCTTACAAATAAACACACAGAAAAGAATAGGCACTATGATCTCTACCTTTCAGAAATCATACTTGGGAAACTGCAGGAACTGCAGGTACGCACAGTATTTCACAAAGAAATAAATCTGTGATGAAAGAACCCCCTGAAGCAGTCTTAGAAGTATCAGGAAATAAGACAGAAGAGAGAATGGAATGATATAGGCAAAAATTTGATCAGTCACTTTTCCTAAAATATTAAATCAGATATTGCCAACTTCAAATCTAACTGCTAATTTCCTGAACAAACATAGAAATGAAACAACTTCAATTCTGAATCATTTCAAAAAAAGGAATTCCAAGAAAATAAATCGTAGATGTTAGAAACACGAGTTTTAAGCAATGTTAAGAAATTACCTGGTTGATTTTTCTTGATCTAAAACAGATTCAAATATATTTCTGGACTTCCTAAACAGTATTTTCCTTTCCTGTTAGAAACTTTCTTAAGTAACAAGAGTTGCGTAAATAGTCTGTCTTGGTGATTTTGTGTTGTTTGCATAAAAAATTTTTCCTAATGTCTGCTCTCAGTTAGCATGCAGAATGACTGAATACTGGCGTCTTTTTAACAACTTCTTATGGAGATAAATATCCTGATCTCCTCCAGCCACCTTTTATCCAGAAAGAAAACAAAACAAAGCACAACTTTCAGTGTTTCCATATGACTCATGTTTTCTAACCACCTATTTCGTTGGTCTCTGGATCTCTTTCAGTTTGTTGACTACCGTTTTGTTTTGTTTTGTTTTAAAAAAAAAACCAAAACCAATACACAACTGTCTGTAAAACTTGGCCCAGTACTTCAGGTGAGATGTTATTAGTTCTCTGTTGCATGATAACTGATAAATAACTGATCCTTAATTTTGTTTATCAGACTTTTGCTAATTATACTGTGAAAATATTTGCCTTTTTTCCTAGTAGCATAATCTTCTAATGTAGGGTATTTTGTTGAATGATGTAGTTCCCCAATTTTGGTGTGGTGGGATTTTTGGGTGTTTTTCAGAATGATACTCATTTTGCCATCCATGGTTTTTCAGCTCAGAACCGTCTCGAACTTCATAAAAGTATTAGTGTTCCATCAGGATAGAAAATATTTGCTTGTACCCTCATCTAATAGAACCGGAGCTCTCTGATCATCTTCTCAGCAGATAGCATCTTCCACGGTGTTTTACTCATTGATCTGTGTATCGGATAACTCACTGGTTTTATGGACAAAAGCAGTATGATGTCAGAACTGCTTTACGTGGAGAAGTCAGTCCAAATGCATGAATGTTGATCAATCAGCATCACAGAGGAAGTTCTTTGGGCAATAGTTTCTGGGTTCTTTTGTAAGACAGAACAATAGTTCTGGCATCACAGGAGGATTACTTTTATAAATCAAATTGAGCTATACACTTTGTAAGAAATCTAATAACCATACTGTGAATATAACACAAAAGTCATTGGTATTGCAAGAGGTTTGTGGTAGGGATAGAATTTATTGCGCCAAGTTCAGGGCAGTGTTTTGCAGAGTAAAACTGGAGGTATGCTTGTCTTAACGTTAACGAGTTCTGCTGGATGGTTCTATTGAATTCTGTTTGATTTTATTTGATATTTCGTTATTGGAAATACTGTGTCTTTTAAGTTTCTTTTATAGAAGTTTTTCAAATGGAGTTATACTTAGTGTTATGGTATGCCACCTTAGGGAAGAGTATACTCTAGATAATACATTATACTGCTGAAATGAAATAGTAGGGTATTTCTTTAGTATTTCCCATGAGAGATTTGAAACATAACCAGAGCACTTGTAGGAACACCAGTGGAGCCATCTAGTGTCTTTTGAAGAATTTAACAGATTACCCATGGGTTTGCCATGGCAAAGAGAAATTTATTCAAAATGAAAGGGTAATTTTTTTGCTTGAAGTGCTGGTATTGATGTAAGTAGTCCAGTTGTGAATAGGAACACAAATCTATATTGTATGGTAACAAAAATGAAACTTTCTTCCAGTGAGGATTATTCTACTCAGTAATGAATTGTTTCAGCTAAAGGAGTATTGTACCAAATGGAGAGCAGTGAAACTCCAGGTACTGACACTTCCAAAGTGAAACAATATTGTAACTGAAAAAATCAGTTATTTTGAGAATGTGGAAAAAAGTACTGAGCATTAAACCAGCTTATATTTGCTGTTTGATTCTTAAATTTTTCATGTCATTAGGTAAGGAGCAATTATCATTCCTGCCAAGAATACAACATTAAAAACTGAGTCTTAAGTTAGTACCCTGATATGGAAAATGAACCTTCTTGAGGTAAATAGGTATATGATTTGGGACTAATTGTTTAGCTTTTTATGTGACAAAACAGAACCAAAGATTAATATTCCAGAGATGTGTCAAACTAACCTTTTTTTTTTTTTTAATTGGACTAAATAAATGGTTCCTTTGTCTTAATTTCAAGTTTATCTTTATAATTCTCAAAAAACAAAATTAAAAACAGGATCAGTGATCTATAGTGTTCTTGAAGACTTAAAGAATTTAAAACCCTTTGCCAACTTGAACAATTTGCACTAAAGCTTTTCAACTGCTGGAAGGGCTGCCATATAGCTGGAGTCCTTTGGAGTATCTGGGACATGAGTTAAAAGGTAGGAAATTCCAATTAGATATTAGGGGGGGAAAAGAAAAATTGCTATAAGGGTGGTAGTACTGGAACAGGTTGCCTGGAGACCTTGTAGAATCTCTGTCTTTGGAGGTGTTCAAGGCTCAACTGGACCAGGCCTTGAGCAACACCATCTAATTAGGCCCACATTGAGCAGGGTGTTGCACTAGAGCACCTCCAGAGGTCTCTTTTGACAAATTATTCTCAGATTCTGTGATTCTGAGGTAAAGAGATACACTCCAGAAAAAAGTTCTCTGTAACAGCCTGGATATCTGTGGATCAAATGGATTCTTGCATAATTCCAGTTTTGGAAAACTTCAGTTTAAAAAAATGCCTAAATAGACTGTACTTGTCTTCTGAAGCCTGTTAACATCATGTTGCTGCGTATTATCTAGCATCTCAAAGGGTATTCAGCTTCACATGGGAATTACCTGTAATTGTTTTACTTATAAGATCTTAGTCTCTAATAAAGCTCGTAATACAAAAGAAAGTACTAGTCCAATCGGGCAATCAGCCACTATGCGAAACAGATGGAGAACTGCTCATAAACATAGAGAAATATAGCCCACAAAATACCAAGTCACAGAGCAGAATGTTAAAATGTGATTTTCAGATAAACCAGTTGTACTTTATTCTGGTTAGAAAGAAATACAGTTAAAATACCACTGGAGTAAGATGGTTTTGGTTTTGTGGTGTGGTTTGGTTTTGTGGTTTGTTTTTTTTTTTAAGTATTGCAGAACTCTCCTTTTATATCACATTAAGTTAATGTCTTTGGACTATTTTATCGTTCTCTATGGAAAAATAGATACTGAACTTTTCCTTCAATAATGATCAAAAGTTGTTGACCTTGGGATCCTAATCATCCTTTTGTAGCAGCAAAAGGGTTTGGGAGTTGCTTTCTCATCTTCTGAATTTTAAAAAGCTAAAAATCATTTTATCTGAGAGCAGTGTCTTTTTTTGAGTTGGTGTCAGAAAACAGCAGTTTCTGGTCAATACCGCTGTTATCTTTGATTCAAAAATTCTTGGTAATCACTTTGGGAAAAATTAAGAAAAAGAAGCCTTTTGTTGTTACATTTATGCATTCAGTTTAGGTTTTTCTAAAAATAAAATGAATTGTTTATACCCAATGAGGTATGTTATCTTAGGTTGGAGTATGTTTATACGCATGTAAAATGTGTAATATGTATATGCCTTGATAAGTTTAAATAAACATTTTGGGGGTGAACTTTACAATGGAGAATTACAATAGCTGTTCAAATATAAACATGCTGTAAGAGACTGCTAGATCATTGAATCCAATTGCCTGCTATTACAAGCTACTGCATAATTTAATCTCCTTCACTATGCTCTATCTTAAAAGTAATTAGGAGTTCTATATGCAGTGCTCTAGCTATTCCAGAGTCCAATTTTTCATTATATGAAACTTTCTTTAAATTTCCGGTTAAAGTAGTTACCTAATTTAATTTTAGTTGAATAAAATTAACTAATAGTTGATTAATATCTATTAGTTCTTTTTTTTCCCCAGCATTTAAAATACTCAGTGGAGAATATTAACGTCTATTCTTGGCTTTCTTTTTTGTATGCAAAACAAGTCTGGGTTTTTTTTATGCTTTCTTAATAATAGCTCTCATTTCTTATAGTCATCCTATTAGAGCTTCTCTGTGCCAGTTCCACTTTGAGTTGCTCTCTTTTAGGTAAGGCTCCCGTTATTGCGTACAGTTCTCTGGATGAAGTCTTACCATTAATACTTTTCTGTTCTTAATGAAAAGTCTTCTGACTTATACATCCGAGGATTTTGTTTTCCTTTTTATGCCTGTGTTCACACTACTGTTTACTGTTCGTTTCATAGTCAAATAAAACTTCACTTTCCTTTTTCCTCAAGGTTATGTTCAGATGATGAGCCTCCAGCTTGTGCAAAGTTTTTTTTTCTGGCACTTCAGTAAGTGATTTCACATGTGATGCTGTTCAACCCATCACATTTTTCCTTGGTCATTTCTTTGTGAACTTTGTCATCGTTTGCTGGGTTACCTGAAAGAAATTAAACTAGATTGACATTGCCTCTTCTAGGTTAATAGAAACTTGACTACAGATATTTTTGTGCTTATGGTTTTTTAAGGATCATGTTTCATGATTGTTTAAATGGACTTGTGCAACAGCTTCTGTTTTGATAGCCTGCAGTTACATTTGTCTATTTCTGCTTTATTTCTTCTATATGGTATCTTTTTAACTTAAGCTGTTCATTTTGGCTGCTTGAAAAAATCAGATTGTGTTGGTGATGTAACCTTTTATACTTGGTGAAGGTGACTCACTGTTGTTTTTTTTACCTCTGGATATTGTCTTGTTTCACAAGTGGGGCATTTTTTATTTTTTTTTAAATTAATCTCAATTGGATATGTTTTCCCAGTAGAGAGAATGAGAGCAGTAATTTAAAATTGTGTGTGTGCTTTCAGGACCAAACACTATTCAATTGAATATTCTCTTATTTCTCGAAGTACTTACAACTTCAGACTTTATGTTATCTTCTACAGTGGCAAGTAACTAGACTGTGGATGTAGTCTCTGTACACAGAAAATTATAGGTGGTTGAAATCAGGGTATTTCACCAAAAATGTTAATTGTCCTTATTTCTTATATTGAGTGAAAAGATAATTTGCACAATTTCTGGATGTCCACTGTGTAGGAATTCTGTTTGAATGCAGCATCTCATTACTTGTATGAAGTAAAAATGTCAACAAACGAAACACTGATTATCAGAAAAGATTGTCCCTGGTGAAATGCAGCTAAATTTGCCAGATTTTATTACAAGACATTATAAATTAAATAACAGACTTTAGTATAGAGCTGCCTATAAGATTCTACATGGATGCTAACCAGATGGTTTCTACAGAGCAGCAAGAAGTTAATGGTTCAAAAACAAAACTAGTTTTGTTTTTATGTTTGCATTGTGCAATTGAAATTTTTTAATTGGAAACAAGGTCAAGGTCACTTGGAAAGGGAATTGCTGTCAAATCTTATTTTAAGACAGCATCTTAAATCAAAAGCATTAGTATAGTATTCCATTCTTCTGTGTAGTAGTTTTTTTTTCAGAATTTAATGCTTAACATTGTAACTAAAAGTCTGTTATCTTAAGCGACGTATCTAACTTCTCAGATACAGTATTTGAAAATCCCATCTGTCTTAAAGTTTTGATTTGACAAACTAGTACTCCCTTTTCAATATGCATACAATCCTAAGTAGGATTAAGTACATAATTTTCTTTCCAAGAATGGATTGCAATGTTATGAGAAGTGAATTTAGATTTAATTTTGACTTGAAGTGCCTTGTCATTTGGGGGAGAAAAGTTTATATTTTCAGAGAGTTTGTAAATTCAGAAGTAACAAATACGATTTAGCCAGGTAAAGTAACCATTTTGTGTAAAGAATGGGTAGTAGAAGCAAAGTCATCTTCTGGTGTAGGTTTTTCTGCCTAGCTACGAGGGGACACTCATCTCATTTCAAAGCAATGAGCTCACCAGTGAAGCACCACAAGGATATGCGGGTAGGGTGTGCAACCTATTAAACATAAATGATCTAAATAAGACAGTAAATTGGTGGCATAATCATTGATAATTATTGGTTAGACAAAGTTATCCGATATGGCAAAAATGAAGACTTATTCTGAAGAACTACAAAAATTCTCAAGGCAGGCAGATGAAAAGACGTATAGTGAAGTATAAAGGTAATGTGTGGCAAAAACCATGTTAGGTTTATTTATATAATGATGGGGTATGAGCTGACCAGTCAGTAATGAAATACTGGGCTTATAATACATAGTTCTATGAAAACAACGCTTGGTGTTCACTGGTGGTTAGAAGAGCATGCTAAAAACTACTAGAAAAGAAATAGAGAACAGAATAATGAATGTTGGCCTGTTATTTAAACTCATTATATGATTGTGGTTTTAATTTTATGCACAGTTCTTGTTCCCTTGCCTCTAAAAGGAGAAGACCTGGTACAAGTAAAGACAGAGGAGTAAAGCTTTGTGGCTTCTATAATTTCCAGCTGAGTGATGCCCCTACTTCACTTCTGCCCTTCTTTGCATTCCTCTTCTGTTCTGCTTCTCGTATTTCTCNGGGGGGGGGGGGGGAAGAAAAAGTTACTTATTTTATTTGTAATAAATTCTTATGTCAGATGTATTCATCCTTAGTGTCCTAAGGTATAACTACCATGTCAAACAAAGAAATAGTTTGTCAAAGGAAATAAAAATCCTGTAGGGCTTTATCAGGCCACTCCAATACTGCCAGCTGCTGAATAATTAAGAAAAGAAAAAAAAACATCTGTGGCTCAGATTGATTTTCAATTTATTGTGTCATAGTATTGCCACTGAGTCTCAAGGTCTAGACTCATATTTTGTTAACAAGGCAAAGGCTATGCAAATATATTCCAAGTATCAATAGCACCAGGGCTGTCAAAGCAACAATTATGCACAATCTTGCGCAAGCTTTCTCCATGAATAGGGCACTTTAGAGTGCCGGAATTTATGATGTGGAAAAGTATTGTGCAATTTTGCTTTGTTAGCTACAGAAAATTTAACAATAGTTTCATTTATTATTTGGTTCTGCAGGGAGGAAAGAGATGCTTTTTACATGCTGGATGTCTGTGTTTTTAAAACAGTCTTACAAAATGCAAATCAAATTGTGATAGTAATTTTAAAACAATTGAATGTGTGGGTTGTAGGTAGGAGTAGCCTTTTGACAGTTTATTGTGTATTGCATCAGTGTACATTCTGTTAACTTCAAGTTCATGTTTTATATCCAGATAAATATGTCAATAAAATAAACCTTTTATTCAGCTAATGAATGAATGCCATTGGAAGTTGGATAGCTATATTCTAATCTTGGAATAGACTTGACTACAAGACTCTTCTGCACTTTCTTCATAATCCTTTGTTTATGAAGAGATTACTATGTATTTCTGAAATTATGCGTTTAGAGGAGAAAGCGCTGGACATTGAAATGATTTAAATTTCTTTTCTAGAAAAATAATTTACTTGATCTGAGATTGTTATGTGTAAAAATTCCTTCTTCATTAATATCCATATTATGCAGAGATTAGTTAATTGCTATTTAGGTAAGGTAGAAACATATTCAGACAGCACAAACCAAAATGTAGCAAGGAGGGAAAGCAGCTAGCAGAGAAAGTACACTGTTTTGTTTATTTGACATACAGGAGAAACAAGTTCTTTTATGGTTTCACGTATGGTATTTTGGTCATTACACAAAGCTGATCACAAGTGATCAGTAATAGATCAATAAATCTGATTGAATGATAAATCTGTTTATGTGCCTTGCTCCCAGTCTGAAACCCTGAATATAATTTCAGGTTCCTCTGGGATCGAGTGTTAACACTGGGGGAAAAGATGCTGTGATCTGCTCATTCCATGCATGTTTAAAAAATGTATCTGCACTTAAGATCACGGGCTGAAAGATGTTCATACGCAGCTGTTATGTTTCTGATGTCAATTTGTACTTCTCAACTTGCTGATGTATATCCAGAATTTCTTTCTGTATTCTACAGGATTTTGATACCTAAATTAAACAGAACTTTTCTTCCTTCTAAGGCCAGTGGCAACATCTCTTTTGAGTTCAATGAAGCACCATTTTGTCTTTAATGAAAGTATGAATTTATACATGCATCGGTGGGGAATGGAGAGGAACTTTTATAAAGATTATCTTTTAAGATGCCAGTATAGAAGGAATAAGAAAATAATACGTAAGATTTATCAACTCTAAGGAAAGTTGCTTTACTGCCTTTTCTTGCAGTGAAAAATAATTTTAGAAATAGAACTTGAATAATGATATGAACATTTGCCCTTAAAAAATGATCATGCAAACTCTCAATAGCAGTGGTACAAGACCATCAAAAGTTCTTGCAGTAATTGTTACAGTGCTAGTAGTTATTAGGAAAGCTTAAATAACAGGAAGATTGATGATGTATGTGATTTATAGATACTGGAGCTGATGGGGCGATGTGACTTCATTGGCTGTGGAAATTACTGTGTTAAGTCTCTTCTTGCTTCAGAACTGTGCTGTCTGCCTGTCTGCTTCCACTTGTGAGTGAATGGAGATAGAACCACGATGGCTTGTGCTCGTAAAACCAAAACCATCCTGAAATGCTGCACTGGGGCACACCTACATCAGCAGAGACTCCAGTGATTCTCAATTTTTTGTAATTATTCCTCTCATCTCTTTGATTTCCATGATCATGGAAAATGAGCATTTTTGAAAGGCATCTGGTGGGTTTGCTACCTGATGTGCTGGTTTGCCCAGCATGTTGTTCCCTGCTCTGTCGTCTTCATTAGTGCTGCACTGGGTTCCCTGGAGGTTGTGGGAGGACAACAGGAGAGGGAGTGCAAGCCAGTACAACGAGAGCCAGAAGCACAAAGGAAACTGGTCGACTTTAAAGTTAAAATCAGTGTTAATAAACCTGAGGGTTGCAAAGAAAGCTTAGTTGACCTGAGATGATGATGCAGGTATTCAACTGTTCTCGCGTTATGTCCACTGAACCTAGACTGTCCTATCGCCGTGACTGCTAACCTAACATAGATCTCAAACCAAAATCCCCAGATAGGGCAATGTAAAGTCAGAGAAATATTTATGATTCTTCTGATGGATAGCGTGTTGTCCTTTGAGCTGTCAGGTCTCATGAATGAAAAACAAATCATTCTAATAGCTTAGTTTTCTTGGCACATCTGAATGATGACAGCATATTACATATTTTACACATATTGTGGAATAAAGGTGGCATACATAACAATGTTACGTATTTTATAACAAAGACTTTAACTCTGCCTAGCTGCAAATTGCATAAAATAATATAATTTGCTCTTATTACTCAACAAGTCTTTTGTGTTACTTAGGAAACTTAGAAATACATTTTCTCAAATTTTGGTGAGGGATATAATTTTGAAAATTGCCTCAATAATCACTAGTCTTATCCTATTAGTCTTCCATCTGCCCAGAAAGAACTGGCCTCCTTTATCTGTAATTTAGCCAGAGAGGAACCTTGTTCACTAGGAACTTAAATTTTCATATTTGTTTTTGATTGGATTGAACATACCTGCTATGAAAGATGTCTAGTATGATAAGATTTCTATTTCTGATATATTCTATGGAAATGATCTTTGATATTTGTGGTTTTGATTAAGTAATTATATCTTTTCCTTTAATTGGAACAGTGTTTATAGTTCCTTCAATTTAGAACAGTAGTTTTTACTAAAATTGTGTTTGTGTTGGTGGACAGAATTTATATAAAAGTAAAAATTAACATTAGAATAATGAACAATCTTTTTTGAGGCATCCTGAAATTTCTTATAGGCATGCTTTAGAGGTTGTTAGAAACAGGGTTTGGTGCTTGGAATCAATGAGACATGAGGAGCAAAGGACAGCATCATTTTACGGAATCTGTAGCAGACTAAGAAGGAGAGGAAGTTTTGCTGGAATCCGCAGGAGAACAATTAAAGCAGGAAATAACTACTGCCTAAGGGTTTGTGTGTGAGAGAGAGAGAAGACAGGCAATTGACAAGAGGAGACAGAGAAAGGCAAGCATTTTCATCTTTGGGGTAGTTGTTCTGAGACCTTGAGATGTTCAGTGTTCTACAGGATAATACAAAATGGGGGTTTTGTTGGGGTTTTTTTGGTATGGTGTCTTCAAGTTATATGGAAAGAAGTAGTTAACTTTTTAGAATGTATGCGTACCTTTTAAGTGTTCCCTACTCTGAAGTGGAAGTACATAGCACATAAATGTTTACCAAGTCATAAGTACTTTAAATGACATTTCTGTTATCTTAACATGCAGAATAAAAATATTATAGCCCTGAAAATATGAGCTTACTTGGTTCTCTGGAAATTGCTTTTCACCTACGCTTCTTTTCAGGTCTTTGTTAACCAGTGGCTGAGATTTGGTTTTGTAATTTTGTAGCATGAAACTCAGTCTGGACAGAACTGTCAGTTCTCAAATTAATATATGGACTTTTTTCCAGAGCTATAACTGATTTCTTATAAATCTAGGAATGTAATGACAAGGTTTGTTTATAAGTTGATGTTACAACTTTTATTTTTTTTTTCTTTACAATTTTTTTGCAGAATATTCAGATACATTTTTTGAGAGGGGTGTTGGAGCAGTGATGCTCATAGGTAGGATGCTGAGGGTTCCAGGAATTTATGACTGGAGTACTTTGTGGTTTGCTTCTCAGTGTGCCTGGCCCAGTACAGCTGTGAGTGTAAGTCACAGCCGCTGAGTGACCTAGGTGAAGTGAGTCAATGACATCAAACCGGGTCTGTACCAGTATCCTCATTACAGCTGGTGCTAATTGGCACCCCTGTTGGCAGTCTCTGTGGAGTTACTAAATCAAACAAAGCTCCAATTGGTCTCCTTGTTTGATGTGCACAGGCAAGAGTTAGCTGAAAAACTGTTTTTTCCACTTCTCTGAAAGAAGCCGTTTATTTTGGTTAAGTAGAAGGTAGTTTTCACTGTTGACAAAGGACCATCGCTTCCTGACTTTGTATGTATTCATACATAGAATTTGTAAGGGGAGCAGTGTTGAAAGATCAAGAGCAAGTATTGTTATGTACACATAAAAAAATGCTGAAGCACCAGGAAAGCATATTCGTACTTTTCTGTGAAATTACTTGAATGATTGATGTCACAGCAACCTCTGTGACAAGAGAGAGAAACTAGATAAGGGAAAAGATTTTCTCTGTTTATTTTGTAGAAGCTATATTCATACTTTACTTTTTTTCCTGTAGACATCCGTCTTAGCTAGGTAAATTAAAAAAGAAATATTTTTATAAAGTGTTGTAGAATACCAGAGGTTAACTGAAAGCAGAAGAGCCTGAAATACATTAGGAGACTTTGAACTTTCTCATTCTGCCCTTTCATATAATTGAGAAGTGTGGATCCAATGCTGTCTATCAGAATTACTATGCTATGTGTCATAGTATAATATAATAAAATACTGTGTTATGACCTGAGCAAAGGATCCAAAACCCAAAGTTCTGTGTTATTTTCCAACTGTAGCAAACAGTGCAAGAATTCTGCAAGCTCTTGAGGTTGTCATGCAATAAAATCTATTAAGGCCCCAAGAACATATGTAGCAGCTGAAATAACTTTTTATTATTTTTAAAATTGGCTAGGTTGTCTGTGTTGCCAGTGTTCTTTTAAAATCTTGAATACTTTTTTCTTGGAAAATGTCAATTAATATAGAGGGAGAGAGCGTGTTGAATATTTTGAGAAGTTAGTGGTTATTTGACTGCAGCAGTTGGAATTTATCAAAAATTACCATGCTATTACCACACACACACACAAGCCAAATGAGAGCTAAACATATGACAGGTACTATCTGCTTTTTTATGTCCTCAGACCATAATATCTGAAATTGTCTTAGCTTTCTACATAGGTATCTTCAAGTCATTCAGTATTAAACCTTTCAAATCTCACTTCTCCATTTATATGAGAGGGGCTAAATGCTCTTCATAGTTGTTTTATGTTTCTAAAATACTCTGAATATGTAAAGTGCTGTTCAAGTATTAAGTTTAAATGCTTTTCTTAAGTAAGACAATTGGATCTAGTTGGATTGTAACCTTCAAATATCACCTAAAATGATTCAAATGCTCTATATGTGACCCTTTGTAGTTTCAACAGCTTTTGATGGTATCCCCAAGACCCACCTAAAACCCTCGTTCCGCCTTGATCTGTAGTGTTTTGATTTGCTCTCTCTTATCAAGCTTTTTTGAACTATAAGCTTGACTGTTTTATTTGGTATTTAGGGATGTTCCCTGGTTTAACTTTCCTGCTTTCCACCAAGTGCTGTTTTTGCAATATATTAAGACAGAAAGGGTAATAGACAGATTTTCACACTAGATAAGTACGGTCACGGAACATAAAACTTCTAATGCCCAAAGAAAACATTAGAACGCTGAAAAAGAAAGCAAAAAGAATTTCTGCATACCTGGGGAAAGCAGAAGGCATGTAACTGTGGGAAATAAACATTTTTAGCGTAGGGTACATAGCTTTTATTATTTATAAGAGGTTATTCTGGAAACAGGATTTACAGATGATGTAAACAAAAATCTGAAGGCAGAAGGAATTGAGGCTAAATTAAGCATTTTTAGTGAAAATCATGTGTGCAATAATTATTTCAACATAGGTGTAAAGAATAGTAGACAAGGGAAGAGTTTTATTGAGTTCTAATAAATGTTTCTGAATGCTTGGTAAAATATTTTTCTTTAAATAAGTGTGTTATGCTCATAATCTAATAGATCAGTCCTCATTATTGCTATCATCATCGTTACTATCCTGTCGAAAAAAAGAGTTGGTATTTGTATTTCTTTTCATAAGGTAATAAATCTTTCCTAGGTGTGTACTTGATTTGATTAACTGAAATGTACACGATACCCAAGATGCATAAAATTGTTTCTTCTAGCCCATAAAGAAACAGGAATTCAGAGAACTGGCCTGAATATTTTAATATAGTCATTATGACCTCATGAAATGCATCTATTTTTACTAAAGATTTATATTCACCAAGACACCTATATCCACTATTGATACACAAAATGCCGTGTATAACAAACAGGTTATATACAGAGGCTATAATTTCACACAGCTGAAAGGCTGACATCAAAATGTCAACCTAATTCTTTTTCCATCGTTTTTTTTTATTTGCAAATTCTAAGCCATTTTCCAGTTGAAGTATCTCTCTACCAAAGAGTATATTCCAACTTACATCAAATCCACTTTTTTTTTAATTACTTTTTCCTAATCACAGAGGGTTGGCAGACCACAAATCAAAGGCCACTGTCCCAAACATCTTAGCCATCTGCATGCTTATGACTTGTTTAAAGAAATATAACCAAATTTCTAGTGAGTTATAAATATGGTTCAAAATGCTTTTTCAGATTGGTTGGTAGCACAGTATGACGGTAGTTCATAGAATCATAGAATGGTCCAGGCCATGGATTGCTGTCCACTGGGGGAACTAGGTGATGACAATTTAGAATTTTTTCCAGATCTCATTTATTTTCATCTCCCTCATACAGAATAGTAAAGTTCATTTGTTTGCACAAGTTTTAAAGTTAGAAACACTGCCCAGTTGGACAAAATGACAGATTTTCAAGAAAATTCCTCTCATATTGAGGGGATATACAATCTCAAAGCTATAACTTTATAGCTTAAATTGTTTTAAATACGTTAAGGGAATCTTTGTGCTTTTCAGGAACTGTCAGTTCTTATTAAGCTGAATAGTTGAATTTAATTATGTGCTGGACAGTAATCAGTTCAGAAATGCATATGTGTGATCATGATATCCCTCATGAAATCTGTTCATTCAAGGTATTTCCCAGGTTTTATGCTATGTTAAGTAAGTTGATTTGTTCTGCTCTAATGAGTATACCATTGTGTAACTAAATGTTCTTCCATATGGTTGCCTTCATAACCTCTTCCTTTTAATGGAGCTTCCCCCAACTCCCTGTAGCATTTTCTCACTTCAATTGGATGGGTGCAGAAAAGGTTCTGATTCCCTGTTCATATTCTATTTTAGAACTGGAGCCACTGGAGTTGACTAAATTATGTCATAGTGCCAGTTGTCTTGATGTTAAACTGACTTGAAAGAAGGATTAGATTTAAGCTGGTATTTTGAAAACTTGTTTGGTTTTTGGGTTTGGGGGATTTATTTTTTTTTTTTCCCAAAATTACCATAATGGTGAAGCGTCAAAAGATACATGGGCAGCTGTCCTTTTGCAGACGAAACAGTTAAAGGAGTTGCTCTCTGTTTCCATTTACTGCTGCCCATGTAACTTAGACAAAATTATGTGAGTTAACCTAGTGGACCATGTAGTAATTTGAATGCTAATCCGTGGTGCTGATGGGCAGTTATCCCAACCATCATCAAAACTCAGCTGTGGCGGCAGTAGCTTCTTGTTAGGGGCAGAAATAGATTGTGTTTTGCAGGTACTGCTTAAAAATGCAGCAATGCGGTGATTAATCTTTTTAGATCTTGGTGAAATTCATTGAGATTTTGACAGATAGATAAAATAAAGTGTTTAATTGCAGGTCACCTTCTATATCAACAAGAAGCGCTTACCTTGGTGGTCAGGGCATTCCCGTTGGATGTGGAAGGTGTCCCTTTCAGTTCCTGCATGTTGAAAAAATGAAGTGTTAGTCAAGTTTCCATTTCCTTGAGATCAAGCAGGAAGGGAGTGAAGAGTTAAAGAAGCTGAAGTAGCCACTGATTGGGTGGGTTGGGGTAGCTTTCAATGTTGTCATATGAGAAGTACTTAAACTATTACTTTGGGAACAGCCCTAGTGCTTCAGAGACAAGTGAGCACTAATTCCTGCCATACAAGGGGAAGACACTGCAGTGTTACACTTAAAAATGAGGATGTTTATCTCTGTTTTTCTTGCAGGAAACATATTCAAGCTCTACTAGGACAGTTCAGCCAGTCAGAGGCTTTGTTAATCTCCTCTGGAGTTGAGCCAGGGACTCTAGATGGAGTCCTCTTGGATGCTGGCTGTTCTTCTATGCAATTTGATACACCTGAAAGAGGTTTTTCCCTCCAGAAGGATGGACCTTTGGACATGCGGATGGATGGTGACAGGTATCTGGTAATAAAATATTTCTCCTTGAAACTCAAAGACTGTGTGCTTAGCGACCCCTATGCGTTTCATTTCCCCTAAAATTGAAGAATTCTCATCGTCAAACCACATCTAAGTTGGCATGACTCTACTGTCTTTCTTTTGCCACAAAGTTCTTTTCAGTTTTAATACTTAGAACTCTGGTTATCATATTTTCCTCCTTTGAAATAAGCGGAAGGTTCCAGTGATGAGTAATTAAACCACTAACATTTTTGTTAACTGTACCATTAAAATTTTACATTTTTGGAGTATATGGTATACAGTTACAGGGGCATCTTGCCTTCAGAGGCCTCTCTTCTCCCTGTTATTTCCATGGTTTCTCAGACTACTTGATCTATAGGCTCACAGTCCCTTACTGCAGTCCCTTTCCTTTTCTGCCACACTTACTATTTGTGGAACCTTCACTTGAGCACGTTCAGTTGCTCCCTCAGGAAAGGAGCAACTTCCCTCTTTTCTGCAACGGCCATCTGACCCAGTTACTTGTCTCTAAAAGGAACATAATATAAAATAAATAAATAAAATCCTGTCCACGATGTCTGCCAATTGAAATCAGATAGCAACATTGCTTTTAACATGCCAGTATAATGTTGTTTTACATGCCCACAGATTTATTCTAAGCTTTCCTTAGCAATATTATAAGCTTCCTTTCATGTTGTGTAGGAGGCACATCAGGCTTACTTAATTGTCAAATTAAGGATTACTAAATAAGTCACGTCTATTTAAATTATTAGAGTTGGTGTTTAGTACATTCAAGAGCATGAAAATCAATGGTGGAATGATAATTTCTATTTATGTAGCAATTTTCATCTTCAAACAACCTAATACATATCTGTAGTATTGTGCTTTTTACACGAACGACCAAAGATCTCTGTTGTATAGATGATGGCAGTAATTGCATAATGCATTACTGAGAGAATGAAAATATTTGCTTTGGTTTTTGATGAACTTGTTGTCTTAAGAAATGTCATTTGATCTTTCATTGCTCACATAGAGATGATGGGAAGCCTCAGTTTCTAAGGAATTACCTTAACACATTGATGTTGTCTTAACGCAGCAAATTTCATGATAATTGCTTTTTCCAGTTTTATGTAAAAAGCTCACATGATCCTTCTGGGATTCAGCCTTCAAATTTCAAGAATCTGAACTCCAGGCTTGTTTTTGCATCATGAGAATACATACGTGGAACAGGAGCATAAGAACAAAGGATACCTGTGGCATAACAAAAGCCTTACACTACAGTTGTTGCTATGATACTACTTGCCTCTGATTTCTAAGTTTTGTTATCTTTTGTAAGATACTGCAGGAGTGTAATAAATGCCTGAACAATATTCTCCACATTCATGTCTTTATAGAAGAGAATTTATTAAGTAGGTTGTATGTTTTCTCTGATTAGTAAACCCATAGTTGATGTTTATAAAATAACCTGAACTGTTTGAATAGTGAAGTGACAGAGATTTTAAAAAAATAAATGTTTTGTTTGTACTATTCATATTCTAATTCCTGTCATTTGTAATATTATGTCATTTCTGTTCTCTCGAAACAGTATTTGTATATAAATTCTTATGCCTTTTAGTGAAAAGTAAAGTTAAATTATTTTCATGAGTAATTGTTTTCATGGACGGAGATGTGAAAGAAAGGATCCTTGAGATCAGTTCTGACTAGAAAACAGCATATAATGCAAGATGACTAAAATGAACCCATAAGGAGCAAGTTTATATTCTAAGGCTGTCGAAATGAAAAGTCACACAGTGTATCCATTTTAACATGATACTGAAATTTATTTATTCTTGTCAACTCATTAAGCATAGTTCATGATAATACTTGGAAGTTTCAGCTGTTCTAATTGATGTTAAGGAGAAAACTCCATTTAAAGTAGCAAGAAAAAGCATTTAAAAGGTGCAAGCTATATCTGTTTTCATGGGGTTGCTCTCTCTTATTTGAAAACCTCAAAGGCACTTGTATGCAGTGTGTGTGTTTGACTTTATGTCTCAATGCTATGAAGCTTCACCTCTTGTCAATGAAAACTGACGTCAGTGAACTAATTGGCTCTTCTTGTGCGTAGGTACCCTGACATGCCCACTGCTGCTGATGTTGTGAATGCTTTAGATCAACAGGCGCTTGCGTCCATCCTGAGAACATACGGGGAGGAGAGGCACGCCAAGAAAATTGCTTCAGCCATCGTTCAGGCACGCAGCATATACCCCATCACCAGAACTCAGCAGCTTGCAAGCATTGTTGCAGGTACCCTCATTAATTCTTCACAGTGGCTGAGGAGAAAAAATATTAATCCCCAAAGTCCCAGAGGGATCTATTTGTACTTGAAATCATGCAGGATCTAATCCTGCCTATTCTGCTCTGATGTCAGCTCTCTTTTTTTTTCTTTTTTTTTAAGCTCCCACTTTTTATGTTGTAGTTTGATGATTAGTTTAATAATAGATTTTACATGAAGTGATTTATCATTTTGCCAACCAAGTTCAAGCACAGAATGACAGCAGCCTAGGGAATTCTTTATCCCAGCTATTGATAAGCCCTCAAATATCAGAAACGTCATATACCTCTCTTAGTTTTAAATTTCTACTTTTTAGTATTTTGAGGGGAAGTACCATGGCAGTTTCCAATTATGAATGAAATAAGGTTATTTCTGTCTGCTTAAAGAACCAGGAAGCAAAAAGTAAAGCAATATATTGCTTGCTTCACCTTGTGAATGCCAACTAGATCAGCCTGAAGGGACTATTGAAACACTTCATCTTACTTGTTCTTCACTATAAACAACTTGAACAAAATGTAGTTAGGCAGGAACTGTGCTCACATCAAGAACCTTCATGTTTGTGTTCTCAAGTGAAAATTTTCAAGGAAAAATTTAAGACACAAATCCCATTCATTAACACTATAATATGTACTGTTGGGATATTTTTTTTTTTCAACCAAGAAGTGAAAATTACTGGGTCTTGTCTCAAGTCTAAACTGCTGACTCCTTTGAATATAGACCTTTAAAACAGCTATCCAAATTTAACATTTGCTAAGGAATATTTGTAAAAGTATTATGTGTATCCTAAAAAAATTTAAATTTAAAATTTAAATTTAAACAATTTAAAAAAATTGTTTTCATAAAAATTTTTATTGCTTAAACTGGAAGTTTAAGGGGCTTACTTTTAATGACTAAAAAACAAATTAAAAGGTTTGGATTTTTATAAGTCAGGATACCTGAGCAAAATGTCCAGTCAACCGAGGCCCAAAGTTTAGCTGATGTGATTAAATGACCTGAAGACACTGCTTGCTGTTGTAAGCTGCTGCTGTAAATATAGTGAATGTGAGGAACAAACAAGCTCAAAAAAACAAAGAGATAAAACACTACTAGTCTTTTATAAAACTTGAAGTTACGTTTTTAATGTAGTTATTGTCATCAATATTATGAACTAATAATTTACTTTTTGTCACATGATCTCATGCTTTTTGAAAAACTGTAGCTTCAGACTGCATACCATTATTGAGACTGAAGCAACCATATTGCTATGCTAAAGATGTAATCTGTTACAGGCTGTAAACAAGCAACTCAGTAACTCCTGAAATAATCTTGTGCACTAGCTCGAATTAAGAAAATGAAAATACTAATGCATAAGCAACAGTGATCGAAGATCCTTTCGTGTTTAATGTGTTGCATGTGAGTCATCACTTAGTGGTCACTTTCTGTGACAACGAGAAGGATTTTTTGTTCTCACTTCAATCTCTTTGCTGTATTTGGAGAGCAGCTTGATACGTGAATCAGGTATGCATCAGATAGTATACCTTCCAAAGACAGTGAATCCAGCACATTTCTGTCAAGACAGTAAATATGTATGTTTTGTGTGCCTTTTTTTTGTTTTAAGTATGCAAGAAGTTAAAACAATTTTAGGACAGTTTCTCTGATCCCTGTTTGGATAGAACTTCTTCCAATTTTAATTTGATTCTTCCAGTAAAGGAGCACAATGGTAGATCCCACTATTTTTTAAACTTATTATACCTTAGGAAAATTCCTGTTAACTATAATGTATTTTGTTTAATTTATCATCTATCATCAATATATATTCTTATGCAAAATGATATCCATGAAGTTATTGAGATAAGCCAGAGCTAAAGTGCCAGAGACCACAGCTACTGGATCCTTTTGATGGCACAGCACAAAAAACCCTCTGACTAATTCAGGACTCACCAGATTAAAATCTATGACCTATTAGTTAAATGTCACATCCTTAAAAAAATAAATATTAATTAGAATAATAAAATCTTGCATTTTAGATTTTGCAGGCTCTGTATGAGCATGATTATCACTCCAGAACAGGATGAATTTTTTTGTCTAGTATAGGAGCCAGAAAGCAAGCAAAAAATCTAGGCAATGAGGCTGGATGTTTATGTCTGTCTATCTACTGGTGTCAGTATCTGAGAATTCATGTATAGTCCATATTTCTTTCACATATTATAGATTACTATGGCTTCACATTTTCTAGAACTCCCAAGTTTTGTGTTAAGGTCCAGCTGATAACCAGAATTGCAGTGAATCTATATCTGGACTAGCCTGAAATTAAAAAATTTCATTTCTATTTGTAGAATTCTGGTCTTTTCTACCACCCCCAAAAAGGTTAGAGTGTGTATGGCTGTTGCTAATTTATTGGGAAATAAGAGTGAAGGATGTAATTAAAAAACAAACAAACAGAAAACCCATCTCCACAACAGTTACAGAACAATCAGACATTTTCTAAAATTTGTATTAGTAAGAGTTATCGTTATAAGGTACAGATGTAAAAAAAAATGAATAGATTTGTATGTCGTGATTGCCTATAACAGCTTGGAGCTAACTCAGGTATCCAAGTGATCGCTTACTCTCCTTTGTTCCAATTCAAGAAAATAATTCCTTCTCTTTCTTGACATAGAGCCTGAAAGTTATCTCTATATACTGTGCCAATAAATAAGGTCCTACCAAAAAAAGCTAAAAAAAGGTTTTGTTTTTCTACATGTTGTCTAAAAGGCTTCTGAGCCATTTAAATAAGGAGATCTCTGTGGGCTATGGAGACTGCAGTTTACATGGGGAAAAAGGAGGAGTTTTCTGTTTAGTCATGTGAACATCATCTCTTCTTGCAGCATAATCAAACTCCACTCACTGTTTATAATTTTCACACAGCTATCTGCAAAGATGAACGCTCTATAAATACTAAAGATCAGTAGTTCTCAACTGAAGGTCTCTGAATAGATGTGTGGAAGTCACTTAAGAAGTGCTTCTTGGTGACTTTTGCGGTGTCTCATTGAGTTTGTAAACAATAGGTTTCACTCTATGTGCAGGAAAACTGGTTTAAAATAGTGACATTTTTAGAATGTAATTTTAGTATGCTTTTTCCATACAACTGATGATCTATTTTTTTACTTTTACAAGGTAATATACCTTGTTATCTATTAGTTTTTGTACAAAGTTTAATTTTTCTCAGTGTTATTTAGATACATAATCTATTGACAGATCATTTTGAGATCATGTAATCATTTGGATTTAACTTGAAAGGAATTGATAATGAGATGTTAAAGAAATTTGAAGTTTAAAAAGAACTTTAATGGGTAAGGCCAGTCTCATTCAAATTGGTTCACATTTATAGACTTTAATTATCAGTTTGGAATTTATAATATTGCCTGAATTTCAGATGGGTGAGAATTAACACTGTACTGAGGGAGCCTAGACAAAAGGACATTCGTTGCGTCACAGAAACTTATTAAATGCAATGCTAATTCAACAGACGGATTCCTGCAAACAGGTGCACGATCTGAATTAATTTTTAAACTCTCCCACTCTCATACACTCTGGGGACTTTAATAGTTCATATTGACAGGCACAACACGTTGCTAATTTCATTCACAAGCGTGAAATTTTCAATACATTTCAACATGTGAATCTATTAGATTTTTAAAAGTATAAGTAGCATCAGGGCATCCCAAAACTAAAAATGATAATTTCTCTCACTGGGATTTCAAACCAGTCATCTAGCCAGAAGTGTGGTGGTTTTATGAATGAAATTCATTTTACAAGCTTCCCATACAGTTTTTTTTTACATTTTTGTACATTGTACAGCCTTTTACCAGGAAGCATTTTCTTTTGGTGTCATGGTAATTGTAGGGGGCTGGGTGAGAGATTTTGTGCCTTAGCAGAAAGCTCAAATAAGTTTTTATTTAACTATACCAGAGGAGTGAGGGTGGGGTAGGAAAATATTTCACCCCTTGAACATTGATCAAAATCTAGTGCCTTTACTAAAAAGATGAAGGCCACAACCACTACCACAGATTACATTTATTAGTTAATTCCAGTCTTTGAAGACAGACCAATTAAGTCCCTGAACATGGAAATGGTTTGATTTTGGTTTTAGTTTGGGGGGGCTTGGTTGCGTAAAGCTGCAAAGTGACTGCATTTCTTTTCCAGTTTCCTGGTATTCTGTACCATTATATATGACCTGCAGTGCTGTTTCTGCATGTTCAACCGAGGCACGTAAGGTTGTATTATACTTACAGAATATATCTGGGTTTTAATTTATTTTTCTTCAGTGTGTGATAAATTAATTCACAGAAATGTCACAGTTAATTATCATACAAGATTATTGTAGGAAGACACTGCACTTAACAACCATGGCAGGACAAATGGAAGAACCTTCCAAAGACCTGTTAGTGTCCTTGTCATGCTGGTAGCCTGAGTATCTCATTTTTTGTTTATCCAGTATTGCAATTGCAAAATATCATGTTCATGATGAGATTACTAAAAATCTGACCAGATATTAGCATGTCATGTCCATCAAAGCCCAGGTGTAAGAGATCAGGAAAGGAAGTCAAGAAACTGGCATAGCTAAGTCAAGACTTGCTGGTCAAACTCAAGGGCAAGAAAGAAATGCACAGGCAGTGGGAGCAGGGACAGGTATCCTGGAAAGAGTATAGGGACACTGCCCAGTTTTGTAGGGATGCGGTCAAGAAGGCCAAGGTGCAGCTGGAGCTGAACTTGGCAAGAGACGCAAAGAATAATAAGGTCCTGTGCAGCTATGTCAACCAGAAAAAGAATGTCAAAGAAAGCATAGCCCCTGATGAACATGACTGGCAAACTGGTAACAACAGATGGGGAGAAGGCTGAGGTACTCAACTTTTTTGCCTCTCTTCACTGGTAACCTGTCTTCCCACACCTCTTGAGTAGTTGGACCATAAGGCAGGCCTGGGGCAGCAAAGTCCCTCCCACTGTAAGAAAAGATCAGGTTTGTGACCACCTGAGGAACCTTGAAGTTACAAATGGGGAGACCTTACTGTGGCCTTTCAATACTATAGAAGGAGCTCATAAGAAAGATTGAGACAGACTTCTTAGTAAAGCCTGTAGTGATAGGACATAGGGTAATGGTTTTAAACTAAGGGTAGATTTAGACTAGATATAAGGAAGTAATTTTTTATGATTATGGTGTTGAAACACTGGCACAGGTTGTCCAGAGAGGTGGTAGATGCCTCATCCCTGGAAATATTCAAGGTGAGGTTGGACGAGGCTCTGAGCAACCTGAGCTAGTTGAATGTGTCCCTGCTCATTGCAGGGAGTTCGGACTAAATGTCTTTTAAAGCTCCCTTCCGGCCCAAACTATACTAATTCTATTCTATTTAGATTTTTTACAAAACCAGTTTTGAAGTAGATCTTTATATCATGCTTGTTCATTCAGATAAGTAAAAAATATTTTGATGGCATGAAAGGCAAATCTTCCAGTATTTTACTAAAATTCCAGTGAGGTTGACTGTGGAAATTTAAACAAAGGATCTCATTCTAGACTGTTTTTATGGTTAGGTCCCAGTCAAGAATCACACTCAGTTTTGTACCTAAATTATATGCTGTACTCTTGTGGGTTGGCTTCATTTTTATCTGTGATAGTTTTGGAAGCTGGAATACTCTTAGAATATCAGAAATGGATCTTCCCCAGAAAACCAGCAGTATTTTTAGAAAATACTTAGGCTGCTAAAATACTTAAGGCTGCAATACGTAGCCTGCTAAAATATGATAGTTAAAAAAGCTGGATCTGCTTTGGGAGGTGAACACCAGAGCTGGGTAGTTAACAGTCCAAAATTGAAAGTATAAAACTGATTCTCTTGAAGTCATAGCTGTAAATTTTTCAGCAAGCGGCAGGAGAAAGGAGGTATTGCAGTAAGACTGTAAAAGAACAATACAGGTAGAATTGAAAACATGCACCCTGTTTTCTAACCCACTAGCTTGTTGGTACCTGATATTTTGTCAGGGAACAGTGTTTTTTCATTCCAATTACCACTATTTTCAGCAAAGTGAACATGGCAGAGTGGGCTTAGGTTTGGAAGGAGGAAGGAGAGAGTGAGGTAGGTTTTCAATGGTTTTAAATGTAGACTTAGAAAAAGAGATTTGTTGTGTGTGATCTTTTACAAAACGGTATTTTCTTATTCAAGAGACCATGGCTTTTGTAATTCAGTTCAAAAGATACCCAGATATCTGATGTGTCAACGTCAAATTCCATTGAAGAAAAAGTCTATTATGATGGAAACCTGAGGCAGGTCTTAGGGAGAATATGAAGCTATGTTTATTTAGTCTCTTAGGGCATGCTATGAAAACATGCATGTCCTGTGATATTTTGGATACATTACATGCTGATTTTAAACCCTGCTGTTTCATTTAATAACTATGCAAGAGTTCTGAGCATGCTACTAGTCTTTGTAGTCTGTTTATTTTGCTCAGCACATCATTCCTATATCTTACACATTAAGAGACAATTTTCTTCACACACAAATGTCAGTCAATGGCTGTTTTAAGGATTCCATTATCAAAGAATCTATTTTTAGGTAAGTAAAGAAATATGGAAACAGATACTGTGCCAGGTGGTACAAGCTTAGTGTCGGTTTCTTGGGACATCTTACCTTCTGAGCTTTTGAGTTCTCCTTTTAGTTCAACTCTTTCATCAAAATAGTCTTTGTGACTCCTACAATGAGGATATGTATTCTCTTTATGATTTATAGAAAGTATAGAACATGGTGTTCTCAAAGACAGAAGTTATATTATCTAGCTAGTGTAACTTTTTCTACAGCTTTTAGGTGGTGGAGGAGCCTAGCTCCCGCAGGTTAAATCTATTTACTCTGTTTTGTGACACAGAGTTTAAAGGCACAAATTCCTGTGCAGTAGTTTGTGTTGGGAGAAGCTGATCCTGTTGCTGCTTTCCATCCTGAAGAATTCAGACTATAGGAACAGAAAACATCCAGGTTTCATCAGCTAATTTAGGCACTGTTAGCATTTGTGTCATAGGAGGTAGGGAATGTAGTTGAGAAAATCGAGTATGCAGAAACACAGACACGTCACATACATGATAATAACTTTGTTAATAATGATTGAATTTCTAATCCCATTATTGACCTCTCACTTTGCTAAACACCGATGATCACTTGTGTATTTGTGATGCTGAACACATATTTTCTGACATAAGTAAAATCTTGCCTTTAAAACTCTTAAGAATTCCACTAATAAATTATTTTGTGCCAACTTACTAGATGATGCTATCTCCGTTAAATTTTCTGTAATCACCTGTGTAAATGTGAATTACACAATGTGAATCAACTTGTTTCAGAGGTACCATGTTCGCATCTTTTAAGCCACTACATAGAATATCAATTACTTGATTATGAACTGCATTTACTTCAAACCCATTGCTTTATTATGTTGTAGTTTAGCACTGGCATGGAATCAGGGCATTTTAATACATACATACCAGCTGTATTGCCTTATCTCTAATGGTCCCTCCTGTTTGGAAAAATAATTCTTTCCAGTTATGCACTAGCATTATTCATTCCATTTATCTTCACCAGACTCCTGCGCTCACTTACGTAATAGATGGTAAGTTTACTCAGGCTTCACAGATCTTGCAAGACTCTTGCACTTTAGTCCCTTTGATCCATCAAGTCTGGCTTCTTTAGCTGTTTACTCTATACTTAGATAATAAAGATTCAAGCCTAAAATACATTAAATAATGATATATTAGAGTTTCTATCAAAATTTCAGTCTCTACAGAGACTTGTATAGCTCATAAGAATTTTGAAGAAAGGAAGAGGGGGTTTTGTGCATCTAGTAAAAATTACTTCGTGGTGATTTTTTGTGCAACAAGATCGTACAGAATCACAGAATTGCAGGGGTTGGAAAGGACCTTCGGAGATCATCTAGTCCAACCCCCTGCCAAAGCAGGTTCACCTGTAGCAGACTGGACAGGAACATATCCAGGCGGATTTTGAATACCTCCAGAGAAGATGAAAAAGCAACAGAGTCAGATTTATTGTCTAAAATTCTCAAGGTATTTTTGTGAAAATTTTTGAAGAAACACAGGTGTAGTGGTCAACAATTTGCATCCCCAAACAAGGATGCCTCTTTATTTAGATGTAGCTTTATGTAATTCATTGAAAGATACTTGTCACCAGGTACACATTGTCTTCATCCCATCTCTGGCTGTGAAGAAATGCATCATTATCTAGAAGCAGTTAAAAATGTGTGTACATTACATTTTTTTTTTCCTTAAAAGCATAAAATAAATCACCACAAATACTGAATTGACATTGTCCTACACCTTACAGCTCAGCGTAGTCATATCAAGACCATCTCCATTTTTTCCCTATTTTGGTTTCAGCCATCATTCTTCATTTTAATTTTGTGAAGCGTTTGAGGAAGGAATTTCTGTGAAAGATTCTAGGATAAAAAAACAACTTCCAGCCCCAAGCCAGATGAGTTTACTTTCAGATGAGCCAGGGTTTACTTTCAGAAATATGAATTCAAAGCAGGAAATAAAGATATATTATAAAGAAGGAAGCTGCCATTCAGGGTTCAGTTGTAAGTATGCTTTTCTTTAAAGTCATCGTGTATGAGTGGATTAATGTCAGGATAGCAATGTGGAAATAATAAGATATTAACATATACCTTTTAAAATTTGACAGGTGCTTTTCCAGCATCGGCACTGTATGCACGAAAAGACTTGCTTCAGAGACCTACGCATGTGGCTACCAAAACTTTCCAAGCCCTGCGCATATTTGTAAATGATGAGCTCCATGAACTCTTTATAGGGCTGAAGACAGCTGAGAAGTTTCTAAAGTCTGGGGGCCGCCTTGTAGCCCTCTCCTTTCATTCACTAGAAGATCGTATTATCAAACGTTTTCTTCATGGAATAGACATGACAGAAAAGTACAATCTTAGCTCAAGGCAGAAGATAAGACAAGCTCAGAAAAATGGCTCCAAAGAGGAAGATACACAAGAATTTTCCTGTGGAAAATCCAACTCAAGGTGGACTTTTATACAGAAAAAAGTTCTCACACCCCAGGCCAAGGATATTCAAACAAACCCAAGAGGAAGGTCTGCCAAGCTAAGAGCTGCTATTAAATGCTAAACCAAAATATATGATTATATAATTGTAAAATTTCCTTAAATTATGTTTTCCAAAAGGCTAATTGGACAAATAGTGTCAAACTGAAAAAATAAAATTAAGGCTGTTACAAAATATTTCTTTCTTACTTTTGTGCTTCTTTTTAATTAGCGGGTTGTGTAGATCAAAAGATAAAATAAAAGTAGATATGTGGGTGTCACTAATTATACAATAAAGATATCTTTTTAAAAAGAACTTCAAAACCAAAGTTTATAAAAATTACGGGTGTGATGTATTTACAGTATTTCCTTTAGATTAAATTCAGAACCCTTCCATTAATGTTCTAAATTCAGTAGCTGATTGATAGAGACATGTTTTCATGGGGGTGGATTTCACATAACTGAGTCAGATGGCTGGTTTAGTCTAGAGTAAGTTTAAACTAACCTAAGAATTAATGACATGTAAGTCTCTGTATCTCAATTGATTTGTTGCATGAATCCCCGTGGGACAAAAGCTAGATCTTAAATAAATTCCTATCAGCATCTGATGTTCTATCCAGGAATTTGTAAGTGGGCTTTTACCTTTTTTTAAAAAAAAAAAGTATACATTTACATCTGAGCAATTACCTGTTTATTAAATGTTTATGGATCCTAAATAATAAATAAAGGACCACTGTTTGCACTTGGACACTACAAGCAAGCAGTCAGAAGATTTTTACTTGATCATTTGGATTTCTTCTTGTGGTCCTAACTTCTGTGCATGGATTCAGTACAACTTTTATGTGTTAATGGAATTCTAATTAAACCATCAAAAAAGTGGTATTGTGGGTCTTATGAAGTATTCCCCTTTGCTGGTGATCATTTATTAAGAGGAGCTACTTGGTAAGTATTGAATTATTTTTATAAAAGGCCCACTGTAACACCAGTTTCCTATTTGGATGCTATACTAGGTAGTCAAACATGTAACAATTTATTTTTTAGTGAGTTAGTATGAATTGGGTTTAGCTTTGGGTTTATAATTTATCTGAAAAGATATTATTTTGTGGTCTTTGTATGTTAAAAATTATCAGAAAGTAGTGTAATTTTTTCAGCTTCTTTTGACCTCTGACTCATCTCTTCAGGAAAAAAAGTCCTTATTTCGATAATCAAATTGGTAGTGTGATTTCATTTGTGATGAACATGAAACTTGGCTGGTAGAATAAGAAAGGCAATTTCTGACTCTGAGTTAAATGAGTATTACACTAGCTTCTGAGAGAGAACTGACTGCATCATTCCAGACTTGACTTTCATCAAGCATCCTCTTTATGTTGGTGTAAATGATTACTTCACAGGAGTTTTTTGGGTCGTATTGACACAAACAAGTTGAAGTTTAGGTTCACTGTCTATAATATAGAGTCTGTTGAAATATAAGATTATTGTTTAATTTCATGGTAAAGCTAAGTCTTGTAATGTATTCTTAGGTATGCACAAGTTAACATCCATCTCTAATCTGAAATAACAGTCGAATGATGATGGACATTTCATACTTTTCTGCAATTTCAATATTTTTCCACTAGTTTCATTATACATGCTATTAAATATTAAATACAGCATTCCATTTCAAATAATATTACTTACTGTTGACATCTTAGAGACAACAGACTGTACCTTAAATAGACATTTTTTCATCCAAACATTAAATATAAATACCTAATGTTATTTTTAGCTAAGATTCCATACTGAATTGTACTCCAATTATAGGTTGGAAAAATTGCGCATCCAGCATAGGCTTAGAAGAGTTATAGTTCCATGCTGTGTGTTGTTCAGGAATACTCTTCAGGAAAAGAACATCCAGTTATATCAGAAGTTAAATATCAGTATTGCAGAAATTATATGAAAGCATTAAAATTCCTTATTTTTAAAACAGTGGTTAAAATCTACACTTTTCACATCTAATTTCAAAGGCACATTTTTTTTGTGACAGTTGAACTATTGTGTGTCAGTTTTTGTAAATACACTTACTCAGCTAGGGAAGGTAAGAGACTTCTCTTTACCTTTAGGTTGGAGCTGCACAGCCATGGCACTGCATCAGTCATTGAGCAGTTCTCTTTAGAAGATCTGTGTCTCTCCTCTCAGGGTCTCCTCACTTTCATCTTTAAACTTGTGGTATGGAGAGTCCTGGAATTTTAACCTCTGCTTGCCTGAAAAAGGAATTTTCTGGTTTTCCCTGAAAAACCTCTGTTTATATTTAGTCAATGTATTCTTGTATCTTTAAGCATTGAATTTTCATTTACGAGGTGAAGTTATGTGGAGGGTATTAGGTCTTTAGGTTCTTACCAGGACACGTGTCTACATAGCATATCTTAAATTTTCCTAATATGGTATATGTTATATGTTAGTAAAACCAAAAAATAATCAAAAGTGGTATTTATGAAGAAGATGGTATCTGGTGGAAAACTAGTCTCAGTGAAAATCAAATCATGCTGTCAAGATACAAATTGTTGATGCAAATTGTATATGATGTCTAAAAACTTGCCTGAGCAGCGTACACTTTAATACAGCCAAATGCAAGATTCCCTATCAAGAAAGAAAAAAGATTCTAGACCCTGTTTATGAGGACTATGGCAATACCACGGTGCTGTACATGATGGGAAGAGTAGAAATATCCAATATGTGGGATATTTGTAGAGAAGACCAAGTCATAGTTGTGGAGAGATGATGGTATTGCCAAACAATATATGCCTGCAGACCATATTGCAAAACTTTATATCTTTTCATGTTAATACTTCAGAAAGGTGAGGAAGAATTTTAAAGTGGATAAAAACCAGCTATGATACTATTGATAAACATTATAAACATGCTTTCTATTGAAATGATTAGAAAATATAATTTAATTAGTTAATCCAAGTGAATACAAAGAGTTGGTGTGCTGTCGAAAGTACCTACCTGCTGAAGAGATTTGCATAGAATAATTATTTGAAGACTAGACAGTGTTATCATGTGAATAAGCTTTTTATAGTAAAAATATAGTACTTTTAAAAGATACAAATTTAAAGCATGCGCACAATTAGTTGCCTTTATAGCCCATGAGGGCCTACCAAGAATTATTACTTCCCTATTGCTTCCTAAAGAAAAAGAATCAGTTTCATTGTTTCAGAATGCAAAGTCTTGATCATACTGTTTTCAAGAAATATAAGGAGCTAATATCGCTTTCTTTAAGTTTGGGGTTGGTTTTTTAAGCCAGTAATTTCTCAGTAGTATTTTATAGTCCCGTCTCCTGAGATTGCCACTTGACTTGGAAAAATCCCAGTCTGAAATGTCAGTTTTTGTAGAGATCTGTTGAAGCATTTGATAGATGGAAGTTGGAAGGCGGGGATTCCTAATGTACGAATGGGGAAAATAATTTGCTTCGGTAAAGACTATTAGCAAGTGTCCCTTCTAGTAGCAAGTATTGGATCAGATTTTTTGCATGCTGCTTTCTAGAGTAACATTTCTATGATTATTAATGATTCATATAATTTCTCTAAAATTACTCTTTGTATTGGAGAAGACACGGTATTAATTGGAGAGTTTGTGCTCCTAAATAGTCTAACAGCGCAATGAGGGAGGAAGCATGAGGGACTGTGCCCCGAGGAAGGTGACATGCAGGGGTGGGATGACTGCAATAAGCAGTCTTAGACGCAGATTGTTGGAGATTTTATTTGATTAATTTAAATTTTAAAATAACTTGGATATCAGCCTTGACTCATTGTTTGGAGTATCACTGTACAAGAGTACTGCTGAAAAATGAGATGAATTTGAATAAACAGATAAGTAATGAACTCATAAGCCAATTTGTTGCTGCCCATCTTACTTAACATCTTTACTGCTAGCAGGACTAATACAGGGGTTCAGACCTGCTTTTCTTGTGCCCCAAAATCTTTCCAGGAAGAGTCCTTCCGTAGGATTATGACCATTTATACCAGGATTACAAACACTGTTCAGTGGGGTGTGGGAGTTGGTCTTTATGTCCTTACATTCATTTTTTCGTATAGCAGTTCCTTAAAGCTAATCTGTAACTTAGAATAATATGCAATTATATTTTTAAGTCTTTCAGAAGTATAATGAAATGTGGAGGCCTTTTTACACCTGAGGTATATGGGAATTAAAGCAGGATTTTGTGGATTAATTAAGACTGCAGTGCTACAGTGAATCTTGCAAATAATTTAAATTAATGTAGAACAACTTTTTCCCTTCCCCTTTTCCCATCCCCTGAGGAAGAGAGATGAGAAAAATATGTTTAATTAAAAAGAAATAAGGAGTAAAGTTGAGAACCTTAGAAAAAAACCACAATTTATGATGAGGTTAAGCTGACATGCAATTTTAACAAAATTTCATATAGGTATATGCAGTATTCTGTTACTTTTCTGTTCATTGCCTAATTTTACCTGGTTGGGGATAAGCAGTAGCAGTGGGATACCTCAATCTCTGTACATGGATGCAGAGCATGGTTTCTCGTGCATAATCAAAGGTAATAGTAGGAAGGTATATATGCTTCTAAATCCAGCCCTGTATGTTTTTCCCTCTTGTCTCCTTTGCAGTTAGAATTGTGTTTACCTTTCTGAATCCTCTGTAAGCTTATCCCAGGGTGAATGAGAGGAAAGGGCTTTTCTTTTGCAGAAAACTGTAATACCTGTCCATCCAACTTTATCAAAATTAATGCTATTTAATACTTTTCTTTTTGACATATTTTACTGATGATATGCCATGTTTTTCAATATTGCTATTACATCACTGAGACAGGAGAAGGGGCAAATATTTGTTCATGGGAAATCTAAGCTAAAAAAAACAGAGCAAGTGATTGGTTGCCTGAATGTCTTATCATACTGACATAACTATGTTTATTAAAAAAAAACCAAACAAACCCACAAAACTTTTTCATTGTACCTTGATCTTTAGGCAAATTATATTTTTCCCTTATGCTTTTAAAGCCTAATTTGGTTGGTAGTAATAGTCAAAAACAAGCTGGAGGGTTTTTTTAAAACTATTTTTATGTTTGCAAATTTAAACTTGACACCTTGTTTATAGCTGTCTCTTTAAAGAGTAAAACTGGAGATACAGCTCCCTCTATCTGTCCTGGGAATACCTGTGCTGTGTGTTTTCGAAGTGCACCTGCAAATTATTATAGTAACACCATGTGTGTTGTCAACATAAAGATACAAGATAAAAACGTGGAGAACTTCTTTTACAGGTCAGTAGTTGTTTTAAATTATGCTAACTGAAATTTTAAAAGAACAAAGGATGAGTCATTTTCTTAACTGAAAATACTTCAATCAAGATACCTAATGCAAAAGACAGAAAAAAGCCCCTCGCACAGTAAGGTTCTCAAACAGATGATTTATTATTAGAATAAAATATATACATATAAAATTGTAGCTATTCTTTAGTGCCCATACAATTTTTACAGACATAACAGTGGCAAATGTACTTCATGTGTTTGTTGACATTCATTAAAGAAAACATTTTCTGTGCTGGTGGAAAAATCTGCATAAACAGTAAAACATTAGGGGATACGACAGATACTGGAATGAAAATAAATGATGTTATATAAATCACATCTTCGAATTCACACATGCGAGAATACCTGCCTAAAAACTTAGGGTTTAGTGTACTCCACTGTCATCTGTTCACATGCCGCGTTAGTTTGAGTCTGTGGATGTGATTCTGACAAATAAAATGTAATCTGCATTTGAGTTTTAGGTTGTCGAGGTTTATATTTGCACTGAATGTATACTAGAGCTCAGAGTAAGTTTGTACTAAGCTTGTGATGTTGTTAGCATTTTATATTAGCTGTAATTATACTAATAAAATTCACATAGCTACATAACATTAACAAGAGTATATCATAAGTTTCATACTATAAAAACAAAATTTTGAAGCATTGTGATATAACTTGTACACTAACATGTGTGGAAGCTTAATAATAACGTAGTGATCAACAATTCAGGCTAGAGAACCTTCTTTTTTATTTCAAACTGTATTTTAAACTCGTTCCTATGCACCTTTCCTGTAAATAGTATATTTTTCTCTTTCTAGTCAGAAGTGATTTCCTGCTTAAGAACATCTCTCATAGACTTTGCAAAGAACTGGAATAAGAAGTATTGACAGTCCCAGCTGATAAGCATCTAAAAATGATGATGATATAAAAACTGTTTTGTAATATAGTGGAAAACTTATATTCTCCAGAGTAATGACACGTGCGTGCCTGTTAATACCTGCCCAGTCTGAGAGCCTAATCTTGCCCCCTTTGCTACTTATGGGTATAGCTTTGTTATATGCACTATGTCTAAAATGTCCTATATCTCAAAGTCGGGGTAGAAATGGGAGTTGAAATCTTGGTAGGCAACGAGAGCTGATCGAGTGGAGGTGACTCCAGCAGGTGGTAGATGGGTCTCTGTGGAAGCAGAAAGGAATTGACACCCTGCGAAACAGGGTCCACCGAGTATGGGGCAGGAAGGGCCAACTGCCTGAGCTCCTGTGACAGTAACGGAATACAATAATGCCCAATTAACAAAGTTCTTCATGTGGAGGCAGGTCCACTGGTGTATGTTACGTTGCATTTCACAGTGGCTTAATAATGGTGGCAGTGGGTTTCAGAAGACTGAAGTTATGGAAGTAATAATAATAAATCATTGGACTTGAAGCTGGTATGTAATGTTTTTACTGTGTCTCTTGAGGAAGTCAGGAGGGTGATGGAAAAATTGAGAGGAAAGGGCAGTTAGTCTCTACTGTATCTGCCCTTATTAAAGGTAATAAAATGCTTGAAGTCATTTAAAAAACGTGGGATCAAGACATAAAATGCACACATACTGTAATTATCACGATTAATCAGTCTATTAAAAAGCTATCAGGTGATGTGAAATTATCAAACAGTTGATTAATTAAATGAGCTTGGCAGATACCCCACCATATAGTTGTATTGCACTTAATAGTATTCTAAAACCAAAGTAATTATGAGATGATTAGGCTTGTGTCACAGTAGCCCTCCCACCAGGACCCTGCCAATTTTTCCTGTGTGTGCCTTCGGTAAACACGGGAGCGTTGGGCTGCACCCCGTGCACCTGGGCAGGGCACTGCTGGAGCTGGTGCTGTGATGACTGATGTGGAGATGAACATCTGAGCCTTCCCTGAAAAATGTTACAATGGCTTACTTTTTAGAGCACTGACTTATTAGCTAATGCTTTATTAATAGAGCTCTAGTTATTTGGAAAACAACCTATTACAAGCTGAGTGTAGGGGGTATTTTCTGGTTGCTGCTTGAATTTGGAAACATTTTTTTCCCCGGGGCAAGCTCACTGTTGTTCTTTTAAAATTTAGTGAAACTTTTCTGGAACCATCGGTAGTCAATGTTTTTCTTTGAGACAAAAAATAATTAATGAATGAATTTGATTGGAGTGACCATTAGATCCAATTATATCCCAACGGGAACACAGTCCTCCATAAATACCACATTTCCCAATAGTTGAGTAATTCAGCTGCATATTAAAAATACTCTTTTGCAGTTTAGCCACTTCCATAGTTACAGTTGGCAAATAGTGTACTCAGCCTGTCCAAGTCGTAGCTTAGTTTTCAGGATTCTGTTCCATTTGAGTAGGCTTTTTTGTAAAAAAAAAATGTTATAGAGTACTTAGTTTTTATGAGAAAAGAAAATTGATTCCTTTCTTCAAATATAGTCTTGTGCTAGGAAAACAATGCTTTTTTGCCTTTTTTAAAAAAACGTTTTTAACTTTGATGAGAAAATATGCATCTAATCACTTCGATCATTTCTCTTTTGAAGTAATTCATTGTTTGTATTAGGAGTACAGAATTAATGTTGGATACTGAATAGAGCCATTGACTATCATGTTCCCTCTTCCACGGGGTGTCCCATGAACTGGCCTAAGTCCCAATCACTCCCTGTAGCCCACAGAATAACAGGCACCTTGGCCTGCATTCACCTTTTGTTCCTCTTAATTCAATAACAAGGCTATATAACTTTGTTTAAGTTAGGTTTTCTTTTCTCTAAGTGAAATTCACACTTGTAATTTTAATTATTTTTGCATATAAAAAATATTTTTTTTTTCTTTCTGTGTTCAAGTCACCATATCAGAGTCAGTGTTGACAACGCTCATTACCTCTGTAATTAATGATGTTCCAAGTTTTCCCATGGGCATGAGTCTCATTTTTCCTGAAACATTAAAGTCAATTTCCAGCCTTCATGGCTGCAGAGAAAGCCATGTGACTTGAATCATAGAATGTGTTGGGTTGGAAGGAATCTTTAAAGGTCATCTAGTCCAATGCCCCTGCACTAAGCAGGGACATTGTTAACTAGATCAGATTGCTCAGAGCCTTATCAAGCCTGACCTTGAATGTCTCCAAGGATGGGGCCTCCACCACCTCTTTGGGCAACCTGTTCCAGTGTCTCACCACCCTCGTTGTAAAGAACCTTCTTCCTAATGTCTAATCTAAACCTATCCTGCTCTAGTTTAAAACCATTGCCCCTCATCCTATTGCTACATTCCCTTGAAAACAGTCCCTCCCCATCTTTCCTGCAGCCCCTTTAGGTACTGGAAGGCTACTAAAAGGTCTCCCCAGAGCCTTATCTTCTCCAGGCTGAACAATCCCAACTCTCTCAGCCTCTCTTCATAGCAGAGGTGCTCCAGCCCTCTGATCATCTTCATGGCCTGCCTCTGGACCTGCTTCAACAGGTCCATGTCCTTCTTGTGGTGAGACCTCTAGAGCAGAGTGCAGTACTACAGGTGCTGTCTCATGAGAGTGGTGTAGAGGTGGAGAATCACCTCTCTTGATCTGCTGGCCATGCTTTTTTTGACGCAACCTAGGATGCAATTCACCTTCTGGGCTGTGAGTGCGCATTGTTGGCTCATGTTCCTGTCCTTTTCCTTAGGGCTGCTCTCTATCACATCATCCCCCAACTTGTATTGGTAGTGAGGATTGTCCTGACCCAAGTGCAGGACCTTGCACTTTGCCTTGTTGAACTTTATGAGGTTTGCACAGGCCCACCTCTCTAGCTTGTCCAGGTCCCTCTGGATGACATCCCATCCCTCTGGCAGGTCAACCACACCACTCAGCTTGGTGTCATCTGCAAACTTGCTGACAGTGCACTTGATCCAACTGTCTATATCATTGATGAAGATGTTAAACGGCACTGGTCCCAGTACGGATCCCTGAGGGAAACCACTTGTCACCTCACTCATTCTGAACATCGAGCCATTGACCACTACCCTCTGGATGCGTTCATCCAGCCAGTTCCTTATCCATCAAACAGTCCACCCATCAAGTGCATATCTCTTCAACTTAGAGACAGAGAGGTTGTGGGGGACTGTGTCCTTGCAGAAGTCCACATAGATGATATCCATTGTTCTTCCCTTGTCCACTGATGTAGTCACTCCACTATAGAAAGCTCCTAGGTTGGTCAGGCAGGACTTGTCCTCCGTGTGCTTTAGCATAGCTTCTAGGAGGATCTGTTCCATGATCTTTCCAGGCACAGAGGTAAGGCTGATAGGTCGGTAGCTCCTGGGGTCCTCCTTTCTACCCTTTTTAAAAATACGTGTAATGTTTCCCTTCTTCCAGTCACCAGGGACTTCACCTGACTGCCATGACTTTTCAAATATCATGGAGACTGGCTTGGCAACTACACCAGCCAATTCCCTCAGGACTCTGGGATGCATCTCATCAGTTCCCATGGTCTTGTGTATGTTCAGGTTCCTCAGGTGGTCATGAACCTTGGGACTTTGACTTGGAGATCCTTATCTTTTCCATAACTACATGTGATAACCAAATGTAGTCTTTTGGTTTGGTTTGATTTCGATAGCCATGTCATTTTTGGAGCCCTACTTCTGATTTTTGCCTTCTCCGTCTGCCCTCCGTTTGCCACTCTAGCTGGTCTGTGTGTACAGTACTGCCTCCATACTTGTCACCTGGCTTGCATGCCATCACTCTTTCATGGTACCAACATGTACAGTTTCAGTTACTGGAGGATGCCGTTAATTATCAGTTTAAAAGGAATTGTTATGGAATCACGTAATTAAGTAAATACATAGAACACATCTGGGTATGCCATTACACACCTGGCTGCTGGGCGAATGCGTGGTCATTACTGCCTCTGGTCCATTTGAGATGCTCTTGGGTTTTCATTTATTTCCACAATTATCTGGCTTTTGTTGAGAGCCACTGCCTGCTGAAAAGCTGCAATTCTAGTTACTCTCTTAGGAGTACAATAGACAGAGATCAGATATCTTTGTTTTTAAATTAATGCATAGAATTTGAGAACATAATATAACATTTAGGCCTTCTCCTAAATGTCTTCCAAACTGAAATCTGAACCAAATCATTTGTATTAATTGTCATATATCTTTAGTATCTATGAATCCCAGTCATCACACCATTAAGAACGTGCGATGGCACTGGTTTGAAGTGGAAGAAAAGGAGGCTTGTTGCTGCTTCTTGGGTTATCAGCTAATCGGGTCATCTTCAATGCACAAATTTTCACAGTCTCCGAAGCATAAAATCCTGTCTTAAGCTTGAACCTTTACAAATGAATCCTTAAAAGTATTTCTTACGCTTTATATCCCAGTAAGGTGACAGATTGTTGAATTAAATTCATGAATGAAAATATTTATAAATACAGCTTTGTAAACACAATCTTTCCCAATGAGCAATTTCCTTAGGCTCGATAGCCGGAGTCAGTAGATTTCCAGCAGAGTGATGGGAGGCTCCTGGCCAGAAAGAGACTGTCAATGCTTTGGGGAGCAGGAGATCTGGGGTCTGTGGGTGACCAGCAGCTCCTCCTGTCCCTAAAGCAATCCTGCGTGGCAGAGCACCGGGATGTTTGAATGTGGCTGGGTCTGGCTGCAGACTGAAGTCTGCAAGGGTTATTCAGTGATATTGAGAGACTGAGGAATACCCCTAGTGGTACACAGTATAACTGGTGATTGTGTAATTTAAGGCTGCCTTAGGTAATGATAAAGATTGAGGGGTATTATTGGAGAAGGAGACTCATTTTATCATTTTCAAAAAGAATACTGCACATGACTTTTCTCAGGCAGGTTAAATTGGAGGGGTATATTTTCTGCAATGGGGAGAAGTATTTAATTTGAAAGATAGTTCTTTGGGAATATCACTTTCAGTGATTAAAGTCGAGATATAATTCAAATCACCTGAGTCATGCTTCCATTTTTTTTAATCCAAATTATGCTACACTGGTGGGCAGTTAGCAATTATATGGGGTCTGACCTAGTGTTAAATCCAGCAGCTTGAAATGCTCTAAGGCTTTAAAGTGTCGTTGTGAGAAATGTTAGAATGTGTGGCTAGTACCCGGTTGCTGCCTTTAATAATTATTATTACTTCTATTTGCATTCACCTCAGCCACTGCTTCCTTTCCAAAGTCCAGGGAGAAGGGAGTTGTAGCTGACTGCAGCACAGACAGCATAAAAATGTCCTTTTCTTATCCCAGCAAAATGCTTAGGTAAGGTTGTTAGAGGCCTGAATGTTGCATGAAAAGCACATGGTTTGCCTCAAAAGGAAATTGTGACTTTGCTGTTATTTCACCTAAAATAAGGAATTAACTTAAATGCACATAAGCTGTAATTTCTTTATAATAATTTATTTTAATAACTGATTTAGTTAAACCTGTGGAGGTGACATGTTAGTCCTGGAAAGGAAAGCAGTTTAGTTAAACCAGAGCTATTAATCCTTGCTGCTCAAAATTTATTAGCTTGGCAGTGTGGTAAAATGAGTATGTTGCATTTGGGACACAGACACGGTTGCTGTCACACTATCCTTTTCTTGGACATACTAACCTGGGTCCGTAGCAGCTTGGGTTTTCATCTGTGGTTTTCTACTTAATAGTATGACAGCTTTCTTACAAACATGTTAAACTGTCGTTAAATGCCGATTCACGTTATATCTTTAACTGGTTACTTTGCAATTTTATTTATTTATTTATTTTTTTACAATATCCTTCTTTCTAGAATTATTTAAAGTAGTATGTGATGAGCAACTGTAGAGTACACCGGTAAAGCAATATTAAACTAATTCAGAAAATGGTTGACGAGTACAGTTTTGGCAAATAATGTAGTTTGGGTTGTGGGGTTTTTTTGTCCAGAGAGGTTAAATACTATTAAAAGCCTGAACTCTTCCATGGGAAATGGCAGCATAGCCAATCTCCAGCAGCATGACAACAACTATTTGTCATTTCTTCTGAGTTTAATCTACTGGAGGATTCATCATCTGTGGCAGATGTCTGTAAATACACAAATCTATTGATCTAGGGCTCATTTTCTACAGAAATGTAGCTGGCAAGGATGTTTATTTCTCCTCCATGCTGAATGTAAAACATGTTGCCTTATCTGTCTAGAGAGAGAAAAAACGAAAGTTGAGGGATTTTTGGTGCATTATTGAATAGCAGAGGTTAATAGGCTGGGAACATATGCTTTCCTTATTACCCTGGCTTCTTTCCTTTACTATCGTCTACACTCATCAATAAATAAATAAGTTAATTAAAAAGCTGTTTCTAAGGGACAAAGTACAGATCCTTAAGATCTATCAGAATCTCAGTAAAGGATTTAGCCTCTGGCTTAAAAAAAATACATAGGGTTATGGATGGATGAAAGTCCTCAGCTTCAATGGTTTTTATCATTATAATGAGCTGCACAAGTTGCACTAATAAACAAACGGTATGGCTCCCCGCCAGAAGCTGTTTGGCCAGTGGGCCATGACAAGGCCCACCATGCAGAAAAGGTAAGGTGAAAATCCTATTTACAAAAATTTCCAACGTTTCATATATGTGTTTAATCATAATGCTAATATTTTGGAAATGTTCCAAATGGGTACGGAAAAAATATTCAGAATCTAATTAAATGCACATAGCAAATTCTTTCTGATGTTCAATCAGGAGTTTATGAAGTGTGAGTAAGTGTGTGTCCACGTGCAGAAATGAGCGTATTATTTAATATTTTAATAAATTATTGAATGCACTTTACCATGTACAGTTTTATTTTTATGACCTCTCTTTTCTGCGTTGCAGGCTGTCTGTGACTGCACTGCTCACCCAGGCGTCCTCTCCTTCTTCTCATCTGTCACCACCGACGTCCTTTGCTGACATGACTGCTGGGGGAGCTGCTATTCTGAGCTTTCTGCCACGGTTCAAGTTTCTTCGCAAGCAGGTGTATTGGTGCTAAGTGCTCCTTTCATGAGCTTGATGTGGATTGTCTTCTGTGTTTGGAGAGTAAGTGGTCAGAGAGTGAATAATGCAGAAGATGAGTTGTGCTTCACAAATGCCTGGCACTTGCGGCTCTCCAGAGCCCAGGGTGAGCCCAAGTGAGCAAGAGACGTGGGGCACCAGCCCTTTCTGTGTCCTTACCTAAAAAAGAAGGTGGAGAGCTTTGCTCGGTGAAGGGATGGCTCTGTGTTCCTTGAGAACAAACTAGCATTCTGCTAGAAGTCACTCATTCTGCCACTTTGCTTGCAGAATGCTGGTCAGACTCTGGTGGGTATCTTGTTCGTGGTTGTTCCTCATTTCAGTTATTTGCAGGGAAACAGAGAACTCTGTTGCAATCAGCACAAGTCTTTGAAAGGGACTTGTGAAAAAGTCCTCATTTTTCTCTGTCTCCGCACAAATTAATAAATTGAAGATTTAACTTTACTGATATCTCTAGGTGCAATTTTATTATATTGGGTGCTGTTTACAGCCAGAGGGGTAGATAAGCTGGTACTCGTATTCAAGTACAGCCCAACGCTGTGGGTGGCTTTAGTGACATACACTTTGCTGTCTGTACGTAGCTGTAGCTGCAGCCATTCTCACAAACCACAAAAACGCATTTTGCGAACAACAAATTGGAAAAGGGAAGAATGTTTATTTCTTAGCAAGCTTTACTCGCCTCTAAATTAAAAATGCTCAAAAGCTTAAATTTACTTAAAATATTTTCAGATTTAATGTTTTTGCTGGACATTCAGTTGATCATTCAGGATGTTTAAGCCTATGCAATAAATTAAAAAACAGCTAATGTGAACAGCTGTGGAGAAGCCATCACTATTGTTTTCACATGAGTCAACACATGCTCATTAATAGAAGAGTTTAATTTTGCCTGCTTAATTTCTTAAAAAAGAAAAAGAAAAGAAGTAGTAGCAGCCACAGAAGACGAAGGGTGGGTGATGGTTCCTATTATTTTTCTTTTTAATATGAACATGAGCCCTACAGCTTTGTGATTCAGTTTCATAATGTCCTTCTGTTTAACCTAAGTGACTGTTTTGGGAAAGATTCCTTTCCTTGGAGATTAGTTCATGAGTGGTTTTAATATGTTCTTGCAGAAATATATTCTTGGTTTCTTTTATAATTTTGGCAGAGAGTAAAACACAACAATTCATTAATTATATCTTATTTTCTTTATTTAAGCTTTTCCAGGACTTAAAAATAATACTGTTATCACCTGTTATCACCTCAGCAGTCTGCTTTCTGCAAAGTTCCAGGTATCCTTATTTAAAATAATTAAGTCTGTATTTAAAAATAGAGTTGTGGTTTCCTTGCCTATGTAAACGTATCTTTGTCTTTGCATTAATAACAATCGATTTGCTGTAGATCTTTCCAATACACTCTAATGAGACTATTCCTCTTATCAAAAGGGAAATGCAGTTCTCAAATTGAGGAAAAACCTATAAAAAAGCCATTGCTAGAAGTGCTACAGTTTATTCCATAGAGCTGGAGTTAGCATGGCAATTTACATAACTTTTCTGCTACGTGGTTCACTGGTTACTTGACATTACAAAAGACCTAAATTGGGAATACAGTATTGTAGAGTATCATGAAATTGCTGTTAACTTCTGTATTGATTAATATGAAAGCAAGTTAATTGCTAACCAGTGGTAGGGAGGGTAGAACGACAACCAGGCAGGGCTCTGGGGTCTGTTCCCAGCCTGATGCCTGTCTCCCTGGCTGGCTGGCAGCCAGTCAATTCAACTGGGAAGTTCTGGTATGAATGGTAAAAGTTGGATGCCTAAATCTGTATTTCCTAAGTTGCTTGGCTTTGCAGAGATGCTGCACATCAAAGCTTCAACTGAAATAGCAAATATAGTATTTTTGAATTCCCTCACCATCCAGTGTTTATGAGGGGGGAGAAGAGGTTTCTGTTGCACTTCATCTTCTTAATTAAATGACAATCATAGTTTTTAGTAGTTTCTGACCAGGAAAAACTGGATCATAAATATGTATAGATTTACATATTTATGTAGCTATTTATAAATATGTAAATACTTAACATCATCTGAATGGCATGCATATAGAGAACTGACTGACAACAAAGCTTTTATTAGTGTAATTACGATATAGCTCCTGCTGCAAAATTGTCATTGCAGCAGCATAGTCTCAAAATGGGATCATAGCTCTAACTCGGTCTTTATTAGCATGCTACTTTGTCTATAAAATAAAACATTCACCACATTTCTAATAAAATTCTGGTTTATGTGAGTATTAAATACCGTCTGTTGAGTGAAGTATCAATTAAGCAATGAATTGCAAACTCATGTAATTTGTTTGAAATGGTGCTAATTACCACTGTAAGGTCTTTATTGATGCTGAAGTCTTTAGATGTAGACTGAAGGGATAAACACCTCACGTTACACAGATCAGCTTTCACATGGGAGTATCTTTCAGTTGCGGCTACCAAGAGCCAAAGTACTTCTTCTCAAATTCTGTCTTTCCCCTACGTAAATCCTATCCCTCTCATCTCTTCATGTTACTGAAATAATGTACAGCCTGGTGGAAACTACCTTACTCCTAGTGAGAATATTACACCTCTTCAAAGTGATGAATGTTGAAAAATGCAAAGCATTTTCAGTCAAAATGCTGAGGGCTTGTGTATCTGAAAACAAGCATACGTTTTTCATGTTTTAAGTAGAAGCAAAGAAAATTCTCCTTTTTTTCTTTACCCAAAAATGGAAATGCAGAAAAAATGAATGAGTTTTTGGCCAATTTTTCATCTCAGTTATATTTTTCTTTAAAACTTGGACCAGCTTTGCTGGAATTTAGATCAAATTTCCATTTTACAGAGGTATTAATGACAGTACAAGGAGCTCTACAATGGCAAATGACTCCTGGAGGCTATGAATTTGTTTGCATCAAAGGCCTTATGCTGTAGAATTCTGGCTGAGTTCTACACTTATTCATTTACCTGAGCACAAAGTTTATATGGCTGCACTGTTTTAACAAAATTAATTGTATGTGTGCAGGTCTATATCTAGGTATGTATAAATAGATATATGTGTGTATATATATGCGGACATAAAGACATCATGTTTCATTGATTACCATCACCATCCTTAGGGTGTTTGAGAAAATCAGGCCTGTTACTTCAAGAGGAAGAAGGGAGGATAATGAAGGGAAGCTCATATCTGGGTAAGTTCAGTAGCTGGTGAACAGATCACACATTTCCTATGTATGTCATCAAGATGCTAGCGTAAATACAATGCAGTCTTATCCTTGCCATTTATCACCCAATTTCCAGTTATGTTTTCTTGTTCTGTATCTCACCAAAATCCCATCTTCTATCCTACTGCCTTAGGCTACTTAATTATACAAAGTTGAAAGCATAACCCATGACTCAAAAGATGATCAAAAAACATCTGGAAAAGCTTGTACAAAGGTGAAGTATATTAGTGTAAGAGGCACTTCTGTAGGTTCAGTCACCAGGTACCAGGCTGCAAACTCTCAAGTGTGAGCAACGCTAGTGGACTGCTCTTGCTAATCAATTTATTGCAAAACTGTCTTGCATCTTTATGCATCAGGCAGGTATGTGTTTGGTTCACAAGTGACCATTGCAAAGAACTGTGTTCTTTTAATATAAATACTTGGAACATGGAAGGAGCAAGAGGGAGGAGAATTTGGGGTCATTTGAAGGGAAAAATTTGTATGAATAGATTTTAAAATAAAGGTGAATTTAATGGAAAACTTAATGCACAGATTTTTCCAAAGAAAATGTGGAGGTGGCTTTGCCAGGATATTCAAAATCTGACTTGATGAAGAAATGACAACTATCACGTAAGGAACTGTACTGGCAGGGGAATGAACTGAAAGAAGTCCATTCCTCATTTTAGGCCACTTGATTATGTGGGTCCTATTTAATGGAGCTCTGGTACTTACGTTTGATGGATGAGTATTTGGAGGTGGAAAATATTGATAGAGTCACCTACGTTTTTCCTCCTCTGTTCTGTTTTTCCCTGGCAATTATGAGAACCTCCATACATATTTTCTTCCTGGAAAGCCAAGGAGTATTTCCCATCTCTGTTAATGTTTGATTAAAACCAACATTAGTTAATGTTAGTATTTTTAATGCTGTGTGACATGGCTATTGTTTGGGAGTTATGTATGAACAGGGTTGTAGAGGAACAGATGGACTTTTGCAACTAAAATGACAATTTAGATGGCAAATGACATTACTGAACTCCAGTTTCTTCGTCTGTGATGCTTAAAATGTGTTTATCTTTGTGGCAGTGTTTTTGGTTTGTATAGTTCTATTTTTGTAGTATATATAGCGTAGCAGAAGCTACAAGGAGGCCCTAGTTGTTTTTGAATTCTCTCCTATAATGCATAACTCATATTTACACGTGAGTGAAGCTGCAGAGAGACATTCTGGGCTCTAGCAAATTGCCAAAGAAAAGTTCCCTGCTCTCCTCTCGAAAGACCCCACTTCTTTTGGACCTGCAGAGAGCTGTTTGTCCGTGACGCTGCTGCTGAAGAGCGCATTGAGTCACACATCACAAATGCAGGCTTTGTCCTCTCTTGGCTGACTAGGCTTGTATCAATTATTCTTTCCTCCTTTAGTACTTAATGATACACCAACTCTTTCCACAAAGTGTGCATGACTCAAGGCTTCACCGTGCTGTTACCCCTGAACTATTCTTCTCTTTCTGAATCACAGCTTGGAGGCTTGGGGGGGATTTATTAGGGGAGACGTTTGGGAAGACCAGATTGCACAGTACTTGTAATATTAGGTTCAATTCTTAAAATGGCAGTTTTGTTTAAACAACTTTCTTATTAATACTTCGAAAGGTTAATCCTGAAAGTTTTAGGGATTCAGCTTAAAAAACACACCGAAGTTCAAAGTTTCTGTTGAAGATCTTGGAGCCCCAAAAATTATGAGACCTTTTCCTCTTTATTTAATTAGAATGAGTCCAGAAACAGTATTTATTAAGCCTTCCATTCATGATTTTGCAGCATTTCTAATGAGAACCAGTAAGTTTAAGCAAAATAAAGGATGAGCTTGGTGTTTGAAGTGAGGATTTTTTAATTATTTTTATTTACAGAAGTTAAAAAAAAAAGTGGGAATTAAATACCCTGAAAATCTCCACATACTTTTATCTTCATTTTTAGGTGTTTAAATAACAGATTATTTTCTGGAGTTTTGTTAGCTTTTTTTTTTATTCTATCAATAAATAAATTTAGAAAGTAATTTAATATGAATCACCAAGACTTTTAAATAACAGATATGAAACTTGTATCAGCCTATATTGCTCATATGTTATTTTCCTGCAGATTCTTGTTGCCTTGTCCTAGGAAGACAGTTTTAATGGCTTAATGTAAAGATGAAGGAAAGAAAGCAGCGATATTGGGTGTTACTACCACTGTAGATGCTGAACCATTTAAAAAAGGGGGTTACAAAGAAGGATACTTATCAGGTTTTTTTATTTTATCCAGTGGGACTGTTAGGGGACTCAAAGCTTCAGTGTCTAAAACCAATATTAATATTGCAACTTAAATAGCAAAATGCACGCAGCCTCATTCTTTTATATCTTTTTTTTTTGTTTTATTTTTCCAAATGTTAACACACACTTGCAATAAGGATTTGTTATAATTATTCAAATCATAAGAGCCTCTCACATCTTTTCAAGGATCTGATAGAGTTACTACTATTGTATTTAAAGTAGACTTTAAAAGCCAGATTTTCCAGGTTTTGCTACCTGGCTTTCTGTCAAGACTATCTCTGTAGCAGCTCAGCTTTGATTTTTCAGGGTCAAACGTGTGAGTAGACTATATTTTGGATTCAAGAGTATGTCTGTGATGAGGCTGTATATCATAAAGCTGCTGCCTTGTAACCTGCCTGTACTTATCTCCACAGACAAGATGACCCAGAGTTCCTTCCTAGACACTGTAGGCAGTTTGGAGTTGGAGTTGTCTATGAGCACAATGTGGCCATAAGTCATCTGGGTGTCCTCCAGGCTACTTCAGAATTAGTTGGTAGTAGTTTGGTGGTGATAAATGTATATAAATAGAGCATCCACGTAGGGAGTAATGATGTACATGGAACTCCTGGAGGTGGTGCTTTGTTGGCTGTATCAGAGGGAATGGTGGTTCTATCTGTGTTTTCTATGGCTGTGTTTCAGGGGGACTCCCTGTGGGTCTGGTTAAATCACTTCATAGGTCAGCTCAATTGAAGGTGGCATCAACCTATATAATAATCTGATATCACCTGTCAGAGGAGTATATCTGGAGCTGCTAGGGATCTAAGACTCATCTGCTGGAGACAGGTGTGTAAGGCTGAAAGCTGGAGAGGTGAAGAAAATGGATGCACCTAACTTTGCACTGGATGTTGAGAAAGCCTTCACTACTGAAGTAGTGAAGTATGTAGTGACTAAAATCCTCTAGATGATGGAGAAAAGCAAATCTGATTATGACATGGATAGTGAGAACAAATCAATCCAAAAGGAGAATAAGAGGAGAAAGGTATGAAAAGGTGAGCATTAAGCTGCACCGTTTCTATTTACTTTTGCGTGAACCATTAGTTCATGCTCTGCTTTGGCTGTTATTCCATAGGATAACCCATCCCTGCTGGGATGTGAAAATATCAAGCCAGCAGCAGCTTCAAATCTGTGTACCCAGAAGGCTGAGAACACTTGGTTGATTAGCGTTCTTCATATTCAGTAGAGTAAATTTGTACTCTAGGTGGTATTGTGAAATCTTGGACCCTGTCAGATTTTTAGGACTTTGAATTGCCTTAAATAAGTGGGACACAGACATTCCTAAAACTCCAGAGACTAACCAGCCAAGGAGAAAAATTAGTTCAGATATACATCTAAGCTTCATTTAATTTTAATTCAAACTTCTATGGAATGATTTAGTTATTTTTGGAGTGGGGAAAAAAAAAAAGAGTTGAACAAAAATTCATCTGGCAAAATTTGAAAAACTCCAGTTTTGAAGGGTAAAAATATAATGCCTGGGTTTCTTTATGTCAATTATATTTCTAGTGTTTTTATTAACTTTTCTATTACTTTAAAAATTTTACTCTCTGCTAAACATAAGTTAAGGAAAGGAGGGCAAAAATCTTACTGAGATTTCTGACAGATTCTGTCAATCATAGTAATATGCCCAGAGTAGAGAAGCTCTTTCACGGGAGGGCTTACTCACACATGGAGGGATGACTTAGTGTACAGCAAGGTGCATAGACCTGTAATATTACACTAAAAGAGAATATTCCACATTTAATTCACCCCTTCAGCCAGATCTAGAGATATGCAGTCACTCAAAAGACTGCTGTAGTGCCTAAAAAAAATGAATCAACCATTCAGGAACTCTTCAGCTCTAGGCAAGACTGAATCCAAGAAATGTCTTCACAAACACATGCCTCATATGCCCAAAGAGGCTGGAAAAATTATAGCTGTTTTTAATAAAAACTAAAGCTGCCTCTTTCTGGGTACACTGATGAGGAGCGGTGTCAGCCTGGATTGAGGGCTGCCCCGTGTCAGGGTCTTGCTGGCAGTACTAAAACCTCAGAAGGAAAACTCTGAAGAGAAGAAGGGTATTCATAGGCTTCTGTGATGCTTTTAAGGAAGGCATCAGCTAATTGTATTACACTAAGGACTCAGCACCATGTATGTTTCTATTATCCTGCAGCAATGGATTGCCCAATTTTGTATTGTCCCTTGTTTCTGCTTAGGACCAACTCCCGTAGCAGAGCAGGAGTCTCTGGCATGAGTTCTGCTCGTGCTTCAGTGCTTTCTGTTCTCTTATGCAATGTTGTTCTACAGGTAACAAGAACGTGCTGTCCTCAGAGTGGTTTATGTCTCTAGTCTGCTGCTGTAGTCTTGAGAGCCTGGCTTCATCTGGGCTCTCCAATGCAGTGGGCAGGACAAACACTGCAGCCTGAGGTCTTTCTCTGAACACTTTGCCATTCTGTTCTTCAGATGCTTTGGGGGACTAAACCAATCAGGTTTATTATTATTATTAATAATAATAATAATCTATTTTTATTTTTTTAAGATGGATGTCTCAAAGTGTTTGCTGATTTCTTTCCCATTATATAATGTTATCCACATTTTGTACAAATGAACTAATATTCAACTAATTAATATGTCATGAAGCTGTTAACCTCTTTACAGGATTTGGGGCGTCTTAGGAAGCAGGTGTTATGCAAAGGCAAAGATCACTTCATATTAATACTTTTATATGGCAGGAGTTATTTTTAAATTTTGAAGTTAGCCTTCACTGTTTTACTTAGGTCAATTTTTTTTTCTAACTGATTCAGGGGTTTTCTACTAATTTTTTATTTCCTTTTCAAATTTTAATCAGTTTCATGTTGTCACACACCATTCTGCTGGACACATCTGTATTTGTATGTCTGATAGTGTTGCAGAATATTGTTCTCATTGTTTTGTAACTGTCTATATATTTTCAGAAACTTTTACTGAAATTTACCCCATCTATTGGTATTGATCTAATAGATTATATTTTCATAATTAAATTATTTTGTTTTCTTTTTGTGTTATGTTCCATCTTGGCACACCTATTTATCTTATAATTGATTTATGACATCAACAGGTGCTGCATTTTCTTTTCAAGAATACTGTTTGTAAAGTACTTTTTGAAAATCAGCAAATCTGATTTTCATTTCTACTATCTGTGAAAAATTATTTGAAGTGAAACAATTTTAATAATTAAATTTGCATGTCATTATTCAGCCTGAATATTTGCTTTTGTATTTTCTTCAAAAATTCAGGAATAAGGTTCCTCTGTGGTGATGGCATTGGAGCATTGCTCTGGAGAACTAAACCCCTTTTCAAGGCAGATTTTGCACTGCAGCATGGGGAAATTGTTTAATCTCTCTCCATCTCATTTTGCAGCCTGTGGAAACAAGCCTGTAAGAGTTTTACCTCTGTCTGTAAAACCAGTAATGGTTTGTTGAATAGGGAAGAAGTTATTTCCTCTGTCTCACTCAAAGAGCTAGGAATTACTCAGTGAATATTAGACAGTAGACTGGAAGAAAAATAAAGGAACTACCCTTTTACACACAATGATCTCTGTGCTGATGAACACCCTAAAGTAAGCAGGAGCCTTCCATTTCCTCACAACCATGCCAGCTTCAGCAGACAGGCAAATTGTCATCATTTGTAATGCAAGATGCATGTGACACTGAAAGGCCTAAGTGCTGGTAAATATGGAATTTCATGTCATGGCAGTATTCTTTTCATTAATTTTATGTTAGCCCAAAATAGAATCTCTCAAAAGAGGATAAAATATGTAGTCTACTGTTGGTCTGACATGGGCAGGTATCTCATGACTGGCTACTGAATTAAGCACTTTTCCTTTATGCAAGCCTGAAAAGCAAAAATATGAAATTGTCACAAAAAGAGATGTAAGCAGTACGAAAACATTATCCTAAGTCTAAACATACTGAAGGTTAAGTTCTTTCCAGGAATTCATTCCAGGTGTGCAAAAGGTACCTTCTCATAGACAATCTGTAAAAATGTACACACTTTACCATGGGGCTTCCTCCCCTGTTTGCTTTTGGTTATTAATCTTACAACAAGCTGTGCTTAGGTGTTTGGTCTCCTTGCAAAAATTTACCTTATCAAAAGTGGCATTTCGTTTGTATGGGTATTGGCAAGCAAACGTGTACCATTCTGAAAGAATTCATTAAATAGGGACATGTTAGTTTACAGGTTTAATCCATATGATACTTATTGGCTGCCATACAGGCAATGACAGGCAGCCAACACACTATTCAGTGGACTTCTCCACCCATCTGTTTATCCATCTGTTACTTGAAAGATAGATTGCTTTTTTTTTTTGCCCCAAAAAAGCATTGTTCTAGCAGGCCAGTGAGATAGAGATACATCGATGTATAGAACTCTCTGCTACAGGACCATCTGAAACATCCAGCGGTAGTAGCCGGATATGAAATAATACTGGTAACTAGTGCGCCTCTGATGCCCACACCAATACTAGGATAAGCTCATAATGGACAAGTTGAATATACTATTTTATGGGGGAGAGAAGGAAGAAGGTGGCTTTTTGACCATCTTCTCACCGAATATATTGCTCAGCACACACTGGGTTGCTAAGATCAGAATGCTCCGGAAAAAAATAATTCTGATTTTTAATCAGAATGGTGATATTAATTTTTGCACCATGTTGACATAGTAAGAACACCTCTCGAGGAGAACCAAGTTATTAAATTTCAGTCAGGTGCTTAAAACCGTCATTAATGTTATGTGAGTTGGTTTTATACTACCAATTTCTGAAGCCTACAGTTTTAAATATTGCTATCTGATTGTTTAAAAATGTGCCGTTCCTCAGTAACAAAAAGTTGGGAAGATGCTTTTGAGGGTAAAAAAGTAAAAAAAACTTCTAAACTTGCTAACTTCCCATAGGTACCAGATACACAAATAGACACACACCAGCGATGTCACTAGAAGCACACATTTCAGGCATCTATTGTGTTGCACGTTGTCAGAGGGTTGTTATGTCCCTCATTTAGTTTAGACAAGGCTCTTCAAGGCATGCTCTAGTGCCCAAGATTATTGGTTCGTGGTGGGGTATTGTGTGTGGGATTGTGGGTGTGGAGTTTAGTTGGTGGGGTGGTGGTTTTGGGTTTGTTGTCCCGTAATAGCAGAGTCAATATGACTTATTTTCACAGCAAAATATGGAATCAATGACAGTGTCGGGCAAAAATAAAAAAAAAAATAAAATTCTGTTTTCATTTTGGTAACATTTTTTATCCTAACAAAGGTATAAAATGAGAAATGTATTGGTAAATAGTTTCCAAAATATTAAGTGCTAGGGCCTTTTGCTTAAAAATACAAAACCCAAGAAACTCCCACAGGCACTTCAGCTGATTTGAAGAAAGTTAGAAGCAACTTGTGTGAGAAGGCTGGAACATGTAAGACGGTCCCTTCTTCAGCACAGTTATTGTGCTATCTCTCTGCAGGGGGAAGGATGCTGTCCCTTCCGTTTAAGAAAGTTTATGTAGTACATGCAACGATGGAGAACAATAAGGCAAAGCAAAGAAGAATCAGAGAACTGTGTGTCAGGCTAATTATTTTTCTTCTGATTTTTCAGCATGTCTTTCTGTTTAGAATGGAGTGGTTTCAGCAACTCAAAAATGGACATGACAAGGAGGAAAGGATATTGTTGTTATTACTTGCCCATCAGGCAAGAAACGTACAAGTATGACTGTTTTCTTTAATGTAGTTGAAAGCATTAATAGTAATTTATCAAAGTGGATCAATTTTTAATATTTCCTAAGGGAGTTTATTCACAGATTTCCCAATCATAAATAACCTAGTTAGGAGACAAAGGTACTGTGGGATTTCCCCTCTGACTTTTTCTCCTGGGATAGCAATAAGATTGTGTGTAACTCATTGCATTCTGTGAAAAGAGAACTTGAAAAACAGTTTTTAACCCCCAAAATATATCATATTTTCTGCAGCGCAGAAGAAATGCTATGAAAGAAAAATAGGAAGCAAGGAAAGAAAGAAATAGACAACTTTTGTGTTCTAATATTTGTCCGGGGTAAGTATGCTACTGACAGAATACATGGAACATCATTTACTAAAGGGCTATGGTGAAGGTAGTGTTCATCTTCCTAGAAAGTAATCAGTAAATACAAATTGTATTAAAAAAGTGTTGTGACCCTAGTCTTTACAAACATGCTCCATGGGCATTCAAAATGGACGTCGTGGTATGTATATAATTAAGTATACAAATCTGGAAAATTTTTGGCGAACTCTAAGGCAAGACTTTCCCAGCATAAGTTTAAGTTTGTAAGCACATTTAAGTAATTTAAGGAGATAAATTGTACGTTTTATTGCTGAGAAAGAAAACTCCGAGGAATAACAATAGTATGTGTAAGGAACATGAAGTAAAGTCACATGGCAGCTTACCAGAATTTTGTATGCTGGTTCCCCATGCTGATGTGTTTGATGTGCAACACATGCAAGGTAACTTAACCCACTTGACGTAGGATATTTCCGGCTCGTTCAGGCAATAAGGCCTGAAAGTTTCAAAACTCTCATGCTTACTCTGAGCCAAGAGTGTCTAAAGAATAATTCATATGGCCGTGCTCTGTAAATTTTTAATCTAATTTCTTAGGCAATAATAAGTTGTCAAAATTTCCACCCTTCTGAGGATTTCTTGATCTTCAAAAATGACCAATGAGGGTGTAAGCAAGGAGGCATAATGCACTAGATGGCTGTCGTGGTTTAACCCCAGCCAGCAACTGGGACAACACAGCCTCTCGCTCACCCCCCTTTCTGTCTAAGAAGGCTAGGGAGAAAGAGAAAAAGCGTGGAAAGTGAGTTGAGATAGACAGTTTAATAGAACAATAACAGAAAAGGAAAGTAACAACAATAATAATAGTAATGGTAAAAGAATATACAAGTCACTCTCACCACCTGGTGAATTGGTTGCCCAGCCCAACCTGAGCAGAGATCACGGACTCCTCCCTCCCGACCAACCCCCATTCATATACTGAGCATGGTGTCTATGATATGGAATATTCTATGGGCCATTCTATTGGTCTATCTATGCTCCTTCTCAGCATCTATGGGAAGCTGAAAAAAAGTCCTTTACTAGTATAAACACCACTTAACAACAATTAAAACAATGTCTGTTATTGACATTCCTTGTACACCAAATCTGAAAACACAGCAACCACTAGAAAGAAAATTAACTGTATCTCAGCTGAAGCCAGGAAAACGGCCCTTCAGCAATTTATTTCAATTGCTGCAGAGCAGAGTGAACCCCGGATGTGTTTGCACTCAGTAAGGGCTCTTTCAGAAACACAGAAGGAACTCACTGTCACGCTTTTCTTGCAATTGCAATTTGACCTTAAAGAATATGTACATGTATGTACTACTTTGTGCAGGAATAGCTTTTCTGAACAGGCTATTCCAAGGCTTAGCAAGCTCCAGTAAATATTCTTTAGTGGGTCTTGGCTAGCTTACTTCATGTCTACTAATTGCCTTCAGGGTGTGTTATGTAATTGTACTTCCTTGGATCTCCTCTGCAGTAATTTCTAGGGGTAACTTAAAAAGTGGAGTCAAATTTTAATGTTCACTCTTCTATGAATGGAGCAATTTGGTGATTATTAGCATAGAGAGAAAGAGAGAGCTTGATAGTAAGGCAGTGATTACTTTAAGCAGAAAGGGAAAGCTAGAAGAAGTTTAAAGAGGAAGAAAATAAGTATAAAAGCCAAAATAAAGGGGAAAGGAACATGAGAGCTTTCAAATATTTTGTGTGGAATCTGGATTCTTTTACCTATTATGTAGCAGTTACCCAAGTAATTTACCCACATGTCAACAACTGAGCACTTCCAAAAATTTTCTTCTATTTTCTCTCTCTCTCTAGTACAGGTGAAAGCATAGATTATAATCTGGAAGAGATTAAGAAGTCAGCAGGTACGTGAAAAATAACATAGATACTAAAGGAAATCTTGTTACAAGTCTTCTGACCCATAGAATAAGTAGATTCCCATATACTTTCTCATGAGTTTGCTCCTCCCACAGGTACAGTGGAAATAATGGAAAAACTTAAGATGCTTATTTGTGGGAAAAAGTACTACTCAAGACATGGAAAGATGGCTGTAGGTCTGGGTTATGCCTTTACATACTTCTGTTCATGTACTCTTATTCCTTCTTAGAAGATTTTTGTATTTGAATTTTAGATGATACTTTTTCTCAGCTTCATTTCAACCTCTTATTTTTAACAGTCTGTCAAATAGCACTTAAAACTATTTTGGTTTGTATTAATGTTTTCCCTGACTTTACTGGCCTCTTTGTTATCGTTTTCTTTCCTTTTACTGGTGATAGGAAACTGAATTTCACAGACTCTCTGTAGCTGAATTCTCTCCCACCTGCATCATTGTGATCTGGGACCCCAGAAGTGAATTACTGTATCATTGTGTATTACTATTCCAATTTTCATATTTCTCTCCTGGAAACATGTATCTCCGTACATACACTGTTATAGAAAATATTCCTTAAGATCTAAAAGCACTGTACTGATTTTACTGTATCTGGATCTGCCACTCCTAGCCCAGAATGAAGAGTTTCCTATGCTTTCCTGCAGAAAATATAAAAATCTGAATCCTATTGAGTGTACCATTCCCATTTAACTTACACCTTAAACATTCAGAGCACCTGCAAACTGAGAACTATGTTTCTAGAGGAAAAAGCAATTTCTTCATCATATTTTTAAAAACTCATCAAGACACAGAGGTTTACACATTCACTTGTGAAGTAAATAACAAAATGTTAAATTTAAGCTTCTCTCAGGTGTAATTCAGAGCCCTAGAGAAGTACTGCTGTCTATGAGAAAAACATTCATCATCATCCTGATACAAAGCTCAGACGCTTTCACTGAACTCTTCGTACTCTGGACTGGGAAAGGTGGCAGACCAGAAAATGGGATGTTCTCAACTAACAGCCTCTTCCACTGCCCAGGAAGGGTTATGGAGAGCTCAACAAAGGGACCTGTCTGGAGGGGTTCACTCTTCCAGCTGTCCTGTAGGATCTCCTTCTTTGCCTGGGGTGTCTGCTTAGTTACAGACATCACAATTTCTCTTTGTTGTCTCCTCATTGGTATTTTGCATCTGTACCCATTGATTTTGTTATGTATATGTTGCAATAATTTTCAGCAGCACTTTTTAAACTGGAGTCATCTAAAGACTGTCTGTAATTTCTTATTATGCCCCGAGTCAGAGAGGTTGCATAGCATTGCACAGCAGCGGGGGCATTGCTCCTTAGGGGGATTTGCTTCCATCGTGCTACCTGATACTAACGTCTGCATTTATAGGACACTACCACATCAGATCTGTGAAGTTCCATAGGTTGAAATTTGGGTAAATTGAGAGATGTTTCTCCCAGTCAGTAAGGTACATAAATTAACCCTGGAATCATACTGTTAACTTCCATTGAAAAAATATAAAATAAAGTGTAATGAGATCCAAAAGCAAATGTCAGAGAAGCTCAAGCATGAATGCTTTTAAAAGTGCAGGAAACAGTCTTTCAGCTTGTCTTATGGTTGCTTTTCGTCAGCCAACACCTGGATCTCCCTTAGCCTTAAACCTCTATGATATTAATAGTTGGCCTTTGCTCTCTAGTTGTTCATTTATTCTACCTGCTGTCTGATAAAAATGCATACAAACCTTTATCTTATGTGCTAGTCTGAAAGGAATTTCAAAAGGGTGTTGGTAAAATTCAAGGAATCCACAAGAATTGTGTTAGGAAACCAATTATATTGTCACTGAGAGGTGAGTGGTTTTTCAATTGCCAAATGGATTAATGTTTAGGATTTAAACATGACTCTTTCTGCTTCCCTTCAGCGATGGTAGTTTTGAGTGAAATGGACTAAAGATAGATACAAAATTAGCTCCTTACTGCACAGACCTGCTTTATCTTCGAGATGCATTTCCAAAGCTATTTGTAACTTAGTAGTGACATACCAGGAGAAATCTTTGCATGTAGAGTACTACTGTGTGAAATCCTGTGAGACAGATCTGATGTGCAAGGTAAGATGGGTGCTAATTAATCATACAAACCGCTTCAGTCACTGCATGCGTGTCTGATGTCTCACAGATTCCAGGAGGGTGGAACAGCAGTAAAAGTAGGTCTACATTCTGCTCTAGGACTAGGTACTTTTTCTTTTTTTTCTTTCAGAAAAGAAATTACCTCAGCTTTTGCTACTGCCATGAGATTTGACAATCTCATTTCTAATTTTCTTAATTTTAAAAAACGGATAAATCCTGTTTCTCTTCTGGAATTATCCTTCAAATGAATATGGTACTTGGAATTATTTCTTCATTTGACTCTGGTTGTACTACTGATAGCTGAAGTAATTGAAGAGAGGAAAAACCAATTGTATTTGTTTTTGTCAGATGGCTTGCTGGGTACTTGTTACGTGAAGAGAGAAAAGAAAGGTGCTATGGAACTGAGATTTCAACTTTATTGTGGCAGAACTGCATCCACTTAAAGTCATGATGATTCATTGTTTGTAAAAGATCTATTTTTAGTTGGCCTGAATTATATGGAGATTAAAGAGAATCGTTAGCATAAAATTCCCCTTGAAGCTTCTGCAGTTGGTATAATACAAAAGACTTTGATAAGATTTCTTCAGCCTAGATAACTTTGGAGAATCCCTAAGTGTGCGCAAAAGGCTGATTTGTATCCATACAAAAGCTTTTGTGGGTCAGTGAACTATTCCTCTGAGCACAATGCAACTGTTCATACAGAGTACACTCCAAAACAATCCTTTTCAGAAATAGCAGCATCAGGAGAAAAGAACTGAGAGATAAAGAGGGGGAGTATACATTTATAGCTGTAGCAAGAACACGTGTCTTTAGGAAAAGCATTGGTGTCGGATTTTGGTGTTTGCTCTCTAAACACAGAATGAACACATCTTTCACTTCATTGCATTAATGTCGACTGTTGGTTCTTGTCACATAAAAAAGCATGCAGCTCGTGTGCTCGCTGCATGGCGTATGTAGGTTGCAATGGGGAGGAAGATGACCAGCTACATTCGGTCACAGATTGTGTGAGACTTTCTCTTCATTTATCAGCGTGTCATAGCAACAAAACTCTGGAGGAAGACGTTTGTTAAAGCACTTAAGTTACAACAAGTATGAAATACGATCAACATGGTAGAATATATAATTGTTAAAAAGCACTTTTGACAAGTACAACTCACACATACCATATTGCATTTGTGTAAGTTTCGATATTTGCCATCCTAGGCAAAAATGTCATTAGTGGGGAAATCCAAAAGGTGCTAACATTGTGTTTTATTTTGAAGAAGAAAAGCTTAACAGCAAACTTTAGAAATCACATCTAAAAACATAAATAAATGGCCTCCATACTTAGCTGGACAACAAACCTACAAACTGGTATTATATATGTTCCCTTAATACAGTGAAATCTAACATCCGAATATACATCATCGTATCTCAGCTTGGCCTGCTGGCATACCAGTTATTTGTTAAATGAAAGTTAAATCATGGTAACAACAGTTACTCCACAAAAATAATCTCTGAAATATCTTTATGCTTTTGTCCTCAAAAGACATGTGATTCCTTCTCAGGTTCTTAAATAAAATACATTTGCTATTAGAGGACAGGAATAAAAATAAAAGTGAAATCAAACACCAATCAGGAAGAATATGAGGGCATAAGTCTGAGTTTTCAGTACAAAAGAGCTGAGATTCATTGGAAATTTATGTAGCTGGAAAAAGTACTTGGGCAAAGAATAAATCCATTGCAGTAATTCTCACTGTTACTGGAGGGCCTGTTAATATGTCTTTTCACATTATGCAAAACCAGCAAACAAAAATAAGGATCACAGCTTTAAGAAGAGTTGTTTCTAGTATCTGTTAGACCGAGCAAAATGTCACAATATGTAATCTTCTGGAAGATGCAAACAGACCATTAAATCTTAGATGAATAAAGCATGTTTTCAAACTGCTACAGATTTTTGTCCTTTTGGAATCATTGCAGCAGGGCTTGGGGTTGTGGCTATGATTATGTGAAGACAATCGGACAGTAAGTTTTAGTGGGACTAAAATTTTCCCCATGGTGCCAGGATGAAAGTCTGTTTTGAAAACTGCTTTATGCAAAGAAAGAGACCCACCAGCTGCAAAACAGGTGGTAACCCACCAGGGGCAGGCACGTATGAAATCACGGCTCCTTTTTTGGATTACAGTGAAAGGAAAATGAAAGGATAAAAGTTAGAACAGCTGATTAAGAAGAGCAGCCTCCTGGCTTTTTATTAGGGTTTTCACAAATGTAATTGTGGTTAGGCTATATGCTGGAATAATGGAGATGCCAAATGTTGAACATATAATGTGGGCCTCACAAGCAGGTGCGTGCCTGTTCGGTGTGTTAAAAAAATATCTCATTAGTGCTATGATATGGCTTTGCATGATGTATTTATGTCTTTTATATATGTGTTTATATTATTGTTTATATTATTTTGTTTATATTATTTCTTTTGTGACAGTAACTTACACTGTTACTGTACTGCAGGAGCTAGTAGTAGATTTGCCATTTGGTCCCCAGTGGCTCCATCATGAAACCCAACATTGTGGGTCTTTTTTGGAGAACTTGAAACTGAAGAATGCGCTAGAACAACCTCCCTTGTTGTATCATTTCAGAGAATAACATAAGGCTGCCAACAGCACAACTGAAGTTATTTCAGATCTTTCATGAGTTCTAGACTCAAGAGAAGAGTCAATTTTAAAAGAAGGTAATAATATTTTTCCTGCATGTTTGTTTATTGCTATGTTAATTAATGGAGAGAGCGGTACGTGTAGCCTTTTTACAAGAGCTTTTATCTGGGCCTGAAATATTTAGTGTACAGCTAGCTTTGCACAAAGTAGGGTTTTATGGTTTATAAGCGGTGCCAAGATGTAATTCCTGTCCAACAGTAACAGGGAATATTTCCCAGCACTGAAACTTGATTGCCTGTGCTGTTTCTTGTTAGAATAGTCCTTGCCTCTTTTGTTTGGCTTGGTCAGATAGTGTTTTCCCCAATAGTTTCTTGAACACAAAGTATCTGGCATAGGCCAGGGATCGCTCCCAACTGACAGCTGGAAGCAATCCATTTATTAGAAAAAGATAATTTAATCTTAGAAAAGCAGAAAGACTTTTTCAGTGGCCATGAGGACAGAGAACAAGCCGTGACAATGTTTAGTTTAGTTTAATTATGGAAAACTCTTGTATAAGTCCCCTTTTTAAATGGAGTTAAATGCTGTCAGCAGTTCCTAGGATTGGACAATTTTTTCACAGGGAATTCAAGTGTACTAGAATTTACCATCTAGTACCATTTACAAAGGGCACAGTTGCAAAGTTTTCCTGACTGTTCCATGGAAAAGTACTAAAATATATTTTTTAAAATTGATATACTGTATCAAATAGGGAGGGGGGGGGACAAGTGACAGGAAGGAAGAAATGAGAAAATCAGTCCTCCTAGCTTGGAGAGAAAAATAAAGCTTTCTAAGATGCTGAGGTTTCAACATGCAGCATTAGTTTGAGCATTCTGGGAGCCTCTGGAAAAAAGCTGAGGAAAAGGACTTAAGTTTCTTTGGTCTTTTGTAATTTGGATAACCAGATCGACCAGGACAACAGCCTGATGATTCTTTAGGGGTGGGCTTTCTAAGGTTGAAAGATGTGAGATTAAGAAAGGATTTATGTGAGGTTGCATCTGTATGGTTCAAGAAAGCAAGAACCATCCTACTCGGTAGACTCTTGTGTGGGTGGTTTCACTAGGGCACCACCGACATGGGCTGCCTATGGCAGAAGATTAAAATGTGAACTCAATTCCTTATTTAAGTCGTTGGTTAAATACGTATGAGATGGTATATGTGATTAGCTTCACAGAATCTCCCAGGATGGTTCAAGTGAGCTACATAGTGTACATTAGTGATCTCCCAAGTGAACATCAAGCTGTCATTGTCAAGCAATAGAAGATTTTACCACAAACTTGTGGTAGAATTTTTCTTGCAGGTAAGAGAGGGTGCTGCTTCTTAAGTGGTTGTTCGGACCGGTGTTTTAGAATGTCATTATTAACATTGCTAATATACGAGTCATCATATTTATTTTATTCTTAAGATTTTAATATGCTTTTACAGAATTTTCAGGATTGCTGATTTGTCTAATGTTCTCCACTTTCAATGTGATATATTGTTAACTGCTTCTTTGCAACAATGGACTCCCTTCCTAGTTTGAGTTACTTTAAAACTATTCCAAAATCCTCAGATTTCTTTTGTTATGACTTAAAACACTTTCCATAGCTATGTTTTTAAAATAGAAGTAACATCTGGCTGGTGTGTTTAAAATCTGTCTGTAGCAGATAATGTAAAAATTACCTTGGCTCTGAATTTAAAAAGAGGAGCGGGAAGCTGGCTGAACAATATGCTAATAAGAACACAGTCCGTTCTCTGTGTAAAGACGGGGAAAAAACCCAACTTCTCAATGAACAACTTTGAGGCTAGAGTTGTTTGAATAATTTTTCTGAATGACGCAAGGCTGAGCTCATGAGAGTCAGATCAAATCCAGCTGAAGAGCAGAACCAAGAGTCCAGCTGGGAATCCTGACTCACAATAAAGACGTTGATAAAATATGAACCTTCTGAAGTCCAGGTACTCCAGGGAAGGTAAAAATGATTTAAAATGAGACAATGAATAAAAGAAATATTTCTGACTATTAAAACCTGTTGCTGATAACAACAAAAGTTTGATAATAGAATTTGTTGTAAATCTATATTTCATTGCTTTCATCACACATTTGAACTGGGAAGCTACTTATTTCTTGCATCTCACTGTCAGTCTGATTCATTTTCTTATGTCTTACTGTTTTATTAAAAATTAACAAACAGTCACCAGCTGCGAAAAAAGTCATGAAGTTGTGACGAACCTATCGATGACAACCAAAATCCAAGGACAAGTTGTTGCTGACTTTAGTAGACAGAGAATACTAAGATGGTAAGGGGGACACTGACTGTATCTTTGCTTTGCTTAAAAGTCATTCTTTCTTAGTGCTTCAGCTGTAAATTACTAAACCAATATTCTACCAATATTTTGAAATCTGTATTTATTACTTCAGGTCTGTTCTATTTGCACAAGGCTGAGCTGAATCATGTTTTCAGTCTGATTTTAAAACTTGCAGAGAATAATTGTGGTAAATTCAAACTATTGGAACTGCAGTGGTTGTATTAATTTCTCAGTTGATTCACTAGAGCTTTACAGCAATATATAATTTTGTGTGCAAAGTTTAGTTCTAGGGTATAATATAAAAGGTATAATATATATAAGAGGTATAATATAATCCTCTCTAAGAGTATAGTTGCCCTTCTTTTTTCATGACAAAAGCTCTGTTAAAAAGAAACCTTGCAAACCAGACAGTTTTAACTTCACAAATGCAATCGTGCACTTGTCCAAGGCACTGAAAAACACAGATTCCTAGGCAATTGGGTCCAAAAGCCATTTGCAGAAATGAAAGGCTGTACAGGATGTTAAGCCTGAGATTTATATTTAAAATTATAAGAAATTTTTGTTACTTCCTAGTATTCTTGCTGAAAACAAGCAGCAATAAATCTTTTTTGATGCTCAATTGTAACAACTATCCATCCCCTCCATGTGCCCCTGCACTGCACCGCGTGAGCCATACTGTTTGAGAAGTGTCCAGAACTCTGGTACTTAAGGTGCAAGATGAATGGAGCTAGCTGAAGGCAAGTGAAGGCTATGAGTAGCAATGGACTGTTCTAATCTTATAGCGTGTTCAAGACAAGAATGGAGACTTGCCTTTCCATTTGTTTTTCCTCCTTCACAAGGGAACACAGAGCAATCCTCTTCTACATGGTCTTCTTTGAGGCCACCATGACCAACTCATGGGTCCGGTGAGCGAGACTGCAGTTCTCTTTTCTTCTTCCCAGTGGTTCTAAGAGCATTCTTACTGCCTTTATGTTACCTTGATGTGGCAAAAACACATTGTCTGTGTATATATCATTCTGGCTTTTTTGAGAAACGAATGACGGAAAAACATCTGTACATACAAGGACTGAATAGGAGATTGGCAATCCTTTATTTTTAAATGAATTATCAAAGAATAAGAAAAGTATGCTGGCAATTTGAAGTGGGTTTATGGGTGAAAAGGCTTGGGTTTCTTTTTTGTTTTTCTTTTTCCCTGGAAAGCTCTGTGTCCTCTAGATACACACATACAGAGCATACAGATATTTTTTTTTTTGCTTTCCAATAGTACACAATCTAAGCATAAACAATGCTAACAGTATTTACAGTATTTAATTTATGACTGAGTTTTATCTAAGGCTGATAGGGAAGAGCTAAAGTTGTGTATCAAGAGCTCATTTTGTCCATGTAGAGAGTATTTTGTGTTGAATGTCCACGAGGCATTTAAGCACTCTACAAAATTTTACTTTTCATAGGTCAGCCTTCAAACCAAGGTAGTCACCGAGGTCATTTAGGAGATCCCTTTGTAATGAAGCAACTTGCAGCACTCCTATCTAGGGAACAACACTGCTATGAGTCAGTTCTGTATTTTCATGCTGAGGGAAAAAGGCAAGCCAGCTGCATTTGCCACACAGAAGCATGCACAGCAATGGCAGATCTTACCAAGGTGGGCCACTGTCTTAACATCTATAAATCTTAAATGTAAAGTGGTTGCAATTTTTGTTGGTTGTATAATCAAATCCAAGCAGTAGCTCCCACAGGACAGTGCACTGCTGCCGAGCAGAGGCTGAGGGGGAAGAATGGCAAACCTTAGTTCTCCATCTTGTGTTTTCCATCAGCTTGACTTTGTTGATTTTTTTTTTCCAGTCTAGTAACTGATTTATCTAGTGATAAGTGACGTAAGTAAAGCTTATTTACACAAAGATAGGCCATAAAGACATGAGTACAAACCATGTGTATGATATAGCATTTGTACATGGTGTGTATAGTGGATAAAAACAATACATAGGTAATTTTATTAAGGTAATTCTCAGAAGGAAACCTCTAGCTTATAATGTGTATATTATATTATTATTTTAATGTGTGTATATATATTATTTTAATGTGTTTATTGTATTATTATAATTCTATAATGGTGTGATGAATTAGGGTCAGATGATGATTATTAAAGTAGCTGGCACTGGAGGTAGGTCTAGCATAATGCTGAAGTTTCTTTCATAGCGGTTTTATTTTACTAGCTAATGTTGCTTATGAGGATCGTAGAATTTGCAATTAATTATGCTTGATGAAGAATGGCTTAAGGCTGCCTAGTTGATTTCTTGATAATTTGCCAAGAAGGTTACAGAAGATCTTTTTTGCATTTCCCAGCTTTTAGGAATGGATGGTGGTTTTGTCATTCATTTACATAGGATTTGTGGTACTCTGACAATATTGTGAGATCTATACTGTTGTCTATGTAAATTTTAGGAAGAGAAATACACTTTGATGCAGCTGATTCACATTTTTTCTCATTTGATATAGGTCTAGCATTTTTCTAAAACAGCAAATTGGTATTTGTAATGCACTTACTGTCCGAAAAAAATTTTTGAAGGCAAAGACAAGCTCAAAAAGTTACATTGAAGTGGTGTTTGTGTGTTATTTTTAGAAAAGCTCTATGAATAAAGCAAATTTATAGACCACATTGCTGCTTTTAAAAGATTTGTGGTATGTGTCTCCATCAAATCCTAAACCCTTCAAATCCTATTTTATGACAGTAATAAATAAATCGTGTGATGAGTAACAGAATATTGCTTCCTGGTTGCACAGAAGTGGCAGCCTATTGAAAGGCTCTCAAATGGTGGCCAGAAGTTCATTCCTTTCCCTTGTCCTGCACAGCTTTTCTGTGTAGTCTCTATATGTTACTGTAAGGAAGCCGGGGGGAGACACTATATCATTTCTCTGCACTTCTAATGCTGTGAAACCTTTGGAAATTTCAACACAATTCTTTACTCACTACTGACTCTAAAACAGCTTTGTGTGTGTGTTGTTTGACTTAACACAGCTAAAATGAATCAACAAACTTTGCATTTTGAAGCAAAATAATGACTGGTACCTTTTGTGGCTGGTCACTTCAAACCTACGTCAAATAAACATTTCTTATTTGATATTTTCTATACTTTGGGAGTTAACCTTGTCTTTCTTGCCCTATGAGTTATTATTTCTTCAACTACTGCAGTTGCCTTTCCATCAGGGAGTAGGGAATGCCTGTTTTCATCTTCACTGTAGTATATTATTTGGATACTTGTTGCAAACCTTACTTCAGTGGATTCTTGGTGTGCAAACCATTAAAGGCATTTAATGGCCACTGTCTATTATCTGTGCATATAGCAAATCATGCTGTGCTGTGGTTCCAATTTCTAATTTGGTTATACAGCTTGAAGTCTATTAGGGATAGAAATGGTACCATCTAGTAACTAATACATTCATTTCAAACTGTGTAATTAATTGCACTTTAATTCTGTTTGATTATTGGATAACACTGTTTATCTGGAAGCCATTAAACTCTTTATACAACAAGGTATACAAGTTTCTTTCTGAATGTATTCTGAGGACAGATCTATTAAGTTTTTCTGCCTACTCACATTCTGGCTTTGCAAATTTCTATTTTTCAGGCCAGAAACAAACCTACAGCTTGTATATAATAAACTTCTGCAGATATAAATGCTACATTTTCAATGGACCCAAAAGTGCCTACACATTTTTTTGGCCATCTCTTCTTTTTTTTATTGTTCAGGGTGAAGCAAAAAATGCTGCCTTTACCAGGTTTTCATTCCACTTTGGTACTCTCACAACAAATCTCATCCTACTCAAGTTTAGTTCTATGTATACCTGTTACTACTAGTCATTTTGCAGTCCAACAATTGCAGCCAAGAATACAGATCAAGACGAAATCCCATCTACTGTATTTTACATAAGTGTATAGTAAAATGATAGTCTGTGTCTGAAGTCCAAGATCTCAGAAGAATCACTTGAGAAAGAGTGAAGATAGATCACTGAAGCACGATGATAATAAAAAGCAAAACAAAACAAATAACAACAAAAGGCCACCCCCAAAATCCAAATGTTTGAGCAAGAGAGGAATAGTTTCTCTGGAACTTGGGGAAGAGTAAAATAAGTCAGGATTTTTATTCTGGTTTGGTTTGTTATTTCCTCCCTCATATTTGCAGGGAAAGGGGTTGGGGGTTATAGGTAAAGAGAAGAAAATTAAAATAGGCGTTTCCTCCCAGGAGGGAGAGAACCCCAGTCGACCAACCACCAACAGCCTCTGCAGTTTGCCACCTGCCTGATCATCATTAACAGACAGTACTGGCTTCAAAGTGGGACTTAGCGGTGAAGGAGGACCTAAAAAGAGGCCTAGGAAGTTGTTTTCTGCAGGGGAGGGAGGGTGTTCCTACTGCAAAGTGAGGAAGAACGTACACAAGTTCTTGAGGGAAAGCAGATAAGTGGTTAACAGAAGCTGGTATAGCTGGGAAAATAGAGGCGATCTGCCTTGGGAAAAGCAGTGAAGAGCTGATTCTCTGAGTGAAGGGTTGGTGACAAAGGTGTGGATTCCTGTGATTTTGCAAAAGATCTTACAGGCTGGATTGTGAAATATTGCTCTACCTTCCCTGGTCTGGCTGAATCTACAAGCTTAACTAACTAATATGTGTAACTAACTGTGTCCTCTTCACATTTAGGAAGAATTTGTGGAAGGTAGTGCAAATAAGGGAATTAAATTTATTTTGATGTTTGGAAATGTAGCTATTGTTCAGAGATGTGACTTTTTTAGTAGTACAACTAATAACCTCACACATATATATACAGCCACGGATAGAAGAGACTCAGTTCTCTTCCCTGTCTCCTGTCCAAATGACTTGGTTCTGGTTGCCACCACAGTTCTCATTCTTCTCTGTACTCCTACTCCAACAGTTGAGAGGTTTAAAAATTACTACCACCACTTCATCTTTTTCTGCCCTATCACCTGAGTTTCACTGGATGCTGAAATAGCATAGCTATGTGCAGGTATTCTCTTGTCTATTTTACTTCGCTAGTATTACCACATCTATTATGTTAGCATATAGACATATTTATTTATAGAAGTGGAGTATTGGCAGTAAAGACTTCTAGATTCCTCAAAATAGATGTTTTCACTCCATGAAAGTGGACTCTAGAAACAGTAAAATGGTCAGAGATGGGACGAGCTAAACATGTGACAAGAACAAGTATGGCTGTGATTTTCATTTGTCGTGCTGGGTCCTCTTTTTTGTGCTGCACTGAATGACTGTACACAATTTCTGCCATGAGATCCTTAATAAAGGACTTGTCTGTGCCTAGAGGTAAGACTTCAGAGCACTACGATGTATATGGCAAAGAGGAATACTTGAGATGAAGGCCTTATTTAAGCTGATATTTTTTTCTACTCTGACACTTAGCTTTTTTTTGAAAAGTTACAGGTGAATTGCAGCAGCAGATAAACTTTAGAGACTGAAGCACGCTCAGTGTAGAAAGAACGCTGGAATTTCTTAGAAGTATTTTGTGTGTCCAAGTGAGCAAGTGCAGGAGGTAAATGAGGAAAGTAGGAGACAGCTCTCAGATCTCAGTCCCCCAAAGAAAGCATCAGCTTCAAAGCATACTGGTTCCTCAAAACAGATGAAAATTTTCACTCTGGATTTACAGTGTGCACATATTATTTTCCTTTCTTCATGATCTGATTCCTGGAAATTGGAGTCACTTTTGCTTTCTGTTTGTTTATGTGTTGTCTGAAGAAGCACATACTGAAGAACTTAAGAGTCCAGGCTGAAGTTAAGTTGTATTTGGAAGAGTGATTGTAGTGAAAAAACTTAGTCGCAGCTGTGGTATTAAACTTAAACAGCTTAAACTACTTTAAGTCAATCTTTATAGTGTTGGCAAGCATAGCTGTAAAAATAATTCTGTTTTCACATCTGAATCTCTAATGCTGAAATTACAAAAGCTACAGAAAATGCATTTCTCACTTCCAAAGTTTAGTGTCTATTCAGGATTTTTTTTTCTGCTGCTTTTTTTTTTCTTCCCAAAAAGATTTGCTGGATAGTGTGTTACCCTGATGACTCTTAAATATCTAGGATGCTCTAAAGGGGCAGTGCTGAAATAAAAAAAACATTAAAATGTGATTTTTATCCATACTGACATTAATTTTTTACCCTGTAAACAGCTCCATGCAGTCACAGCATCAGTTCCAGAGGTTAAACACTCTGACAATGGCTATAAAAAAAGATGGTCAGATTAATTTCTTATCAAACTGAGTTGATTCAGCGTAAGGAATGGAAACCATCTGATGTATTTTACAGATCAAAGCTAATTCTCCATTGACACACATGCGCTTGAGTAGGCGCATCTGTGTGACAGCTAAATTATAGGAGTGCTTTACACACACATTATCTTGTCACAACATAAGAACATCCTACTGTGTTAAAATACCTCTTCCAGAAGAAACATGTAATTTCCCCATATTGTTGGGGTGGGTGCTAAACAGCTTCTGTCTTTTTACATATCTTTTATTTTCACCTTCTACAGGCGTAAGACAAGCAAAGGTTTTTTTAAAAATGAAATAGATTCATTTTATTTTGTCTGTCTATTCTCTTTGCCTTCTGTCTAATGAAGTGTGTTGGTACCTGTGTCTATGACTGGATAGAAAAAAGCTGAAGAAAAACAGTGATTTCATTTTAGAGTGTAGTTGCTTATTTAAAGGGAATTATTATAAGGATTTTTTTGCCTTTTATGTATTAGGGAAAGTGAATGCTTTTTGGAATGAAAGTTTTATTTGGGGAAAACTTAATGAATATTTGGCAACAGCTTTGTGGCACAACTTTCACACTCCTTAACAGTTGATACTGTCCAGTTTGAGACTAGGATTAGGTCAACCCAGGCTTTTGAAAACTGAATCTTTATTAAACCAAGGTGCTATAAATTAACAATTTCTCCCAGCTTCTTGTAAGACAGTTCAATATATGGGGCACAGACTTGTAACAGGGCATGGCGAGCAACTGAACTGAGACTGGGGCTGCTTGTGTCAGGGTTGGTTTGTTTTCCAGTCCATTACAAATGAAAAGGACAATTGCAAAAGTGTAATAATTCAGTTCAACATTTAGCTTTTGAAACAGTTGCCCTGTTTTGTTGTGCTTATCCCAGGCTTCTGGCTCTGAAGACAAAAAAAAATGGTTAAAATAGTATTTCTCTTCAATGGCTGCATGCTCGTACAGGTAAATACAGTCTTCGTAGAATCATAGCGTAGTTAGAATTAGAAGGGACCTTAAAGATCATTGAGTTCCAAGCCCCCCGCCATGGGCAGGGACACCTCCCACTGGACCAGGTTGCTCAAAGCCCCATCCAGCCTGGCCTTGAACACCTCCAGGGATGGGGCAGCCACAGCTTCTCTGGGCAACCTGTTCCAGTACCTCACCACCCTCACAGCAAAGAATTTGTCCCTAATATCTAATCCAAGTCTACCCTCTTTCAGTTTAAAACTGTTACCCTTCATCCTATCACTCCACTCCCTGATAAAGAGTCCCTCCCTGTCTTTTCTGCAGGCTCCTTTATGTACTGGACGAGGCTATACGATCTCCCTGGAGCCTTCTCTTCTCCAGGCTGATCAACTCTCTCAGCCTGTCTTCGCAGGAGAAGTGCTCCAGCCATTAGGGCATCTTCATGGCCCCAATCCAACAGGTCCATATCTTTCTTATGTTGGGTCCCTAGAGCTGGAGGCAGTACTCCACGTGGGGTCTCACCAGAGCGGAGTAGAGGGGCAGAATCACCTCCCTCCACCTGCTGCCCAATTATCTTCACTGGTAACAAAATTTTTAAAACAAACGAAACATTTTGCTCATTTTTTAATGCATATATTCCTTTTAAACAGCATGCTTTTTTCCCCCTCCTTTTCCTTCTGATTTGAACCAGTTATTTGTTTCTACTTACCAGCTTACCTATGCTGGTTTTCTGTCATTCTGGGGAGTACCCTGTCCCAAACACGGCAGTTGCAGAGCGGGCAATGTGAGGTGAAGGAGAAGCGACTGCCCTGCCTGCCTGAGCCTCCTAGCCACCTAGACCTGGTGAGGCAGGGGGATCGGAAGAGGCAGTCCGGCCTCCCCGTACAAAACCAGGCAGCCTGGGAGCTGCAAAATAGTGGACAGTGCCTGGGACACCATGAGGCAGTGCTGGTGCCACCAGGCCCATGGCTTGATTGGGGCCCGGCGCTGAGGGGGCAGCTGGCTGGGCGCCATCTTGGTGGGGCCTCACTAGCCGGCACTGCAGCCATGTTCAGTGCCACTGCCACTGAGGGGGATTCCTCCTGAGGAACGTCTCACAGCACTTTGGTGGTAACATTGTAAGAATAATTCAAGGTACTATTTTTTAATTATTTTATTATATTTTTTCCTTTTCTTCTTTTTTTTTTTTCTTTTTTAATTTTTCTCTGGAAATTTCCTGCTGTGTGGAGCAGCACTTTGCACCATGACAAGCGTGTTGAGGGTAAATGAATTTCTTTATATATTTAACAGTTTAGCGCCCTCCTTTCTACTTACTGACTCTCAATTTCAACACTTCATACATCTGTATCATTAGTGGTACCAATTTAGAAGCTTTCCTCCAGGTTTATTTTAGTTTGTGGCATAACTGCTCATTCTGGAAGAGCTCTCTTGTGCTCCAAATGTCGTCAGTGCTGCCCAGGGTTTGCCTTGGCTTCTAGCGTTTACACACGCAGGTAGGCCCCGGATAAATTAAAGTGACCAAAGGAGAAGTGTGGGTTTCAGAAGTAGCTGGAATGCCCCAATTCTCCCCATTTTCAGTGTGGCCTGTGAGCAGCAGGTGAGCGTTGTGTGGCGGCCAGGGCACTGTGCAATGAGGGACTGCAATGCTGACTGAAGGTACCTTCACCTGAAACGCTTGCATAACTTTCATGTGTGTAAAGTGGTTTTGTAGTCAACCTGATTTTTAATGCTGACTAAAATGACGTCACGCAAAAGTGCACAAGATGACAAGTTGCTTTATATTCTTTGCATAAACTGGGCAGTGTTTTCTGTTTTCATGTGTCATGCTTTGACTTATTATTATGTGAATAATGAACAAGAGAAGTATCTTTTATTTCTCAGTTTACCTAAGCCACTGTTTTACAGAATTTCACAGCAATTTTCGGTTAGAGAACTAGACAGATCGATACCATCCTCTCCATCTAAACACCACTAATGTTTTCCATACCTGTTCACCTGTCATTGGCTTACATATCCTGAATCTCTCACATGAAGGCTGGTTGCCATGGAAAGAGTTGTGATCCCATAAATGAATACATTCTCTGGAAGAAAAACTCGAACATAGATCTGATACTATTCCATTAATATGGAGAAAACCATGTGAAGGAATGGAAGCAAATAATGTAAACATGAATATGTATTTTCTATTTAAGAAATCTATTAAGATTCACATACATTCAAGATGCTTGTATTGTAATATTACATCATGTCTCATGCATACTCTGAAATGTTGATTATCCAGTCTGAAACAATAAAAGATAACACTGCACATTTGCTAAAAATTTTCAATTACTAATTCATTATATAGAGCTAGGATAGTACATTCTCAACAAATGAAGCCTTTTTTAAATTTTTTTTTTCAAATTCTATTGTAATTTTGTGTATATGCAATATAAAAATAATTACACATGCTTTTTTTCCAGCAGTGTCTTTAGGTTTTGGTATGAATTAATCATTACCATTCAATTGTGCTATAAAGGAATGTATTTTCGTTTTTGTAAGGCTGGACATGCCGATACTATTAAAGGAAGTGGTTATGTAATAGAATAATACCTGAATGTGCTGAGTTAGGAATGCAAAAAATGTGACACAATTTTGAATTTTTTATGGCCTGATGTTTTCACCATTTTCTCTTGAGAAAGGTAATTAATTTGTTACTATATATCAAATTTGTAATAGAATGAGAAAAACTAATTTGCTTTATCTATCTCATTAGTGTCATAAGATTCACATGAAGGCTGATTTTGGCAAATATTTTCCTCAGGACCTCTGTAAATTTTTTTTTCCTTAAGTAGACTATCATTGTTCAGCTGAATATATTTAATGATGCTGTGCTCCAAATCCCTATTTGTGCCCTATGTAGGTGTGTTTGTAGTTCTGTAGTTTGCCACATGCCATATGCTTAGTGGTTAGGTGTCTGGAATCCTGCTGTGAAATGACAATTCACAGCCAGCTATCATGAAGTGGCAGGCTTGACTTCAAAGGAAAGTTGTCTTTACTGTTTGTATACCAAGCTAGTGGGCACTCAGGAACCTGAGTAAAGGCAAGG
>JAHREE010000118.1:23375068-23528681 GCA_033628505.1 Tringa tobata | reverse complement strand
TGTCATTTTTTCTTTTTTTCTTTTTTCCTTCTCAATGTATTGTTTTCTGTGGGTCGGCTCTTTTACAATCACAGCATCCCTGTGTCTTTCACAGGAAGCTGGTGGACAAGATGGAGATTCGTGGGGCCTTATCCTTGGCATCTAATGAATGTTCTGACTTTCTGTCTGGAAATTTATAGAGACCTGGGAGAAAGAATGTGTTTATGGTAGAGTACTGTAAGTGGCTTTGTTCCAGTACTGGTGTAAAACCTTAAATGAATACAAAATAAACCAGTGGTGCTATTATCTTGGCTGTGATTTGACTACTGGATCAAGATTAAAGAATGTTCGCACGTTGCTGAGCTGTTGAGTTTGGTATTGCTATCTAAGTACTTCTTCAGTTTACTCCCACATAAGCTTATAGTCAAAGGTCTCTGCAAAGCATTTGATGGTAGAATTGGAAATCATGAATGTTCCATTTGTTTGTGTCTTTTTAAGAAGAATACCAGGAAACAAACAAATATTGTGACGGGGAAGTCTTTAATTTTAAGCATTTTGAGTTTGACTCTTTTGGATATGAAGCAATCCTAATGTGCCAGTGCTGTTCCTGTAGTTTATCTGTTGTTAAAAATATATTCTGTCGTAGTTAATTTTGACTGTGAGCTTTGAGAGGTAAGAACTATGCATCAATAATTAAAGGCACCATCACAGCTCAAGCTTGTTAGTTATCTTTATATCCATCTTGGCATCCCATGAGTCAAGAAAAGCAATGACAACAGTAAGAAGGAGATTATTTTTAGAAATGTCCCAAAGTAGAATGCACAAATGTTAAAATATAGATTGACTTTCTTTACTACTACAAAGTCTATTTTTGTCATTTCGGTGTTTTCATTCTTAGTCACTCTTATCATGTGACGTTAAGTGCCCCTTGCAAGAATTCTGTGTTAGGGAAGCACTGAGTCTTGGGTTTGGGGCTAAGGCTGTTTTTCACCTGATCAGAATCAGTGCTGCCTACAGTAGAGTAGTAAGTGTTATCCAAAAAACTCCTGAGTTTGTACCCAAGTTTGCCAGTGACATATTGGGTCACCTTATAAAGGAGATGATATTCCCTTTCCTCATCTTGGTTTTCCATCTGTGACATGAGAATAATAATTCTGAACTACTGAAGAAAAGCTCATTAAAGCCATATATGCATTAGTGATTGAGATTTGAACCTCACTTTGGTGCTGTGTAATGCAATATGCCTAGTCAATGTTGTTGACATACTTTCTCTAAGACTGTTAGTTCGGTATGAATACAGGGAAAAGAGGGCTTTGAATGGAAGGCAATTCCTTCTTTGAAGTGAATGTGCATACACTGCGTGCTGAGACAGGGACGTATTGTTCTATTTTACACATGCGTTACTCAAGCTCTGCATCTAGGGTTACAGAGGAGAGTAAGACTGAGCCAAGGACCTAACTAAACATTCAATGGCTTATCAAGAAAATAATCTTCTATATCTGGCTTCTGTTTGTACTCATTTGGGTGCATCCTGCATGTCTAGTAATAAGAACTATTTGAATTAAGAGGAAAAAGAATTAAACTCTTGGCAAATACCTCACTGGGCAATACATTTCATAGTTTTTTGGGACAGGTATACTTCACTGGCTGTCTTTCCTGATGGGTATCTGAGAAGCTAAATCTTAAAATTATGAGGGAGCTAGCCCCATCTCTGGATATAAATTCTACCTCCATGTATTGCACAAAAATGGTAACTGGTAGACTGGAGGCAATGCTTAGTCTGCTGGGTTTGTGCCAGAACTGTTTGTGAAGCAACAATAATCAGACAGGTTATTCTGATATAGGCCCTAATGTAGCAAACTATTTAACTGTACATACCTTCTGAAATTACAAACAAGCCTGCTGAAATTCACTATGTTTAAAAAATACTTCCCCTACTTCTCATTAATATTTATGTCAAAAATGTTTCTAAAACTTAAGAGTGACCAAAATAAACAGATTGCTTCAATAGATTGCAATAGTCAGGCTGTGCATCATTTATTTATACTAAGCAAAAGTAAACCAGGCAGGTAGTTACAGTCCAAACCTGCGCAACTTTGAGTTTTGGCTGGCTTGAAATTGCGGGTGATTCCCACAAACAAAGGTCTTGAAATCTCCTACAAACCTCATAGTGCTTCACATTTAGTCATAGAGAATAACTTCTGCAAATGCTTTTGTTGAAGACTTAGTCTTGGACCTAACATGGCTTCCCTTAAGCCACCTTCCATTTTTCTTCTTTAAGTAGCTGTTGCACTAAGCTTTCATAGAATGAAATTACATGTTGCATTTTTTCTGATGAATGTGTATGCTAGAGTGTCATTATTTAAATAATTACCTAACTATTGATTTAGCTGTTTTGGTGGCACTACACGTTTCAGTCCATCTGAATGTGTTTGTATATTTATTCTGTGGTAATTAATAGTAAAAAAATCAGTTTTATTATATGTTAATTATAAGGTAGATAATTGTTCATTTCTTTATGAGCTTTCTGACCAATATGTATGTAAATATACACAGAAAATGAAGCAAAACACTTCCTTATAATAAGTTAGCATGCAATGAGTTTGGCTAAGTGAGAGTTTCTCCAGTAAGAGATATTTTCAGTATAAAAGTAGTGAATATTCATTTTTAAAAGTTTGGTTTCTTCCAAAATGTTCTCTATGCCTTTAAGTACATACAAAGTATAATCATTTACAGTACAGCAACCCAAACCTTGTAAAAGTTGATGAGAAATACATTGAGGACTGCAGGGACCTGATACTCCAAATAATTCAAACATTATGTTTGAAAAGATTGCATCTGATTTTAAATGAGTGTGTTAGGGTAAGGCTGAAAACATAAATGCGATGCAAAGGTGTAAAGATCATGATCTGTCATGGTAAGAACATGGCTTGTTTCAGGTATGGTCTCCAGCTGACAAACCTGCTTGTGGAACATAGAAGTAAAGTCCCCAGATTAGAACAACCAAAGCCTTGGTACCTTTCTAGAATATGTCCAGCTAAGTCAGATCCAGCTAAGTCAGATAATTAGCTCTCAGATAATTAGCTAGAATTTTAGTGTACTTAATGCCAAGTCTGTCAACAATATATCTGAATGTGATAAAGATGCGCAGTCACTGGCAGGCATGTTCCACCCCCCTATCTAAGACATGCATTATATAATTTCAGATTCACTTTTTGCAAATGGTCCTTTTGTGAAGCAGCCCTGTCTGAGTGAATGCAACTGAACCAAATTCATGCAGCGAAACCTTTTCAAAAACGTTTTTATTCTTTGCTGAGTTCACATTTTATCCTTAGTCCATGAAGGGCCTCTGTACATCTGGAAGCCATAGTGTCCCTAGATTCACTTCACAGGTTGTGTCAGTAGAGAGGACTACAGCATGAATGAACACAGAGACAGGTCCTGTCCCATACTAAGAACTGATAACTCCAGACCACTTTGCTGGCTGTGTTGAGAAGCCAGTGCTGCTTTTTCTACTATAGCAGCCTAGAAAGTCTACTGTTTTACATAGTTTGTTCACGTGCCAGCCATCACTTTAATTTTAATTTGTATTTTTATTTATTGGTTATAGTCTTGCTAATTACTTTTTACCTGGTTTAGGTATGGACTAAGTTATATATAATATAGCATCCATATTATAAATGCAAATCTCCAGTGAAACAACTAATAGCATCTTTAAAAGTGCATTTCGGTAGTCCAATTCACAATACTCCATTGTGATTTATTTGCTTTCCTGCCTAACATGGCAATCTGCCCCTCTTGTCTTATACTGTTATGGCATTTAGAAACTGTCACAAATGTTGGCAGTAGTCTCCTTTTCTGTGGCTAAATTCTTCACTGACCAGTAGTTTATGTGAAAACTAGATGAGAATACTGTAATATAGGGAGAGCAATAAGTTGAGTGAGGACAGAAGTAAGTTTGGAAAATGCTGGTAGGTCAAATTCAATTCTTTCTTTGTCCTTCCGTGCCAAATATTTGAGTCTGGAGTGCCCAATAATAATTCTTTAGATGTGTGGCAGGCTCTTCATGTCTGGCTTCTTGGTGTGCTGCACTAAATTTGCTGTTACTGACGTGCTTTGATTTTATCCTCTGCCTAATTACAAGTACCTAAAAGACAAATGGATATTCCCCCTTCTTTTTCAGATACATTGGTGGTTGTTTTTTCTTTTATTGAGCATAAGGAAGACAAAATCTTTGTCAAAACAGTAACACTAGAGACTAACCTTATAGAAAACAAACAAGGTATGGAAATTAATCCTACCTTGGAATATTTAAATTGCTATGAAAACATTTGTGGCCTAGCATTCATGTTGAGCATAAAATCCTCAAACTGTAAATCCTAACAATGTTTTTTATATTTTCTCCATTAAAGACACACAGAAAAACTTGCATATCTTTTAGTGATATCCTAACTATGTTCATGTATGAAATACTATCTCCTAAATTAAACACTAATCTGGAAGATTATTAAAATAACGGGAAAGAGAATATACAGATATTGTTTGAATTAAGGGCAAATGTGGACATTCCCTTGATTCTCTGCCAAAGTTAATTTGAGAACACTCAAACTATTAAAGACACAACAAAGATTTTTTAAAAAGTATTTAATGAAAGCCCTTGTTTACAGACATATTCATGTTTGAATTATTTTCCAGTGAAAATTACTGAAAAATACTTTCTTATTTTCCATAGAAAAGAGCTATCCTTAATTTATTTTTGATGCATATTTTCAAGGAAAGGATTTTATTGTAATTCAGTGCTTTTGCATTTGCTGTTGTTAAATCTTTTAAGAATGTGTATCAAGAACAAGTTCTATTCTGTTCTAGTTTTGTGAATAAAAGGCTAAGAATTATCATTGAAACAAATCTTTCAAATTCTCAATTTTTAAGACTGGTCTCAAGATAAAGTTGTGTTGTTTTAATTTCATGTTTCTATTTTTAATGCAGTTCCACCTTTTATATTTCAACTGCTTTGCTAAAAATAAAAAAAATAATTCTCACAATAAACCTTTAAGTTTGGTACTGTTATTTAAATACTAGCATTGGTAGTGGTGACTAGCCTCCAAATAGAATTACTGATTGTAAACATATAGCTTTAGTAAAAGGAAAAAGACACTCATTTTTCAGAAAGGATTTGGTGATTTCCTACATCTTAATAGGAAGTTTTGTTTAGGATGCCCAAAGTAGAATTCCCACAATCACAAATGCTTTTTTTGTTTTATGTCCATCTCTGCAGGTGGCAGAGGGTACCAAAGAGGAAGAGTCCAACTTTCTGAGCTTTGCTGAAGAAATCTGAGAGTAAAGGCTTGACATTTCACATGGTGTAGAATGACACATCTCTTCAACAGGGAAGGTAATGGCTTCATGTGTGGGGTTTTTCAAGTAATTTATTCTTTACATCATGAATGTAATTGGCAAGTCTTTGGCAATTTTGACCTTTGATAAACATCAGGTTGCATTTTGCTATGCCAAACAATCAAGAGCCAGTACTTTGCAGTGCAGCTCTACACTGTAAATGCGTATTATTGTTGATCAAGCTCTGACCACTGTTAGATTTGGAAAGAATTTTAGGGTAAATATGGTGTTTGTAGAGATAGCAATGGTTAAGGTCATGAGGTAAAATATTAGAGGAATGTTTTAAACATTTTTACATGGCTCTCTTGGCTATGTGAAGTTTTTTGAATCGTCTATAGACAGTCTGCTTCTTTGTAACACCCATGACATGACTTAGTTCTGAGTCAGCAGTTACCTAAATTCAGCAAGCATTTTACATGCACAAGATCATAAGCTCACATTTAATGCTAGACGTGCTGAGGATTAGGGAGTCATGAGACTGCTCAAATAGTTAGTTTTGGGTTGGGAACTCTACAAGGGCATAAAAGACTGTGGTGGTGGTTGTTTTAAGCAGCTGTGTCCCAGAGAAAATGAGGAATATCACAGCAGCCTCAGAGGATGAGTTGAGCTGCTTCTTTGCTGCTGTGTAGCTGTAGAAGAAGGTCCGTTAACACAAATGCATTCATTAAACAATTAGGATTTTTTGCAAGATCATGTCTTGTAATGAAGATCTCACACATATACAAATTGCAAAGTTCAGGCTCCAAAGTAGACCACTGCACTATTGTTCCTTTCCTTAGAAAAGGCTGGTTTTTTGCTGGCTCATATTGTGGTTTGCTGGTGTCATTAAACGCTCATTAATAGTGAAACCAAGCCTTGCAAATGTTTTCCACATTTGGACTGGGATTCCAGCCTCTGGACAACACAAAGATAGAGATGGTGCTTTCTCTCTAATGTCATTGCAGTGGAAAAGTTTGTGTCAGACATCCTGAAGTGACTTAACTGACTTAAATATGGAGAAGTAAGCTCCGTTCTCAAGTGATTTATTATTAATAAAATATTCCTTATCAAGAGTACTGGTCACCTGTTTCATTCCTTTCCCATGATAAAGTAGCTTTCTCATTGGAAATAATGTCAAAGATTGGCGCAAATTAAATATTCTTAATGTCTTACGTTCTTCTTACTGCGTGCAAACTGAACACAGATGTGAACTGTAGGAAAGTGGCCAGTTTTTCTGTCAATTTGGCAGGCAGTTTATGGAAAGCCTTACAGTAGCTGGCAATTCTGGGGACTGCAAAAAGGTCAGACATACTTTTATTACATAAATATGTATAGCATTACCCTTAATAAGATTTTTCGCTTTTCTTTTTCCTCCTCAACTGCTGTTTTAATTTGCAATGACGAAAGAGTGGTGACTTCTATGCTATTTTATTCTTTTTTCTTTTAAATGTATGCCTTACTATTATTAAGCTACAAATGGTATTTTACGTTGTAATAAAACAAAGGCAAATCTGATTTTATGCAGTTTACAGAGAAGACAGCTGAACAAAATTGAAATGTAAATTAGCACACAACACTGAGAAATATGCTGAGGAGTAAATGGCATTTATATCACAATAAAACCAAGTAGCAAGTATAGATTTGCAATGTTGCAAAACGTACTGCACAAATAAGATGCATTCAGTGCCATCTGCGTGGATTTGTATATCTGCAAGCCTTTAACTTTTTTTTTTTTAATTTAGGAATGATAATAGTATGAATTTGGAGGTGGTACACTTTTCCTCAGGGAAGTTATTGGGGGTTAAATGGATTGTGGGTGAACATGGCAAGTGCTACGTGCAGAAAGGAGTGATCTTTTAAAATCAATAAACATCACTTAGTTTAAACCACTAATGATCTACATACATGTTTTGGGAATTACAACTTTGTTATGTTTTAGTGAGATATTGGAACAACTTGTGGCTAAGTCTGTCAGCACAGTAGACCACAGTCTTGTTATTTTTCTGTTTTTCAATGTAGAGCTTACACCAATATATAAATATGTTTAAATAACATTGAAACAGATCTGCACAGAAAACAATACCTCTCAGATTTTTTTCTTATTTATAAATAATCCCTGTTGAAAACTCTAATAATGATTGAAAGGGCTATGAAAAGGAGCACTTACAGGCAAATATCTAAAATACACTGATCTAAGGATACACATTTGCACTTTTTTTCTGGACACATATGGAATCATTTAGATTGCATGGGGAAATACGCCAGTGAAGCATAAGCAATGCTCGAGCTCCCAGATAAAATTTTGAAGTTTTCATCTCAAACTATCCATGAAATACTTTCTTTCACACACACACACTCAAAAATTTAAAAAGTACCCCCACCCCCCCTTAGTTTTGTGCTGGAATCAGTTTCTTGATACTTCACAATTATAATGTCTAGTTTGTGTCATCCTCAACTCCAGGGCCCTTCAAGTATGTGTGTGTGTATTTGTGCCTGGGTGTTTACGGGTAAACAAACAACACCTGACTTGGTAAGGTAAGCAATAAGAAGGGAGTGGGATTGTTTGTCAAGATGTGTAGGCTTATAAGTAATGAGATGAAAATAGAAACAATAGAGAAGACTGAGTGCCAGAAAATATTTCAAAAAAATTTAACTATAGAGTTTGGAGAACATGGGAACTGATGAAATCCTTGTAGTTCAAGACATTTAGAACTCAGCAGGCCTAAAGATTAGAAAATGATCTTCAGAAAACAGTCCAACCATGAAGGAGGACACATTTTGGTGATGTAATTTACTTCTCAGGTGTTTCCAGCATCTTTCACAGCTCTCTGGAGCATCCTTCTTTGGGCTACACTGGAGTAGGTCTTCATTGGCTGGGGACATGTCAACCAGTGCTTGCTGTCTTCAGACCAAGCTTATTTGCTTTCTTCACATTTCTCTTTTGGTAATTTTTCCTTTTTGATGCTTAGAGGCTCAAGAGTATTCTAAGCCTTCAAAGAACTCTGTTACTCCTGCTGCAGTTTATACATGGTATAGCTTGATGGGGAATCTGAGAGTTGTTCTAGGAACGTTAGCATTTGTATAGGGTGAATTTTGCAGCTATCACTTGTCATGGTAGAGATCTGCCATCTCATAAATGGTCTATCTGGAACTATGGAGTTACAAGGCATAAATCTTAAGTCTTTTTACTATCAAAAACAGTTAAAAATGTGACATTTTATTTTGTTGGACAAAATCTGGAACAATTCTGGTTTAATTGAAAAAGTATTTAATTAAGATTGATTTGAATTCAAACTTGCTTCAGTACTTATCTTGCTTGTTAAAATATATCTGATGACCTTTCATTTCTACACCAAATGGATTTAACACAAATTATCGTTTGTGCCGCCACACATTCCTGTTGCACATAACAGAACAATATGAGCTCCCTCTTGTGGTCAAAAACCACTTCTCATTCGCCAAACTGAATCAAGAGTACCTTTAATAAAGCGGCTAAAATATTACAAAAGTTTCTTATGTAATTCCTGGACTTCATTAAAGGATAATTCCCTGATGTCTGTCAGTATTAGTGAGAGAAGAGATTTAAAGGCGTGGCACAAAAAAAGGGGTAGGACTAGGGGTCATTCTAACCAGAAAGGAAAAGCTTCTCTAAGTACATCGTATTTAAAATCCTGAATAATGATGCCAGATATGCAAGTAGAGAGTTCTTAGTCTAACAGAACATATTTTTTAGCCATTAACATCAAGATAAGAAGCATGTTTTCATTAAGATGGAAAGAATAATTAAACAACTTCTGGGCTGACAGACACTGAGAAATAAACTACTCATTGTAGGCACTTAAAGACTGAAAATTCTTAGAAAACTGTGGAGAAAAACAGCCTTCCCACACAAAAATAATAGTCAGGAAGTGACAACTTCATCAGTAGTACTATTTTACAGGTTTGCAGCCCAGAGTCTGTTTATAATTGTTGCTTGTTTACCAAGATTACTTTTGCTCCTGCTAATGAATCAGATAGAAAACAGTATAATGACACTGAAATTGTGGCTTATTTTATCTCTACCTGATGCTCTTTCTTGAGGGAGTTAATGTCATGTGGTTCTTGCCCTGTGTTTACAAAACAGTAGGAAAGTAGAAACTTAGACTTACTTGAATTAAAATAGCATACAAAGTCAGAGACTTGATTCTGTGTCAAATAGGTACTTTGTTTTCTAATCTGTGATTTTTATTTTTGAGTAGCTGTTTATTTTTAGAAGAATGTTTGTCAACTGAGGGACTAATGGTAAGTGGCACATTGTTCTGTTTTCACTTGTGCAATGATTATGGACATCTAATGGTTGTTATAACGACATCTTAAATGGTTTATTTTAAACGGTCCTTTTAGCTGTTTTAGATCACAATGAGAAATTCCAAACATCAGCTTTTGCATCACATGATTGAGATGTTGCAAAGGATCTCTCCTACTCTTCTTGAGGAGTTAAAAGATAGCAATTCTGTTGTCCGTGTGATATCTTTAGTTTACCTGGGAAGTAATCCAGGAAAAACAAGGTCAGAAGGTATTTTCCTGAAAGGAACTATATGTAGACAAGGTGATACTACACCTCCTCAGTATTGAATGAAAGATGGACTGGGATTGTTCATTAATCTTTTACCAAATGTCATTTCTTTGGCAGAACACAAAAGTTGCACATGAGAGTTAGAGACCTTAGAAAGAAATGAAGAATAATCTGAGTAGGGGAAGGGAACTGGAAGACTTTATTTAGAAAGTGTAATTTATGCCCTTTTATAATTAGATTGAAATCATGCTAGTATAACAACTTTGTTCTATACTAGATTCTCTTGCACATGAGCATGGATTTTATTATGTTCAGGAACAATTCAAGCCATACTTTCAAAAGTTATCTGCTGGGGTTTTTAGGTGGGAAGACTTTTAGCAGCACTGACTGCATGGAGATTAAATGAGCAGTAGTGAATATTTCTATTAAAAAAGAAGAAAACATAGGAGTGCCTAATCATAGAGACAAACCTGCTATCATCATCTGAGAATTAACCTTACAAAGAGAAAAGATGGAGATAAATGAACAGCTCTGCTTTCTAGAGTGCAAATAACTTCAAGCTGTTGAAGAGAATGTTTTTACCATTTATCAGATTGCTCTATTCTTTGAAATGCTTAAACCTTTTGTCAGTCACTTTTGAGCCCACTTGTTTAGTTTTCAAACATTCTGTAGCCTACCTGCAGAAGAGCTTTAACAAGTGGTGATTTTCTTTAAAGCATTGTTTACTTTAAGAAGCATTTTCCAATCCATATGTGATTATAAACTTTAAAGGAAAATAGGATGATGAAAGTTTGGCTGGAGAAATTTATTGGGAAATGAATTGATTTTTAGGACTTTTTAATAAGAAAATGATAATACTGTAGCTTTCCTAGAATATCTGTTTTTATATGCTACAATTATTTTAGTAATTCACACCTTTTTTACCTGCTTTTCCATTTGTTCTTCTGCTTTCTTTCTTACACTCTTCAGTTCATTTGGTTGTTTTTGTCTTTCTTTTCTTGCTCTTACTTCTTTAACTACAACACCATATGAAGCCAGAGAAAACCTCAGTAGCTCATAGCGTTGCTTAGCAATGTCATGCATCTCTTGTTGTCTGTTATGAAGCCATGGTATCCTGGTCTTTCAACAAAGATTGCTACATCACTGCTTTGCTATAGGTCCAGTTTTTCCCCTGAGATTTCTGATAAGAGATGATGTGTCTAGACAGCATACATAAGAGATTACCTTCTATCCATTATAATATAATTAGACCAAGCCATACCAAAGCTCACCAAGATTTTATGTTTAAAAGGTCAACAGCTTTTATTCCATATTTCAAAGATAAGCACCTTACATTGTGCTTAATATGTAGAGTGCTGTGCCTGAAAGAAAGGGAACTTCAAAAGATTTCTCCTTCTATTATATCATTCAAAATAGACATTTGATACTGTAATACGTCCATTTTAACTTCAGTGATTCATGGAGCTAGAGATAAAAATAGGTCAGCTATGCCCCTACTGGTACAGGATTATTTCCTGAAATATATTTTCTATTTCTAAGTCCAGAGTAGATTTAACTATCTCAAGTGAGGATTTACATCTATTAAACTGGAGGGCTGTTCTTTGGTGGTCTAACATATTATCATTTATTATTTGTATTATGGCAGCAATTGGAGAGCTCGACTGAAATTGGGATCCCACTGTGCAAGGTACTCCATGAACACATAGCATGAAGTAATTTTTCCCCTGAAGAGTTTACAGTTTAAATAGATAAAACAAAGATTGAGAAAGTGGCCGTACCAATAACCCCCTTTTAGTGAAGCACAACTAATGCAATGAGGGATGAGCTGCTCCAGGGTTTGCTGATAATATATATAACAGACCTGATAAGTGAGTCCAGAGCTGCTGCATTCTAGCCTCGTGTATTTCCTAGAAACAAGTTTTTACAATTGAAGTCAGCTGTCCTTGGATGATTTGACTACTAGATTAATATTTTTCTTTAATCTCTTGCCGGTTTTGGGATCTATAAAGTTTACCAGATTACTCTGAATTATGCAGTTTCCAATGTTAAATAATCCTGCTCATTATCTATACCACTCAAACATCTGAAGAAACTTACCAGGCAACCCACTTTTTTAGGTCTCTTCCTATTGTTCACCAAAATGGACTTGTTGAGTTTTTTCCTTCCCCCCCTCCCCCCCTGCCAGCTTATTTCTCACTCTTCTCTGAGTTCATTATATTTTTCTTTAGCTTTGTAATTCAGAATTCCCAGAATTGAATGCAGTATTACTGAACAGTTTTGCCAAAGTTCTACAAAGCAGAGAAGCTGGCATTAGTTTTTCCAAGTAATCACTGCCTGGCATATTCTATAACTGGAAATATTTCTCCTTGCAAATATTTGTCTGCCTTGTAAAGATCAATAAGGCAAATCTAAGCTAAAACAATAGAGCATGGTTCTAAACAGCTTTGTGTTATAAAGCTGGCATGTCAACTTTGCAGACTTTTAAAAACAAACTGCTATGGTTTAACCCCAGATGGCAACGAAGCACCACACAGCTGCTCACTCACTCTCCCCTGGTGGGATGGAGAAGAGAGTCAGAAGGGTAAATGTAAGAAAACTTGTGAGTTGAGATAAAGACAGTTTAATAGGCAGAGCGAAAGTCATGTGTGCAAGCAAAGCAAAATAAGGAAAATCAGGAATTTATTCACTACTTCCCATCGGCAGGCAGGTGTTCAGCCATCTCTGGGAAAGCTGGGCTCCGTCATGTGTAATGGTAACTTGGGAAGACACATGCCATCACTCTGAACATCCTGCCTTCTTCCCCAGCTTTTATTGCTGAGCATGACATCATATGGTATGGAATACCCCTTTGGTCAGTTGGGGTCAGCTGTCCCCACTGTCTCCTTCTCAACTTCTTGTGCACTCCCAACCTACTTGCTGGTGGGGTGGGGTGAGAAGCAGAAAAGACCTTGACTCTGTGTAAGCAGTGCTCAGCAATAATGAAAGCATCCCTGTATTATCAGCACTGATTTCAGTGCAAATCCAAAACATAGCCCCATACTAGCTACTATGAAGAAAATTAGCTCTATCCAAGCCAAAATCAGCATACAAACTTATTTCTTTTTGGCCAACGTGGTTGAGAGCATCTCTTCAGTACTACAGATAAGCCTGTTTTGCTGATGTGTTTCGTTTATTAGGCTTTTCTACCAGGATGATCACGTATTCCAGGACTTAGTGATCTCTATCATCACTTGTCAGATTTTGAGACATCCTAAAAAGTTCCTCCTTAAACACATTTAAGAATATCATTTGGATAACAAGAAGGAAGTAGTGTGCATGCCCTTTCTGTGGTAACTGATAGGAAGGTAAGGGCTAACCAACATTATGCTCCTTATTGTATCTGGAAAAGCAGGATAAAAATTGAATTGGGAATATACTGAGGGTACAGTTTGTATGCTGAGTGGTCTCAGACCTGAACTAGGGAACAGTTAAGGAATATCCATTGAGATTTGACTCTTTTACACTGATTTCATGGTTGTTTCAGGTTGTGATTGTTCCCGTCAGTTGACTAGTGTGTGAAGTTGTTGAACACACTTTTCATCAAGGACATATAGCTTACCATTTATGGACCTAATGTGGTAGCAGCTGTAGGGACTGGGTGTTACTTCTAGTAGGCTGTGGGCAGTGGTCACAGAATTAACCATTTCAGAAGTCAAGTTGGGAGGACTAAAACAGATGTTTCATTGGTGATTGTTCTTTTTACTTGGAAAACGTAATTAGTAAATTAAATAATTTTTCCTCCTCCTAAAAATGATTTGTGGAAATTTTTTCAACATTCTAGTAAAAAGGCTTTAATGTATACTACCCAACTGTTTTTATCTTCAAGTCATCTACACTTCCTCTTACCTTTCTTGCAGCATTTTGCAAACCTTTCTTCACAGATACTAAGCCTTCAAATAAAATCAAAGACTTATCATTATTAGATCTGATATGCAAATTAAAATTTTCTTAAGTATTTTCATAAATAAAAATGTGTGGAAGAAATCAGAATTATTTGGAATGAAAGTCAAAAGATTTCTTTAGGATATTACCAAGTGAGATCTTTGCCATATCAAAATTTTGGAATATAAGCTTTCAATTTCCAAGTAACTTTAACAGTAACAAACTGACAAAACATGGAACAGAACATCCCTTCTGAGGTATTCCTAACCCTATTATATGAGCTTTTCATGCACTATCCTTTTTTCCTCATCAGTTGCTCAAAATGCTTCCAACACCTCTCCCTCAGTATAATATTTTTTGCAGGGTGGCAATGCTGTGAAAGGGAGTCTATTCATGTCTCTATCTATTAATTTTTTTTCTTTTCTCAGTTTGGGCTAATACATCTACCCCGTCTCACCCAACCAACGATGTATTTTCTGTTTTAACATTGAGACAACAGGAGAGAAAATGGCAGCAGATTTCAATATGTTAGCAACAGAAAGAATGCTAACAGCTCACTATTTTGGGGAAAAATAGGAGCCAGTGTCTTCAGGCTCAGACATCTGTTTCATACAATTTGCCAAGAAATGCCATAGCTGGGAGCTTTAGTATCATTAATTAACATAATATAGCTAGTATTGAAGTGAAGTGATAGTTTTAAAAAATTAAAGAAAATACATGTTGTATGCGTATTTTGTGTTCTTTCTCATACTCTGCTAAGTTTTCATTATTCTTCTTCACAATTGCCACTACTAACTTATTTAATCGTTTATTTGTTTTGCTCAGAACTGGTGATGCTATAATGATGCTATGCTGTGCATCTTCTTAATCTATAACAAACTACTGAAAGGCAATTAGCGCTGTCAGGCTCACTGAACAGCCACTGATGCAAACTTTTGTTCTGCAGCATACTTGTTTGTTGTTCAGTCAGCTTTATCGAAGACCATAGTGCCCTCCAGTCAACAATGAATCAGTAACTAATGCAACACAACTGTTGTACCAACTGTGAAACTTAAGCAAGGAAGTCACTGCCTTTGACTCTATTTTAGTTCCTTATACTCTTTACTCTGCCTGCAGTAGAAGCTTTACAATTTAGGATGGTCCTGGTGTAGCTGCTGTGTGCAGCTCAGCCACAGAACAGGAAAAAGGTGTAGAGTCAAAAATGAACATACAATATGTATGGGTTGGCTTTTATTCTTAGAGTGCCTTGTTTTCCTGCTTTTCTCATTCTTGGAGCAGTGCCTCAGATGCAAACCAAGAATGCTACAGTTGACAGATACACAGTTGAGTCTAGCGTATCAAGGCTTATTCTCTCCACATTGCATTCCATGTCTTCCTTTTCCACCCCTTGTTTGTGGGTGCATGTATAATCTGCTTAGTTCAGTCAGTCCTTATATCTGTCATATGTTGTCCCTATAATCCTACCTGCTTTGTGGGTTAGTCAGATTTTAAGGGTCAATTAGAAATTCAATGTTAACTGACTTAAATTCTGTTTATCTTCCTCAGCACGTTGCTGGTGCATAAAGGCCATAATGAAGAAATCAAATTGAATCTTCACTGAGGCCTTGAAGAGTTGACTAGACTGTGTCATTAAAAATAATACAAAATGTTTTATTTCTTTTTTAATCTTGTACTTTATAGCCTAATTTTTAAAATTCTAATGTGAAAAAAATTATTTAATCACAACAGTTATTTTCAGCAGTCAGCAGATACTACAGCAACAGTGAAACCCTAGTTAATAATCTTACTGGACAGTTTTTTTCCTTCCAGTAAACTGTCATTGCTTGTTAGTTATTTACTAATTTTCAAATATAGCTAGATTCTTACTTACTGTTTTATCTAATATAGGATATAGGGAATTACAAATTTTGTAACATGGCTTAAAATCAGATCAAAGGGAGGTATCTCTTTTTCTTCTTGTTTCCCAATGAAATTTCAAAAGGTGCGTGATCTCTCGTATCTCAGAAGTTACACCATATAAAAAGGTTAATTTAAACATCAGTGTTAGAAAAGCACCCTGCTTATTTGAGGACATATTTTTATTTTCATAAAACCTAGACCATGAATTTTAAGTAGATTATGCAGATTTATTAGCGTAACTTCCTTTGTAGACATACTCAAGGTTTTTCTGTTACAGCTGAGTTAAATCATGCTGTTATCAAAATGGTGATTGGGTTCAGCTGGCTGCTGCTTGATCAGCTGTGAGGAAGACAGACTTAAGAGTATAGTGTGAGCTGGGCTGAAGCAGGACATCCTTCCTAGACTGTGGTGAGCTTTAGATTAGTTGAGCTGTAACTTCGAACATTCTTCTTATTCTGAGATGGGGTGCTGTTTTCATTATGCTTTTGTTATTCAAACACCTTCCTGTGTGGAAAATTTAAAAAAAAAAAATATCCATGGAAAGGATTATAGTTCATAGATGATTTCATGCCTCTGTTAGTAAGAATAACAATTCTTCCTCAGGTGCTTAAGGCCTACTATTACTTATGACTTGTTACTAAGAGAACTAAAGAATTTGTACCAAGTATTGGCAGATGTGGTAATATGGGTTCTTGTAACCACCAAAATGAGAAAGAATAATCTGAAGGTGAGGGGTTTGGAGGATCCTGACGAAGTGTTGGCTATATAGATCATATACATACAGATCTATGTAGGCCATGCTACAGATTTTCTATGTTGTTCTGGACAAATATACCATATTTTTTGTCTTTCTGTATTAGTGATGCATTTGTAAAATATCACATAATGGGGCCATCAACAGCTGCGATGAAAATAATCAAACAGAACAGAAAGCTGTCTAGATTGTTTTTCTGATTTATTAGAAAGATAACCTAACCATTATATATAATATGTGTCTATATAATGTGTGTACAAATAGTGATGATGTGTGAAACGTATTGGAAAAAGAAACCATAGGCTAGGATAGCTGTATTAGTAAATTTCAAAGAAATAAATAAAATAGGGAAACAGTATCTATTTTTTTTTCAAATGAATTGAAAGCTATAGTTAATTTTGTACATAATAGTTCTGGTGGAAATATCAGCCAAACTACTTTCTTGATTTCTTAGCAGTCAGACTATAAATCATTAGATGGAATTTTCCATTCTCACTAATATAATTAAATTGCATTTGAACATCTTATTACATGAAGGCATGCAACTGAGTGGGATTCGTCAAGAGTCTTTGCAGTTAGCTCACATAAAGAAGTTCTTTCTCTTTTGGCCCATCATCAGGTCTGAGTATAGTGTCAGACATCTGATTAACACAGAAAATCATAGGCTTGCTGAATCATTTGATATTTCTTGGAGAATTAAGGGGACTATAAAACAGAACATGAATAATTCATATACAGGACTATCCAAAGTCATTTTCTGATGATGTGATTTCTCCCCCCTTTCTGAACTGAACTTTTCTTTTAAAAGCCAGCATGATAAAAGTGCGTTTCTGTAGTGTGGAGATGTCTTCCTTTTCAAATGTTTATCTTATAAAGCACAAGTGTCACAAATGTTGAAAATAGGAAGAAGAGAGACAAAAATAAATTGGAATTTCTTTGCCTGTAGGGTAGGGTGTGAAAATAAACTGACTTGTTATTTCAGGAGATTTAGTCATGACAGCAGAAAACTATACTTTCTGTGGAGGGTACAACTAATTTTTAAGAGCATCACCCTGTCACAAAATGTAAACTGCGAACTTGGCGTGGTATTTTCCTTCCGCAGAGTGCTTGGGAGGAGATGAAAAATAGAATCCTCCCCAGTCTGGTTCATTGCCACAGCTACATTTAATGGGCTGTGCTGGGGTGCTAAGAAATACAATCTGGAAAATTTTGCTCTAGTTGTTTAACATGTTAAAGTCCTGAGGTTTTTTTCTGCTGACTTATCTCATCTCTAGGTTACCATCTCCATTTCAGTGTTAGCAGACAAAAAGGCTTAAGCAGATTAAGCCTGTTACTATCCTTACCCTTTCTATTTTCCAGGCTCTCCCTGATTTTTGTGTCTATGTAGCCTCATTCCAACCCTTTTTACTGTCATTATGTGAAGTACTTATGCAAAATAGAGGCTTAAGCCTCCCAAAACAAAGGTTCCTGGCAAGCAACAGAAGTTGTTATCTCTGGAGAAAAATAATAATCTTGTTTTGTGATATCAAGTGTGGTGGGACAGGCTTTTGTGATGAATTAGCAGAGCAATCTGGGAATACCAGAGAGGGCTGAAGTGAATCTGCTGCTTCGCTTGTGTTTGAGAGCTCTAGGTAAAGAAAGGTGCCATCTTCACTGTTGAAATGTTGCAACATCTGGTGAGGATTACAGATGAAAAACCTGTACCTGGATAAAAGCAATAAAAAGAAAATTAGTAAAATGGGGAGAAGGTGATATAGGGGTAACTACACTTGAGGTTGTGAGGAAGATCATGTGAAAAAGCCCTATGAGTGGGTTACGTTTGTGCACCTGTGATGTATTTGCTTGTGTGTGTTGAAGCCATTTTGATGGCTTGTTGTGTTCATGGAAGACATAGGATTTGAGTCCTTCATTTTTGCCATCCTTTATAAAATAATCTTCTCTCATTGAGCTTTTTTTCTGTACACAAATATTTTACTACTTTCCTGTGTAGGTTCTAATTGTACTCATTACATTCCCATAGTATTGTTGCAAATATCTTAGTATAAATACGCTTTCTATAGTACAGATTAGCTCCACATGGAAAGGGGAAAAAACCCCGCTGTGATCAGTTGAAGGCACCATTCAAACAATACAACAGTGTCTGCACTGGGACTGCACTGTGTTGTGCCTGTCTCATTTGGGGATGTAATGCCTTAACCTAACAGTTACACTGAAAATGATGACTAACTCATGGAATCCAATTTAAAAAATCAGCAACAGTATAGCACTTGAGTGAGTGATAATAGTGACTTGGAAGGGACTTGAGTCAAAGACATTGCACTGGAAGTGCCTGTAGCACTTCCTACTAAAGTGGTGGAATAAAGAGCATGTGAGAGAGCATCACAGCACAATGTAAAATGTAATTAGAAACAGGTGTATAAGTAAATGGCTAGGTTGACTTGTGGCTCCTTTGTTTCTAGTAGTAACAAAAGGTTTCTCTAGTAATTATCCTGAAGCTGGATTCTCACATAAAACTTGAGAGCTTTATATATATGTATGTGTTTCATCTTGCATTATTAGTCAGAAGCCTCTGGAAAGAGTTATAAACCATAAAACATCTTCTGCTATGATCAGGGGAATTTTTAACCCTTTGGGGAAAACAGAACAAAACAGAAAGGCAAGTCCTGATTTTGAGGGGGTGGGTGGTGGGAGATAGGAGAGCAGAAGGCACTCAAGTTTTTGTTGTTGTTTGTTTTGTTCCTTTTTTCATTGGGTCTATTGATAAAAAGCTCAAAGGCTGCTTGGCAGTGACCTCAGTCCTGTTCATATGACCAGGGGAATGCAGGCGGGAAGCTAAAGCTTGCGTTTAGTCAGTGATCTGTGAATAACCCTCAGTCCCTTAATGACGTGAGAGGAGCCTCCAAAGGGAGACAGTGAGTCAGAGAGAAGGAGGCACAGAGATTGCTTGAACAACCATTAGCACGTCATTGGTAATCCCAGCGACACCTTTCACATCCCTGGCGTTTGTCTCAATGCACTCTACTGAGGGCTGGTACTATGTTTTATTTAAGGCTTTCTCACTGCCTTCTGGAGATGTGTGTGTTACTGTAGCCTGACTGATTGGTTGTCTGTTATGTTTACTAACACTCTGAAATACTGCAAGAGAGGGGAATCTGTGGAATATCTACCACAGCTGAGTACCCCTGGAATGAATCTGCATTTTATATTAGACACAAGGAACTGAGAGGGTATCCAAACAAACATGCAAATGAAAACAAATCTTTTATAGAACATGTAAGTTGCCACACTGCAAAACAAAAAGTTACCTTGATATACTAATACCCAGCTATGCTTCTGCTTGCTTGTTGTCACCTAGTAAGAATCTTGTGATAACGTACTGTGTATACTGATGAGGAACGCTAATCTTGTGTGTTTTGCATCTCTGTTGAGCATTTGTGTTCATCTGAAAAGCTGCCTAGAAGCTGGACAAAGGAAAGATCAAGCCAAAAGCTTTTCAGAGGAAAAAGAGGAGAGACCCTTTTGGGATAATGCTGCTTCATTATTCAGAAGAAATATATTATTTGAGGTGAGGTACAGTGGGGTGGGGGGAAGTGACAGCACAGCATCAAAAGTTTCCACAGTGAGCAGAGTGAAGGTGGCTGTTTCAAGAGGCAAAGTTTGTGATGTGGTTCCATAGCTTTTAAAGTCAGTTAGAATTGCAGCTCATACAATCCTTTCCTCTCCACAACCTTCTGTCCCTCACTGATGCTTCTGACTGCTTGTTTCAGACTTCCATTTAGTCACCACTTCAATGATTGACCCTGAGTAAGTACTCTCCTTAATGACTCAGTTTCTTCATTTGTCAAATGCCATGCTAGTAATCACATTAATAACATAACTAATATTCACCTGAATCTTAAAATACTAATACTGTTTTCACCTTGTAGAATTTTACAGAAAGTTTCAGGCTTCCATCTACAATTTCTAGTTTTCTTTTGCAAAAAAAAATGAATAAACCCATAGCATTTCAGCCAAATACTCTAGTTGTGGCCAGTTCTAATTTTTATGTGAATCTTCTGCTATAGAGCCTCCAAGGAGATAAGTTTGCTACCCTTAGCCAAGTTTTCCTTGGACTATAATTCTTATGTCCTGTGGCAGGTGACCATTTTCCTTATACACTGGTCTTCTAATGTTTATGGGTGGCTGTGTTGCATAAGAGGAGAGAACATATGAGCTGGCAAGCAGAAGGAACTGTAGTAGCATTAGCAAATAAAATATTCAAATTTATGCAACAAAAATCTGAGTTTTTACTAGGAAGATATTCCATTTTCCAATCACTCTACTTTCTCCAAAGAAGATAAATATAACCATGATACTTCCTCTAAGAGAAACAACTGAGCATTTCCTCCCAAATGAGAGCAAATACCAGAATTTCTGCTAATAAAAACTGCAGAAGTTTGGAGAAAGTTGGAAGTCTTCATAAGGAATATTGTTAAGCAGGTCTGCTCTTTCCCTAAGGGACTATCCTGACAGTTGGATATCAACTTGTGTTTCATTTTCAAAGCTTCAATACTCAGAATATTGGCTGAGTAGAGGATGATGTAGGAACAACTGTAGCAGCTATACACTACCCAAGGATTCCTCTGTGCTGAACAATAGAAAAGCTTTAGTAATAACACTGGTAATACATACCGAGAAAAAGTATCTTGCTTGTTATATTAAGGAAACACCTCTTCCTATAAGTTTTTATCACTCTTGCATGACACACATTTTTCCTCTTAGAGTCGAAATAGATTCTAAAAATCTTTTTTGTCTTTCTCTCTTTATTATGAGTCAAAATTGCTAATTTAATGTGTATGAAGAACTTGGATTATCCAGCATGTGCTAAACATAGCTACTGAACATTTGCCACATGTCAGAACTGTGCAAATGTTGTTTGTGGAATTATTTATATTGACTACATTGGAAACATGGGTGATTAGCAATGATTACCACAGTAGTTTGCGAAGACTTACAGATGGAACTCCCACTATCCTTTATGTACAGATCTTCTTGATATGTATAAGCTTAAACTTGGCATTCAGTGAATCTTTTAAAGGATGGCAACTGAGAAATGCAAAAGTGGGCATAGTGTGGAGTTCAGAAAAAAATGTATAAAGAAGAAATGAGAATGGCTGGAAATTTGTTTTCAGCTGGTACCCATAGGCTTCCATTAATTTCCAGTGACTAAATTCTGAGTATGAGTATAGCACCTTTGTTTCTTGCAAAGTAAAGTATTGATTATGGTTCTCTTCTTGAGCTAGGGGAATTAGTTAATGCTAACACCAACTGTTGAAAAAAACTCAAGGATTATGTATGTTCTTACAATAGTCCAGTACACTATATTCTACACCATTCTGAAATAACTTTAGGGAAATGGCCACAATGCAATGCAATCAGCATTTCTGGTCACTTGCTATGATTCTTTCTAAGCAGTGGAAATGTTCTGGGACATATGGGAACTTTGCGGTGCCAAGAGAAAGTGCAAAATGCTTTAAACAGAAAATTACGTGTTTTGCAATGTGGCAAGAGTAAGTCTCCCCTTTGGCAGAATGGCTTTCTTGGTTTTGTCTTTACCTGTAATTTGTGAAACCTACCTTTTACACCTTTGACAAATATAGCCAGTGAAATATGGAAGTTGTTTAAATTTGTAAAGCGAACAAACATTTTTTTGCCTAAAAATTAACAAAGTGTCATTATCTACTACTCACATTGCAGTAACTCCTTTGTTTGGAGAAACTACTTCTTTTAATTTTTAAGAGAGGTCTTGATGCTTTGATGCAGAAATACAGTTCAAACAAATGTCCGTGTTAACTAAAATCCTGCTCCTATCCTATTGAGGATAATGCAACTGAATATCAATTGCACTTAATTAATTAGTTTAACTTTACAGCAGTTTACAAATAATCCCCGTGAGTTTTGTTGCTGCCTACTTGCTTGTCTGTACTTATTATTATGCTCACTGAAAAGCATAAACATAATTAAAATGCTTTCCTAGACTTTTTTGCCTCCTACATCAGAATGTATGCTTTGTTGTCATGCCACTTCATAAGACAATCTGCCTTAAGATTCAGGCTCAGATCTTCAGAAAATACATTGGGTTTATCAGGTCTGGTATCCTGTAGGCTTGTACTTGGACCCACACTTGGAAGCTAATTAGTTGAGCTTTCAGGAGAAGCAGAGAAGAAGATTAAAATAAGGACCTGAATAGGTGTGTGATTTCTGGAATCACATTATATTTTTGTTTGCTTTCTTGGTAATTTCTGATACCTAGAAGCTTGACACCTAAAAATCCCAATGAAACAAAAACTAGATTAGAGACTCACCAATTGGAAACAAGTTTTTGGTGACTAATATAGTAATATTTTAAATGTCAAGAGATAGTGGTATACCCCAGGTCTTGTCTCAGAAAACATTTAAATATTTTAAAGCTATTAGGTATAGACTATTAAAAGTTTAGGTATACTTTTCTTTTGCTTGCCAAGAGAAGTTGGTCTTGTAAGGAGTCATTCCTGCTTAGAATATGCTATATGTCACATCATAAGCAGCAAGTGACAATGCTGCAGAGTAATGGCCACAGGAGGAATTAGTTCCTCCCTGCCCCTGCCAAAAATCAAAATGTACCACTTAGCAGGTGTACATAAATGTTGAATTCTCTGAAAATTTCAATCCAGAGCTTGAATTTTGACCCTCCAGAAATATTCTGGGTACTCCTTGTGTATTGTGGGAATAAAAAAAAGGTACTGGAGACTTGAGTGAGAATGAGACCATTTCTTGATCATAGTCTTCATGTGACAGGTAATGAGGCAAGTAGCAATTACCATTCCATCAATCACAGGGATTTCATTAAACTCCTTATAAACACCAGAATTTTGCATCAAGTTAATCCATGTAATGCAGATATATTGTAGCCCACATGCATTGGGAAACTTTTGTAAGAGGATCTCCAGTCTAACTCACACTGAAAGTTTTATAGACGTTTTTGTATTTGCAGCTATACCCCGTGAACCATGAGCATCTTTTAAATCGGCAAGAATAGGAATGTGTACCTCTTTGAATTGAAGGAATACCCTAGACCTCAATGCATTAAGCCCTAATTCAACCCACTAGAGACAAGTTAGAGATTAAGGCAATTGACTGACCATGAAAAGAAATTGCTATGTATAACTTGGCCAAATAAAAAGTATGGAGCAAAAAGGTTATGATATTTGTTAACATGCACTTGAAAAGGACAAATACCAAGATAGGGGAATTTTTATTTTAGAATGGTTGCATGAAATTAAGCAATGAAAATCAGCTTGAATCATGAAATACTCTTTACAGTGAATCAAACACTACACAATTGAAGAGTCTCACAAGAAAAGCAAGAGAAAAATGAAAATTTGCATCATGTGAAAATCATTCCATGTCAGATTTACATCTGCACTGTACTAGGAATGGATAGAAGGCATAGTAACACTAGGAATTCCTAACCATGGTTGCATTTAGCCCTCATAAAGAATGTACAGAATACAAGTAATGAAAAGACTCTCTTTCCACAATAGAATGTAGTTGCTCTGAGAAATCTACCTCTATATAATCAAATGTAATTGTGTTCAGTTTTTTGTAATGTCTATTGGTAATTCAGAATTATCAAGATTTAGTTATTGTGCCAGAAAAAAATACTTTTGCCTACATAAACATGGCTGATTGTGGTTTTTTTTTTTTTAGTCTTAGTGATATGTACTTTTTCAAACTAGATGAATTCCAAAGACATACATGTATATGTAAATGTAGCACATAATACAGTGTAAAAAAAACCCAGAGCATCACAGTGACTCTAAAATGCATTGTAACTCTTGCAAAAAGATGTTATCTTTACTTTGCAGAAGGGTTTTATCGTGCTCATAAATATATATAACTGTGAGTATGTCGAAAGCAACTAGCACAGGATCGCTTAGCTGAGTGGGAGGTGATGCAGGACTGTGCTATTAGTGAGCAGGAGGTGGGAGGTGACTGGGGCTGATGGGCAGGTGGGATACAGTATTTATATACATATGTTTACAGGTATTTTTAGATGAGATATAAATATGCAAATGTTAATTCAATGATATAACTTGCCTCAAGGGTAGATAGAATGATGTAATAACTCAGAGTGAGGCAGCATAGTAGAGTGGATTGAGCATGGCAACTGTGAGTCAAGAACAAACATTTTTTAATCCTGATTTCTACACAGTAGTACTGTCTCAGTATTTGCTCTTCCCCATGTATTCTATTATAGCTTTGGCTGGGCATACATGTTCAGATGAGGGGTATGTAGTATATTTCGTATATACTGGTATCTTAATGTGGCATGGTTAAGAAAAAAATTATGACATCCATCTCTAGTGACTAGTGACGTAGGGAAGTGGGAGGTAGCAGTAGAGGAAAAAAAACTCCGTATAACGATTTTATGCAATTTGCCTTAGCTTTTTTCTATTTTCTTATACAAGTTGATGTTCCACTTATTAATTTCTATTATTGGGTACACTCATACATTCTTCAGAGATTCTCTCTCCTGTTGTTTCTCACTTACTGTTTGTTAATGAAACTAAACCTATGAATCTTTTAATCATCAGATTTTTTTATTCTCTTTTAAGATATGCACAGATTTTTCTCGAAGCTGACCTGCCCAAGTATTATTGTCAATACCTCTCCAAATTATCTGGCTCTGTCAGTTGTGGTGCAGCTCCAATGGACCAGTTGACATGTTTTACTGACTATGAACAGTAATTTAAATAGCTGGTTTCCCATCCTTGTGTATCTTCCCCAGTATCTATTCCTCTCTTCTCCGCTTCTGTCCCTGCTGTTGAATCCTCTCATAGACTCTGTGTATCTAGGCTGGTTACACCTAACTAGTTCTCTAGCATCCACCTGATACGCCTGACACCACTTTCTTGACTGTCCCTATTTCAGCAGTTCTAACATAATCTAGCTGGTGAACTGATCAGTCTCAGCAGCTTTCCCTTCTCTTCACATTCAGTTTGATGTGGCATCAGGATGCATATGGGTATTTGCATTTTTCCTGATTTTAATAATGGTAATTGAGAATCTGTCTGGAATTTTTGGAAGGAATCATCCTGCTGTGCTTTTCACTGGTAATACAGATGCCCATGGTAGGACTTAGGCATGGTATAGACGTGTCCCGTGAGAGAGATGCACAACACTGAACTAGACCAAAGGACAAAGAGCTATCTTATTTGGTAAGTGTTGCTTTATGATAGGTATCTATTCAGAATAGTGCCCTGGATAGACTGAATTCCTTGCCAAGGCCATATGGTAGCCCACAAATCTAGCTGAGGTTTCCCAAGTACCATCCATCATGTCCAGATAAACATTTATGTGACTTGGTTTCACAAATTTTCATTGGCTGCTTACTTTGTTTCTTACCAGTAATCAGGACAATATACCTGGAGTATGTACTGACTGATAGGTCAGAAAAATAGAGTGTCTAGAAGTTCTAGCAACTCAGGAAGCCTATAAGTCTTTTTCTCAAAAGTGCAACTCCCAAATGAGCTCTAGCAACGTGCCTAACTCTAAAGGTGCAAAGGCTAAAAAAACTTATATGAAACATTTACACTTTGCTGCTTCGTAATACTTGCATCATCCTTACAAGGGACCTGTCTTACTAAAGACTTCTTAATCAAAGAAACTGGCTGTACAACATCAGGCTATACCCCAAATGTTTCCCATCCCATGGTGAAACAAGTTTTGTAGTCCCTGTATAATTGCATTGCTCAGGCCTAAACCCAGAGTCTACAGTCTACACTTGTTGAACGTGAGGGAAGAGGATTGTGCTGAGGATACAGAGTGCACCCAATGAAGGCCACTGCAGATTTTGACTTCTAGTCAATATGCCAAATAGGAGTGAATATACCTAATTATTTCAGATTTATCATGTGCTTTTTGCCATTCATATATTGCAAAACCACTTTAAAACCCCTATCCGTCTTCCCCCAACAAACTCCTATTAAAATCTAGTTCCTTTGACTTGAAATAATGATTGACATTGTGTTGTGTCTCATATGTCATCTTAGATGGAGATTCTTTTAAAAATAAATGTGGCAATTAAATCCCCAGGCTGCTTCAGTTTGCGCACAGCTTGTTTTTAAGTAACTGATAAAGAATATGCAAAGTTTTCAATGAAGCTGCCAGTCCCTCTTCAGTGTCCTCTGTGCAAGGCCCGTCTGTCTTCCTTTATTTGCATTGCCTTTGTCACAGAGAGGTAGTTTACATGTGCCAATAGAATGTTTTTGGTTTTTTTTCCCACATGATCCATGACAATTACAGTTTTCAGATAGCTTGTTGCTATTTGCTTAGGAAAGAGAAGTTTTTCAGCTTATCTCTGACACAGTGATTGCTAAGACTGTATGTGCAAGAGCTAAGACTTCATGTTTCCTTGGCGCAATATGATCTATCATTTGTATGGCATGTCTTTACTAAACAACACTAATTCGTGAGGAGAAGGACATAGAACCAGCTTGAGCTGAAGTGACAGCTGCAAACCAGCCCTCAGTAGTAGTAGATGGTTTTAGGCATGTTTACTGAGAGACTGGTTGTGACCAGTGCTAGGCTAAGGCAGCAATCCATGGAGACTGTCTTTGATTTTCCAAGGGCATGAGACCTGCTGGAAAATAGTTCAAGCCCAAGTATTAATAAAAGCGATGCTAACTTTGCCTTAAGTTGTACATGAGTCACCTGTTCCCTCTGCTGCACAGTTCCAGGGGCCAGGCAATACCTTCTCCCCACCATGTTCAATGTGGTGGATGTGTCCTATTCAAGTTACACGTGTGTGAACTGACTCCCACAGCTGTTAACCCTTCAGCTGCCTTTCAGCCTTCCCTAATCATCTCTTCCTGTGACCCTCTCTCCCCTTGTACTTTTGTGCCAGGAGCTATGGAAGGACTGAGAATGTTATCAGCTGCTTTGTATTGCTGGAACATCAGAAAAAGTTCTAAAAAGCACTAGGCTGTAGCCCAGCAATGAGACCTGTTTTAGCAAACGATTGAGCATAAGTGAAATAAGACAGTTTGTGAGGAAACAGGTGGTACATGGTTATTACAATGCACAGAAATGAACTCTTGGAATACAACTGGAAATTATTCAAAAGACAACAGTGAGTCCATTGTAAATAAAAAACAGGGTATGATGTAACAGGCTTGTGATAAGCAGGGGTAACCAGTGGGCAGCCAAGGACATAATGTTTTGTTCTTGTGTATAATCACTGAGTAATGATGAGGAAGCAAATGGCAGCAGCTTAGGTGAAAGATTCCATGTCACTACTGTGTTGCTCTCCAGAAAGCCTTCAGTCGCTGGCCTGTAAGGGGGAGTATCCAATTGTATTTGCTGGAAGAAATCAATGAGCCTCCTCATAAATATTAGGGAAGGTCAGTGGGAGTCCAACTAACAGGACACAACAGATCTGAGCACAAGTGTTTTCCTGCCATTAATAGACAACACCTCCTTCTTCTCAGCCATATGAAAAAAATGCAGGCATAAGCCTGAAATGACAGAAAAAGGCATTGATCTTCCTGATATTTTTAGATATTATCAGCTGACAGGGCAGATTGTGAAGGACTGAAAAATGACGAACATAACTCCATGACTCTCTTCCTCTCTGCGTCCCCCCCTCCAAAAAATGGAAAGTGGGGGGAGAGAGAGAAGAAAGAAGGCTCTGCTGGCAGCTTCAGGATAGTTAGTTTAAAAAGCAGGTGTGGGGGAAAATATGAGAAACAATCTTGTGGGATTCAGTGAGGAAACACTTCAAAAATATAATTTGATTAGGACACAGCCTGTATGATTCAACGAGGGGGAGGAGGTATTGCCTGGAATATGCATCTGACAAACTTTCACATCAAGAATTACTAAATTACTGTCATGCAGCCATGAGGTAGGGGCCAAAACAGCTTGTGGAATAGTCATTTTTTTTTTATTTTTTTTTACAAACTCATGAACTGCAACTTTTTGAGTTATTGGCATCTATGATGGGAATCAGTGCCATGAGTTACTTTTGCCTCTGGTTCCATTGATGTATTCCACCTTCTTATTTTTATCACAGTATCATGTGCTGCATACCCTTCCTAAGCTCTCTGTTAAACTGGAGAACAGTAAAAAAACCCAAATCCGTCACTACAATGGGCAAGAGAATGTCAGATTTAATATGAAGATGATTCAGGCTTTGTGGCTTGTCAGGTAGGCTTTGGCATCATTACAGAACATCATTCATTCACTGATAACTGTTTATTATTATTTTATTATCTGTGTTGTTGCAGTGCCTATAAATGCATTACTATGAACATGGAGTAGTGGTCAATACCTGACCCAAAGAAATTACATAGGTGGAATCAGAAAAGATAAAGAGTAAAAGACAGATTTATTTACAGAATGGCAACCAAAATAGAGAAGTATGTAAGCATCTAAAGACTGCCACCCCTAACCTTTAGGTAAAAATGGAATGCAGAATGCTATGTTTTGCATCATAGCGCAAGAAGGACATTAGGAAGAATCCCAGGGTGGGATCTGCTCAAGCTAGTAAAGGAAAAATGAAGGACAGAGTAGCCCCGGAAACCACCTTCCTCTTAGAGGCATTTCTCTCAGGGCTTCAAGGAGGATTATACAGTATAAAAATGTACAGTCAGTAAAAAGGTAGCCATTTTCTTTCAAATAACTGAGCCTTTCTCACAACTTTTCCTTTTTCTTAACTGATGATCCTCACCTATTAATAAGTTTGTTGTTTGGTGCACTCATTGAGGTAGAAAGTTGTCTGGCTGTAACTTTTACTTCAGATTTAGATATCCAGCTTCTGGAAAGCAGGCAGCCAGAACTTGGCCATTGTCTCTTTTGGACAATAGCACTCTCCCACATTGCGCTAATGACCTATAACTGAATATCTGTTTTGTTGTGAGAGGCAATGAGAGAGAATAAGGAGACTACTTCGTATGGTGCTAAGAACATTCACTTGGAGAAAAGAGACTGGTGCCATACTTGCTTTCAGGATGAATTCTCTACTGGAATAAATCAAAGAATTTGTATAAGAAATCAGAGCAACAAATAGAAAACCTGTGTATGCACACTGTATGTTAGTATCATGGTATCTCAAGTCATTAGGTTTTGATTATTACTTTTTGGATTATATTTTACACAAAACCAAAGTGAAGAACCACCCCTAACTAGGAGCCCCTGACTCTTCAGAGGCCTGGGGTAAGGGAATGTCTTGTTTCTGATTACAGATCAGATTTTGGCAGGCGATGCACCATATGACTCCTCAAACTGTGTAGTTCAGGATTTATTATATAATTATATGTAACTGCTAAGAAATAGTTTCACTCCAAGCAGTTTCTTCTATTTCCAGCCCTTTCCCAGTAAAATGCAGAAGAATACTGAATAATTGCACTTATCATAAGTAATTTTGATTGGGGAGGAGCAAGTAGGTGTAGTAGTGCATCTGGGAAGATTAAGAGAATACTTTCATTTCAAAGCTTGCTGTGACCAGAGGAAAATTCCAGAGGGAATAATAAATACTGTGTTCTTCATAAGCATGTTGCTACTGTAGTATTCTGTGATTCAGAAATAATCAATTGCCTTAGCGCTGATTTTTTTCCCATTTAAAAAATAAAAAAGCGTTAGCTTTTTAATATCTATTGGCAAGGTGGTGGGGTTTTTGTCCTTAAGATATTTAGGAAACCTGAGGCTTGTTACAGAGGTAAATGAAGCCTAGGAAAAGATGTTTATTTGCACCAGGTCAATTTTAAGACAGTAGCACTGAATGGAACTGTGTATGGAAGTAGCAAATTTCCTTTGCAGGTATGTACAACTTGTTTGGCATTAGTAAGGTATTCTGTTTTGAAGTCTATTCTGTATAACAAATTGTTGTTTATTAGAGGTTAAATAGTTACGTAGTTGAAGTACGCTAGTTGGAACATTTTGCTTGAAAGTACCATCCCAGAGAGAATTGGACATAACTATTGATCTTTGGTTTATATTTGTATTTTCAGGTCTCAATTCAGCAATGCCTGCTTAAAGTTAGTCATATTTCATTCCTTCAGTGAAAGTCCATTGTAAGATACTGAAACATATGGGACACAAACTACAGTTAGAGCTGAACTGAGCTAGAAAAAAAATGACTAAAATACTAATAATATTCTGTCTTACATTAGGTCTTGTCACTCAAAATCATAAAGTCTTTAAAGTTTGAGAAGTCTCAGGGCTAGAAAATTAAATCAATTTTGCCTTGAACAAAGGGTGGTATGAACTTTGTGGTTTTCAGTTAAATGCTAGGCCAAAGTTTTGGCTCTATAAATATGTGAGGGGGTGAGCACAAGCTGGTGAGGGGTATCTAGAGCGCAAGTCTTATGAGGAGTGGCTGAGGAAACTGGGGTTGTTTAGCCTGGAGAAAAGGAGGCTGAGGGGAGACCTTATCACTTTCTACAACTACCTGAAAGGAAGTTGTGTAGAGGTGGGGGTCAGTCGCCTCTCCCAAATAACAGGTGATAGGGCAAGAGGAAATGGCCTCAAGCTGCGCCGGGGAGGTTTACATTGGATATTAGGAAAAAATTCCTCACTGGCAGGGTTATGAAGCATTGGAACAGGCTGCTCAGGGAAGTGGTTAAGTTGCCATTCCTGGAGGTATTTGAAAGATGTGTAGATGTAGTGCTGAGGGATGTGGTTTAGTGGTGGTTTTGGCAGCGTTAGGTTTATGGATGGACTTGATGATCTTAAAGGTCTCTTCCAACAAAAATGATTTTATGATTCTATGTTGTGAACTGTTGCCCTATTAATTTAGGGTTCATTAAAAAAAATAGCAACCCTGTGAATTTATGTAGTATTAAAATGGTTCCTATATCTGGGACTGGGCTTCTGAAAATGGATATTTTACCTGCTGAGAGGTTCACTAATACACTTAGTGAAAATGAAGGCTACCCCCTAGTAATAATTATTAAAGACAGACTTGAGAGGACAGAATAACAAGTTTGAGAATATTGAGAATTCAGAGTATTAAATGTGAGGAGCACTGCCTATGTTCTGATTTTATTTCCTGAAGAAATTATATTAATGTCAAAACAACAAACTCATCTTTTTGATGATTTGATGAAATTTGCTGATCTGTATATCTTCCTTCATTTTTAAGTAATGAAAAAACAATGAGCATTTCAGAGAAACTCTTGAAATTATTGAAATTTCAGTTCCCTGAGAAAACAAAGTCCTACCAAGCCCAGTGATTCCTTGTTAACAGACATGTTCATGAACTTTGCATGGGGAAAAAGAAAAGATTGAGTAATTTTACAATACTACCTCTTTTACTGTGGTTGGCTTAGGAAAGTAACTGATTATTTCTAACCTTCACTTAGAAAAGGTTTCCTTTTTCAATTGAATAAGGAAATTCGTGTCTTATTTTAAAACTTTTTGAAATAAGTGATGGTGAACAGCTTGATTAGAGAAAGCCTCAAATGCAGTTGTAAATATCACAGGCAAGTGCAGACTATTTTAGCTTGGGACAACTTGTAGCTGCTTCTTCAGCAGCACTGGGGAGGAGAATAATTCTGAGTAATTCACAAGCTTTGTACCAAAAAGCAGGAAAACTGGAATTGTTTAGTTGAAGACCAGAGCTCATGAGCTCTACCAGAGGAAGTAGAAACTCTAATAGAGAGTTACAATGTTGTTTCTTACAAATAAGTAGTGATCTATTTATCTCCTTTTCTAATTATCTTCTACTTTATGTAAGTGGGAATCCTCACATCTATATATAAACACCTAGAAGTTGTTGTATAATCTAAATAAGCTGTATAGAAAGTGACGCGAGAATGGCGTTTCCAGAATGTGGCTCATCCCACGTATTTAAATCCCTATTGACAAGCTTCTGACAACTTTTTAAACTGAAGAGCTTCATATTTAATTTGTCCAACCATTCCTTCTTCTCAGTTTCATTCCCTATCAGTTTCAAATATAGTCTCGGGTTATTACACGGTTGGCAGGAGATAAGACTTGCAAAGGCGCTATAGCAAACAGCATTTATGGGTCAGTGAGCTTTCTCACTTTTACAGGCATATTGCATTGGGAAACCAGTTTAGCTCATTTTCCTAAGCACAGAGTATAACTCAAGTGTTTGGAGAGCAGTTTTTCAAAGTGGCACCAGCATGATTCACAGTTGCATCCAAGCCTCTTCTCTACTGCCACATCCACTTAAGCTTCAAAACAAGTTCTTAATGAGTTTAATCATATTTAAAATTTTAATCTTTTGCAACATTATTACAATTGCCTTTGGCAAAAATCAGTAGTACACTGAGCTCCACATGACTCAGACTCAAACCAGGTTTTGTGTATTCAATTCTTTGTGAATCACCACTTCTTTAGACAAGCCTTTAATTTTTTTGTGTTTTTGCACCTTTAATTACATTATTGTGCATGTGATTAAAGAGAATATCTAAGAAATGTTAGCAACTGTTACAGACATATACTCCATCTAGTCGGGATGGAATTGAAACGTATCCTCTCTCTTCCTTTCTGTAGGCTGACACAAAAGATGAGTGGGTTTTAGAGGTTCTTTCTTGAGGATATCTCTGTCTGTTCTTGCTGGGTTCCATAGTCAGGAGTGGAGACTGGGGCCTATTATATCTCAAATAATAGCTTTTTTTGATTCTCAAAGGTCTTCCATTAGCTAAGTTTCATGCCTATAAATAGCATGGTACTTTTTGACTTTGACATCATCACTGAAGATCTGTGACAGTGTATTTTATTCACTGTTCCTTCCACATTCCTCACATATGCCTATGTGAAATTTGAAAGAGATTCTGCAAACCTTAGTTGTGGAGAACAATACTGTATTATACAAGAATGCATCTTTGAAATGCAAGTTCTCTATTCTGGAATACCAGCCTAAAAAGTAATCGCTTTCCCTCGATCACCATGGTTCTAGGGTACCCTAAAGGTACACTGGGACTTAACATTTCATAGAAAAAAAATCATTCTTCCCTTCCAACAGTTTGCTTCATCAATTGGAAGTAGATCCTGAACTGGTACAAGTTGATTCTGTGTTTCTAACCTGTAAGTTATGAAGACACCATGAAAAAGAAAATGTATAAACCATGCTGAGATTTTATTTTAGTTTATATTTCTGAGATTGCAGATTTCCCGTAACAAAAAATGGCCTTTAGAAATGTGAATTAACTCCTCTTATCTCACTGATCTTTAGTGTGAAGTGGAATGACAGCAGTTTAGACAAGAATTAGAAACAAATAATAATTAATTCTTTCATGATTCAACTTGTCAACTAATGTGCATGTTCTCACACTGCTTCTATTCCTTTTTGTATATTGGTATTGCATTGTTTTCTCAGTGATTAGAAGCTCTGGTTAATGCTTTGATACAGTCTACAGGGTAGGTAGATATCCGGTGTGACTACAAAAATCTCTGACAATCACTTCTGAAGAAACCAATGAGCTATATTTAGATTTGGATCTTCCCTTTATATTCATTTTCATCTTCAACGCTCAGCTGAATTTAAGGTAATGACTTTTGCTATGTTTATTACATTGCATTATGCAACATAATGTGTCTGTGTGTGCAGCTATATTTGTATTTATAAACACCAAACTGTGCCCATCTTATTCTGAGAGTCATGGTGCTGAGGGAGAATCCCTCTACCTGTATTATACAAGTGAAATGAAATAGCTGACAGCTTTCCTATCTGTTTTTGGTTCCCATATCCAGGGACCAAGTGTGCGTATACACCTGGGTTCACCAGGGAGATGGGAATAGAAAGGGAAATGACAATAATATTGGACTTAGGCTTGAACTCATAATGTGCAGCCTGCAGCTAAAAGAGGAATCATCACCAGATTTTATTTCAGTCAGCGTCCCTCATATACTCCATTCATAACTATCAGTTTGTTACCAGTACTTTTCAATTTAAGTGTGTTACTGCATAATGTTTGGCTTTTAAAATTTTACAAATTCTTTCATTGAGCCATTTTGATGACTTTGTGAAGTGAAAAAATATTCAGAATATAATGAAAATGTATTTTCTAATTAAAAATTTCAACAGAACATACATCATGTTTCCAGGAGTATGCACATGCATAAAAATAGGATCAAACTGAGAGATATGCCTTGAGATTTGAGCTGGAAGATAGGCCAGAAGAGCTGCTACCCTTAGTGATTCTAAGATTCTATGACTCAAAATTTTTCATATTGATAACTTTGAGTATAAATGCAAATCTAGCAAGGGGTTTAGTATCTATGTCCTGTGACGGTGGACTTGACATTCCTCTTTTAGTTCAATTTTTTACTAAGCTACCAGCCAACTGTAGCCTCCCTCCCTTTCTTACATTCTTCTTCTTCTCTCTTGCTTGCTTATTTTAGAAATATGGCTACTTCTTTTAGATTATGACTCCATATAGTACTGCAAAAGTAGTATACTTTCCACATTAAACATACCACCATTTGCTGTGAAAGTTGACATTTAATAAAACTTCATGTCAAATATGTGCAAACCCTCAGGCTAGAAAATTTTGAGAGGCAAAATTCTTTGCCTCCAGACAGCCATTTTGATTTATATGGATAATAGTGTTGGTAACCTGTAATTCCAGTTGCTTAATGGTTTGACTTCACTGGAATGTGTTTATACTTTGATTGTATGCTAGACTGTTATGATAATTAATATGACTTAGGAATGTAGGAGTAGTGCATGATGGGAAAGTAGAGTATCATGGCTTGCCTGTTACTGAACGTTGACTATGTAACAATATCCAGACTTCAGAGAAATTATATCTTAGAGAACAAATATTAGAAGTTGTAATTTCAAAATGGCAGGTTATAATCTGTACATTAGAAGACTGTAATCTGCTTTCCTGACCAGAGTTAGTACACAGGTCAGTTGCACAGGTTAGGCTCAGAAAAGGTACGGGAAATTGATTGAAATAGTCGATTGAAATATTTTTGGTTCCTCCTCCTTCTGTGTCACAAAGGAAATGACTGTCTCTAGCTCTTTTCATCAAAGAAGCCTATTTCCTTTTCACATTGGCCATGATAATACAGAGAAGTGTAACATTCATGCTAAACATGCTGACCAGCTATGCCAACAGTGTGATATTTACATTATAAAATTTTATACTTAATAAGATTCCTAAATCAGGTTTTTTTTTTCCTTAGGCCACTGCTAAATCAGGAGATACTTTCAAACATCTCTCTGTCACTTCTTGCCAATGTACAATTCTTCTGGTATGAAAAGCTCAGTATACCATTATAACCCCCTTGAGCTACTGTATACATCCAAATAAACATTTGTGAGAGATGCATAAAGCAGTATCAGAAGACAGTTACTGCTGTAATAAGGAAACAAGACTGTTGAAGTGTAATCAAGCTAAAATATATGCACATAAATAAATGGCATAATTATTTTATTAAATGTATAAATCATTTTTTGATTTCTAGAATGACTTCTTTTAGTAAGTCATGAAATATTTAACATGAGAGATACACAGAAACTTTTGCAACCTTTCATAGAAGAGAAAGGCAGTCATTATGCTCTCTAGCAAAATGGATCCTAAACCAGTTGAGTCAGGCTTATTTGACATCGCTCACAGTGCAGACTGTTGTTGGTATTTGAAGACAATCCAGCTCTGAGCTGTAATTATGATGACAGATCTATTCATGTTTGTTGGTGCTGAGGATAGACAGCTGTTTTCACATGCTGGCTTACAATTTGACAACTGCAGTCCCAACAAACACTTTTGATGTTCTTACATGGCAGAAGTATAAAGATCAAACATCACACATATAATGGCCCGTTCTCCGTATCTTTATCTTACTGTTGAATCCATAGAAACATAGGTCTTGATGGAACTTTGAGGGATTTACCAGATCAGCTTTACGGCACAGTCATGGCTACCCAGAGTGCAGCAATCTGTGTTACTTTGTCTCTGCTTACAAAAGGGGTCATTTTCTGGATGAGATCTGGATTGATTTTCCAAGAGGTAGATTCTTTTCCTGTTTTTTTTCTTTTTTTTTTTTTTGTTTAGTTTGGTTTGGGTTTTTTTCTTGGATTTGTGGGGGGTTTTGTTTTTCTTCAGGAACTCTGTTGCTTAGGTTAAATCAGTTGCTGAATTCATATACCTTCCCATTCAGTCCTAATTATAAACTTCTCATTCTCTCTAATTGCTCATTTCTACCGTAGCCTCCAAGGTCGAGGTTTGATTTTAGTTGAAGATCTTTGGGTGTTACTCTGTTCAGGCTTTCTCTCTGCTTACCTCACTCTTCCACTTACCTCACATGAGCTACCCTTCACTCATATTTTAGCTTCTCTATCCTGCAATATGCTTAAAGCTAGAGCTGTTACTCTCTCCAGAGCTGTGCACTAAATGACTATGGATAAAGACATAAACTGTAACTTCTACAGAGCCACCCTGTGATTTTTTTACTAAGCATAAATAACAGCTCTATTATCCTTTCATTTGTACTCCCGTGATTCATTCTTGCTATTACTTCTGTATGTATTTTGTAGGACAGACTTATCATGAAATATGTATGTTTTTATGGTCAGGAGTGAAACCTCCTAGTTTTCATGACAAACATTTTCACAAAAAAATGAAATTAACAAATCAATACATATGATTTTACTTGATACAACTCTGATGAGTATTGGCTTTGGCTATGGCACTGCCACCAGGCTATTATTACCACACATATTCAAATGACATTTTATTTCCCACTCTGCATTTCTGAACAGCAGGCTGGTTTAGCTACTGCAGAGTCACATCCATGGAAAAGACAGATGTTCCACATTTTTCTTTATGAAACTGAAGAACTTTTCAAGTTCACTAGCTAAAATGCCACCAAAGAATCAGACAGAAACATTGTACAATAGATGACATTGTCCTAAAGAGATGAAGAAAATGTACTATTTAAATCACCAGTAGCACTCACAAGGCATACTTGATATAATTAGTAATTGTATGCTTAACAGGCACACATGGAAAAGATAGTCAGTTCCTTCCTACTACTTTAATAATGGGAGATTACATATAAATGTCTATTGAAAAGAGAGGATACAAGACTGTTGCCAACAACTGTAAGAGAGAGAGAGAAAGAGAGGATGAGAAAGTTTAATTAACAAGTACTACCCAGAGAGATATTTTGAAGAAAGAATGACTCATAGGATAATAATGCAACTTTGCCAGTGGCCAGGATAGAGAGGAAGAATATAAAGGAACATCTCGCTTTTAATGAAGTAGATTTAGTTGCTGTATCTTTAGGAAGTTGAAAACATACCTTTGTTGCCTGCTTACTCATATCCCTGCTGTATGTTCCTAGTTTGTTAAGTTTAAAAAAAAAATAAAGAGGGGGAAGGAGGGGCTGTTTTCTCTACTACTGTCTGGCAAGGACAAAGGGTCTGAGATATATCTTCTGCAGTAGAAAGAACTCTTTGTACCAAAAATAGTGTCAATAGAAAAATAGTCAGAATAAAATGTAACATTTTGCCAAAGATTGCCCCTCAATCCAAAGTTTTACATGCTTTTCTGGAGTTACAAGGGGTTTTTTTTGAAAGTAACAGTTTTCAAAGGTGGTTTTCTGGTACCACAAATACCACTGGAATAGACTGCATCTTTTATGACTTTACCAGAATACTGTTCTGATAGGAACTGTGGCCATTCAGAATTAGTGCTCTTAATTAATCTGATCAATTCAGCAGAAGGAATTTAATTGAAATCTCAGAAGATCATCTGTATTCCCTTCCATTCTTGAGGCATACACTTCAGTAGGGCTAGGTTGTTTCTTGGAGTATCCTGAGAAGCCACATATGAATTATAGACAGAAACATGTCAGTTTCAAGCCAGTACTCACTGTGTTGACTTGTAAATTCATCATAAAAGAGGAGCAATTTCTCAACAAAATGTGCCAACCCATTTTCATTGTGGCATCTTCAGATGTATGCCAGTTCCAGCTACCTTTGGCAAAAGAAATTAGAGATGGAGTAACCTGGCAACAAATGAAGTTGTTCATTGTACTGCCTGAAGAAGAAACTGGGTTTTATCTAATGAGGCTGGATGTAGTGCCTCGTTTGGCAGGCTGTGATCACGTTAGTAACAATGTTTGCTCAAGATTAACAAAATGGTTTGTAGCAAGTGTAAACAAATACTGCTATTCTCTGTTTCCAGAGCACAATTCCCCATTTTAGGGAGCAGTTGTCTATCACAGGAACTTAGTAAATACTTGTATAGTGAGATATTTCAGACACAGCTGATGGGTACTGAAGTGAAGGGAGATTTCAACAAGAACTCCCTTGAAAATATAATCTATGGTGTATTGTTATTCCAAACAGCATAATTTTCACCACAGATGTGAAAGAGTTCTCTGAGTTTTGATACTGCAGTGACTTGGCACTTCATTAGCATCTTCAACTTCTGTAGCAATTTAGTGTTCAGCTTAGTCCCCAATTGAAAGTGATTCATCTATGTGTTATATACCAATAAGCACTGTTAAACTGTAGTGTATCTTCTTCTTTCCAGCAGTCCTTCGCAATGCTTTATCTTTGGCCAGCATCACTGAGAAGGTCAAATAATTGTCTTACCTATTTTATAAGAACAGTTTTTTCATCCTCTCACATCTACGTTGTCCAACAACTCTACCAGGAAATTGTTTTAGTGCCAAAAAATCACGAAGTTTGTTGTGGTGTCAGTTTAGTAATGCATTGTGATATAAGTCAAGCTCTCTAAATTGTGCCTACAGTGTATTACAATGTGTCTTCCATTATGTCATTCTAACATGTGTCAAGTATGTCTTACTGTGGAAAGCAAGAGATGGTAAAGAGCCAATTTACTTCAAGTAGATCTCATGACTCTTGAACACAGATCAAAGTTTCAGCCCTTGGAAATATGCGAAATGTGAAGCAAACTATCCTGATTGCTACAGTATCTATTTTTAAGTATTTTCTATGCCATATTATATATCGAAGGTATATATTCATAATTTTTTTTTCTGTGCTACATTCTGGGGTCTTTTTGGTCTAAGTGTTGCTTTTTCAATTTTCAAAATATTTTAATGTCTAATATTGTTATTTTAATATGCCATATGTAGATGCTTTACTTTTTTTGTGCAGAAAGAGAGGTTTATAAAATTTTAAATATGAAAAAATAGAGTACTTCCCCAATACTCTTTTTGTTTTCAGCTTAGAAAACTTGCAAAGAGCTACAATAATTGTTATTAATTTATTGGACCAGGCATGGCTTATTTGACCACAACAATGCTTATAAGACATATGTGCCTGAAAGACAGAACTAGGTTGTGGGTCTGGTCTTTTATAAAACCAATATCAATATCCTGAAAAGAAAGCTTTTGCTCAAAGCAGTTGTAGGATCCATAGATTTACTGATGAAAGTGAATCAAATGAAGGTAGGCAGGTGATACATGGTATTTTCAAGTCTTGAGTTGATTTTGTTTTTAAGAAACAGTATTATGATCAATGTGCTTGAAAATCAAGAAAAGTAAATACATGTCTATAGTAATGGTGTATATGCTGCCCATCAAGCTATTCTTTGGTGAGCCTGGATTGTTCTTGAGAATTTCTGGGTTTTTTTTCTTTTTTTCATTAATTATTAAACCCAAAGCCACAGCTTTTTGGCTTATGTAGATCTGGTGAAGTAGTATTAGCATATTCAGGGAAAAGAGAAATTTTGTATGTAAGAATAACAGAAGGCAGATGAGTAAGTTGGAGGGTTCAGGATGGTTGTATATTGTCAACTTATCTTGACTTTTCATATTAATTTTATTTTTTTGTTTTTCTAAAAGGCTTTAAAACACATCTCAGGAGCAGCCCCAGAAACTGCTAGATGTTTCAACTTGCTCCTCATTCACCCTTTTTGTGTCATGAGACAACCCGGCCAGAGCTATCAAGCTCTGTACAGCAAAGAGGGGGAAGAAAAGGGGAAGAATGTGGAGCAAAGAGGGAGAATGAGAAAGTCTCATAGGCTTAGTAGTTTTGTCTTTCAGTTTTGAAAGATAATATCACAGAAGCACAGCCTCAGTGTCTACTGCCAGTCCTAAAGCTGGGACAGCACTGATAATTCTGCATGAGGGTTGCAGGAGGGTTGGACTAGGTGACTTTTAAAGCTCCCTTCCAACCCAAGCTATTCTATGGTAAGGTTGGTATGCCAGGGCAGGTGCAGATCTTTGTAAAATGGAGTATATTGAGTGGTGTATAGGGATACAGGTTTCTTTAAGATATGGGAGGATATTTTCTGTGTTGAATATTAACTCTTCTTTACTTTCTAAATGAACTTAGAGATACTTTCATTTTGATTTGTTAGAGAACCTTAAGCGGGTGGGTGATTTACTACTTAATTTTAAAAATCTGAAAATTCTTATAGTAGCCTCTGTACTTTCAGTACCAAATCTGATCCACTGGTGATCTTTATGTTAAACACCTCACAAGAATTGCTCTGTGATAATGTGGTTTCAGGGAAGCCTATATATAGACTATGTTGTCTTCAGCTTTCTTAGATTCCAGGATCCCAAGGCTTCCCAATAAGCAAGCTCTCTAAGTTGACCTGTTTCTTCCAGGAACATTTGTTAAAAGTAATTTTCAGATTGACATTTGAAAAAAAATTATTCAGTTCTTTTTAAGGGGTTTTAGAAAGATTTCAGATTTTCTGTTAGAATTGGAATTCCATTTTATGACCTACTCTACAGTTCTAGCCTAATTTATCAAAACACATAAGCATATGTTTAAATGTATTCCATTCTGGCAGAGAACAAAACCTTTTCTTTATTGTTAGGCATGCGTACATAGTGGACAAGTGACTTTTCTGGGGGCATTTTTTATTGTATCAGTTTTTATTTTTATAAAGAGATACAGAAAGATTGCCTTTCTCTTGCAGTCTCACTCATCCTTGTGTTGTACATGTTCCCAGTTAGTGTAGCGTACAAATGATTGAACTTAGTAAGGTTTTGATTTCCCCACGTACCCTATCTTTTATAGGAATATTTAAAAATTATTTTCATCCTTCTTATGTTTCAAAAATCAGCATTCAGGTTGCATCAGAGTGAATTTTAATTTTAAAGTTGAAATGCCAAACATGCTTTTTCTACTAATAAATGAACCTGCTGCTTGAGTATTAAAATATACAATCAAATCAAAACAAACCCTTGAAACAACTTCAGGCTATTGTGGGATATCAGTACAGACAGGGTGGGAATCATCTAGTATACCAATAAGATTTTAATAAAATAATGCATTTCTCAGTAAAGATTAAACCAGGTAATTAAATAAAGTAACATCTGCTTTTTCCTTTGCATTCAATTAACTGTGAAGCAGCTTTTGTTTTAAAATTATATTAGAAGGAAAAAATTATACACACTCTAACATTTTTATGTCTCATAAATGTATGTCCCACAGCTGCTCATAACTGGACTGGCCCATGGATATACAGTTGTGAAAAGCCATATTTCACTATGTAACAATTTGCTTGCTTAGGCACAATATTTGAGGTCAACACATTAGAGCAATGACAACTCATCCATGTGTTATTTTTTTCATAATGATAATTATTTTTAAAAAGTTTATAGCCCCAAAATATTCAATTTCAAATAGCCTTTAATTTAATTAGTCAAAGAGATTTATGCTTCTCAGAAGCTTAAATTCATTTTGAAGGTGTGTAAGTAGAGATCAAGAAAGTATTGAATAAAATAATCTGTCATGCTGATTGGGGCATATATAAAAACTAAGCCTGAATGACTAACACAAAGGTACCAAATCTGACTCATTCTTCTCAAGAAAAGTCATGCTGTTGCCACATTTTCAATGTCTCTGCTGAAAAGTTTTAAGTAACATGTAAAAGAAAGCTTCAACATGAGGTAAGTAAGCAACAAGCATGTGAAAGCATGCAGAGGGCATACAAGGAATGTATACATACAGGGAAGGGAATGTATACATGCAGCATACAAGGAAGCATGCAGAGACAGCATATAGGGAATGGCTTTATAGAGTATATAGTGCAGCTAATTAAACACCAGTGAAAGATGACATCCGGAAGCTTGGTGCTTCTACACAACCAGAAATATGACAGCAAAAGAAACAAGGACCTATAAGGTATTTTGTGGGACTATTCTACTTTCTATCTGGAATCATGTAACAATTTGCTACAAGTAATTAATGCTGAAGAGAAGAACTTATAACTATCAGGAAACGCTTTGCTGAGGAGAAATGGTCTGCTTCATACTATTCATTCATGCAAAAGGCTTTTTCCCACTGCCTGCAAAGGACATTTTCTTGGATTTTAAATATATTTCCTGATCTTTGATTCCTCCTGTGCATCAGGATGTTAATATATATATGTGTGTAAACATGTATATGTAAGCATATTTGAATATGTGCATGCATTTTAATACATATACATACTTGAATAATATAGATACAAAGCATATGGAATATGAGTGTGTGTTTGTATGTATATAAATGGAGTAAATAGATATGTATAGGGAAAAGGATAATTTAGTTTTGGCCAAAAAGCTGTCCCAGATTTCTGAAATAAATTTGTCGTTGGAAGTCCACGGCTTTATAACTGTCAAGTTCAGCTACGGAAACCATTTAGAATAGACATGAAGCTGCACACTCTGAAAAAGCACCATCCAATGGTGGTCTTTTAGCAAACGTTTTTGTGAGCATCCTGGTCCCTCCTTCTGGACCAGGCTCTGTATTGGCTTTACCACTGTTACAGATAGCATCAATAGAATAGAAAACAATAGTATATAGGCATAAAAAGTGCTGAACCAAGGCAGCGTGTAAATCTAAAACACAGAAATTTCAGTGAAGCCAAAGAGTATACCTTACAAGTGCGGAATATCCACCTGGTATCTCTGACTCCTCCAGTATCCAAACACCTTCCTGTGTGTCAGAGACTTTAGTGTAAACAATATTGAAACTTTTTGCTTCTCCTGACTCCTGCAGTGACTGTTCACTCCGTGGCCTGAGCATCTCAGCTGCAAACCTACCTTTTGGAAACAGTGGAGGATGTGCTGGGGAGCTGGGGCTACTGGTAAAGTGTCCCTGGGTCTTGCTTTATAGATTGTCATAACCTGAGGTGAGGGATGCTGTTACATAGTTATCTTAAATCACTTTAGACTGAGCCTGGATAAGATTAAAGGCACATAAAAGCATTTGTTCATAACATTCAAAATAAACAAAGTTACAAGTTTATCAGAAAATATAAAATAAATAAAATGAAAAAAACACAACCAACACACTACCTAATGTTTAATCTAGTTACGTTAAGAATTGTTTTTCTTTTCTTCTTTCCCCTGAGTGTGCAGGAACAGGGTTAGGAAAACTGAAGCTCACTTGGAATTTAATCCGGTGAGAAGTGTGAAGGGCTTCCTTAGATATATTATCCATGAAAGGAAGACTAGCAAAAATGCATGCCCTCTGTGGCATGGGGCAGGACACCTGGTGACAAAGGACATGGAAGAGGCTGAGGTATTCAGTGCCACCTTCTCCTTGGTCTTTACTGCAAGAGTTTTGCCCTCAGGAATCCCAGGCCCCCAGAGACCAGCAGGAAAGTTTTGAGCAAGGAAGACTTCCCCTTGGTAGAGAAGGATAAAATCAAGGGACATGTAAGGACAATGGATGTACACAAGTCAATGGGACATGATGGGAGGCACTCATGAGTGTTGAGGGAGGAGGCTGATGTCCTTCCAAGGACACCTTAATTGTCTTGAAAGGTCATGGTGGCTGGGAGATGTTCCTGAGGGCTGGAGAAATATTCTAGGCCAGGTCTTGATCTTAAAGATGTCTTTTTGAGAGCTGTTAGCAAAAAGGAAGCATAGTTACTTTGAATATAAAAAAAAACACCCAAAACCCAAACCACCAGTGGAAAATTGCTACTTTTTTTTTTTTGTGAAGAAAGGTATTTATAAATAACTAAATTATTGTCTTGTATTTTTTTCAAGTAGTTTGTGATTATGTAGTAATGTACTAGAATATGTAATCTCAACGTGTAGAGTTAAGGTTGTATTTATAACCTTCATATTAACATTACATGACCTCCTTATGTCAGCTTGTGTCCTCAAGAATCCCCTTTATAGTACTTTGTGTGTAGAAGAAAAGAAGTGTAAAAATTTATTAATATTTCAGTTAACAGAAATTTGTTCTCTCACTGTGATTTTTAGCATAAATCAATAAATACCATAAGAGAAATCAGGAGTTTGATTATGTTTTTATCATGATATTTATTGCTTTATGCCATCTAGTGGACTCTGTGTGTGTTCAGTATCAACTTTAGTAACTGCAGAACTTTAAACACTTTAACAGATGCTATTCTAATATGACTTTTTCATGTTTTCTTGATACATGATTGGATAATGGAAGATCTCATGATGATGCATAGGACAAGATGCCTTGTTACACACTTTAAGATGGTAGGAATTAAACAAACCTAAATAACAAATGTTCAAAATGTTATTACTAATTTGAACTGATGCCAAGATTTTTTTTCAGTGTTACATATGTGTTTGTTCTTCGTTCGGCTGAAATTTTGACTATGAATAATGAGGCGCTGAAATATGTAAGCTGACCATAAAATAACTTACAGCAAGATAGCACTGTGTGGAGTGTTTAAGGATTATATTATACAAAGAGGCATAATTGCAGTTTTGGGATTTGGCTATCCTGAAGAAATGTTGTTGCCCTGCAGGGAGAGTTTATTTTTAAAAATACTATTGCCTTTTTTAATGGAAGGAGAAAAAGAATCTGCCTCTGCTGGATAAGAAGAATTCTAACATTTCAGAAATGTTTAATCTGTAATGTTGATAGTTAAATGCAAGGTTCTTTAATTAATTTGTCAAAAAAAAAAAAAAGTGTTATTGGATAACAGCTTTTGAGACAGACATACTGACCCTGCAATTTATCCAGCGTATCCATTCATATATTTATCCATTCGAGTGCTGAATTGTCCATAGTAGGTCTGTACAGCAGTAAGTTACTGCTTCTAGAGGAAAGTAAAGTAGTAGCAGCAAATGGGCTGAGACAAACGTTTCTGATGGTTGATTAATTCCATCACAGAAATTTGGCAAGCACTGTTTATACTTTCCGTGTACAATGTTGCCAATTGTCAGTCTTTATAATGCGTCTAGTATCATGGATCTTTTTATATTATACCACTTCTTAACCTTTTGTCAGGCAACTTGGTGTCTTAACTCAGCTGCAGAAATCAGGAAGTGAGATTTGTGTTTTCATTTTCACTGAAGAAATTACATGTATCGTCTTTTGGCCCAAAATTAGAACATGTTAAAATAAGTGTGACCGCAAGTGTGCAAAAATAGGAAAACTTGAGAAAAGGAAATCAATTCAATGTTCATTATTCTTAAAAGTACAGACTTTTAAACCATCCATGATTTTAGGATTTGGATTGACAATATTGCACATAACTCTGGCGTGGTATATCTGAATGCAGGCATTTTGCATTCTGGCAGTTCATACTAGTCGTGAGTGGAGCTGCCAAATATGTTATTTTCTGGAGTTCCACTGGAATTGAGGCTGCCAAACTATTTTTACTAGTAATTCTGATTTTAAATCACAGCTCCAAAGGAAAAGGTTAATTGGTCCTTTATAAAAACCAGTCTTTTATCACATAAACAGTTGTGACTAGCAAATTGAGATGTGTTTTATAATCTTCTTTTAATTTAGAAGCACCAATACTGTGCTACATGTGTATCTTACACCTGACACAAAGTAATATTAACACATAAAATATTAACAGAGGGAAAAAACAAACAAACCCAACACCCAAACTCTACTGGCTTTTATAGTAAAAATTTAAAAGTCGGAATAGTAATGACTTGAAGAACACGTTTCAGCAAGAAAAATATACTTTTACACTGCTGTCAAGCTGTTGAACCATAGAAGTCGGGTTTAACTAAAAAGGAAGTCTAGAGAGGCCTCTTCTGCTGAGTTGTATTACACTGTGGTAACAGACTGAGTTTTACTTTTAGTCTGTAGATATAGGCAACCTGAAACAGAGCACCATTGTCAAAAAAGAGCACGTGCTTTGTTGCTGTACCTTTGCCTCTTTGTAATAGTAGAGGTTTCACATCAGAGACTAATGTTTCATTTTATTAAATATTTACCAACAATCTATTGGCCATATGTCATAGAGTTTGCATGGTGACAGACTCAGTATTCGTCACCTTTTCAAGATGATTCTGTTAAATCTGCAGTGTTATACAGGCCCACAAAGCCCTTTCAGTAACCCAGGTTTTTGTTCTTTGTGCTGTCTTTGCTAAACTGGCGTCAGTATCGCATTTGTGCTCTGTTGAAATGGTTTTCAGGAATGAGCTTTTCAGGACTTTTCTGTGGGGTACCGTGGAAAACGTCAGGATTCCTTTCTCAAGCACTGTTTATCTGACAGTATTTGTCTTCAAATATTTTCTAAGTGCAGAGACACTTTCCATATGGAAATGTTATTAGTCAAATGTTAAAATAATACTTAGAAAGCTCTTTCCCTTCTTTTGTTGTTAGAATTATTCACGAATCTGGTTTATTTTATATGCCGTTGCAGAATAATCAACTAAAGTGATGGAAATTATCATAGGTTAAGTTTTTAGCTTTGGATAAGGTTCATGCTTTGAGCGCAGGGAGGGGGAAACGCTCAATATACTTGTTTAAGCTTAATATCTTTTCTGCTTAACATATTATATTTCAAGACCCTAAGAGCATACTTCCCTCATCTTGTCTAAATTTAATAATTTTCCATGTTTTCTGATGCAAAATAATTTTTATGTAAGATGGTAAAATTGTAAGATTACAATTAGTTGGAAATCATTAACAGCTTCTAATTTCTCTAGTTGCATAAGACTTATTTACTGTACAAACAGCTATGCTTACATATCGTAATGATGAAAACTGATTAGATCTCAAGATAAAAATGTATGTTATTTTAACTAAGAGTGCCAAACTCTAAGTTATGAACAACAAGCAACAGGTAATTGAGTGACGTGCAAGAAAATGTCTTTGATTACCAGAAGTAAAAGGAAGGACTTCAAGGAATAGGAAATTTTCCATGATATACCTATTCAAAGCAAACTTCTCCCAATTCTTTCTGTCTCTAATACCATGACACAGTTCTGCCGCCTCCAGCATCAAGGCATGCCACCTAAGGATGTTCAAAGAGCCCTGCTAGCAAACTCCTTCCCTAGCTCCTTTCTCACCAGTACAAGTTCCTCTTCCATCACGTGATCAGAGGAGTTGCAGATGTATGGACAGAAGTAACTGGAGGTCTGAGTAATCTATCAGACAGCAGAAACTCTCAGCGCCTACCAGGCCAACACTTCACATTCATATACCTGATCCCTAGAAGACTATTTAAGGATAAAGAGGGCTTTTTGTCCCATTGTCAGCCTGTATTGCAGGTGGTCATTGGATGGGAAGTCAGGCTGACACAGGTGCTTTCATTTCCATTTCTTCAACACTTTGGTCCAAGCTGCTGAGTCAGCCTTGAAGACTCAAGAGTCTAGGTCAAACAAAGAGGGGCAGAAATTGTGCCATGACTCACAGACAGGGCTGCCCAGACACTCGACCTCTTTTTTTGTAGCTAAACACTAGGAAATAAGTCAACTTTTATGCTCTGCAAGATATGCAGGATACAAAGACTTGTATTGTATGCAGTGAAATTAGTTAAGTTGTATTTTTGGGGTTAAGCAATATTTATTTTCATTTTCTTCTTATTTTTTGTGGACATAGAGAAAATATTTCTCAGGTAATAAGAAGTTGTTCAGCAATGCAGCCACAATCTAAAATCTACCTAGAGAAAAAAGCACAGTGATAATGGGCTTTAGGGCTTTAGCTTTTTTTTTTTTTTTAAGGTTCTATAGAGCTTATAGACATTGAAGAAATATCAAAATATAATTAATAGTCACTGGATGACTGAGACATGATTAAGAAAACAGGCAAGGGTATTACTGTAACTCAGATCCTTGGCCATCAACAAATCTGATTTTGCTCTGTTGCATGCTATGGGGACTTGAAGAAACACATAATAAAAGAGTATAACTGAAAGTGTCCTGTGTTTGTTGTGCTGAATTGCAAGGACGCATTCTTGTCAGCTAGATTTGTTCTCCCTTCTAGAATGGAATGTTGTACCAGGACTAGTTTATAAGAGGTTGTTCAAAATTGTCCTGAAAAAATGGTCTTATTTGGATTTTTATTTAAAAAAAAACACTCAAAACCAGAGGGAAGGCTCAATGCCTTTAACAAAAGGCTTAATTAATTGGAAAAAATGAGATTTAAAGGTTTGTAACCTCGATTGTGACAGGACAATTTTGACTTCCATATTATTAGCAACTCAATGTGAGGCATTGCATAATTTTTTGTTTCCTAGAAGGTATTCTTTACCACCGTCACAGCCACAGTGGTAGTAAAACTCAGCAACTGTGTGCTTAAATGAACTGTTGAAAAGCTTTGATATGGTTTTCACAGCCAAGGTGTGTAATATTTAAAGAAAATGAGAAACATTTAAGACAATTCGAGGTGGTGAGTCTGTCTGTATCATAGCTGAATATCACCACCCTCCACAAAAAATTACTGTGATTCTAGTTATAAAGCAAATTTGTGACAACCCTTTCATGGAGGTGTTAATAGGGTATGATGACAGGTACTTTACAAAGACTGTGTTTAGGTATTCTCACCACAGTAATAGCATGTATCTCCTCACAATCTGAACAGTGCTTTTTTTGAACTAAAGTATTAGGAATGGATTTTCTTCGGATAATAACTATTTAGGCAAATGAACAAAAGCAGTCATGTGTCTTTACATTTTTCTTTTATAATTTACTGTTTGTTAACAAGCAGATTAAATTCTTTGCAATTTAGTTGACCGGTTTTAAACTGTGAAGAGCAAAGCACAACACTTAAATGAAATTGTCCATATCTAATTAAGAAAAGTGAAATAATATCCTTCGTATATCTCAGTTTTATATGGTGGAAAAAATCACTAGCTGCAAAAAGCTGAAGTAATTGAATCAGTTAATATTTTGAATTTAGCTTGGGAGCTCCGCAATGCAGGCTTGTTCCTCCTCCTTTTTAAATTGCATAGTAATGGCAGATAAGGACCTGACTCATGAATAGTCTTCTGATGGAACTAGATGCTCTGGAAACAGTAGTCTTTGGTCAGATAAATGTTGGTAGACATAAGTTAGTAAAACTGTTATGGAGAATTCTGAATGTGGTTTAGGAAAAAAAAAAAAAAATCCTCCACAGGATTTGATGTCCAAATCTATAAAAGAAAAGAAAAATGCAATACCTGAAAAATGTTCCCTTTTCACATTATATTCAGGGGCAAAGTTAGTAACATACAACTAGATGAAAGGACTCAAAGAAAAAACTGGTTACCTGGTGAAAATAAATCTGAAAATAAGGATTTGAAAATTTATTTTATATAGAAAAAAGGGAAAACCCATAAAATCTAACTTTTTTTTTTTTTTGCCGACAGCTTATTTTCTGAACGAAGGCCATTTTAAAATCAATAATAAAACAAGTCAGTTTCCTGCAGCAGGCAGGGAATGAGCTAAATACTGTTTTTCCTATCATCTGAGAAAGCACATTTATAAATTCTCTGTTTGCTTGTTAGGTTTCTTTTCTCTGTGGCTGAAGCCCTTTCTTTTTTTACTATTCTGAACTGCTTGTGAATCCCCAGAGCTTTTTGTTTCTCAGTTGCTTAATCTTTAGATACAGCTGATGAATATTGCCATAGGTAATCTGAAGCCTTCTCAACTGCTTCTTTCTTTCAGGCCTGCGACTAGAGGTGGAGGAGGGGACTCCCCTGAGGAGTGGGCTGGGCAAAAGCTCTTCTCCCAACTGGCTGAGCCCCAGGTGTTTGGTGTTAGGAGATGCCCCTGGGAAAGATGAAAGGTATGAGCAGTGAGAAGGGGGGGAGGAGGGGGGGGGAGTTGGGCACTCAGCAGGGGACTGCAGATCAGGCTGTGGCAGCTCAGAGGAGCTGCGACGGAGAGTCATTCCAAATAATAGTTAAAGCAGGAAGTTTGTAAAGCCCCTGAACTAAAGGGAGAAGTTTATGGCCCCGGGCAAGACAATGAACTTACTTCTTTGTTACAGAAAGAGAGATGTAGTTACTCTGAGACAGTTGAAAGTGAGGAAGTATTTATTTTAAGAGTTTTGAGTATAAATAAACTGCTTCCAGAATTCAAAAGATACCTGAAGGTCTATCTGAAGCCAGGAAAGCGTGCCCCAGCTTAGTGCTTCTCTGCTGGGAAACAGTATTAGAACAATCTGTCTTCCCCTACTTCATTCATTTCTGATGCCCACAGCAATCAATGAAGGACAGAAAGGTCTTGTGCATGCCAGGTGCACAATTCAATAATCATCCTCCCACAAAGGAGGTTCAACTCCTTCTTTGTTGCCAGGGCTCAGGGAGTAGAGTATATGATGAAGTACAATAGCTTTCTTCGTAAATTGTATATCTGTATCTCTTTCAGTCTTTACAGATGTAGTGTAACATTTCTGTAGCTAGGAGAGTGAGTAGCTTTTTCCAAACCTGTAAGAGCTATTCCAAATCAATTCCTAAGTGTTAGAGTGATTCAACCCTCACCTCTGCCAGTGTATGAAGCATCAGCAGCCATGTATGCTTTGAGTTCTTGCCAAGTGCACTTAGGATTCAGGAGGAAATAGCAAGGAAAAATGGCTTCATGGCGGTTGCATATTAAAAGGACCTTGAGAATTTTATATGGGAAGCATTAAGTTGATGGCAGTGTACAGAAAAGATCTGAGTTAAGGAAGTTACTAGAATGGTGGTTTTTTCAACCTGTCATGTGCTCCAGACCCAAATTGTCTCAAGAGCTGTGTTTGCAAAGAAGTACAACAGTTCAGCAATGTAAACAATTAATATTTGGGATCCTTTTTTCTTTCTGATGTGAAGCAAAATGTATTAGTATTTCTAGCACTTGCTATGCCCTACTTTTTCAAAATTCTGAAGAATATGTGTCAAAACATATAACAGGATAAACTAAAATTGCAAAATAGGAACTTTCAAAAGCATTGAAAATGTTGCATATCCCCGTTAATACGTCAGTTCACTTCAAGTTTCCAAAAATAACAAGCAACTTAAAATCAATTATTATTATTTCTGCCCTTTGCAGAATTCTATAAAAATAGTTTTCACAACATGGAACAGGAAAGCCTTGCCATGCTCTCCCTGGTGATTTAGAATGCTAATGTGCAAATGACTTGCCTTTGTCTCGAGGGAATTTTGATTCAAGCCATGAAATAGTGGGTGAACCAGCAATTTTTCTTTCCCCAAACAATGGTTATTTTGCATTATTAGCGTTTATATTTTGAGAGAGTGTATGCATGCATGGAAGAAAAAGGGTCATTTAATTAGCTTAGAAGAGGTACTCTGAAGACAGATTTTTATATACAGATAAATCTTCAAAGCAAAGAATTATAGTAGAGTCTACTCTAAATTTTATTATTAGATTTTATGATAGTGTGTTAATGTGATGCTTTCAGTTCAAATATCAGAGAAGCTGAAATGACTGAAATCTAGACCTGGTGTAAGGTCCTCTTCTTTCAAGTTGTTGAGAGAAGTGCAAGTTGTAAAGTAATGTGTAATTTTCCTCTTATAGATATGGGAACTGTCATTCTTCATTTAAAGAGAAGAAAAAAAGCCAACCTCAAAACTATAAGCCAGAAAGCCATGTAGGGCAAAATTATTTCCCTGAAAAAATGTCATGCTGTGATAATTGTAGCCTCTTGAGAATGGGAATTTATAAAAGAATTGTTGACAGATCTTTTGCAACTGGGTACTTCAGTTCTTCATTTTGTTCTATTCCTAGACATGAAAAGTATCTGTTTCAAGAACTTAATTCACAAATTGGTCTGCTTTGAAATGTTAATGTCTAGCAAAATATGCTAACACAAAGGAACCTTTATTTGTAGAATCAGATAAAGAATGTTAATAATAGAGTTGCTTGAAACTCTTTATTAAACACAAATCAGAAGCTATAAATTCCTTTTTCCAAACACAGTTTTTGTTTTAGGTCAGGTTTTCTGGTTCTTGTTTGTTTTGGGTTTGGTTGGGGTTTTTTTGGTTTGTTTTTTTTTTTGGGGGTGGGGAGGCATGCTTTCTTGTGAAAATGAAGTTTCTGTATGTTTTTAGAACTCTGTATGTGTATATATAGACAACTTCATAAGATATATTTTCACTTCAAAATGATTAGCAGTTTAATGGTAGGTCTATGTATTTAAACAATAATTTGAAAACAATTTCAGAATTGTTTTGGTGATAATAAACTTCTGTTCTTATGTAGAGAATATATATTAAATAACTATAATAACAGCACAGAAATTATTATTTCAGTTTTACATGTGATTCTTTTTGTTACTGTGTTGTAATAGATTCTAGTTGCCTGCAAGTCCCATTGCTGCTCTACAGTGCACACCTGTTTTTCATGAAGCTTAATTGATTTCTTGCACCTGGTTGAAATCTCCAGTGGAAGACAGAAATTGGGAAACTAGGCTGTCTGCATGCAATGGTAGTTTACTGCAAAAGAACAACTGCAAAATGGAGATAAGTAAGTACAGTACATTTTTTATGGTGAATAGGCTTTTTTTGGTCTGTGTTTTAGAACTATGTTGTACTACAGGGTGCAGTGTAGATTTTTTCTCTAAGTAATGTAGAGTTGCTGGAAAAGCAATTTGCTGGCAAAGTTGCAATTCAGTTTAGTAGCAGTCCACCTAGAAGAAAAAACCCTCATGTGTTAAAAGGAGTATTTAAAGTGAAATCTCTGCTGTAACGATCATTGCATTTTGTCAGACGGTAAGAAATTGTGCCTTGTAATAGAAAGGGTTTGTTTTTCTGTTTGGTTATAGTAAGGCAGAATTCTGAAGTGTGCTACTAAATTTTGGCCTTCAGCAACAACACATTTCCAAGCTGAAACAAAGTTTTGGTAGCTCAGATTTGTAAAGTTGAGTTTTTTGTTTGGTTTTTTTTTTTTGTTTTGTTTTCCATTCTCCTTGGGATTTCTTTGTAACACTGTGGATTTTCTTAACTTGTGCTCAGTGTTCGTGTAATAAGACTTGTAAATGTTCTCTATGATTCTGTACACTAAAAATTGTCTCTAAATAGTGATTATGTTGTAGCATTGGAAGGCAACATGTTGATTTATTCTAAACTCAAACGAAACTGTAAGGAAAAAAAATATCTTTGCCTAGTCTTTGGTTAGTAAGAAGTCAGCTGAAGGTGGGTGAGCATGGAGCTGCTTTTCACTGTGGTAGGTTAAAAGGCAGAAAACAGCTGCTAGCTCAGCTCAATGCTGTGTGTTATGTAGAGTTTCCCTCTTTTGTTCCTACAGTGTAGGTAATATAAAAGGACCAAAGAAAGATGAGTCCAGGCTTCTCTTTGCAAGAAAGTAGCATGTTGTATGCTTTATCTGAAACTGTTGAAGTCATGCTGCTACCTAGGAAATAATTCAATATTTAAGGTGCCAAAAAATATAAGAGCAAGATTAAGCATAGCTCTGTAGCCACTGAGTCAGTGTCGTGTAAGACTCAACAGAATTGATCTTTGAGTGTATGTGCGCATATATGTATATATATATAAAAATATATATAATTGGGTAAATTCTTCTTTTTGAAACTTTGGTGTCCTTTCTTTTGGATTTGCTTTTTAAATGTTCAGTGGTTTGTTTTTTTGCCCCAAAACTTTTTGTACAGTTGACGTTTCATTTTTTCTTAAAGCTTAAAGGCCTAAGACTAGGAAACTGTTTGATACTCGTTCTTTTTTAAAAAGAAATATCTCCTTTTTGTGTTGGAAATTTAGAATTCCAAAAGCAATGCTTTGGAAATGGACGTTTTTTTTGCAAATGGATGATGAATTGTTTTTTTAAAAAATCATATTCCTTAAATTTTAGTTTTGAATTTAAAAGAAATGTTGAAATTTAGGTTATTTTTTTAATCCTCTTTAATCATCTTAGTAACAGTAAATGATATTTTAGTTTACAGAAACTCCTGAACTATAGGAATCGTTACTTGAAATACCGTATACGGTAGTTGCTTGCCAACTCCATAACCAGAACAATTATACCTTAAGGTACAAGAAGTAACTATAATAGAATGTCCAATGTGCTATTTAAGATCACAACAAAACTGACAATACCTGATGTGTAATCCCTCATTTCAGTAGAAATTGAATTGGTATATTTTCTGTTCAGGCTCACTTCCATTGGCTGGAGCTTGAACCTGTAGTTTCAGGCCTGGCATTTAGTTAAGTACACTCTGACAGAACATTAGACTCTTAATTAGCTGTGAAGATATAAAAAAGACTTTGGTTGTCCAAAACACCGAGCTAGCAGTCAGTACTGGGGTAGGCTAGCAACAACACTGTGTAAGTGCACAGTTTATCCTCTAACCAGGGTTTCCTAATGCCTTATCATTCAAAACATCTGAAAAACAGGAAAGTCAACATTGCATGTTTGTGGTTTTTACACATGAAATGTGGCCATAGGTGGATGCTGGATTTAAATATTAATTAAGATTTAAAATGGGCTCAAGTAGTGTTAGTGGAGAAGAATGTTAATTATGACAGCAATTAAACTTTAACAGTTAATGAAAAGAGAAGGATCTCATGTGTACTCAGTGCAGAGTACTTACCTTCCTCTAGCACTTGGAAGTAGTCATGTAAGAGGACAAGGCTCAAATAGATAGGCATAAGCAAGAATCTTTGTTCCTTTATAAATTCTTGGCCATTAGATCAGTAAAGTTCTAATGGGTTCTGTACGTTTTACTTTGTATTTCAGTGTATAAAAAGCCTTCTTCAAAATAGTTTGGATGAAACAAAATAGTCTTCAATATTTATGCATAACAAAAGCATGGGTATCTTCATTTAAGTAGCTTCTAAGTAATGAAAAACATCATAGTCTAAATGTGAAATAAAATTATACAATTACCTACACAGTCATGAGGGAGAAAATACCATGTGCTTCTGGAGCTTCTTCAGCCCTTTGTGAAGAGGGAGAGTTGCTTGCCAGTAATTTTTAGAAAATTGTAAATTTTAATTCCTAATTTAAGATTTTTCACTGTGTTTTCATTGTGTTTCAGGAAGTTCCACATCTTGGAAGATTAATTCTCTCTGAGCATTAGAAAGCTTTTGGAATAGTTTTTCTTGCTCACTGTGTTGTTAAGTTTATCATAGTCAAGTGCTCTTTGATGTCCCAAGCCTCAGCACTTCAAGAGTTTTTATCACCTTTCACTGTAGTTCATACAATTCTTACGGTTAGTCAGCATAACAAGGAGAGGTGAACTCTGATGCTGAGTAGAATTCCTGGAATAATATGACCAAGTGTCTAAAGAATTTAATTTATAAGAGAAAAAACTCCTATCCTGTTAGCAATGAGTAAGCATCAAGACTGTAGTTGAAGAGCTAAGGATAGGGATTGGATTTTTTAATTTATTTTCTGTATATCAGTGAAGTCACTGCTTTTCTTTATACTGCAACTTCTTGGGGTGTCCTTAATTAAATTTATATAGAAACAGCTATAAGTGGAGAGTCTGTGTGCTTAGGGTCTATGTTTCTAAAGGCAGAGCATTGTTTAAAAGCAGGAAATTTATCGTAGTCACTGGAAGCTTGCACCATTTTTAAGAGTGTTCCCTTCCCTTACATGATGTTTTTAATGATAAATTTAGTGAGAAGTTCCTTCTTTGTAGTCTGGCAGCAGATGTAGTTAAAAGCAAAATAGTTGATGTCCTGAAAGAGCTAAGTATGCGATCTAACGGAGCAGAAACAATTGAATAAGTGTAGAGAGGCAATAGGGGAGCTGCAGATAGCTTAATAGATGCCATCAATCAGAGAAGCAAGCACTGTACAACAAACATGGCATGGTGGTTGTGATCTGTCTGCACTGAAAGAGGGATTAAGAATGGATCCAGTACACTGGTGTATTTGCAGCTGCGGGCAAAGACATAATCACCTTAGCTTTTTCCAGGTGTTGTCTTAAGAGGAAAGTCTGAGATACTATTGTTATTAGCAAATTAATGTTGTCTTAAGATAAACTTGCTTTCCAAATAGATTATAGGTGGATGAAAAGGTGTTCGCCCCTAGAGATTCGTAAACGTGCGCTTTCAAATTCAATACTCCTACCTGTTTCATGTATGCTTCTAATACTGCCAGCAAGTTTGTAGCTTGTACCTCAGAATTTCCTCAACGTGAGGAAATTCTGAAAGTGTGATGGAAGATCAGCTTTTCAAGCTTTACATTTTCAGGCATGCAGCTATCAAAGTGTTCTATAAGTATTTCCATATATCTCATTAAAAGTGAAATGTAGTTAAATTAAAGGAAATAAAAGTGAAATAAACTGGTGGCGTTGGAGATGGAAGACAAAAATCAAACAGAAACTTAAATTCTTGAGTGTTGCTAAAAGCTGTTGAGAACACCCTAATTTCATTTTATGACTAAAAAAACCCAGATGTTGTAGCGCGTTGTAACTTTAGCAAAAGTGCATTGTGAAATATAGTTAAACTGGAAATTCCTAAAAGATTTTTGTATTAAGTCTATAGCTTTATTAACAATGACAATCTCATAGCTATCAAAATAGCATTGTAATGTTTTTATTGTGAAAATTTCCAAATAGAATCTACCTGGTAAGGAATAATTCTAGTATTTTGCATGTTGCCTAAACCAGGCATAACTATGGATGACTCTTCCTGTGAAGACAGGCTGAGTGAGTTGGGGTTGTTCAGCCTGGCGAAGAGAAGACTCTGGGGACATCTTAAAGCAGCCTTCCAGTTCCTAAAGGGGGCCTACAGGAGGGATGGGGAGGGACCTTTTAGAAGAGCAGGTAGTGATAGGACAAGACTTTCAACTGAAAGAGAGTGGATTTAGATTAGACATTAGGAAGAAATTCTCTACAGTGAGGGTGGTGAGGCCCAGGCTGCTTTATCCATAATCGTATTAAAACAGTAGGATCACTTTAGGTTGTCATTGTTAGCTCAGAAATTGCTGAAGGATGTAATGATTGATTGTAACTCAATCAATGTCTTGATTGAGTGATGTGGCTGACTGGGAAAACTAGTCACTTAAAGATCATATAGTTTTGCTGAAGGTAACTTACATTTGTGGTGTTGTTTCAGTATATTTTGTATTGCTCTGCTGAAACAGAAACCCAGTTATCTCCAGATAAGAAAATTTGGTATTAAACATTACACCCTCCATGCATTAAATATCTAAGACAACCTGATCAGACAGTATTGGGCAATGCGCAATTTGCGCAGTGTTAAAAAATTTCCGTCTAACTTGTGATATATATGATGCTAATGATGAGATTCGTGGATGGGTGTCATTATTAGTAATCATTCAGAATATTGCCAAGAGTACTTTGTGGTCACCAGAGTATTCTTCTCAAAGAATTCCCTGAAAAATCGGGATTTTTGAAAACTGTATGATTTCAGTCTTAGGGCTTCATACTGAAGTTCAATAGGATATAAAACTTCAGGTATCAGAAGTTACTAACTTAGAAAGTTCCGGGTTTCTGGTGACTTCGTGACTTGATATAGCCAAAATTTACTTGAAACTGAACTGATGTTTACCCTATCTGATGTTATATAGTAAGTGCTTAAAATCTTCTTTCTGTGACCTATGAGTTTATTCCAGTTGGAAAGAGAGACTTGATTCATCTAGTCGGAGATTTCTACATACTGTTTTGCACTCTCTTATTTATATGTAGTGTTGCAATGCAGGTGTAATTCCACACTGATGTGTGGAAAGTGGCCTGGTTTACTTTTCTACAAAACAGTTTACTAAGAATAAAGTTGGCTTCTGGCTGATAGGAATAGAGTTATCTTATAAAAGAAAAAGAACTGTGGCAAGATTCTAAAAATTATATCGTAGAGTTTAATTCTGCTTTATTTAAGAGCTTCAGGAATTCAATATTCATTTAATGTTAGGTGTTTTAGGCCCATCTTTAGTTATGCTGTACTTGGACCGTTCAGGCAGGACAATTTACAGAAGAAAGGTACTAGTTACTCCAGGGTTTGTCGAACATGTGTATATTGATTCTGTCTTCTGTGCGTGTTGGAGACAGCGAAAGAATTACAGTAATCATGGTTATTAGCAAAGTTCACTTTTTTTTTTACTTCAACACAATCTATTGGTAGTCGATGTAATGAAATACTGATATTTATAAGTTTAATGACAGTTAAAGATTTAAAAATACGGTGCCTCCTGCTTGTATGTATTCTTATACTGAGCAACATGGCTTGCATTGAAAGCTTTCCATTGAAAAGGACCAATTAAGATTCCTTTCTTTCCTCTGGTTTAAAAGAAAATGTCTACATAATCTTTTTTTCCAAAGGGAATGTGAATTAAAAGGAAAAGTGAGAAATGCTTAGCTTTAAAGCGCCATTTTCTTCCCCGAAATGCACATAAAAGTGCAGCTGCAGCACTACGGTGTTCACTCTAGGGCAGGAAAAGCTCTCTCTCTTTGGCCCTGAAATGATCTCTTCCTGTGTGTGTGATGGGAGTATATTTCCAGGCTGCTGCCCCATCTCTTCTCATCAGCCTGATAACAGACTGGAAAGCGTGTGTCTCTGAGACAGTGTGGCAGGACTTCAGTTTGAGTACCATCTGCAGTCATTCAGGAGCTATATGATGAGGAGTCATTCTAGGATCATGTAAAACCTGGTTGACACACTCTCATCCTTTAAAAGTAGAGAGGATTCAGTCAGATCTATAGCATTTTGCAAGCAGGTAGAAGCCTTTCAGGGCTCTGATGGTCTGCAGTAATCTCTAGCCCGAAAGTTAGGAATGATCTAATTAAAAAATATGGTGGCTAAGAGGAAGCCAAAAGTATGTTGCAGTCCTCATTCTGCCTATGGCTTTGTTGTCCGAACATATTTCTATTTGACTTGCAGAAATATTTTTTGGCACTAGAAGACTTACGTGGGGAGTGCGTGTAAATATTCACCGGTGGGCAAATTAGGGTCTCCAGCAGACAAACTGAGTGTACTTGTGAAGGGGACCTTTGGGAAACTCTGTTGCATAGTGCAAGCACTGATCTGAGGAAGCAGGGGGCTTCCTATAGCTACTGGAAACAGAAGGAACAGAGTGTCTTGCAATTGCTAGTAAGACTTCTGTATTAATAAATTAGGAATCTAGGAAGATCTTATTGCTTCATGGTAGGCGGCCTACTTCTATTTCTTTTTTTGGAGTAAAAGCTGGCCTTTATACTGGCTAGTACTGTTTAGATTTTGATAAAAACTGTAAGTTTGGGCATGAGTTTCCACTGCTATTTTATTTTAACTCTATTAAACACTTGCCAGCTTTTGTGCTCTTGTCCTATATTGCATTGTAACTTCAAATGTCTACTTCAGTTAAAAAAACAAACAAACAAAAAACAACAAAGCTAGCTAGTTTTAGAGTGGGTTTTGTTGAGGTTCATGAAAGTCCATAATGCCTATTCTGGCTCTCAGAGAAGCAGTGGTCTGTTCTGCTCTACATAGAGAAATAAACCATTTATCCCACAGTGATTTTATTTTTAATTGGTGTGAATAACAACATTAAAGCCAGACTTTTAATTAAAAACTTGTCCTATTGCAATTCAACACCCATGGCTACACCCTGGATCGGTATATAATCTGTACGTAATGTAGAGGGTCCTTTACTACAAAAAGCTAAGGCACTAAGGAGAGTACACTTAAATTTAACAGGCAGAACTCTCTAGGACACTGATATTGTTAGATGAGAGAAGTGAAGTAAAAATAGGACTGGAAGAGCTGACGCACACAAATGCTGAGGTCAGAATGAAACTGGTTTGTCTGAAGATGGCATAAAGCTGAAGGAACTGAGACTTTACCTCCGGCAGTTTTTTTTGAAGCTGTGGTCGCCTTCTTATGTTGCAGTGGCTGTGTTATTTTTTTCATTTTCAGGTTGCTGTTTGTGGTGTTCTATTGAGTTGTGGGGGGAGAAGAGTTCAGCCTCTAGATATGCACATAATCCAGAGGAGTTGTTCTAATGTACTTTCTTACATAACAGCTCTGTGTTTATTCTCCCTGAAGAATGAAGTGTTCAGCCTAGGACCACGTATATTCTGCTAGGGTTTTTTAGGTAAATGCATTATCTTGGAGAGTCTATTTTAAATTTTATCTCCTTTCATCATGGCAACTTTGTTAACAGTAGATTTTTCTGGAAAGTAGTAACATTTCAGGGGCTGAGGATAACCTTAGGCAGTATGATGCAGTACCTTCGAGATCCTTTTAAGCAAACTCTCTTTTAATTGCAATGCTGGGATGAGAATTTCTTTTTGAAGACTTTCTACCCTTTTGAAGAATAGTACTTTTAAGCTGTTTTGAGCTGCTGTGAATGCATACCGGTGGGGCAGATGAGGCTGCATTTCCTGCTTCTGCACACATAGGAATAGTAAGATACAGAACTTATAATTTGCTCAGACAGATGGCACTTCTGTTTAGCATCTAGTATATATTGGTGTAAACTAGCTACAGATTGTCTAGTAGTTGCAGACTTTTAAAGAGGCAAGGTGGTTGTTTGGGCTTTTTTTTTTTTTTGCATTATCAGAGGTTTCATGTTTGGGGGTGGATCAGGAATATGATGGAACGTTCTTGGTAAAGATACAAACCCTTAGTAATGAGGTAGACTAAGATTGGCAGGTAGCATATTTCTTTACTTAAGGTAAAAAATTAATAAATTCATGAAGCTGGACTCTGTACTTGACCTTGGAAATGTTTAATATTAGTAGCCTGGAGAAATCAAGAGAAGAAGATCAGTAGTGAGCAACAGGTTGCTTTTTTGACATAATTTGTTCAGATCTTAGGCCTTTTAAAATGTAAATAAAGAGAATGTATTCTCCCTTTAAGAAAAAAAAAAAACAACCTGTAAATCTGACTTTGTTTTATTGATAGTATTGTGAATGAGCACCTAGGATGCTATTGAATTCATAGGTACCCTCAGTTCTGTCTCTTTCATTCACCAAGTAATGGATTACTTTCATTTAAGATTAGAAGTCTTGCTACAAAGTGAGAACCTGCTTTGATACCAACATGAAAAGGCACTTCTATACCTAAAGAAGAGCTGTCTATAAATAGAGCAGTGACGTTACTGCAGTTGAGGAAACTTCATTCCATTAAAAACATCAGTGAAGAACTAGACTAATGCTTAATAATTAATGAATATGATTTAAGTCCATTTTAAAGTGATGGCACTTTTTAATGGTCCTGTAATATTTATAAGGAACTCTTACCTCCCGTAATTCTAATGAATGAATTTTCCTGACCCTTACTGAAAGTTGCACCTGTAAAATAGTTTTTCAGCTTGCTACTAAAGGGTCTTTTGTTCAAAACCACAGTTCGTTTACATCATTTTCATAATGTCTTCAGGCTCTGTAGACTTGCCTCTTTTGTTTGGCATAGTGTAACTCCTGTAAGTTACTGACTATTAGCTAACACCTGGCTACTTTAAGAAGGATTAAATGTCCCATATGTAGAATCACAGAATGGTTTGGGTCAGAAGGAACCTTAAAGATCACCTAGTTCCAATCTTGCTACCATGTGCAGGGTCACCTTCCAGTAGATCAGGAATACCTTGCACTAGATCAGGTTTGTACACAAACCATATTTTGATAAGAGGAATATTATTTTCATGTTTTTCATACAGAAGGTCTAGATTATGTCAAAAGAAGGTGCAATGTGACAAAACTATATACAGAAGATTAATTTCATTGCAGCTACCAAAATTTTTCCATTGTCTTTACTGTTAAGGCCCCCAGTAGTGGGGCCTTAACAGTAAGAACATTGTTCATCTTACTTCAATTAATTCATTTCCATCAAGAGCTCTGCACATGGTAGTAGGAAGATCATGTGAACAAAATTTCAGGATAGATTCAGTCCACCATGTTTAGTGTATTCCACGAGTACTGGGTTATGTTAAAGGTCCAGCATGAGTTGGAAGAGGCATGGTTTGGGATGGTAATTAGCTCCTGCCATTTGCCTTTGCTTACAGCTCTTTTACAGGCTATTTGTACTCCTAGAGAAGCCATAGTGGAGAAATAAAGTAGTGTTAATAATATGTGAGTATGTGGTGCCCGTTTATGTCTGTTCTCGTCACCCGGCATCATGAGGCATGTCAGCCCTCCTGCTTTTTCCAGCCCTGCCTCTCCTGTTAACAGATTTATTGTGTGTATGCCAGATTTCCCGGCTAGGGGGTTATGGTCTCTACAGATTTAGTGAAGAAAAAGCTGGGTTTTGCAATTTCATACTGAATGAGGATTTCTGTGTGACTGATAGGGAGTGTTCTGAACATCCAATGCTCTCTGGACTGTAGAGATGCTTAAATCATGGCTATATGCTAGACACTTGCAGCCTTTAGGGATTCTGAGTGAATCAGCTTCTGAAAGCAGGTAAGTCTTTAAAAAGAGTGGTTATATTTTTATAATCATCATATTAATTTAGGATGACACCTGAGTTTTTGGTCACCATCATACTGAGACTATTCATGCCTAGAGCTCTCAGAGCCCAGGAATATTCCAATGTATTCCAATAGTCAGGCTATGGATTAGGTTGGTGTGGGCCCTTTTGAATTGAGAGTTGAATTGAGATTACTGCAAAAAATGCAATATGTGTGAAGGTCAAAGATATGTGATGGAGTTCTGCACTTTAGGTTGTGCTTCCAGTGCTGTGAATATATTTTAACGGATAACAATTTTGCATAAATGCAGGTATTGTCCCTCTCTTTATGATAAGAGTCCAAGGTCACTCCTTTTTTGGCAGATTGGAAGTATGTAATTTTGTTCATCTCGCCTTTAGAGAATACCTGGAGTCTAGTTTTACTGTCTGAGAACAAGCCTCTCTTACATCGATGAAGACAATGGGTATTAAAGTTCAGTCCATAAACTGTTTTTCTGCTGACTTCCAGCCTATGTACCAAGCATGCCCTCAGAGCTGGACATTTGACAGCTTGTAAAACTGTCATGAGATTTTAAGGAGAAGGTAACTTTAGGCATTTTGAAGTCTAGAATTCATCTGATAAAGTTTCTTACTAAAATATTTCTGAAATGTTTGGCTAAATTATAAAAATAACTTGAAATTGTTCCACTTAAACATTACGGTCCGGGGTGGGGTAGTTGCTTCTGGGTGATTAATTGTAATGAATCTCAAACTGAATTGAAAATTGGTGTTATGGGAGATATGAGCAAGGCAATGGAAAACACTAGTCAGAAAGACAGGAACTGTAAATTGAGCTGTGCAAAATGTTCACAAAATAGGAAACAGCATAATACTCTGGTAGGATATTCTTACAGTCTTGAAACACAGCCCAGGTTTGCTTTTAATCAATAGCCAGACAAATTCAGCACGTCATTTAAATGAAAGAAAACTGGTCAACATTTGCAAAAGTGCTAGTCACTGTGGGTTTGAGTGTTAGACACTCTCCAAAGTTTTGGAAAGAAAAAAATCAGGAAGCAAAGCAGCTGAAGGATAAAGTTCAAGGAGTCTAAACCATGGCAGATCAAAACAGAAGCAAGTGTCTGCATAAACCCCCACAATATGAAACTGTTTTGTTTTTAGTGGTTTCATTCCTAACAGATGTTTGAGATGAGCTGACCTTTTGCCAGAAATGTCATTATCACCTATTGCATTATCCAGCTAATCCTGGCGTTTGTTGTCAATTTCTTTTGCATACCTTTCAAACTGTATTTTAGATGCTACAATACCCGATTTCGTTAGCTTGTTTCCACTATTATATTATGAGTAAATATATAGAAATGCCATCAACATGTAATTGGTAAGCTTGGGATGGAGATTTCTCATGATTTTTTCGGATTATATAAAATTCAGTGTTTTGTGGTAGTCTAAAAAGTTCCAGGTTAACATTTCAAAAAGGAAAACTTAAGTGTCAAAAAGGATTTTTTGGGGGAGTCTTTTTTTTTAAGGACAGGAAATAGAAATGGCGCAGGTCTTATTTTGATGTAATTTTCAGTTCAAGTATAGAAAATCTATAAGATACAAGACCAGCAACAGTGATGGTTTTCACTAATGTTTTTAGCTGTTGTTGAATTAAAATTTAAGGCTTAAATTTCATTATAATGTAGGTTTTTATTAAGATTTCTTAGAAAACTAAGGCTTATGGTAGGAATTGATTTACAGAAGCACCTGAATGGCTGTTGCCTGCTTTTCTGACTGTTTTGTTTATGTAAGAAGTAGCCTAAATCTGGCAAAACAATTCCTTCATCCCCCAGGAAAAAAACAAAAACAAAACAAAATGGGAAAAAAAAAAAGAAACAAATGAGAAAAAAATCAAACTATCTTTTAGATTTCAAGAACGTGTTTCATAAACACTATAGAAGCTAGAGATAAAGGACAAATTCTTTCTTCTCTCTTCTTTGGCATTCACATCTATTTAATTTTGAAGAAAATAAGCAAACAGGTATAACACAGGCTATGAAGGGCCTGCGATCTAGAATTTTCTGGAGATATTAAAAAACCGATTGGACCAGGTCTGGACAACCTGGTGTAGCTGATCTTGATTGAACAGGAAGGTTGGACTAGATGATGTCAAGACATTCCTTCCAACTTAAATGATTGTGTGATGACAGACTCTTAAGTTTGCTTTTATATTTTTCATATTCCTTTAATGTGTCAGCACAAATTTAAAAATGGCTTGCAATCATGAAAAGGAAGCATTAACAACATGTCAAGATAAACAAAAGCTAACAAGTTTTCAAATTAATGTGTTATGTTAGAAACAGAGAAGCATAAAAGATGAATTGGCACCCTTATCTTGATGTTAATGTACAACCCAACCGGGAGAAGGAATGGCATATTAAAAGTGCTATACCAGTAAGTTCTACCGACTCTTGTATTATAAATCTTCTGTTATAGATCTTAAGGTAGTTATACCAATAATTCTTTCAAAGATGTGTAATATATAGTGAAAACATTAATCACCATAACAGAGCACATTAGTACTTATACTAAGTAACTCATCCTTAAGACTAAGAGGATGTATGAGAAGAGTTTTGATTATTTGTTAAAGATCTTGAGAACTGAGTTTGAATTTTTACTTCTGCATTAAAACGCCAAAGTACTAAGCTAGCTAAATTCATTTCAGTGAGACAAAGGTTTCTTGCACTTTTCTTGTTCCACTGGAAGCAATATGAGCAAAAGGTGCTGGATTCTGTTAGTGAGGATCTGGATCTTCAGTTCCTGTGGGTAGTTAGTCTACCCAAAATGTGATTACTTTAGAGCAAAGTGTCTGTGACTCTTGATCTTCCCCATCTGGGTATCTTCTGAATTATGCAACTTCAACAGTAAATTTTATTTTATTTGAGGTCAGTGCAGACCTGAAAAAGTAAGCATTTTGTAAAAAGGGTTAATAGGTTCATGGAGCCCAAGTTCCTTGATATGTATTTGAGAGTAATTTTACAGTTTCTCTTCGTACTCAGCTGTAGAATTAAATTAATCAGAGCCAACTGTAAGGCAGGAATAAAAGGCTTGAATGGCTTGGAGAATATATAAGGGAAGAAACCTGAGATAGAAATTACCCCAAATCTTTCTCCTACAAAACTAAAATTTTATTCCACCTTTTTTATTAGGCATTTTTATTCATGATAATTGCTTAGAGCTTCAGATTCAGGCTAGAAGCAACTGGTGAACTAGAAGCACACTGTACGCATTTCCAAAACTGGTGGATTTCAGCACTCTGGACAGGGATTCAATTCCAAGCACACTGGTGTACACTGGGAGGACACAGAAGTACCGAGTTCAGGCTCTCTTGCATGTCAGGATAACTGTATTTATCATGTGGTGCTGCCGAGGGAGACAAGATTCCACTAATTCAAGATTTCAGTCATTGCTTCCCCGATGCAAATGAGAGAAATTTCTTAAGTCTTAGTAAATGATTTCAGCTTCCATTCAGGGCTGCCCACATCTTTGTGTACTTACTCGTTTAGGCTATGCTAACTGTCTAGTAGTAAAGTAAGGTGGCTAGGACTAACTAGGTAAGTATGGAAAGACTGTAGCTATAAATTATCCCAGACTCTGGGTCAAGTGCTTGGTGGTGCACAAGAACGCAGAACCTAGCTCTAATTCATTTACTAGAGTTACATACTAAACTTTGAGAAATATTGCCTCCTCTACCTTCTTTCTTCCTTCTCTATCATATCCATTATTCCTGATAAAGCCTGTCTTGATCTAGGTAAAGAAATAAGAGACTTTTCAGTGAAAAAGTGCATTGCATGGAAGGGTCTTATATAAAGAACTGCCTAAACTTAGTCAACAATTCTGAAATTCTCTTCCCATTCTGAAAATTAATGTTACATCAAATGAGGGCAGGAATAGCAGAGGATCCATCGTAACAGATCAAAAAATGCTCTCAGTCTGACAGTGCAGGAGTCCTTCTTCTGGCTCTAAGAATAATTAATCTTCTTGAAATGACGTCTCCCCTGCAAGAATTGTAGCGCTCTCTACTTCCTTAGTGTGTTTTGTCCTGAGGAGGCAGCTTTTATTTCTCTGCCATAGAACTTGAATCTGATGTCATCCTCAGGTATTCCTCATACAGCTGATAGTATAGCAGTAGAATTTATTATAAAACAAGCTAGCTCTGCATCAAGCAAGGTTTTAGAGCAGATGACCTCCTGAGGTCCCTTCCAACTGAATTTATTCTATGACTCTATTTTCACCATCTGTTTCTCCAACTGTCTAGGCAAATAGTAGAGCCTCTGGAAGGTGCCAACCTTCAATTTCCTTTCATGGCCTTTCTAAGAGGCAGAAGGATAACGTGTCTTGTCACACTGATATTGAAGCAAATAATTCAAAATGCTTTGTATTTCTTCTTATATCTTGGTGTACTTAACCAGTGCCCATGCCTGCCTTGAATTAGGAATCTGCTTTAAACATTAAGTTCCTTTGAGCAGGGATGGACTTTTCCTGTCTGTTTCTTAGCTCGTGGCTGATATTGCCAGATGTAACAGCCCTCTTCAGATGGGCTGAGAGAAAGAAAACCTTGTTTCCGAAGGAGTTTGCTAAGGAAAAAAAGAAAAGATGATTGAGGTAAAGACTTTAGAAGAGATGTGGTTTTCACATCCAAGAGAAAATTATGATCAAACTCAATATTTGAAAATGCTTCATGGCATGAAAGTGATTCTTCAGTATGCTGATGGTGGAAGGGAAGAGGAGGTGGAAGGGAGGAAGGTAAGAATGATGTGGAGTATGAACTTTAAAGAGTGATTCAGGAAGTCTGTGTCTGCTCTTTGATAGATTTTTGGCTGTAACCAACAGATAAAAGGAAAGGAAAAAGCAGGAAAAAAAACTCCCAAAGGCCAAAAAGGGAAAATGCAAGGGAGGTATTTTGGTTGGTTTCTTCTGGTAACAGGGCTGAAATCAGTAGGAGTTTTTCTCTTAATTTCTGTAAGAGTAGAACTATGTCCTAAAGGACTCCTACAAGCACGTTTTAAAACATTTGCGTTGAATGGTAAAAACAAGATATAAAACTCTACAAATAGTAACTGTCGACTCAGAAGAAGGAATATATCCTAGCGAGACATCTCATACCATGTGTGAAGCTGCCTATTTCTGGCAATTTTGTCATCACACCCAGACAAATGGTGGTAATAGCCAAATGTAAGAATAATGACTAATATAAAATCTAAAATGAGCATCCTCTAGTTTTTCCATATGGCTATGATCAGGATTAGATTCTTTATAGAAATCTCCAAACTAAATTACATTTTCCTTGAGCTATAGCAACATACAAAATGTAGAGTTGTACGTTAAAAGCTGCTGAGAGGTTTTGTAAAGCTGCTGAGAGGTTTTGTAAAGAATCATGTTTCTTCCATTTTTTTAAAACTTAATATAGATAATCTAATCAGATGAAATGAGTAAGAGTAATGCAAAAGTTTGATAAAAATTCTGTCTAAAATATATGAATTCAAGCTACATGATTTTTTTTTAAAAATTTTGCTCCTGTAGGAGTACATGATAAAGCAACAAAACACAAATTCGGTGACTGACACCATTATAAAATTTAAGCCAGCTGCACAGGAGAGATGGACAGTGTGAAAAATCCTTAATTTTAAAAAGGGTTACTTCTTTTTTTTTCAGAATCTCTTTTCTCTTTTAATCCTAGAAAGCACATGTGATCTGTGAAGTCCCAGAAAAGTGGCTAGAGGCTGGGAAGATAGTAGAAAGAATATCCCCATTGCTTGCTTTATGCATATATACATTTCATGACAAACTGCTGTGACCACAGTCATGACACAAATCTTTTGTCAGACTCAGTACATTCATTTTTATATTATACACCAGGCTTGTTAGGCTAAGCAGGTCTGAAGAACATGGCGAAGGGAAAAGGAACTTATGCAGTTATATCCAGTTTCTTATCTTTGAATAAATGCAGAGCTTTCAAGTACTGATCTGTGATCTGAAAACAATGTACAGCACTAAATAGTTTTACCAGTGTTATAATTTCATTTTGTGAAGCCTTTTCAATGGCTGTAGAGTTACTCAAAGAGTAGCTGCTTGATATTAATTCTTTTTAACTCTAAGTTTACATGTTGATACTTTTGAAAGATGAAATGTTTAAGTAACATGCTGTCAAATATCTATAGTAAATCATAAGGTTGGCAGCAGAAAACATTAAATTGGCATTTATTTTTGAATGACTCAGAGGTGTTTTATTGTAAGAGAATGTCAGGCAAATAAAAGGAAAGGTCAAAGGGAGATCTTTCCTTTTAATAGCTAAAGAAGAGTAAATATCTTAGTAAATCTTAATAGACTTAAGGAACTCTCTGATGCTTATAAAGTGAAGCCATTCTAGGAAAGCCCTAAGGATATGCGGACGCCCACAAATCCATGAGTCCTCATGGGATGCACCCATGAGTGCTGAGGGAGCCAACAAGTATTATCACAAAGCCGCTCTCCATCATCTTTGAAAGTTCATGGAGAACAGGAGAGATGCCTGAGGGCTGGAAAAAAGCCAATGTCACTCCAGCCTTCACAAAAGGCAAGAAGGAGGACCTGGGAAGCTACGGGTCAATCAGGCTCACTTCCATCCCTGGAAAGGTGATGGAACAGCTCGTTCTGGATGTCATCTCTAAGCATGTAGAGGAAGAGAAGGTTATTAGGAGTGGTCAACATGGATTCACCAAGGGGAAGTCATGCTTGACCAATCTTATAGCCTTCTGTGATGGCATAAGTGGCTGGGTAGATGAGGGTAGAGTGGTGGATGTTGTCTACCTCAGCTTCAGCAAGGCTTTTGACACTGTCTCCCGTAACATCCTCATAGGCAAGCTTAGGAAGTGTGGATTAGATGAGTGGACAGTGAGGTGGATTGAGAACTGGCTGACTGGCAGAGATCAGAGGGTTGTGATCAGCAGCGCAGAGTCTAGTTGGAGGCCTGTAACTAGTGTTGTTACCCAGGGGTCAGTACTGGGTCCAGTCTTGTTCAACATATTCGTCAACAACCTGGAAGTATAAGAAAAAAACCAAAACCAAACATCTTTATATTGTGTTTTACCTATTTTTGGTTTGTTTAAATCATTATACACTCAATATGTCTTTATGTTAAATGAATTGTGAATAGTCCCAAGACTGTTTAAGATGTATCCGCTTGACAGAACTTGGGTTTTTTAATGCTGACAGCATATGATTGCCTATAAATTAAGTTTATATGTGATTTACTTTATAGCTTTATAGATTATGTCTTGCTTCAGTTTGCCTGTCTATGAAGTACAAACAAAAGTATATCACTGTAAATCTCCAATAAGGATTTTAAAATAAAATTTATTAGGGATTGTTGTGTTTTAACTCCAGCTGGCAGCTAGGACCACATAGCCACTTGCTCACTCTCCCCTGGTGGGATGTGGGAGAGAATCAGAAGAGTAAAAGTAAGAGAACTCATGGCTTGAAATAAAGACAGTTTAACAGGTAGAGCAAAAGCCACATGCGCAAGCAAAGCAATACAATGAATTCTTTCACTACTTCCCATTGGCAGGCAGGTGTTTAGCCATCTTCAGGAAAGCAGGGCTCCAGCACACCTAATGGTTACTTGGGAAGACAAACGCCATAACTCCAAATGTCCCCCACTTCTTTCCCCACTTCTATATACTGAGCATGTCCTCATATAGAATGGAATATCCCTTTGGTCAGTTGAGGTCAGCTGTCCTGGCTCTTCCCCTCCCAACTTCTTGTGCCCTCCCAGCCCGCTCGTTGGCAGAGCAGTATGAGGAGCAGAAAAGGCCTTAACTGCTATCAACACTATTCCCATTCCAATCCCAAAACATAGCACTATACCGGCAGCTAGTAAGAAAGTCAACTCCATCCCAGACAAAATCACAACAGGGGCTTAAGAAAGTAATCTAATACTGTTTCTGAAGATATGTTTTCCCATTTAAAAAGTAGAGATGAGGACATGCAAGGGAAAACAGAGATTAAGGCTCTCTGTGGGGAGGCCACAAGGGCTGGCTAAAGGAAGCTCAATACCTCAGCTCCATCCATGAGGTGGGACATATTCATCCTTATTTTACTGATTAAAAAAGAAGAAAAAAAGATTTACCTGTTCTAGTGGAAGGTGTCCCTGCCCATAGCAGGGGTACTGGAACAAGATGATCTTTAAGGTCCCTTCCAACCCAAAACATTCTATGATTCTGTGAAAGATGATCTATTCAGCCAGGTAGATGGAAATTGTGAAAAACAATAGTAAAGCTAGCACGATACAGAGACTTGTGTTCAGCTGGAAGGTGAACAGCATTGGTTGTAATACTGCGTAATTCTGTTAGTGCTTCACCTGATTTAGTGGCTTTGCCATCTTTTGGCATAGCACTCATAGCATGGCTACACACTTTCTGCAATTAACCCAATACGTTGCAGCACTGTTTTACTAGGCTGGATCTCTGTAAGTCTTTGGAATGATCTCTAATTCACAGTTTGGAAATGACCTGCTTGCAAAACAGTTCATCTGGTCAAGGTGGGAAATGAACCATTGCCCTAGTCTTTGCTACTCATGTTATTGTGGAATGTGGTATATTCCATAGCAGAAAACCAAATGATTGTACACTAAGTTGTCCATTAGACAGTGAGATAAATGAAAAAAATCACATTCCTAAAATGTTTGGCTGTATGAGTGACTGAGTTGTGCTTGTCTAAAGAAATGTCTAAAAAGGTTGTTTCAAAGATGTAACTTGTAAGCTGACAGATTGCAGGATGAGTTATGAGGAGAAGACATTTTAATATGTGTAAGTAAATGTCTAAAATCCAAAACCTTTCAGACAAAAGGAAAGTGAAAAAATATAGGTTATTAATGACATTAATTCATCTCTACCACCACCCTCTTTTTGTAATCACATCTGTATTCCTTTTAAATCTCCTGTTATAGCATTGTGGAAGCAGTTTATTTGGTGCATAAATGGTTATAAAGTTTACAGCTATTTAACTTCAGTGTTAACACTCTACACAAGCCAATCAAGATTCAGACAAATGTGTTACTGTCTCTAACGAGCTAAATAAAATCCATAGAACAAGGTAAATAGAATGAGAGAAAATCGGAGGCTTTTTTTTCCGTCCTCCTTATTTCAATATCTATCTACCTCAGGAGTTCAGAAATTCTGCTATACCATGTTATTATTATTCCAGCAGGAAGTTTTAGCATTCCGGTATATTGAAAGCAATACTTCAGACTCCAATTTGTTCTTAGGTAAGAAGATTAATTTATATGCTGATTAATTTTCTGGGCTGGTTGTCTTCCTCTGCTTTTGTCATATGTATCACTTGTTAGTAATCGATTTTCTTTAACCTCTGTACACCAATTCCGGTGGTACATGAATTCATTTGTTTGCTTTATGCCCTTCATTTGTAACACTAACTGATATCTATATTCTGTGATGGAACTTGATCCTGAAAGGTGCCTGAATGCTCCTAATTTTTGCTGTGTTATGAGTGCTGAGCACTTAGCAGAACAAGGCAATTAGGAAATAAATATTCCTGTTTGAACTGTTCCACTAAGTTAAATGTCATTAAACAAGAGCTTATTTTTTTAAACATAAGCCTACATATTCTTGCTGGTAACAGTCTATCTACTTTACTCAGAGCAGAAATTAGTTTAGTAGCGTGGTCGTATGGATCTGTTCATATGGAATTTTTTCATTTTGCAAGAAACATACTGTTTCTTTTATGGCTGGAAGATGAAAATATCAAGCCACTAAGAGTACCTTGCCTTCCCCTTTCTACTGTTACTTTCCTGAATCTAACTTAAAATAACTAACATAGATGTTAGATTTGGTTTTGATCCCAGTCTAGCAAAGGGAATGAAGGGAAGACCTATGGGAACTAACATCAACCATCAAACTAAAAAAAAAAACCTCCAAACTTCTTGATCCTTCTAAGGTTTGTGCTTATTTGATGAGTTGGGCTGTGCCACTATATGTGTGTTCCATGGAAAAAAAAAAAGGAAAAAAGGTTGGTATCAGCTGATTATCCTTTCTGAGAGACAAAAGGAAAATAAAAAGAAAGGCTAATGGGCTACATTGCGTTCCAGGAATTGATGTGTGGCTTGGTTTTCTTATTTCTGCATGCCAGGAAATTCTCAAAGTACTTTTCTGAAGATAAGTGAACATACTCATAGCTTACTTACGCCTGTAAAGTCTTTGTGTGAAATATTTCATGAGGAAGTATGTAAATATTTTGACTGGTTGTGCCTTTATTTTCTGCATGCGTTGCAGATGACACATGAATGTATCAGGATGAAGCTGCAGCAGCAGAGGCATGTAAGAGATTGTTAATGTTTTCAAAATTATTTTTTTTCTTAATGGAGTCAGCAATAGTAAAAAAAAAAACACAATTACACAAATGGACTAGAGTAACGCATACCTAGCACAGGCATGTTAAGGGCTAACAAGACTGTGATAGATATTTTTGAGACATTATTTATAACATGAAAAGAGACATATACAGTAACAACTTGTTTTCAGATCTGAGGGGTCATTTTTTAACTTTTATTTCTCCCTCTGGGCAGGAGATTTATTTTCTTAAAAAAAAAAAAAAAAATCATGAGGGCTGACAAACATGAGACACTTGCCAAAAGAGAATGGTATGTGTGAGATTGAAAGAAACTTAGATAAAAACTATGCAAAGGCATAAAGAAAAATGTGATTTAATCAAATTAGTGTGTGTGTTTGTAAATGTAAAGTAGTATACAAAGAAATGTAATTAGTAAAGTAGCAGATAATAAATGCATGTGAGTATGCTTAAAGATTGTAAATGTCCACAAGTCAGGTTTCATCCAATAGATCACAGAAACTTTAAAGAAACTTAAAGCCTTCTAAGTGCGTAATAATGATATATGTTAGCTTTGAAATCTTGGAACTTAAAGTGGAAGTTCAATATATTGCAATACAATGTTTGCTCAAAGTTGCAGATCCAATATCTAGGGAAATCATTCCTGAAGAGGCAGTTAGATTCTTTCACATAGTCAATTGTAGAAATAGATTTAGTGGGACATAATTTGTTATCCGAGCTACGAAGAAGCATAGTGAAATCCATAGATTTTGTTTAATGTTTATTTCTTTTAGCATTCGTATTAGAACCTTCAGTTATAGGAGACGTCTCAGTTGTTGTGTTTAGCTAGCCTACTGTTTAAAATTTTGCAACTTGTTTTTAATCTAAATACGTCTACAATTGGCTTCATATCTTTGGTTCACGTCAATGGGGAGGGGGCCAGAACTAAATTACAATGCTACCAAATCTCTTTGTATACCTAATTTTATGTGATACTATAATCATCATATTAACTTTTTGGCTCTGAAATAAATCAATTTAACTTTTAATTTTATGCAGTACATAATTTTATAGACTTAAGATTATTTTTGTAACTTCCTTCTGAACCCTTTCCAGTTTGTCAGAAACCTTTCTGAATCATGGAGAAATGAATCAGTAGAAGCCTCGCTAATGCCAGATGTTGCTGTTAAATCATTTCCCTACTCCTACTTGATGTTTCCTAGATTTTCTATCCAAGGCCAATGTTAGCCCACTTAGAGGACTGCAGTGAGAACATGTTTATTTCAGTTGGATTCTTTGCCTTATTCTTGAACTTCTTGTTATTTTTTTCCCCTTTTGTCTTTCAGATTTAGAATAGGAATAGGACACTCAAATAGAACATTACGCTAAGTAACATAGGAGAGCACTTAAGCATATGCTTAGTTTTCTCCTGACACAAAAGAGATTTGTATGTACCCTTTAACTGCATGCTTAAATATTGTCCTGAATACATAATAACTGCTGGGCTGAATTTTGAGGTCAGCTGATTAGTATTTTTATCATAACATTTTCATTGTGATATGGCAATGAATTATTAATATAAGGAAATTAAATATAAATTGCAGTGATTCCCACCTCCCACCCCCCCCCAAATATTCATGTGAATCTTAAAATACGCATTTGAATTGTCTGCATTTAAAACATTATCCTTATTTAACTTCCATACATACTGAAAGCATTAGTTGTCTGGCAAAATTTTAATGAAAAGCAGCAAACAGCATTTGTCTCTGCAGCAGACAGTATGTGACATTTCTTCATTTAAAATTCTCTTCATGTGCTATCAGACAAATTCACACATCATATTATTCAACATAACCTTAGTGAAAGTTCCTTACATTACTTCTCAAATTTTGTTGTCATCTTTTTCTGGTGTTTGCGTATGCATCTGTAAAATAGCACATATTCATAAATACGTTTTTTCTCTCTTTTGAGAAATAATATAGGGGTGCTTTAGTTTGCAGAGGTCTCATTTGTTCATGGCTACTTGAATACTTATAGGTGTTGAAAACTGTGGTTTTAGTCCAGCCCTTGCACAAGCTCTTTTTACTTAAGTAGTCTCCTTTCTGTCTGGAACTGCACTGGCTGTTCTGAAAATTGATGTGTTATTATTATTTGCTTTAAAAATTGTGTTAACTTCACTTTTTAATGAATAAAGGAGCAATAATTTGACAAAGGTTTGTGTGCAGCTAATTGCAGTGGGGAAGGCCAAGATTTGCTTGTAAATAAAAGGTTAAAAAAATCCTCAACCTAAATCCCAAATTTCAGAAAAAAATACGGAAATATCTCATGTCACAAATTTGCATTATGAATATATAGGTGACTTTTGCAAAATGACAAAGGTTGATGAGTGCATCACTTCAGAGATTTAACAAAGTCTGCGTTAGAAAACCCGCTAATTTCCTGATTACATATTTTTCTCTCCCATTTAATCACCTTGTTTACCCTTGTTTTGCAGCCTGATTTGTTCCTTTTATCAGTTACATCTGTACTACACACAGTCACTTAACCTACTGTTTTTTGAAGTGCTTAATAACCACTAACAAACATTTTTCTTGCATCTTCTGTCTAAATTTCTCAACTAAGTTTATTTTTTTTTTTTACTTTCATCTATTTAAGAGGAGAGGATGTGATGAAGGCTCTGAGCTTCATTTTCTTGTTCATTGGGATCCTCTCCATAGAAAACAGTTCATTGTTTCCTTTGAGGAAATTTGTTTTTAGCAGAAAATGTAAATTTGCTACGCTAGGGGCATCTTTTTCATTGTACGTTTGCTCTTTATAGACCGCATTTTTCTTTAACAAGAGTACCGAATTATGTTCTGGAATTAACTGCAAAGGAAGAAAAACAATAGCATACTTTCTAAGTATAATATAGTATGATTAATTCAGGATCCGCATGAGTTGTTGTAGTATGTGCTTGTAATTTCTCAAGTGTGTGTTTTGCTCCTTCCTACTCAAAATTTGTTTAGCAATGCATAGATTTAGATGGAGAAAGTGTATTCTGAATCTTTTTGAGTCTGCTGATATGTACAGGCTTATATGGCTTTTTCTTTGGGTTCTTGGTGGGTTAGTGTAGACAAAACCAATAATTTTCTGTTTACTTCAGTTCTCTAATGTAAAAGTGATAACAATGCTGCTTTTTTTGCTGACTGTGTTGTATTGGTGGACCACAGCTTAGTTATCTATCTGTGTGTGACATGTAGAATTGCACTAAGGTCTCTTCTAGGGTCTTGTAATGTCTGTCATACAAATAAGGTTGTAATACTAAAATTATTATTAATAATGGATTATAAATCTTCTTTTAAAACAGGGCTTCAGACTAAGTAAAATGAGGGTTTTGGTATGTTTTATGCATTCTAAAGGTGGATGGTGCCCCAAATGTAGTGTAAACAATACACTAAAACCTGTACTTATGGAATTTGCAAACAGACTTCTACCAGCATTTTATGGGATCACTTTTCTCTTTCTTTTGTTTTCCTATGTAATGATGAGCATTTGAGACAGCTTTGCTGGAATTTGGCATTAAGTGCACACCTGTTTCACCTAACAGTAGATGTGGATTGACAGTAAAAAAAAAAAAAAAAAAAAGGTGTGCTCCAAGAGCTAAAACACAAGGAAACTTGGGAGGCATTGGTTATTTATCTGACGTTCTACATGACTTTGAACTGTGCTTTAGAAATCATACGTGAAATATGTGAAGGATCTGGACAGACTAGTTCACTCCTGAACAACTTATTTCTAGGCTGAAGGAGAAAACTCTGTGCTAAGTAGTGCTATTCATGCTGGAAGTAGAATGACTATTCTTGCGGTGTACAAGAAAGAAGTCTGGATGAGGGAGGTGCCATACGGTTTAGCAAATCCTGCCTTTGTGTGAGTTTCCCATATCACAGAAGATGTATGATCTTGGCAAGATGAATGGAGATGCGAATAAGCGATCTTTTTGTGGTGAGCATGCATTTCAACTCTTCATGGTTTAAGATAAAGGATTTATTTTCCCTTTTGAAGATGCCAAGCAAGCACCTTGAAGTTCATGTATACTCAAGTTAGATGCAATTATTATTTTCTTTTTGTTTACTATAGAACTGTACTTTGAGTTTTATTATTTTAAAAACACCATTGTTAAATTTGTTTGCTGCTTTCCTTAAACTTGCAATGAGTGATTTGAGAGACATGAAGAAAATGAGAAAATATTTCATTCAGTCAAACTTTTTTCTAAATGTAAGCTTAAGTTTTCTTTTTGGAAACAGACGCGTTATAGTTTTACTTGATCCTTGCTGTAAAACATATGTGGGGGGTGTGTGTGTGTATAGGTGTATATTCATCATGGAATATGGAATTTCTGAGGTAGAAATGAAATGAAATGCTATTGGAGGGCAAATATAATTAATAGGAATGTACTATAGTGACTGAAATGGGTGAAAACACAAACATCTTTAGGAACAATTAGTAATTGCCTCTGAGAGGATTATATAAGCAGCAATAAAGTCTCTTCTCTATTGTCTCATAACTGTTTTATCCTGTTCCAGGATAAGCTAGAGGTAATATATACTAATTAATCTTTCTGTTGAAATATTTCCAGTAATTACAGAATTCTTCACAGTCCTTTCATTTCTTTCACATAGTTAGCTATTCTAATGCTTAAAAATGTCAATTCTATGTTTGACTAGATCCATGTTCCAGTTACTGGTGCTTGTTAAAAGAGATTGAAGAACTCCATTTTATTACATTACTAATCCCCATGTAGCTACTTAACACATTAGATCAAATCACCTCTTAACCTTTTATTTGCTAAGATAAATAGATTTAAATCCTGGAACCTCTCTCTAAGGCATGTTTACCAGTCTCCTAATCGGTCCTGTGGCTCTTTTCCAAACTTCTTCTCATTCCTCAGCAGCTTTCTGTTATCAGAATACTAAGGCAGGATATGATCTTTTTGATTGTATTCCTATAGCTGTCATAAGATACTAGCTTTCCGCTCTTATTCAGAATTCCAGGTTAGGCATCTTTTGGCTCTTATCATCAACTACAACATACACACAGCTGTATGTTGTAGCTGATGATATTAATGACTGATTACCCAAAACTTTTTCAGCTGTTACATCTCCTGATAATTACCTGATTTAAATTCTCCAGCTGTATCAAAGCTTTTTTTTTTCCTCTTGAACCTGACTAACCCCCAAGATTGCTCTTCATTGGTCCTCTTCATTAGCTGTTTCCCAAACCTTTGTTTCACCTTTGAACTGTATCACTCCTGATTTTGTTGTTGGTGTTGCCTGCTTCCCCCCCCCACCCCTGCCAAGTCATCAATAAAAATATTAAGGACCACATACACAAGAATGGACTTTTGCAGATGTGTACCCATTTAGCAGCAATTGTGCTTTAAGATCTGAGACCTCTCCACTTAAACACAATGTTAAAAATAAATGCTGTTGTTTGTTATTCTAGTTAATAATAATGAAATTATTGGAGAACAATATCAAACAAACATTAATCAAGATCCATTTCCATAAACTCTTGCTAAGAGGAATTAATTATTCTACTCTTTAATTGTTCTCCCTTTTTGTCCATGATCAGTGTCATGCTAACAATCCAACAGACGTGTTATTCAACGCTTCTTGTTTACCCATTAAAACATCATGATTATTTTTCTTCCCTACTTCTGACTCTTGATGCTTTGTTGGCCCATTTAGTATGTGATATAACATAGTTCTGGCTGAGAAAACCTACATCTTCTGCCTACATCTTTTTCTGTAGGCATTCTCTAGTGATGTTAGTACAGGAAAGGAAAGAGTAATAATTCAAAATGGTGTGTCTTTTTTCATTTTAACAATACACACATCTACACTAACCTAAAATTTCTGGAAATAAAGCTAAGTTAGAGAATTCATGAGCTTTCAGTAGTCCCTTTTCTTTTCTGTATTTAGTGTTGATTTGAGAGCAATATAATACAGATTAAATCCATCACTTTCTCTTTGTTATACCTTTCCTCTCTCCAGTTCAGCAACTTTTACTTGAAAAGTTTTCCACTTTCTTCCAAAATGTTTGCACTGTTTATCTTTAATAGTAGCCTAAGTTATCAGACAGACCAATACAGCTGTAGTCAGAATACTACATTTTTCCAGTTTTCTGTATATATTAAAACCAGATCTATGTCTATGTATATGTCAATCCTTCCTTCTGTTTTTTGTATGATGACCTCAGCTTTAGTTAAGGCCCCAGAAGTATATTTGCAGATCTCTTATGACCTTCTGGAAGCATATACTACATATTTCTGGAATAAAATGTACAATTGAAAGCATCTATCCCAGGACTCTGACAATCACTGTATTTTCACAGGAGTTTTGCCTTGGTGACTACTTCAGCAGAATCAGTTGATCACTTTGGTAATTGCTTACCATTACAGAAATTTTGGGACTGCATTACTCAAAAAAAGTACCTGAAATAGTAGTTGCTTTCAAAAGGTGTTTTATAATAACACACTCCTCTTCACTGTTTGTTTTCAGAGGAATATTCCTAATTCAGATGAAACATTAAATGGGGGGGCAGGATCTGATAGTGCCAGTTCCCTAACTATCATTACTATCATTTTACATATTTGGTTTAGCCCCATTGCATTTCAGGCTTGTTGCTCTTTCTAGTTCTAATTCCAGCTTTCATAAGTGTCTTTTTTACAGACTTACATCTCTGATCTGCATTTTGTTTTATAATATAGAAGTCCACAAGCTTTTCAAAAGCTCAGTCTCTAATCGAGGTTTTAAAAAATTCTCTTCCATCGCTTGTCATAAAAACCCTGAAATCTCACTGAGATACTAATCGTGCCCAAGACTATACTACTATGTGTATGTCCTTTAGAACAAGCTAATAATTTGCCAGTTAATTGTTTACTGGTGTTCTACGTTGTTCCTCTGGCCTTCAAGAAGTCATATAGCTGTGCTCAAAATCCAAAACATTCTTGTGAAATCTGCTCATTTGTACAAATTTTTTTTGCTGTGAGGAGCGTCCATCTGCATATTTTATTCTTCTCTGTTCTCATTCTCCAGTCGTTTTAATGCCCGAACTAATTTCTGCAGTGATAGCTGAGGAAAATACGTAGTAGCTTACAGGCTACATTCTTGGAAACAAACCAAGGACATAGTGCTTGTGTGTTAAACAAAAAAAGCAGTATGTTTTTTGAAGATTATTCTGTAACTGTTGAAAGTTAGTATATGCAAAATTTTGTTATGCAAAATAAGTGAACTAATAATTTAACTTCTTTGGACATCCTAATACACCCACAACATCACTTGAACACAAGTTTTTTTAATAATGGTTTCCCTCCTCCCATGCTTTTTACATAGATGGAAACAATCATTCTGTTCTTTACCACAAAAGCAAATTAAACAGCAATTGACATTCTCCTTTTGGTTAATCAGTCAGGCTGTTGATTTTAGAATATCCAATGTTCATTTTACTTTCAACCTGTTGACAAGTGAGAAACATACGTAGAGCCTGCATTGCATTGCATTTTGCTCCCTCATTCGTTCTTAAAAAAGAGTGTAAAGATTAATTCCATTTGAATCAGAAAAATCTTTCCCATGGGGATTCAATTTAATAAAGAAGCAATTATTTTCTAACACATGCATGCAAATGTAAATGATGTATCCCGTATTTCTTCCATGGGTATGTGTAACATAACCACTAAGTTATAATTCCAAATGCATTTCTATATTTTGTATGTCTGCACCTTTACCTCTACCTTCCAGGACCTTAACTAAAGCACCTTGCTTTAAAGTCTTCCTGAATAGTCCAGCCAGCTGTCCCTTAATATATGGATCTCTCCTTCCATTTTTTTACAGGTCCTGAATAGATGGTAAATTGTCTATTTTTATCTTGATTCGAGAATTTGTATGTCTGTCTCATTATGCTTCACAGTCCAGAGAGTATATAGATTGACATAGACCTCCTTGTTTTATGTGAATGCATTTTCTTTGCAAAAGAAAAAAATGTTATATGGGTTCTTCTCTGAAGACTTATGAAGATGCTCGTAGCTTGTGTGTCAGTGCCGCTGAGCAGTTATATAACCTAGTTTCCCTGAGTGGACTTGTACAGAGGACAGATGCATAGACAATATGTTGAAAGCGATATAGAGACATCATCATGACTTTGTGTGTAAGAAATTCTGCAATAGGTTGTATTCTTAGCACCACTATGACATTCAACAAAAAATTAATTTTTTAGTTTGAATGCTGCATAACAGATTCTTCATAAAGATAGCAGAGACTATTTTAGAGAGTTTTTTGGTGGGAGATCTGTGCTGGTCTGAGACCTGAGGCACAAGGACCTAAAATTACTTCGAAGGTGCACAGATTTAATTGTAGATGTCCAAGGTACCAAATATTGACAAATGCTTAGGAGAAGTTCTGTGCAAGTAAGACTATTGGTTATAGTTTTGCAAGTAATTACTTGTGACTGCAAAGCAAGATCTCTGTAGTTTGCAATACAGGCTGTCAGTAAGGAAAATAGATATCTCATATCTTACAGTCATCAATAATCCCATGTACGTATTCATGTCAAATTTCACTGAATTTCATGTCTGTGAAAGATTGATTTCTTTCACAACCCTCTTAAAGTTGTATGCTGAAGCTGAATATATATATGCTTATTTCAAAACTCTGTAAATTTGGAGGCCTGCAAATATTTACACTCCCTAAGTTCTATGTTGTTTTTTTTTTTCTTATTTCTGAAAACAATCTGCATTAAAAATATCTGTGAAACTTGGATAATAGAAAGAGAAATATAAACTGAAAGAAAAATAAAAACCAGTATGTTTTAAGCTAGTTGCAAAATAAATGTTGAGTGGTTTTCTATTGGTTTCGTATTGGAGGCTGAGCTTTTGAATCTGGCTCAAGAGTGAGACTGCTATTCCATCACTTCACACAGAATATTAACATAGGTGTAAAGTGAGAGAAGCTTAATTGCTTTTAAAGTTACTCATATATGGTAAAAAATTGTGCGCATGCATCTGAATTTATAAAAATTGTACTGTTTATGAAATGGGTGAGACTGCGTGTATATATGCACACATATATATAATCGCAGTGAACTTGAACAAGGCAAAGAGATGGAATGTTAAGTTTTGTGCTGTTATTGGTATGGAATTGCATATTTAAACTTGCAACTGCCAGGAGCCTTAATATGAACTCCAGAGCTAATTTCTAGGAATGATATGTAGTGTGCTCCAGACTAACAAAAAAAAAGTGAAATATTTTTCTGTGTATGTTGCCTTAGCATGATTAAAGTAAGATTTAATAATTTAGGATATGTGCTTGTGATTTTCCTGGAGTATTATGTAACTTTTTTCTAGCACCTAGGGAGCATGAAGATCGATAAAACTTTCACCATATCAAATGAAGTAATGAAACACAAGGCCTCTTCTTCTTGTCAATGGTTTTTTTACATTCCAACAAAGTGCATGTTCAACAAGCAACAGATGTAGATTATATCATCAAACAGGATGTTGATTGAGACTGAATGTTCGTATAACGGTTTGTTGTTTCAGGGGCATTTTTCCTGGTCTGTTATGCATCTCCTTCTTTAATTGATAGTGGATAACCAGAGTTTTGTACCTTTTTGCAACATAGTATTGCAAATACATTCATGTCAATTGAAAATTTTCTTAATTTTCTCCTGAAAGTTCACCTTTTTCCCTCTGAGATTTTCCAAAACTGCCTGATGTTAAAGATCTTATGGAATGGCTAGGTGTTTTTCATTTGAGGAGCTGTCTTAAATTCCACAGTCAGGAAATCTGCACGACATAATAGAAGGTATTTTGAGAGGGTAAAAATTAGTATAGACGTTTTAATTGTATACTAACTGAAGTCTTGGTTCAGTTGTCTAAATAGAGAGAATTGTTTGAAAACACTAAAGAAAAGGTTTCATAGCTTTTGATTTCCATGGAAACTGTCTGATGTTATATCTTTCCTTTCCCTTGCCTTTAATTACACTGTGTTTCTTTCCCTATTCTTCCTGGTTTTCATTATGATCATGTGTAAGTCTATGGTGACTTAAGCAATTAATAGTATATAATAAACATCAGCAAATAAGTGCAAATAAGTACAAATGCTCTTTTTGTTTAGAAGGTTAGTGACAAACTTAACTGTGGTAATTGTCTAGCTGCAGCAGTACAGAATACACCAGCTCTATTTTTTTTTTATCTCCATCTCAACAAAACCTCTCTTTGGAAGTAGAGGAGGTACTTGACAACTGCTTCAACGAAACAAGAACAAAAAAGGGGCTGGGAGCACAAAAAAAAAGACAACGCTATAGATAAACCTACAGAATTTATGAAGAAATGTGTTCTAGGGAGGGAATTCCCAATAAAAGTGAAACAAAGACAACATTTGAGTGGGCTGGATGTAAAGTTGTAAAAGAGCAATACGGGATAAAAAGGGGAAATGAGTGTAGCTCCAATAATTCTATCATAATAGAGAGGTCCAAGTAGCTGGCAGGTGAGAAAATAGGAGAGTGGTTCAGGGAATACCGTACTCCCTAGGGCTTTATCTAGAAGTAGGATTGATAGAAATTCCCTGTGGAATAGCCAGGGAACTATCAATATAACTGAGAAATCCCCTTGTTTTGTGATGTGTTCTAATTATTAACCTAAAAAAAAATTATCCATGATAAGACTGATTTCTGAATGAGATCTCAAGGTAACTGTCAACTTAGTGACAGTGCGAACTTTGGGGTAAAATACTTACTTAGTTGTTAAAAGCAAAAATATCTAATGGGCTTCCTTAAGGAAAAAAAAAAAAAAAAAAGAGAGAAAAAAGGGAAAAACAGGTTACTTGTCTATAGGTAAAGAATATATCCTCCAAGGAATTGTGTGTTTGTTAGAATGATCTGACCTCCTGCCCCTCAAAAAAATAAATGTATCGTGAAGGTTAGTAATTGCTAAATAAGTTGGAGAAGGTTTCTAATCTTGAAGTGTTTCTGGATGATGAATCTGATGGTATGTATGTTTCATTAAGAATCGAGGCATGTCTACCTCAGACATTTGAGCCAAGAACACAAACACAAACACCCTGCATTCCCAGGGCGCAGTGACTAATACTTCCAGTGAGATCTCAGCATTCCCTTTATAGATCAGGTGTTAATGTACACTGACATTCCAACTTGCAGCACTGAAAATTAATATCAATATGGTGGGCTAAATAAAGTATAACTCTGGAGCTGCAAATACTTTTGGGATGAAGGACAAGTATTTTAAAGCTGCTTCTGCTAATGTTGAGTCAAAGTCTTTGATGCTAAAAAATAAGAGGTTAAAAGACTTCATGAGATTGAAGATTGTTTATCCCTGAATAGATATGCTCAAGTGAAACCGATCACTGTAACTACAGTAGCTGAATAACAAAAATGAACCCATAAAACTAGATGGTGGCCAGCAAGTTTTATTCCAATTCTTGTCATTTATGAGACTTCCTCTGTAGTGTGTTGTAGTGTGTCTCTTGAGCATCAGCAATATTCTACATCTCCAAGTATCTTTCTAAAGAGTAGCTGATGGCAGCATCTCTAAGTAGGCTGAATATCATTACTGGCTTTCATCTTTTAATTTCAAAGCAATTCCAAAATTTTAGTTTATTGTAGTAGTATAAAGACTTCCTCTCTTTTTTTCCTCCACCTGTTTTGCCCTCAGTACTTCCCTTTGACACATCCCTACGTGTGTAAATTACACACTCAGACTAGAATTCTATATTTCACCTGAAGTTTTAGGGGAGCTCTATAGAGAGGTTTTCTGGTTTTGTTCATGGAGAATGGCTCCTTTACCAATTCCCAAAATAAATTCTTCTTGAAATCAACTTATCTTCCTCTGCCTGGAATATCACAATATCTAGCCACTAGTTTGCTCTTGCTTTCAGGTCTCCTTATCTGTTGAAGATATGTACATCATCTCCAGGTGTTGACTTGCATTTTCTTAAGTTCAATGAATGTTCGTATGTTTCAATAATTTACATTCTGGTATTTAACTTTTTTGGGTCCCCCTTGTTCCTTTTATTCTCCTATTTATATGAAGTTGGTGGTATTCTCCCTCCTAACAGTATTTTTAAAGCAAATGTAGTATTACTCTGACAAGACAGGAATCAGTATCACTCTACAGTTGCTCAATTTGTTGCTTGTTATTTTCTTTCATTTTCTCTTAAGTTGTTCACATAAAAGCTTAGGTACAAGTGATCCATTTATTATTCATATATTTTCTTTTAATTCTTTTAACTTGATGTTTCTAAATATGTTCTTCATAAATCCACACATGTGGTAACGTTCCTAGCCCTGAAATCTCTTAGATGGCTAATGTTATGTTCTGTATCTAGTACAGTATTTTGTAAGTCAGATTTCCTATGATCAAACTGCTTGGAAACTGGGGCTTATGACTTTTGTAAACATATGAGAATAAAAAACTTCTGGGACATGTTTCCTGTTTGTATATACAAGTAGTTCAGTTTTAAGTAGTTGGTTTGGGTGTTTTATTTGGATTACAGCCCATGTCTGGATATCTTTAGAGTAGACCTCTTTTTTCACAATGCTTTTTGTCTACAGAACCCTAAACATTTTAGGAAAAATGTGCAGGGAGGTGTTAAGAAATTTCACATGCAAACTAGCATATATTTGTTTTGTATACTCTATACTATAGAGACTCCCTGCTTTGTCAGGTTTCATGTTTTCCATACAAATGAAAAATGGCTGAATTTTGGCAGGTGTAAATAGTCATGATTCATTGATTTCTTGAGACAAATTATACTCGCTGAAAACTCGAATGTTAGAATGCCAAAAGTAATGAAAAATATTTTCATAAATATTTCCTGCTTTAAGTGTATTAAATATAAAGATAATTATGATCAATAGGGCTTTTCTCTGGAAAAAGAATGCAGAAATTGAAATACAAGGTATGACTGCATATGACACAAGTATTTTTAGCCTCTTTAGCTGGTTTATAAATTGCAGATGTTCATGCTCATTGCTTTCATATGGTTCACCAAATATGGAGAACGACAGATCTCAGTCTAAGTGTGTATAATGAAATCATGAGTTAATGCTGCTGGGTTTTTATTTTTGCAGAGTAAACTATTCATAAATGCATCATCATTTCATGTATTTGTACACATCCCATTTGTGGCAGTGAAGCTGCAGAAAAACTATTAAATTTCAGGTATTTGTTGGTTTAACATGAGTTAGAAAATCCACGTTGATGGGGTTGGTATCTCAGTAGCTTTTTAATCAATTTGCAATCTATTAAAATTTGCCATTTTTAAATGTTTGTTCTGTCAGTTGAGGGCAAGGGGTTTCATTATCATTAGTGTGCTTGTCTTGGTAAAAAGGTCAAAGAGAGCAGGGATATAAAGCCAGTGCTGTTCGTGTGCGAAGCCAACGGTAGCCTCTCCTTTTACTAGTTACGTGTGAGTTATATGGCAGTGGTGGACGCTACTAACCTGCTGACCATACTTTGGTACCTGAATGGCTTATTAAGAAAAACATAAGCCACATTGTGCTTCCAGTTCTATTGGCTTTATACCGTACTACTCTGCTGTTTTCAAAGAAGGTTATCTTCAGGATCAGTCACGGGAAATTTGGTTTTTCAAGATATGAAAAGGCTATAATGTCGACTGACTTGCTGAATATTGTTCAGCGACTTCTAGTGTCTTCAGTAGAGCTACGCCAGATTCCTGTCATGGTCAGTGCGAAACGTTGCCCGCTTTGTGTAGAGGAGTAGAAATCAGGAGTGATGGTGATTGGTGAGGAGTAGAATTTGGTGATTATTTTTGATTTTTTTTTTTTCATCTACCTGGATTTGAAGAAGTGAGTACACAGGTGATACCAAGGGATCTTGCATTGCAGCAAGTCTTCGTCTGCTGGCATTGCCCTACTGGGGAGAAAATGTTAATGTAGCTGGCAAACTTAAATGTAGTGGAGCACTTTAGCATCTACATTGCAGCAATTGACAAGGTTATTAATATGGGAAAAACATTACATTTTACTTGATGTCAAGAGCGCTATGACAACTTATACTAGCTGCCTATATTGCCTTTCTAAATGTTCTTCCTCAGCACACCCCCAAAATGGAGAGAATTGGTCATTCAGTTCTATTTGCATTTCACTTATGATCAGACTGTGTCAACTTTGAATAACTGAAATAGTCCCTCTTCTGAATAGCCTCTGAGATATGGTAATAAATTAACTTATTTGTCTTTGTTTTTAACTCTTTTCCACCTCTGAGTTTTTCCTCACCTCTCTCTTTTTTTCCTTAAATTCCTGATGATTTATGTTTCTTCCATGTTCTTTTAATGAATTGATTAAAAGTTGTTACAAGAGCTTCAGAACGAATATGCGTGGGAATTTGTGTATTTATTTTGGTACATGCTGTCCTTTAAGTGCATACCTGAAAAAAAAAGGGCCTTCTTGCTAGTTCCTCTTCCTATGTGCTGTCATACCCCTTCTCAACAAGGAATTCTAACAGATGCATCTTTTTGACATATACTGTATTTACAGCAACAAACCAGGAGAGAAACAAAGAAACAATTATCGACCAATTAGTAACTAATATGCCCCAAGGATATAAAACGGACCAAAGTTACCTGCCTTGAAGCTGCATAGGTTGCCTTTTAAAACAGCTACTTGGCAGTGCAGCCACGAGCCTCCAATTATTATGAAAGATTTTGATTTATTTTCTTATTGAAATATTAACTTTCTTCACTTGCACCTACTACTAGCTAGAACAATGTATTTTGAGCAAAGTTGGTTTTTTTTTAATTTTTTTTTTTTCAATTGGCATTAAAAATAAATCTGGTAAACCTGGTTCCGATTTCAGTGATAGTACCATAAATGAGTTTGTGCCAGCTAAAGGCGATAGACCTCATTCTTGTCTCACTTCTTTCAATTTTAGGCAGGTGTTGCCTGTATGTCCCATTTTCCTCTCTTACACTGGTATAAGTTTAAAAGAACAGTACTGAAGGAAATGAGGTTGTTAAAGTTAACAAAGTTTAAGAAGAACATAGTTTTCCTTGCACATGTGCACGTACACTGTAATATTGCCTCTTTGTTTATAAATAGGTGATAAAATATTGCAGCAGCCTCTTTTTCTAACCAATGTGGTGATTTCTGCCTGATCAAAACTGTTATCTGTACTGGCAAAGTATCTTAATTTTAAAGCAAGGCAGAAAAAAACCACACTGTCTGTTATTAAATTCAGTCAACAGAATTGAATAATTTTGTAGGCATTTTATTATATGCCTAAGTTTAACAAATCAAGATCTAACAATGTTCCTTGTGGATTTGTCTCTTTATGTGTTTGTTTCTTAGAGAGTGTTCTAATAAACAGACAGTCTGGGGCAAAAATGTAAAATAGTTTGAAAAATCCCCTACTCAGCTGAACTTCTATGTATTTATTTCCTTAACGTCTTGTTTCAAGGTGCTGGCTTGAATTTTTCCCTTGGAGCCAAGCTATTTCTGAGCACCTGGGAATTTCTAAAAGTTTAGATGTCTATATTTGTTTATATATTTACCTTTTGCAAAGTTGTGCTAGATCCTCATGTTGCACAATAAAAGATCTCTTTTATGTCTAGCTTCATAACCTGAAAGTCTTCTAATGATCTTAACCTGCACTGGCCCATCCTCTGGAAAAGAGAAAACATTAACTAAAGGGCTCATGTGTAGAACCTAGATGCTCTTATTTTTATTCTTGAAGGAATTCACATAATAGCAATTCCATGTACTTGTCAAAGTTCACAAGCATGTATAAAGCAATATTTGTGTTGCTAGCTGTCATTGTTATAGTCTGTGCAGTAGAATTATGGTTCGGGTTACATCAGGACTTGTATTACATTGTTTTCCCATGGCCATCATCTTTCTTTTCCCCAGCACAGATCAGCTGATGCTGTTGGGTTTTTTGAGTAGCAGGCATACACAAAGAGGAAGCAGTAACTGTGGAGAGGCTTCTGGATCTGCTTATGGGGGAAACCAAGGTGTTCAGTTTGAGAAGAAAACGATTGGGTGGTGAATGTGATTGAATTAGTAGTTTTGGGGGTATCTATTTGAAAAATTGAGTTATCGGAAAGACAAGCAAAAAAGATTTGGAGCATGGGGATAAAGTGGATGTTCATTTAGCCAGAATAATATTTTAGAGTAGCAGTGGCTGTGAAAATGATGTTTCTTTCCTGTCATGCGCGTCTAGAATTCTCTTCTGCTTTTTTATAGTAGAGGTGTTCTTCAGGACTTGTGCCAAAATTTAATTTTTAATTGAGTTCAAAATTTCGAATTTTTTTCTGGGTTGAAACTTGATCTGCAAAGTCAGAAAATCTGCTGTGAGTTGAACTTAGAAAACAAGTTAAGCTAATCAGTGAATATAATCCTCAAATTTTGTTTTACTTTTTCTTTCAGAACACTTAAGCTTTGAAACTCCTTTTTATTTGTAATAGTCAAAGAAGGTTTGCTATCTTTCTTTATCGCTTGTGAGACAATGCTTTCCATTTACATTATATCCCAAGGAAAATGTTGCTGTTTTTGACAACTGGAAGAGATAGTAAGAATGAAGTTTTTGATTTGGTGACATAAACAGGCAGGTGACCAAGTAGATCACTCTTTATACCAAAATACGTTATCTCATGTGAGGTAAAGAGACGGTATGAGGCTGACACCAAGTGTGTTAGCCCCTCGTGCTGAAAGTATGAATCTTGACTAGGTCTAGTGAATACTTTAAAAGATTTATATAGATGATCATTTTTGAGGGGTCCTACCTATACAAATAGAATTCAGAATTATGCAATGCTCAGCCTACTCAAACTAGATACCTGGTTCTGCTCCATCAACATGTATCAGTTCCCCAGGGTTCTGGAAACCAACGTTTCTAGTAAGAAAGGGTCTCATCTGTTTGAATTGCTTATGCTTTATAACTACAGAACCAATACTGACAGATCAATCTATTTAAACAAAGCAAACCAGAATAGAATCAAAGCCTATTCCTCTTTTCCCAAATTATTTAGTCACATATAAATAACTTAAGCAGCTTATTCATTTTTTTTTCTAGATTTGTTATTCTTGGCAATGGTCTGTACTTGGTACCAGGTAATACATCTTTAAATTGTGTTGCTTTTTCTCTTATTATAGTTCTTGCTGCCAGAACACTTGCCTCTTGCCTTGCAGGCACTGATTTAATGCTCCTTAATGTAGACAAGTTTGTGTTATGATGCTTTACCCAGCTTCCATTAATTTTCAGGAATGCTATGATTATTTTATCTGCTTTCGTAATAATACGGGTCTGCACCTTTAAAACCTGCTTGCATCTGTATATTTAAGTCTATCTAAAGCAGTGTCCCAAGGAATTGTAAATAGGATGTTCTCCTTTTTCTGCATCGTCTCTTGAGAAAAGAGGCTGACTGCCTCGGACACTTTGGTCTATCAAACAAAAATCAGGCCCCACACCGTTGCAATGTGAAAGGCTTGGGGAGGCACGCACTATTGGGCTGTCCCAAAGACTTTGCTATCATAACTGCTTAGCTTGAATTCCTAGTTTATCGGCACTCTCTGCAATTGCCCAAACCACTAAGTTAGTGTCTCAAAATTCATCTGTGGTTAGCTGAAATTGAATGTAAGTAAATTTAAGATATCTAGTAGTGAAAATTTTGCGAAGTAGAATTGTAGTATGTACAGTGACAGATATCAGAAACTTAGACTTGAATGAAAAAGAATGCTTGATATAGTCTAGATGCCACTTACCCTATTTACAACATTCAGACAATGACTGTGCTCAGATATTTTACCTGTCCCCAGAGAGCATCTCTGCCTTAACTATTAACTCCTTCAAACATTTACAGTTCAGAGAGCATCCCAGAAAGACAAATGCCAGCAGCCAACTGCAAAAAGGCAGCTTTTCTTTCCCCCAAAACTATAAACTGTCTTGTACGCTAAGGGAAACAAACCCTCCAGCACCGTCTACGTATGTGTAACAGTGCCATCTAGTGAGTCTTGTCCCGGCAGCGGACAAAAATTCAGCAGCTTCAACCCCTTCACTATTCATCTATTCACCTTTTGACTCTTTGGAAACATCACTACTCTGTTTTTTGTCTTCTCCAGGTGCTCTCTTTCTCGCAAATATATGCCCATGAGTATTATATGTGCTTGTTAGGGTTTTAATATGAGGTGGGTTTTTTTATTTTTTTTAAAGGTGGTTTTGGCTCTTTGCCTTTGAAACAGAGTATGTTAGTTTTGCCTTACCTTGACCAGATTTGCTCTTTTGTTTCTGAAGCGCAGAGAGATGTAGTTTTGTCAATAGGTGCTGCTTCACCAGAAGCTAAGAAAAGGCAGGTTTTAAGCAAGAATCTTTTTTTGAAGTATGTTTCTTCCCTCATTCAAACTGAGAAGACTTACTTGAGTAAGATGACTGACAGGTTTAAATGTCATGAATCCACACAGCACGTAATAAGAAAACTGTGAAGAAGAAAGTGTGATCAATGCATACAAACATACAACCACCAGCAGCTTTGTCATAGAACAGAATAGCTGTCATAAATAAGATGTTCCACATACATGCTGCATCCTCCTCAACGGTGTGGCTGTTGTTAGACAAACAGGTAGAACAAGCACTACAGAGTCTAGTACTTCATATTATTAAAAATAATTAAAAAAAACAAAACCAAAAAAAACAGAAAAATATGTTTAGCTATGATACCATGATCAAGCAACTTAATGTTAATTTTGATGCTTTTGGTTTACCGCAGCATATATTAGATACTTCCTGAAGTCAGAGTGTCGCAGTTAAGGTCAGTATTGATCCTAAGTAGTAGTGCTAAGTAAACTCACTAGATAAATGTAAAAGATAATGGGAAATCCAAGAGTCTTCCACAGGTTGTTGTTCATTCAGTGTTCTCTCAAGGTCTGTTACCTTTCAGTGTTGAGATCATATGAACAAATTCACACAGGTGGAAAGCTAAGTTTATCTATTTTAGTAACATATATTTTCTCAAAAGTCTCCATATCTCAGGGTTATTTTGGCTTCACAACATGTATTTGTAACACAGAAAGTATTTCATCAGTTACTTTTATACAGAACTTCTAAAAAAAGTGTTTGGTGCCCACCTAACAGTTTGTGGGAATTACAGCTATAAAAAATATCAAATAGTTTATGATTCTGCATGGAAAATGCTAAAGTAAAAAGACACTTGCAATTTTTTATTGAAGTGGCTAAAATAAAGGAACAGATAATTGGAAACTAGTAGAAAATGAGAGTTATTCTTTAGATTATCACTTAAATCTAAGCAAGCTTGGAACAGTAACCAAAAGATGTTGCCATGCAATGAATGGTTGCTAATGAGTGACATAATTTGAGAGTCTTAGTTATCAATTGGCTGAATTAACATCCTATTCATGTACCTCTAATGCCACTGAATTAACTGATAGCTTTTCATATTATTTGAATCCACTAATGATGATGATCAACAGTTTATGTGATGAATTTCACAACAAAGAAGCTTCTGTCTAACAGTTAAACCCACTCATAGTGGTATTTTAGAGCCATCAAAGAACTGGAGATGCCGCACTGCCGGGTTACAGAGGCAAGACTGTAGCTCCCTGAAGTTTTCAAATGCTGTCTGTCTGCCTTGCATCTTTAGTGATGAAATTTCATTGTTTGGTTAAGTTTTTTTCCCCTGCTTCAGAGAGTATCTGGTTGTAGTTTAACTATACTTAACATTTTATTAGAGTGCAGGCCCAAATAGTTCAAGTGGCTAATTGTCCAATATCATTAACACAGATTTCTTGGAGTGTCCTCATTTAATAGTAGGAATAAAGCATTGGAGAAAATCTTTATTAAAATAGCATAGACATATGGTCGTTCATCTAGTTTTCAGCTCTATCTTGCTATGATTCATTTACATCATCTTGAAAAGCTACTGTTGTACTTAGCTCCAGGTTTTCCTTTCCTTTGTTTGAAGTAGAGGAAAGCCACATTTTAAATTGCCTATTTTGCATTGCTTATGTCTACAGACCCTGTAAAAGGGACTCCACTATAAAGGACATTCACCAAGTCCCAGACCTATCCACAGAGCTTTCTCCTCTTAACGTTTATCTACTGCTTTATTTTATTAACTCTGCCCCTTTTAGGTGTGCATTTCAGATTAGCTATAGTATTTATTGGAATGTAATTATGGTTTCTTGGTGGATGCCCGATAGTGTAGTAGCAGCTGGGTGGTTCATGGGCAGTGAGCTGATGACTGCAACGCTTGTTTGAGTAAATCTGTCAAAGAAATGAATAAGTCACATGAGTATCCTGAATTCTACCCTAAGGAACAAATGAGATTTTTCCAGCATCCACCATAGTCTTACCAGAGTATACTTTTCAGGACTGAAATACTTCTTAATTTTACAGGGGTAACCTGTCTGTTCTCCAGGGCTATCTGGATACAACTACAAGTGCTATGAGTATTCTCTCTAGCTGTGTCAACTGTGCCTTACCAGATAGTCTAGCCCTTATATTAACCTACAGACTCCTATCTTGAGCATTAAAGTAATTTTTTTAATCAAAGCATTATTATTAATGAAGGTACTTATCTCATTGTGGTGCAAATAGCATAGGATGTGTCACTTTTTAGTAGGAAAAGTAAAATCCATTTCTGTAGCATCATATACTTCTGGTGATATGATATTAAGACAACAGTACCATCCAAGACAAACAACTAGTAGGGGAATTAAGTCTTCAGAATTATTGTCGTGTTTTTGTTTGGGGTTTTCTTGTTGTGTGGTGGGTTGGCTTTTTTTGTTTTGGTTTTTTTTTTTTCCCCTCTTTCTTTTATTTTTTTTCTTAATTTTTGTTTCACTATTGGTAAAAATTGGGCTGGAAACCTTCAGTGTCAATTATGGCAGGATTACCCTACCATCATCAACACAAGTCAGAAAGTACATGTCAGCCCATAAGAGCTATGCTTTGGAAAATAGGGATACCACCAGCACTTTATTTACGTTCCTTGTCTACACTGGGAAGCCTAAGGTCTGTTGATGACTGGTGTGAACTTTAAAAAAAACCTTCAGGTTGTACTAGGAAGTTGAAATTCAGCGCATATGTAAATGTAACGAGGAGAATAAAAGTATTTGAACTTCATTTCCTCTGAGAGTTGTGTGATCTAGTCCTTAATCACATCCAAAAATCTGGGAATTAAATCCCATATGGCTGTAGGAATATCTGTCCCTTGATTCAAGGTGTTGGTGGATTATTTGATGAAAACACAATAAACTATTCCACAACTGCATCTAAAAGACTCTAAGTAACTGGTTTAATTACTTTAATAGACTGGATTTGTATAATGTATCAAAGGCAAAACTGTTCCAGGTTTTGAGGAATCATTTGTAGAGTTCTTGCAACATGTCATTATGAACAAAAGTTACCTTTGTAACTTCAGTGTTTGAATTTAAAATTGTACAGGGAAGGCTATGGCTAGAATTCTTTACACATCTAAAAATAATTTTCTGATTATGAAAGGTCATACTTTTTGTCCTTGCTAGTCTTTCAAAAATTAATTTTCCCTGTGTGATGTTGTTTGAAGAGACTTGCTCTGTGTATGTAGGACAGAGAGAAAGAATCAGGATGTTAGTGTTTTCTAATACTAAGTACTTGAAGTTTTTACAAGACTTTGTTTAAAGGATTAAACTTTTTTTTTTTGCTCCAAATGTTTGTGAGAAAGCATCTTTAAATATCAACAAGAGAAACACAGAACTCAATGGCAAGGGAAAAATTTCTGAACATGAATTGCTTTTAGTCAGAAAAATATCTGCATTGGGCAGCTAAGAGTGTTTGAGAACCAAAGCCTTCCTCAACATAGATCCAATTTTAATGATCAACATGACATTTACTGTAGATTATAGGTGATGGAAATATAGAAGCATATATAGGAAATGCATACATATATATAATTCAAAATATTTTTAATATATCCAAATAGCTAACAAACACACATAGGCTGTTAGATATAATTGGCAGGCTGACATTTGTCCTTTCTTGACCTCAGTTTACATCTTATTGAATTTATAATTTGAGGTAGCATTATAATGTTAATACCATTATAGTTGTAGGTGAGAATTTAAGAAACTATTGTACAAAAGGACAAGGACTGTTGGTGAACTATGCATGGAAGTTCTCAGTGAAGTGTTATGGGTTAACACAAAAATGCAACTATGCCAAAAGCAATGTTTAACAGGTTGCATTATTTGATTGTTGAATCTCTTCCATCTGCTGTGTTTACCAAATGCCTATTTTGCCTCCCTGAATTACAGGGCTGAAACCAATGGCGTCTGGCCTGATGACTGCTTGCCTTGACTTCTGAAATAAACAAGGGTCCTCTTGGCTTCCCTTGTCGGTACAGGATGCCTGGGAAGAACCTGAAATCCTCCAAATCCCTAGATGCCTATGGCTATAGAGCCATTTATGGAAATTAAAATCCTTCCTCTGTCCAACGTTTTCTGAGCCATGAATTTTACAGTTCTGTGAAGGAGCTAATCCAACTTCCTTCATTGCTCCAGGACCCTCTGAGGCTAGATTAGTTGTTGGGGACAAATGTCTAGAATCTCCTCAGTTATAAGTGCATTAGTGTGGCAGTAATGTATGCTGAGCTTTTGTTCATTCTACTGGTAAAACCATAAGGTAATACCTTTTGAAACAGGATGCTAAACAAGTAAGGATCTTGAAGACCATCTTAATTTTTTGGCACATTAAAATGACTATTGATTCTGAGTCACAGGGCTATGACTCATCCTGAAAGTTAGAAGTGTCCCCAAGATGTTGCTGCATCAGAGGCTCGTATTGAAATTAGCATTAGGGTTGTTTGGTTTTCTGTCGAGGTGATGGAAGTGGTGATGGTTTTGCCTTTTTCCTTTTCTTTGTTAACAAAGAGGGAGGGGGAAAGTGAGAGACAAATATTTACAAGACAACTTTTTTTTTTCTTCAGTTATTTAAATACTTAAATTCACACTTTAGCTAATAAACTAGATGTTCTCTGGGGTGATACTGTGGTTACTAATGCTCACTTTTTTTTTTTTTTTTTCAAATATCTTGTTTATTTACAGTACCTGAGAACTATGCATATAGGTTATTATCCATGCTCCAAAGAGTTGAGTGATTCCTGCTGGGAACAGTTATGAATAGTTGTCTGAAAAATCAGCCACTGGTCAAAAAAATCAAATAGAACATTAGACATTGCTAGCAGAGGAATTTATAGCAAATCAGGAACTAATTTGTGCTGGTGGATAAATCTTCTTGTAAAGTGGTGATTTTCTAAATCTAAATTTTGAATACTTCATGCAATTTTGTTTGATTAATTTCAAAAAAGGATCTAGTAGAACTAGGAATTCCTTAATGGATCAAAAGCATCTATCTTTCATATGGATTAGAATATGAATTATAATAAATTACAGTTTTGCAGCTTGGAGAACAGGTAAGGGGAGGAGAAGAAGATAGGGGGATATGCAAATATACAAATTGATACACTGAATAAAATAAATTTGTAAATAAATTTGTAGCTAATGGAAGAAATTAGTTTTTGCACAATTTATACTTGTAGAACCCTTTACTACAGGATGTTGCGGAGGCCAAAAATGTAGAGGTATTAGGCAAATTTATGGAGTATATTTCCTAAGTTACCTACTAAACCTGATGTTCCAGGTACAACTTCCAGGTTTTGCAAGTTTCTAAGATTCTTAAACATAACAGGAAGACAATTATTGTATGCCAACTGTGATCTTCAGTTCCTTCAGGAAGGTACATTGGACTAGGCAGGCCTAGACTTAGTAAATTTATTCATGTATTCTGACAAGATGATGATATAATATTCCAAATATTTTGCATTTATAGTATCTGGCAAATGTTAATATACTTCAGAGACTTCTACACCTGGTTTGAAAAGATTGGAAATTGATACAGAAAAAAGATATTGTGGAACGTATCTATTTTCATATTCTTTTACAACATAACTAATGTTTCTTCACAATATTTTTTCCCTTCAACTTTTCAAGAACTTAAAAAAGAAAAAAGGAAAAAAGAAAAGAATGCGTTACTTTGTATTTCTGAATGTTTGCAAATAAAGTAAAATCCTATATCAGTGCAAAGTGAATAAACAACGTCAACCTCTCTATTTTCATCCACACTATTCAGGTTAATTTTATTAGGGACTTCTGTGATTTGTTGATACTGCTTGAGCATTTCATTTCTGAAGGGAAACATAGTTTTAGAGCAAGAAGCCTCTAGAGCCTGCAAGCAGGAGGCGGAAGTGAGTGGGCTGATATTGAGAAAAGCACTGTTGATTGACATGATATATTGGTTTAGAGTATATTAACTTATCTCACACTTTAAAGAGTCAAAATTAACTCAGAAACATGTTTAGAATCCTAACACCTCAACAGATGGAAAGCTCCCTTCCTTCCTCCTCCCACAAAATCACCTGGCAAAGAGTGAGCCAAGGCTAAAAAGGTGTTTTAGAGAATTTTGGTTCATTCCACAAATTATTTTTTTACACTTCTGAGAATAGTTTGCAGCTTTCCACAAACCAGAATGCATCTTCATAGCTTTTCTTGTTTCCTCATCAAAAAAACCCCCTAAAACCAGGAGTAGAGTTTATTTTAATTACAGTGCGTACAGTATGTCATGGTCTAGTGCGTCAAGCATTGCTATTTTGTGTCTGTGCTTAATTCCAACTTTAGACGGACATACATCATAACTGTAAACACCTGCCTAGCTTCATTAAGGATAGTAAAAATATCCCATTGTGGGAGGATCATAAGCTGTGTTTTAGGCAGTTTGCGTGTGATCTCTGACAAGAACATACCGTGCTACATCTTTCTCACTGTCTGCATTCTCCTTCGGATGAGAAATATGCAATTCTGTCTCTGTCCTTGGCCCCAACGTGCGCACACATGCACACAGGCGGAGTATTCCAGCAATACATATAGTGATTTAAAATAGTTTTGCAGTAGTGGAAAGATGAAACTAAATTTAAAATACCACAAGATTAGCTTAATATATACAGATAGCTGAGAGGTCATTTATAATCATAGTATTGCTGCCATATGTTTTGAGGAAGATTAATTTAAAAAAAAAAAGCTAGGGTAGTTCTGCTTTCATTTAAAAAAATAATAATAATAAAAAAGAAGATAAAAAGAGATGAGTTTAGCTCTTAAAAAAAGGATAGAAGTTTCCACATAGGGATCCAAACACGAGTAACTTGCAAACAGTCCTATCATCTGTCAAACCAACTACCACATCAAATTCATAAATAGCAGTGTATAAAAAGGAAACTAAGAAAACCAAATTCCACTTTTAAACATCATAGAAATAGAATTTTTTTAATTAAAGCTGAGCACTGCTAGTGATATTATTAAAACTCTTTACATGATTTCGTATTTTGTTTGTTTTTTTTTTTTGTGTATTATTTTCCAGAAAACTTCCCATCTATTTTAGCCATTTGAAAACAGATAAACTGAAGTAAAAATAGATCAAGGGCTCCTGACACCTTGTGGTTTCAAGAGAACATGAGTGTGCTTCATATCATGTAACGCAGAGACTTATGTACTAGTATGGCTTTCTTATGGCCCACGCTTTTCTCTCCTTAAAGCTGAAAGAAATGTGCACTACTTGATTTTATTATCATTAGAGTTAGTCCAGCAAGAAACAACTGTCCTAGGAATAATCCTAGTGCTTCTGGCTCTTTAATTACCAAATTATTGAACTGCTGAAGCGTTAAGTTTAAAAATAAATAAGAAAATTGACCAAACACAAAATCCATCATTTGGGGTTTTGTGTGTTTTTCAGTCACACGCAGTACTGATGGGCATAAATCCAGCTTGTCATGAAGCTCCTGTTTAAAGTTGCTCATCAGGTTTCGTGTGATCTTGGTCACGTAGACCTTTGTTTCTAGCCCACATCTCCTCCTACTCAGGACACCGTTCCTGCTGTTAGAAAAGTCATAGTCCCTACTGATTTCTATAGAACAACACTGAACACTTGAAATAGAATGACGTGGATGCTTGTAAGAGGTGTCCTGGCATAGCAGATGTGATAATTGGGATACGCAGGCTCCCAGCATCTCTGGCTTCCACTTGCTCCTTTCTAGATGGGCGTTCGCATCTTTCTGAAGTCTCATACACAGAGCAATCATTTCCCCACAAAGCAGGAAGTACAATGGGAGATTTGTTCATTTCCCAAATTACACGGCAGTTGTAATCTAAATGCTAAATCACATTGAAATTTGGTCAATGTCTTGCATTTACTGTGAATAGTATGGAAAAATAGGTTCAATGGCAGTAATATCATTTTTTTTTTTTTTTTAAATCTTCAGTATCACTGTGCCTAGTATGCAGTTCTTGGAATTTTGTGGTTGCTTACATTAACTCCAGCATCACATATAATCTTTTTTGGCAAGAGTTTTCTTGGCACAAGACCAATTAGTAGATAGATTTGGGTAGGGTGTGGAGTTTTTTTGTTATTTTGCTTTTAAGTCTTTCTGTGTGCGTATGTAAGTTTTATATAAAATTTTATATAGAGAGAAACTTATATATAGGGAAACCAAATCAAAAACCTTTCACCTGAAGTATAATACTGGCAGATGGACCCTAAGAAAGTAGGTGACCCATGAGATGACCTGTTCAAGCAATGTACAGGTTGAGTCACCTCATCTGCTCCCTTAACTCATACAATGTTTCCTATGCAGAAAGCTGACACCTGTCCTGACCTATACATTATTGATACATTCAAACACTGTAGGTGGAGGTGGATTTCTTGCAGATATTTCAGTTGTTCTGGAACATGTGAAGAGTTCCAATATGTTTCCATAAAAATAAACTTCTAAGCTATCCAATTTGCTCCAGAAAAATCACTTGAATGCTAGTAGCTATCATCTCTGACTGCAATAACACCTACAAGTAAACAGAAGGTGCTGTTAAATCTTTGATGCATTTATTTGCAAATGAACCAGCACAGAGTGGTGCACCAACAAAAATTGAGACATTTAACAAAGGAACATGCACCTCTACTTTTACTGAAAAAAATGGAAGGACTATTTGAAGTCTGTGACTTGATTATCCTGCCAGTTACATTTTCTTTTCATAAATAAAATTCCATGAGAAAAGACACAGGAGTTGTTCTTGTGTATCTCTAGGGAATAAGCACACGCAATTTAGAAAATTCATTGGTAACTGGATCTGCCAGTAATGACTGCTCTAGTATATCTATGATGAGGTTATATATTTGAATCTTTAGAGATATGATACTAAGATATTAGTTTCATAGATCAAATATGAGACTTAATTGTTTTTAAATAATGATAATTCCTCAGGAGTATAAAACATGTTAGGTCCTCTAAGTCTCAAAAAAAAAAAAAAAATAGAAAGAAAATCAGGTCTGAGTGAAAGACTTTTCAAATGGTCCAGTGGCCCATTTGACATAGGCAGTAACGCTAGAGGATTTGACTTAGCTGTTTTTTCAATGAGTGATAGATAGTTATGGTTCAATAGAGAATTGTGTAGAGTGAATTTACACCAAGAAAAATCCTTGTACTTTGAAAAAGAACCTGAAGAAGTTCTGAGACCTTTTCAGGTCTATCTGTAAATAACCAAATGCTTTTTTTTTTTTCCCTTTTTTTTGGCCATTGTGTCAAAAGATGCCCAGAGGCTGATATGTAGTAGTAATTTTCAGCATATGCTTAATATTAAATTATTATGACAGATCTATGTTGGTCTTTTATTTTTTAAATACAAGACAGCTTTTATGGACAAGAAATGATCTTCTTTCTTACCCTGTTTAACTTTTTTCTAGTACTGCTTTTCTCTCTGCGTCCTAAAGACAGCTGATGCAGTCTTCTAGGGTCTAAGTCACCTCAGCTGTTGAAGCTAACAAGAAGTGAGAGCACTCAGATTCTTAGAGGGCCTGGCTTTTTCTCATTTTAACATTCTTTGCTCAGCCCCCATTAACTTCATAATCTGAGTCATACTTTTAAGAGCATTCTTATAACATCTTTGATTCCCATCTCAACCCCCCTTTCTGGGCTGTCAGTTCAAAACTGAAAGATAAATTAACTTTATCTTCAGCATCCAGTCAGTAAATCTGTAAAGTCAAAGAAATATAAAGGCAGCTCTAAGGAGATAGTCTGTTTTCCAGGTATCTAATCCTAATTTTTCCTTGAGGGTTAAAAACATTGAAGTCCTATCAAAATGTGTTCCCCTATTTGCCTTTGTACACTGTTAAATGCCTTCTGGGGGCAAAAGGAATCACAGAGACCTGAGAAATGGAAGTGGCTGTCATGTTTGATTTAGTTTGTGATTAGTGGACATGGGGAGTTACAGCAGCAAGGAAAATGATTTCAGACCACATAGCAACCGATTCTCAAAAACTGTATTTTTTTAATTTGTTTAAAAAATAGGTATCTCTTAAAGGCAAAGGAAAGATGAGATGATAGTATGTTAAATGTGCTTCAAATCCCCCTTATTTTTACTGCCTCATATTTAAGTTTTACTTGGTTTTTACCAAGTTGATATGGTTTCAGAGTAAGAACAGCATAGGCGAAATAGATATTTTTTTATTTCACCTGAATATATATAACTCTGGAATGTTATTCACTCTGTTCTTCATTCTTGCTACTGTTCAGGGGAAAAAAAGAAAAAAGGTTTTTGTTGTCCTAATTTTGGTTTTTTTCTCTATCTAATCCTATGCAGCCTCTATATAAAATCAACTATGTGTTTTGTTTATCATAAGTCTAATTAAACTTGCCAAATGAATCTACAGTCTCACTAAGGTTTTCATGGAGTGATACTTTGAGACAAATTAAACTAGTCATGGACCTACTTCCTTTTGTCTATGGACAAAAGAAGTGCTCTGAACCAAATACTGCCTCTGAAGGCATGCTGTGATCTCCAGGCTGGTTTAGAGAGAGAGATGTTAGAGAGTGGAGGCTCTCCCTTCACTCTGGTGAGTGCTCTTGCTAGCATTTAGAAAAATGGATTGAGAACAGATGATGATTCTTGGTCTGTTACTGCTGAGTGAGATATTCTTTAAGAGTGTGTTATGCTTTAGGCTGCCTGTTAATAGCATCCTCTTGTAAAATTCTGGTTTGTGGGGTGTTTGTTGTTTTTTTTTTTTGTTTGCTTTGTTTTGGTGCCTTTTTTTGTTTGTTGAGGGCAGGGAGAGACTGTTGTTTGATTGGTTTGAGTTGTGTTGGTTTTGTCCAGAATAGGATTATCATCTTGGAAGTCACATAGCAGTTCTGAATTACTTTTCCTTATTTCCTGTGTCAGAAACCCGAAACAGAAAAGGTATCACTTTCCATTTTTTCCCTTCCCACATCTTTTTTCCTTTTTTACACTTCTCCCCCCTTTTATTTTTCTTTGCAGCAGGATAAGAAATTACTGTTATCTTACCTCGTAGTTACTTGAATTGTCACAGGAACAAATTTCTTTTGCTGAACCATTTGTAATTAAATTGAAGCTCTTTCTTGGTTTTATCATGACCTATTTATGATCTATAAAGGAAGTGATGGTACTGTAAAGGCACAAGCTAGAATTAAACTCTTATTAATGGAAAAAAAAACTAATGTCAGGCCCAGAATCCAGAAAACAGACACCAAACTGGTAGACTGGTAATCATGGCCTGTGGCAATGATACATTGTGTTGTACAAACACGTAGTACAGAGACCGAGTAGTGCCTGCAAAGGAAGCTGGCGGAAATAGGAATGCTAATAAATTCTTTTTATGTTTTATATTGTCTTATTAATATACAAGCTCTATGGGTTATAAGTTATGCTTCGTAGTGCCTTAGCCTAGTTTAGGACAAAATAAAGTTATTAAATACAGACAAATAAAAAGAAGTTATCATAGAAGTTATAACAGAACCTAAAGAAACAGTTAACTTCTCATCTCTGAGGCAGAGTTTACAGAAGGGTAGAGAGTTAGACCCATTTAATTACCTTTAAGGTAACAAAATTAGGGGAAAAGCTGTGTGACATATTTGTATTTACAGAGATTTATATTAATGATTAGATGATGGAAGATAGGCACTTCCCAAAGATAGTATGTAACTGTTACCCTTGTGTTCATGTGAGGTTTGTGGTTACTGATGCAAGAAAATTTTTGTTTCTTTTAGATTTAATATCTAGACCTTGAATAAGGCTTATTCTTTGTAAACTTGCTACCTGTAAGTCCTGAGATGTTAAGCAGAACTAATAAAATGCCAGTATTAAGATTCCTTTCTTAAGGCTATTAAAGTTATACAGCAAGTACATTGGTTTTGTGTTGCATTATTTTATCTATTGTATTACATGGTTTAGTATTTTAACACCAGTCTATTGAGACAATTGATTTACCTAAAGAAGATCCCTTTAATTTTTGTTTTCCAATTCATATACAGAAATCAGCAATATAGAAATCCACTGTAAGAATGTCTTATAGCTTCCATTTTATCCTTTTAGATATGATAAATTTTGCTTGTCAAATGGTAGATATAGTTGCTTATCGTTTTCTTAAAGTGTTGTCTCTCTCTTATTTTTAGAGTCTGAAAAAAAACATCCAAGGTACGAGAGCAATCTGAAGCAAAGAGGTAAGAACAGGTTTATTATATCTAATAATACTTTTTCTTACTAATATTGTTCTACATTTTAAAAATTCTATATGTATATGAAATAATCTTGCCAAAGTGGAACACTATAATTGTATTTTTCTGTGCCAAGAGGTAACCTAAAGTAGCAGGGAAAAATTTTGGTGGAGTTTATTCTGAGGCTGAAGAAAAACAGCCTCAAACTATTATTGTGCTTAAAATGAGAAGATAACTCTGTTTTCCTGCCCACTGTCAGGTACTCTGCTGTCTTTGGCAATGAGAAACACTGAATTTAATCCTCACTTATGCTAATATAACTGAGAAATATTTTCGTGAACTGGCCCTTGCTTGGAGAAATAATTTACATTAGTCATAAGAGTTAGAAAGGTTTTCCAGTCATTTGGTGTTGAAAGTGATTTGTCTCAGATTTTGGTTACAGTAAAATGCATTTAACCCCTGAGGGTTAAACTGCATCTTTTAAGAGAGACTGCATTAAGATAAAATAGGAAACGAATTGAAGATTGTCTCTACATTATGTTCTGTGGCTTTGGAACGGAAGTGAGTTGGACTGCTGCACCACAATGAAAACAGGACGAGGAGTGTAGCTTTAGCTGATCCTTGACTGGCTTAGCTAGCTTGGACATGTGGGCCCCTGGAACCATCTGAACTCCTGGCGGAAGGGAACCACAGCTGCCCTGTGGTGCCTGCACCTGTATTTCTCCCTAGGGGACACAATGGACACCCTGGTCTCGCTTTTAATGGGACTGGGAACCTTCCAAGTACCTAACATATACACTCAGTAAGTAGTAGGTCATTCAGCAAGACAGAACTAGGATACACACAGTAAAAGGTCAGCAAACTGTGATTATTTTTTTTTAGCAGGGTAGCCCCTTATAGACAGCAGAGAAAAAGACTACATGGTGAAAACAATTAATTTTTTCTTAGTTCTCTCAATCCAGTAGGGTTACATTAGACTTGGTGAATGTTCTGATTCACGCAGGGAGGCAAATCTGTTATACAGTAATTACTCTGCAGTTAAAATCCAGTGTGTGAGAGCAACCTACCTAGTCTAGTGGAAGGTGTCCTTGCCCATGGCAATGGGGTTGGAACTAGATAATCTTCAAGGTCCCTTCCAACTCTTACCATTCTATGATGATTCCATGATAACCACCCTTTCCCAAAGTAGTCAGATGAAGGTCAACTGGAAAACCTTTAAAACAGATATATATTTTTTATACGCTGTCCATAAGCAATCTTGCTTGTACTTAATAGTGTGGTTTAAAACAATTGTTTTGGCAGAAGAGAGGATGCAGAACTATTTGGAGCAATATAAATGAGATTGTGAAGATATGAGACCTGAAAATTCATAAACTAGTTTAGCTTTTGAAGTGGAATTGTCTTACATGTGCAAGTTATCAAATAAAGCCTGAGTCCTGTTCTCTCAATACACTTTAGTCTTACATATGACTTCTGGTTTATGTGTTGAGCCTTAAATTTCTCAAAGCTTCAGCTAGCTCATCAGTGACAGAGTTTATAGATGGCTGTAAAAGCAGGTTAGGTACTTAAATTGTCTAAATAGAACAGTTAGATTGTTGAAAACTCCATGCAGTTGGTGCTAACCTATTAGACAAATACCTTCTAGAGAGGCCTGAGTTCTTTTCCCTCAACCCCAAACCCTGTTAATGCTGTGTCTGTGTATGAATATCCTTCCTGTGTAGCTCGATGTCTGAGTCAGGGTGTGATTTCCAGACTAATAATCCATTCACCTATTTCTATCTCAGTCCTTAGTCTGGAATTGGCGATGACCTACTTCTGGTTGACTGGCTGTATACTACAGTCACCTGGCATATGAGGATCAAAGGGGTTTTTTATTTTGCTCTATGAATGAGTATTTCCATATGATCAGAAAAGTGTAACGCAGTATAATTTCTTGAAAAGTCCATATACCATTGTAAAGCTTGATTTCATAGTGTTTCATAATACTAAGCAGAGGGCATTATAGGCAGGACTTTTTTTTTCTCTATTACACGTACTTTGATTACTATTTACAACAGATGAGAAATTTGGTTTTTAATGAAGTGAATGACATTTATTAACTACCCCATGACTAGTTCAAAGTAAATCAGCAAAATCTGAACAAAATAACAATAATTAATCTACATAGATGTTGTCTTCTGTGAATCATCTAATGCCACCTACCTCAGATTGGCGTTTCAGGAACCATTAGTGAGGATTTTTCACTTCGTGACATGGCACAGTGATGGCAGATATGTCCAATTAGTGCTTTTCCCAGAAGACAAGGCATTCTAATTATTTTTTAAGGAATAGAAAAGTAGTGTCTGATAAAGAATCATACGAAAGAACTCTTAATTTTCTCCCTCTGCTATACCTGACATACTGCACATATAGATATATAGTTCATAAGTGAAACTTTCATAACTTTCATACGTGAAACTTTCATAAGTCAAGAAAGCACTGAGGGAAAACATACATCTATAATAGCCTGATTAAATTTTTATTCTGAAGTATGAAAAATGCTTGTATTTACAAATCAAAAAAACATCTATATCAAAAGAAAAACATAAGCCTCATCTTTAAAAACAATTTCTTTTTAGAGGTACAAAGAATGTATAATTCAGAGATTGTTAAAGTTCTTAATTTAGATGAATAGTTTTCATGAAGATTAGTATTTATTGAATATGAATATTTATTGGATGTAACTTCTATTTTCCTCCTTAGTTATCTAAAATTTTTATTCACTTTATTAATAATGTTTGATTTAGTGTAGTTGCTTTTCTGTGAAGACAAGATTGTCTTGAAAGTTGAATTCTGAAATACAATGTCACAGTGAAAGGAGTTTGACCAAAATTCAGTTTTTAAGAGGCCATATCATCTGGCCATTAGCTGCTTGTACTTACTCTCACCTGATAATTTTCTACTTCTTCTCAGTCTAAGTCAGAGAATAATTTATAAAGCTATTCAAGTAACAGGTTCAACGATTAAATGATTTGTTTTAAAGGAGTCTTTTAAGGGGTTGTTTTGTCAAGGTAATACTTAACAGTATTTATGACTAAATTCTGAGACCCTTGTTGAATCAACAAGTTATCCTTTTAGAGTTTTGCCTTCTAAGAATGAAAAAAAAAGAAAAAAGGAAAACAATCAAATTTGCTCAATTTTGTCCTTGTATATGTTTGTTTCTTTGTATAAAAACCAAGCAGAATTATTTAGTAGAACTTCTTCCACAAGTCCAAGAATAATCTGAATAGAGATATTGGGTTAGGGTTCTACAAATATGTTGCTTTAGCCCACTGAAAATACTTTGAAGTAAAGTATTCAGCTAACCCTTAGTAGATACCACCCACTCCTTCTTTCTGTATTGGAGAATCCCTTAAAATGTTTTCCATTGCTTAGGCAATTGTATGAAGAGCAGAATTCACTCCTGAATTATGCCAGGACCAATATATGGAGTAAATGTCACCTGAAGAAAGTAGATATCCAGTGTTTAGCATGTTTCTCAGCATCAGGCTTGATTCTTCCTTCAGTTTTAGGGGTGCCATGTCCTCTTACCTCCTTACTCTCTTCCAACTCAGCTTGTCATTACAGTGCACATCAATTATTCAATTATAGATCCTTAAGTGTTTCAGACAATATATCTTGTGCTTGTAAGCAGCTTTAAAACTTTGATATAGTCCAATCTTGGTGTTCGCTGAAAGAGTATTATTTTTTTTTTTTCCTACAGTACTTTTGCTCTGAAAACCAAAATCAGTATTTAGGAGAGAAAATTAGAAGAATAGGTTTAAAATCAATAGATCTAATGTCAGTTTCTACTGATACACTACCAATGTTCTATGGTGACAGACTAGTGTCTGTTTACCTACATGTTTCCTAGTTTTTTTCCAAAATATGAAATCGTGAAATCTCTAGTCTTTTCTATGCAAATACAGTTTTTACAGGCAATCTCTCTGCTGCCTGGAGCTTCGCTGATTGAAGTAGCCAACTTTGGAGGGCTGCACATAGACAATACTTACCACACTATGAACGTTAGTGAATGATACGGGGATATGAAGGTTAAAATGAGAAATGTTAGGCTTAGACCAGGTGGTATTTTACCCGAACGAGTGGTAAAGTCCTAGCTCCACTAAGGCAAAATATTTTTTTGTATTGGCTTGGAATGAAATTTTACCTTCAAATGAAATACTTTTGAATGCATAGTGAAGATATAATATAGTTTTAGCATGAACCTTACTGAACAGCTGGACTGCATCATAGTTCAAACTTCAGAGTGAATATTGGGAACAGCCTTCACCAAGACCTACTGCACGAGCCTGGCCTTACCATCCTGATGGTGTGAGTGATTAAGATTGTTGCCCCCATCAAGGAGTGGTACCTGAATTGCTTGCAATGGCAAGTCCTTAGATGAGCAGCAGTTTATAAAACTAGAGATGCAATTCTCCAACTGAAATGCTTTTGTCAACAGATAAAACCTAGGTGTTCAAGAGTGCAGTTATCTACACAAATCATATAAACAAGTACAGAGTTTTTCTGTGTTCTGTTGTTAGATAATTGCACCAGAAATGCAGGAAAACACTACAAGAAGTTGAGAAGTGACTCTTCGTGTTTGCAGTGCCTTAAGCTTCATACTGGCTTTGGCGTGAAGTTATTTTAATTCATAGCAGCCTGCATAGTGCTGTTTTTGTGAGCCAAACGGTGTTGAGTGTTTCAGCTATGGCTGAACAGCGCTTGCACGGCATCAAGGCCTTCTCTGTTCCTCACTTAGCCTCTGCAGTGGTTAGGCTTGGGGTGGGCAAGAGGGTGGGAAGGGGCATAGCTGGGACAGCTGACCCCAAGTGACCAGGGGGACATTCCATGCCATGTAGCATCATGCTTGGCAATAAAACTGGGGGGTATGTCTATGTAGTTCTTCTAAGTTAGCCATTGCTTGGGGACTGGCTGGGCGTCAGTCTGGTGGTGGGAGGTGGTAAGTGATTTCCTTTGCGTCACTTGGGGTGGGTGGTTTGTTTATTTGTTTGTTCATTCCTTTTTTCCTTCACTTATTTAAGTGTCTTTATTGACCCATGAGTTTTTTTCTCGCTTTTTCTCTTCCAATTGCCTTCTCTTTTCCGCTGGGTGGAAGTGAGTGAGCAGCTGGTGTGTTCCTAATTGCTGGATGGAGCCAACCTGCTACTAGCATAAAGCTTGAAACTTACTCTAATTTCCATCTTGCTGACCAGGAATTAAAAGTAGACCATTTAGAAGAAGTTTTCCTGAAACTATTGGAATCTAGGACTGAAGGATTTTTCCTGTACTTGTAGTTTGTATCAAAATCTGCTTTATTTCAGGGTAAAATGTGAATGATTAATTCTTAAGAGAAACTTACCTCCTTTATAAAACTTAACTGAAGCTTTATGTTTTTGCTGTATTTAACACATACCAAAATCTAGAGTGAATGTTGGCAGCTCTAACCAGAAAAAAAAAAATTATGACGCAGTAACTATGTCATTCTAGCATCATATTTTGGCTTCAAGACATTTTCCATGGTTTGTTCATTTTCAGATCTTAAAATTCCTCCCACACCTCAGAAATATATTTTAAGGTGATGCTGCATGCTCAGGATTCATTTCCAGCTTAAGGGAAAGGTGCAAGCAAATGCTGAAGTTTTGGCAACTGATTCAGAGATACTTACTATGGTAGAAACTACAGGCTGAAATCTAGTCAGATTCTTGGAAATGGGATAAATTCAATATGTTTGAATCTCATACTTTTTCCAGTAAGAGGGAAAGGGATACTGTAACTGTTACTGTAAAACCTAATAGTATGATTCAGAACTAGAAAATGCAGCTCCAGCTCTATGTGATAAACTGATCACCAGTGCCATTAGAAGGTATGAGAAAGAACTCTAGGAGTTTTATTTTGCATGTGTGTTTGTGAGGATAGGAAAGGGAAAAGAGGAAACAAGGTTCAAAGGAAAACAGTCTCATTTTGAGATTTCTGCAATAGTTTTGTAGAAATGACTGAGCCTAGAAAAAGATACCAGTGAACAAGATTCCTATTAGAGTAGCTTTTAAAATGAATTTTAATTAAACTTCCTAGCTTGATCAGTTTATGAGCAAAGGATGCTCAGCAATGAAATTAGGAGAGGAATATTTGAAGCAATATAAAATATGGAGAACTGTATTCTCCCCTTAGTTTATTCACTGCTGTGAGTTATGTACTTATTCATGCCATCTCAGGATCTGCCTCTCACTTCATTATGATCACTTATTCCCCTTGTACAGTACACAGAAACAACAGTGAAGGGTAAAATATTCTCCCTGAGTTCATAGGACACCATAAAACGCGATATGCATTGGAGAGTATCTGGGACAGCATTTTGCCTGCTGCCCAGACCTGTTAAATCTATGCTGAAAATTGGAGGCAGGGAATAGGCTGGGACACATCCAGGGAAGAGAGAAGAGGGTGCAGTTGTTTTGGGATTCTTCTCAATTGGCAGTACCTTTCTTACACCACAATAAATTAAACCTTGGCTCCCTACAGTGGGGTTGGGAAAAAGGAGCAGAGATCTGTGAACTACTTTGCCACATTCTCTCTTTGTTCTGCATAGCCTGGCAGTGGAAAGTTTAGTCTTTATTGCTAAGTCTGCAGCTGAAAGTTTAAAAGGTCTGAGTACTGGGGTGCTAGTCTATTGGTTTTGATAAATTTCTGTCTATTGCTTTACCTCCCCTATATATGAAGATAGGATTATAGTGAAGATTCCATGAACTTAGAGGTCACTGTAGGCATTTCTGAGGAGGAACAGAAGAAGGAAAAAGTTTTTATACTGTACTGAAGTTGCAACTTATATTTCATCAGATTAATTCAGGAAGTTCAACAGACAGCAGTTGTGTATTAGCTAAGTAGAGGACTTCAACAATAAGAAAGTTCACAGTGTTTTCCTTTACCTGATGTTTTTGGCTCATTGCAGACAACAGCAACTGCCCCTGTATTGTATTTTCTCATTTTAAAAGTACTCTTCACACAATCAGAAACTAAAACTTTTCAAAATCTATTTCAACATAGTAATAATATGAAGCAATGAAGAATTAAAAAATTAAACCTGGAACATTGTTCTTTAGTAAATAGTGAATCCTTTACAGTCAATTTGCAATGAAATTTGGGAGTGCATTAGTCTAGTTTTTATTAGGGATCAATATAAATTATACTTTTTTAATGTGAAATGTAGAAACCAAACAAAGTCCCAGAAAAAATTAGAAGAAAACATAAGCTTGGAGACCAAGCAGTCTTTTCATTTTTTCTGCAGTCTTGTTCCCCAGTGTTAGTGGTTGTGTTGTGATTTGTGCTATACAGCTCAGCCAATGGTGACAGAAGGCCTCAGGTAGTAACAGAGGACTTATTCCAGAGGGCTGGAACGGTCCCACACAGAGACCTCCCTAGCAGGAGCCAAGGAGATTCCTTACCCTTTCCTCAGTACCCAGCTTCTGTCTGAGGGAAAGCAGAGTGGTGCAGTCATTGGAGATACCAATCTGTGATTGTATAAATCAGAATCCCAAACACATTTCCCATTAGACTGGTATATAACGTTAGGATAATTCAAGAGTGCTGGAGGTGGGGAAGGTTGCCACAAAGTAATGGCAAAAAAGAGAGAAAAAAAGTTGTGTTTTCTTGTAAGAGAAAAATAATACTGATTAAAAAGTGCAGTGCCGAGATAGTGAGAGAACTATATACATAGATTCTGGATATTTTAAAACAAATGCACAAAATTCAGTGCTATAGGATGTATTTAAGTCTCTAAAATTTCCTTCCCAGTTTGTTTATCACGTTATTCTTTCTTTTGATGGTTTGGAATCGTTATCTATAAGATCACGAAAGTGCTGTATCTAGTTCTGTAGTAACAGCAGGTTCTCTGAGAATTCTGTGTTTGCAAGCTGAAAGAATTGCGAGTTACAAAGGTGTAATTTATTATTAGAAATTTACCCTTAATTTACTACAACTTTGATCATTTCACAACATCAATATTTTCTTGTTAATTTTAAATTTGATCTTTGTAATCATAGGGAGAGAACTATGCAAATTTTGTCTAGAAACCATGATATAGATTATAACTTGGCTTTCTTGGTTCTCTTTAGTAGGATTCTTGCTTTTAATCTCAGCTGGACTATAAATTCCTTAAGACTTTGCACACAAAACTATCTCTTTACCAGTGTCTTCTAGAAATTGAGCAGCATGCGTATTTTTGAAGGGCCTTACTCTGATCTCACATAAAATCACTGTAAATCACTTGTGATTCAGTGTGCTTCTTCACTGTCATGCATACAAAAAGAAAGTCCCTGATGTACTGAGATAGCCACCTGTCATGCTGAATAGCTTTGTTTCACTCTCCCCTCCCATCTCCCCTTTTTGTTCTATTTAATTCCTTTGTTTCTCTTAAAAATTTCAAATACTTTTTTTTTTTTTTTTAAAGAGAAGGAACTCTTGTCCTTACTATGTACAATGCCTCACAAAATATCTAGCAAAATAGCTTCATTTCCTAGCCCAGGTACAGTGACAGTAAGAATAACAAATAATTGATTAATAACATCATAACATAATTGAGTAATATCATCATAACAAAAAAAAACCCTATGGTAATAATAATTGAATTATTTGTAGGTTTTATTAATTTAATCCATGTCAAAGCAATCCCTAGTCTCACATTGTTACGTTGGAGAATGGCTCTTTGCGTTTCCTGCAAGACACTTGCAGTGCGCATAGAAGCAGCTATGTGGGAAACATGTTCTTCAAAATGACTGAATGTGAGCTCTGCAGATAAAGGAAATACAAAATCAAGAAACTGCCTCTAAAGTCTTTATGAAATATGTGCACAAAGATTATTGAACTGATGCCAACAGCAGGTATAGCCTTGGGGTCATTCTAATTGAATGATCTCCTTTCACAATGGAGATCTTAAAATATGAAGTTCATTAATGTTTGCCTTCAGAGTCTGTGTATGAAACATCATGGATGGTAAAACGGAAGCACAGGGAGGATGAATATATTTGCACCTTCTTGTGTTTGGCTACAATCTAACAGTCTTCTTTCTCTGAGTGCACCAATATAACAATATTCAGTCATAGTGAGGTCACTGGACCCGAAGTCTCATATGAATGTTGTTAGTAGAATAAGAATTCTGACCCATTACTTTGAAATCCTGGACTTTTTCAAGATTTGAGTTAGATTTTTCTTGTAGGTTGTAATGATCCTCTGCCTCCACTCAGTTTGTGAGTGATATTCAACACACTGTGGAAGTTCTTTAATAGAAGTTGATGTTGCAGGAGAGTTCAGCATCAAACTGTCATTTTGCTGCGGAATCAGGGCATTCCTGTATGAATTAGTGGGAACAGAGGAGCAAACTTGTGCATATTATGCTGTCAGTTCTGCACAAAACATTCTGGAGGAGGCAGCACAGTTCTGTTGCACTACTGTGTTGGTGGGTGGTTGGTTCGTTGATTGGTTTGTTTGTATCCTTCTTTCCTTTACCACAGCGAGAAACACTATTTATTCCCTTATTCAGAGCATGTATAAGAAAACATGTGTCTTCTAGAGGTTGCTAGAAGCTGAGGATTTCAAAGAGGTTACAGTCCTATGGAACTGGAAAGGGAGAGAACAGTCTTTCCAGACTGTCAGGCAGAGAGTTGAGCCATAGAGATTTCAGTCTCAGCACTTGATTCATTTTGTGAAAATAAAAGAGGTACAGAAGTGTGTATGAACAGATCTTCAGACTTTCTTTTGACTTGCCTCTCAGTTTCTGTGATAATGATAAGCTCTGTGAAACTATTTTGATTTTGGCAGACTGTGAACCATATTCCTTATTTGTCCTCCAGTCCTTCTGCTTAGCACAAGAGGTTCTATTGCTTCTGTGTGTGGAGAGGTCACGTTTGCTCCTTGAAGTTGTTGGAAAAGAATAACAGAATATATTGGAGATGCCAGAGAACTAGAAGAAGAATAGAGAGTACCAGAATCATTTTATTTCTGTTTTTTAAATAAGAAGTAAATAAACCCGACGTCTCTTCCAACATACAGTGATGATGTAGGTTCCTAGGGAAAGAAAAAGTGAAGCCAGGCTATTTTGTCTATGGAAGGACATAGGCCTATGAAAAGTGAGGACTTTTCATAGAAGAATCTCTTCAAAGAAGTTCATGTAGTCAAAAATTCTCTAAACTTAATCTTTGGCTTCTATTTGACATTAGGGACAATGCCGCATGTTCCTTTCACTATCTTGTTATTCAGCCAGTCCAACTGACTCATACATTCATTAACCTCTCTGAAGGAACTGTTGCTATAGACGTGGCTGCCTTCCATCTACATGGTGAGAGAGATTCCCCATCATAAGATTAGAGCTGAAACCAAATGACAATAAAAGGATCAGCTTCAGCAATTAAACTGGGGATGCACTTTAGGTAATTCAGATAGAACTGTCTGGTATGTTAAAACAGCTCTCCAAAAGTTTGGATCTGTCATGAAATCTTAGCTAAAATGGGGCAGACAGCTTTCTTGAAATAAGAAATGGTTAACACGTTCAAATGAATTTACTTGGGAATTGTAGAAGCTTGTCAAATTCTGGCTTCTCTTCACAAGTTCAATTCTAAATAAATACATGGTGTAAAAGATAAGATGCATTACTAAAATTATGGTATTTCCATAGTAATTTTACTTAAAACTTGTGAAATTTTAAGAATCAAAATTGATAACTGAAACTATTCACTTTTTAAATTTTTTTTCAAAGTCCTCTCTTTTGAGAATAACATTACGACTAAAATTTCATTATATTTACTAACACTTTAGTTTTTTGAAACTCTGATAGAATCCGTTTGCTTTTTAGAAAATCTCTGGGGAGAAGGGAAAGAACAAATTAGACTAAACAAAAGTTGAGAAAAAAGAATATATTCAACATTGTGTATTGGTTAAAATAACAGGAAAAAATAATAACTAATAATGTTCTGAATTGAAAACTAGCTCTGTGTCTCATTAAAACCTTAACTGCTTTAGGCTTTCCCTTCTCTCACCTGCCACCCACTGATGACCTATGAGTCACCAACTATTCTAGCTTCATCTGAAATCTTTATTAAATTATTTTAAACCCTAAAGCCCTGTGTGATAAGAAAAACAAGAGATCAGCTTTTATACTTTTAAATTATAAGATTATCTGTAGATAACAGTTTTCCATGTACATATCTGCATGTATCTATGTATTAACATCTACAGTATTCATAATTGTATGGTTTTAAACCTCATGAATAGAGTAAATTTTGAAAAATGATGATGTTTTAGCTCATTACAGTTCACTGCTCATAAACCAACCCTTTTAGAAAATAAGTACAGGACTTTCAGATTTACTCAGAGTATCAGCCTCTGGGCAGCAAACTAAATGTTAATCAGGAAATAAGCTTCTTCCTTAATTTTTTTATTGATGGTAAGTACAACTCAAAATGGCTATTGATTTAAAATTATTTTTATTCAGTAACATATAATAATACTAAAGGCACTGTTTTGTCAGTGTTTTTCTCTGTTAACAAGAGCTTGGCCTAAGCCATTGCCTAAATGCTTCCCAACAATTACATGTGCAAGTGACTACCTGCTGTTTGTCTCACCACAGCACAGATAACATCCCTGTGAATAATTGCAAGGTCGTTGAAACTGAGTCTCTTATTGACCTGATGCAACTGCTCACTGAAGGCAGCTGGACCTGGGTGTGTCAAAGGGTGGGTGAGGTTCCTAAACATTATACTACCAGAAAAATTAGAGACGCCTTATGATGTTGCTTGGTTTCTGTTGTGTGTCCTGAAGAGTAGTCATTGTGAATACCTGCCTCCAGCAGGTTTTGCAGATGTAGATTCTGTAGTGGGAAGAAATTGCTGTTAGTTACACCACAGCTCAAGGGGGACATATGTACGTCTACACCCCCTTCACGTGTACCCCACAGAACAGGATTTTCTACTGGATGGCTTAGGTGCATCTTCATTCAGCATTTCAGATTTCATTAATTTTGCTACCATTGTTAATTTTTCTTGTGCATCCGTATAGGAAGTTAAGTAATTTTGCTATTAATTAGGTATAATTCCGTTATCCTACCATGCAGCAAGGTATCTAAAAGGTGAATGCTGTGATATTTAATACCTTGAAGTGAGTTTGTGATAGAACACAAAATACATACAGGCCTCCAGAGTATATTTGGGCATTTAACTTTTTGGCCTACCCTAGAATATCGACTAGTTTAAGTGCAAATCAAAACTCTCTCCTGAAGTTCACAGGACGAAGGAGCAATACTTGAAATGAAAAAAGGACCTGATGAATTGCAGCAAACAGTCAAAATAACAATAGCAAAGTGACTGATGCTTTACAATGTGCACAAATAGAGTGATGTGAGGCAGAGTATTACATTGGGGTTTAGGTTTCTCTGTGATGAAGCACTTGTTTAAGTTCAAGCACATGAAAAATCTTATGGAAATTATTTCAGATTTGTTAAATTTCATTTAAGCGTGTGACTAATAACTCTCCTAGGTCAATGTCTCTCAGGACATTGATCACGTCTGAATGTCTTCATCAGTAGGTAGAGATGATCATTCAGAGATGGTCATTTTGTGAATATGTTTTTATAACTCCTTTAAAATACAGATCTATGTCACTGATGACTCATATGATGGAAAGAGCAGTTAGGAAGGTCAGTGCTAGTACCAAAATATAACCTTTTTGCTGCATGAACTAGACACACTGCCATACCGGTATAACTTCTCCCTCTTGCTTAGTCTGAAATGGAATTCTGTCATGATACACACTTTTTTTTTTTTTTTTGTTAATTGAATGGAACCAAATGTGATTCAGCTTTGTTTTTAAAGATAACCTTTACTTATGACAAATATTCCCGCTGGTCAGCTGGTAAGGCTGCTTTCAGTATGTTGATTCAGAGGGAATCAAGTCCACCCATTATGACTTTTTTTCTCTTTTGTCCTTCTTTTCCTACCTATCTTCCCTTCTCTTCTCTTCATACAATTAAGTACCTCCTTTTTATGTCTTAGTTCTTTTAGAGTATAAAATGGAAGATAATACTATCCTGGTTTTGTTTCCTATTTATGTATATAGATATTTTGCCATTTCTCTCTCCTTTTTCTTCTCCCCACTTGACTGATCTTCTCATTGCCTCTTGCAGAAGTGAAAATATATCACCTCCATATCTAGAAATCCTCAGAGACTTCAGAGACCTCAGAGACTTATTTCTGGGTCCATTACAGAGTCTCTGTTCCAAACTTATTTTGCATTTTATCATGTTTCCTTGTTACGTGAAAAGGTAAAACTCCCCAAATATATCCGTCATAATAACATTCTCATGGAAACCCCAATCTTAGAATGAGTTGCTTTGATAAAACTTGATTTAAAAAGTAAAAATCAAAACCACAGAACTGCCTCATCTGTAAAGCTAAAAATATTTTTATAAAAAGAAGACAAATAGATTTTATATATCTATATCAGAGAAATATCTTTTAAGAGAATGATTATATTTCTGCTTTAACAACCTACGTGGGAAAAAAAGTAGATTTCATGTAGATATACAATTATAAATAATTAGAACACAGTGAATAATGGCTGCAGCCTGGTGCTGAATCATGGGCCTCTCTTTCCTTGAGGTAGATCACCAAAACATATAGTGTTTTAAAATTAATTATTTGCAAAGGTCAACAAAATAATTTATGGGACATTTTATGCAGATCAAAGAACTTTTGGTCCTTTTCTAAACCTGTAATAATGTAGATCATCTCAACTGCTGACCTTCAAAAGACCATATTTGACGTCACCAAGTTCTGCTGAAATGACTGCCTGCTTATTATGTTCGTAGCACAATGAATTTTCTAATCCTCACACCTAAGCAGATTACATTGTTGTCTAGTAGATGCTGCCCTTTCCTTTTTATAAGCACCTTGTCAGACACTAAGTATTATTGGGGTAGAAACAACTTTTACTGTTCTTCTGGAAGCCTACCATAACTTCTCCTTATGAAGTAATAGAGGGGATTAAAAAAAAAAAAAAGATCTACAGGATTTCTTGAGTAGAAAATGTAGAAGAAGGAAGGAAGGAAGGGACTGCTGTTCTTCCCACAGAAGGATGAACATGCAGATGAATGACCAAAAGTGAAGAGCTGTAGTTTCCTGCCTTTCTCTGTTCCTACAACAAAGTAACCTGCCACTTGTCTTTTTCACTGTAGGTTTTTTTTTCTGTTTTTTTTTTTTTACAGCCTCTATCTTCTATCTCTGTGACTGAAACAAGATTTGAAAAATTAATCTTTAATCTTCTCTCTCCTATTCTTGTGCTCTAGTTCTTCACAATATCAGACAAACTCCTGTGTTTCTTAGTTCAAAATCTAGCTCAGTTACCTAATAGTAACCTTTGGCTTTTACTGTGTTCCCAGGATTCTTTAAATTTTAATAATTAAATTAAAATAATTTAAATATTATTCTGTAAAGCTCTTTCATTTAGGCTGAGGCTATTCTGACAAATCACTCATGGATGCACAAGTCCTAACAAACATAATTGGAGACTGGGTGAAGTTAGGGATTCGTTATGTTGAAATTATCTATAAAGCTATTTAGATATAAAAATAACAAACCAAATGGGTCTATAGTGATAAATTTGCCTTGTGCTTGTCAGTCAAACTCACTGTACTTGTCTGTCTTCCAAGGAAAAAAAGCTTTAGAAGCCACGCATCTTTTAAAATAGCAAGGAGAACCAGCACAGTATTTAAACTCACGCAGTCTATCTGAACAACAAGTAATGCAATACTTCCTTAACTGTAGTAAGGCTAAACTAGCGACAACCCACAGATATAGGCAGTTGGTGAGTGGGTAGCACTCCAGTAAGTCATGCCTGAAGAGTAATTGCATTGTAATTGGTATTTTTTGCTTTTGCTTTCACTTACCCAGCTTCTAGCAAGTGGATACTTTTCTCCCCACACACACTCCTCTTACCTGGCATGGACTGGGGGAGTGCAGACAACTGAGAGAAATTCTAAAATGCTCCAAAGAAAATTAAACTTTTCTCTCAATATTTCCAACAGGAAGACATACCTGTTTTGTTGTTGTAAAGATGAGATATCCCAGTGTGAAGCCTTTACAAATTGTCTAAAATGTACAATGCTGCACCAAGTTCTCTACATTCTCCTCTTATCACACAGTAATTGCCTCCTTAGTTAGAATCATAGGATCATAGAATAGTTTGGGTTGGAAGGGAACTTTAAAGGTCATCTAGTCCAATCCCCTTACTTCTCAGTAACTTTGTACCAAAGGATACTGAAAATAGATGGTCCTGCTCTATGAGTTAGCAAACAATCTCAGGTCCTTCTTCTATCTGTACTGGGGGATTTTGCTTTCAAAACAGATCATGTTTTTTTCTGAAAACATCCTACTCACCAGCCCCTAGGGTCATGTTCACAGTCTTACTCAACTGTTACACAGTAGGTAGGAAGAATCATGTGGAACACATTTGACTTTTATGTGGAAAGTCTTGGCATAGTGACCAGGGAACACTGAAAAACTTCTAAGTTTGAATGCCTTTTGAAGCCATCAACGTTTTGCCTTGAACTCCCCATAAAAGTAATATTTTCACCCACAGATCTCTCCATTCCACTGTCACATCAATGAATCTGCCTGGCTGGTATTTTGCAGGGGAAGAGTCCAAGGGAAGTTGTGTGTTGTTCTGGCTTTGTTACGGCCTACTTTTTAAGCATCTGAAAACAAAACTTAGATCTGGTGTTAACTGTTCTGAAGTTGTGGAAGTCACTATTCTGAACTTAGACTAGATTTCGTTTTGCTCACCTCTCCAAATTTGAGAGTGAATCTATGTCTTTGTGAATCTATGTATATATCAAAGGTATCTTACCTTTGATAGTAAGGTTGATTTGACTTTTTTTGTGCTTGTAACGCAGCCAGCTTTGTTCGCTTATGTCAAGACCAGGAATTTCCCAACATTTAAGTACGTACCTATGCTTTCTGTATTACAGGTGTTTTTAATGGCACCCTTGCAGAAAATGTGAGTGGCAGTCAAGGCCATCTGTTAAGTACTGCTATTTTGTATGTCCGTATAAATATTTTGTAATATTTGATCAGAGTTTGCAATATTGCAAATCAAAGTTTGCAATGCACGGAATAATTAAAGCACTACATAAAAGTCAATAGTATAGATTGATACTAACCAGGGAAAATGTCAGCTCCTTATTGAATGAAACAATGCAGTTAGGGTAGCAATTGCAGAGATTGTATAACTACAGTAAAATAAATAGCATGCTGCAGAAAATATAGCCAGCCTTACTTTAATGCAGTAGTAAGCATTACAGTTGTTAAGGGTAGTGTTCCCCCGAAGGCATATACATGCAGTACTGTGTCTTTTAGTAAAAATTGGCAACATTGTGAACAGCATTACAGAAAGCAGACAGAACTGTTATTTTTGGCTTTGTCTATGCAAAATGGAATTCTAGTGAAATCCACTTAGTGGCATCTAGAAATTTAGAAAAAAATACATCTATTTTATATATACATATATGTATGTATATATAAAGCAAATGAAGGTGGCCAGACAAACATAAAACTGCAGCAGAGGTGGTTTTCTGTGTGTGTGTGAGCCTAGTGGACCATTAATGAAAAGGTCATAATATTTTATAGTCGGGTAATGATGGTATGTTGAGAGTCTCTGATGTTGACTTCTGTATTACTTGTTGAAGTTGACTTGTGTATTATTGTATATTTATACATGTAGAGTGAACTCTTACACTCGACACAGATATGTATTTGACAGGAGAGGGATCATTGCACCTGCCAGATTTGTGGAATTGCAGGCTGCAAGATTATTTTTCAGTTGTCTGTGGCTTTTATATAACAAGAGATTCCTGAGGTAGATTATTAACTGCAGCAATGGAATGTCTTTGAGAATTTAGGGTAGCTTATTCTTCCTTTGAGAAGGGACTACTTCTGCTGTAAGCAACAAACGAGAGCAATAACGTGTGATTAATCATGCAATATGTTGTTTCTGAGCCCTATTGTATCTGTTGCATAGATGAGTCTCTTGATTTGTTAGAGTTCAGGAGATGCATGGAGAACTGGTCAGATGTTTCTGACATGCTGGGCTTCTTCCATTTCTTTCCCTCAGATAAACCCATCTAAATTAGTACTGGCATTTAAAAGTCATAAAATGTAAAGTGTATTGACTCCAACATGCTAGCTCCGACACAGGTGAAAAACAAATTAATGTTTTCCTGCATTTTGTCTTTCAGTCTTTCTACCACATAAGGAACTCCTCATTCTATGCTACATGTCTACTTTTTCTATAAAGTGTACTGAGAAAGTAAATATTGAAAAATGGGATTCACAGAAGCTCATAAACTTAATAGACAACTACTCAAACTCATCTGTGAGAAACTGAAAAAGGCAGTAACGTAGATGTCTAGCTCTGGATGACAAGGAATTCTCATGTAGGCTAGGCAACCAAGCCATGTGGCTTTTCTCTCAACTATAGATATCTATATTCCTACCATACTGAAACTAATATTTCAGTGAAGAAGGTGCCGAGCTGGGAGATAGAATGTATTTGAATGCAGTCAAGTACCCTGCCCCATTTGGAGAAAGTTTTGAGTTCTGACTCCTATACTATTTTGATTTCCAAGGTAATGCCCTAAAGAATCTAGGATTTAGTCTGTCTACTAGTCTCCTTTGAAGCTTTTCCACTTTGAATAAATAACCAGCAATACACTGAAGAAAGGGCCTACACGTGACTGTCGTCTTATTCAAAGTGAGTCTGTATTACAGGACGGACAGAGTCAATTTCTCATTCATTCCTCTGATAGAACTAGAGCAAAAAGACAGGAACCTGTGAGCAGCATAAGGCCAATGCCCAGGGAGACAAAATATTAATGCAGAGACACTCAGATAAAATCTAAACTACCTAGGGTGCAGGTTGCAGTAGCCAAGGGTTCTGCTCAGGCTAACATTTTCAATGATTATCAGCATGAGGATCTTCCATAAAACACTTTCTAAGAGAGATGATGATCACTTTCTGCAAAAGCTAAGCCTTTCATAATCAGTCTTGTAAGCCAAATTGCACACAACTCAATGCTCCTTTGAGAGACTGGCTGGGTACCCTGGAAGATCCCAGAGCTGGTGAGCTGCGGACATTTTGGTGTCTTATTAAACAAGAAGCTGATGTCTAAATTTGCCCAGAAGTTAGTTATGAAGTGAAAAACACACGTGTTGTATCACTTGCCACCAAACTAAGAGCAATGATAATTATCAGATTCAATAAAAGCTTGTAATCAGTGAGCAGCAATCGACACCAAAAATTGAGACTTCGTGTTTGAATGACTCATACAGTAACTTTCGCATTTCTCTCTGTGCTTTAAGAACTAATGACATAACCATATAGAATTACTTTAAATATTTTATAAACTGCAGTGAATTTCCTAATGCTGTTTGCTAATTATGCAATATAATTTTAGGAAAATTTCATGGATGTTGTAGTATAGCTAGGTTGAGTCATTTGTAACCACAAGATTGTAGGGAAATCCTCACTCCTATAAATAGAGCCATAGGCATTATGTATACACTGTGTCGTCTTATTTAGTGTTTTTTTAAATACTTGAATCTCTAGTTTTATTGCTATTTTGATGTATAATAGTATAAATATTACTTTATCTGAATACTAAACAGTCCTGGCAGCAGTTGGAAACATCATGCTTGAGCTACAGAACAATGAGCCTTCTAAAACATTGTGGCTAGATTATTTTAGGAAAATGTCTAAAGTACCAACTCCTAGTTATTATAGCATAGAATGAAAGAGTTCACTATTTAAATAGACTAGATCAAAGAACAGGGAATGAAAAAATGTGTCAAGAGATTGGAAATTTGTATGCAGAAAGCCAATGGTAATACTGAGAATATAATTCTTAAAACCTTTACACTACTATTAAATACTACTACTAATAATTATAGTACTGACTGGGAGCTTTGCTCAGGATTAAATTATCATCGCGTACAAGATCAGCAGACAGAAAAGACTTTCTGAAATTATTCTGAATATTTTCTATCTCTAATGTAAGAAAAGACACGGATTATCATGAAAAGCTATAGATGAGGCACTCAGAAAAGCTGTGGAAAGAGGAGATAGACTAGGCTACTTATCATCTTGCTTACATCTTATCGATGTGCTTCATTCTATACAAGATGTAAAATAAAGTGCCCATTCAGAATGTTTTCATTCTATGCTGATAGGAAAAACATGTCAAACACCTGCCTAAATCTTTGCCTTTATATTAATCTTTTGACACCTGAATAACAACCTTGCTCTTGAAAGTGCTGAGCTTTCAATTACAGCCAGTGATACTTGTGATCCAAACCAAAAGTAATTTACTGTCTTTTATTTTTTAGAAAGATAGCAATAACCTTTAATTAAAAAAAAAATAGAAAGCTGTGATATTGCATTTAAACAATTTTGTGCACTGATTGGATTTGGGCAGTAGGAAACAAAAAACCCCAATAAATCTGTAAGTGCCTGAACCTACAAGTTCTTTGTCCATCCTGAACAATTTTTCAAACAGTTTGTCATTTTTCTTAGCTATTTCCTCATTTTGCTCAGCTATTGTCCTTGTCATTTCCACTATTTCCTCAGTCACTTTTCCCACACCTGGCACAGTAGGGGGACGAGAGACTGTCTTCATACTGGTGCACCCTGTTAGCTACTTCATTTACAGTTGGTGCATCAACATTGGACCCTCCCCAAACTGTTGTTGACAATGTATGGGAATACATTGATGGTACACTCTGCACAAACTTCCTTAGCAAGGATCGTGTGTATGGCTTTTCATGAGGGTCTTCATTCACTTGCCAGTGACCATAAATCGCCTCTCTCATACATAAGTGCCTATGGAAAAGATGGGCATTTTCTTTGCAGGTAACTAGCATTTCTGTGGTGCAGCCAAAGTAATAAGTGAGAGAGAGCCCAGTGAGTTATGAAGAACTTACAGGGAGATAGGTATTACTGTCATATGGATGTGGCATGAGGCCATTGCTATATGGACCATAGACTGAGGTATAGTGAAATACCTAGTTCAGACCTGCTTCTATTTAGATGGGAGCAGTCTCCAAGACTTGTCATTCCCATTTCATGTCTGATTTCCTGAGTGAGTGTTCTGATACTTGGCCATAGAAAAGGACTTTCAAGCAGGTCTTTAGCCATGTCCTTATGTGCTTCTGCAGCAAGACAGCATGCACAGCCCATGAATTCGACTTGTAGGCTATTATTCCAGGTAGTCTGGCAAGATTTTATAGAAACAATAGTTAAGTTGTAAAGGCTTTTCAGGAGTATCAAAGGAGAAGTTGGAAAGAGTTACAGTGCCTTCATCTAGAGCTTGAGATAAATATCACAGCTTTTTCAGGCAGGGAATTGAAGTATAGAGAACTTTGACTCATCATGCAGGTAGAGTACTTTGAGTTTCTTCACAAGAAAAGAAAGATCAACCTGATTCTTCCTGACAGTTTAACAAATGAGTCATGCCATCCATTTTTAATAGTAGTTCAGATCTCTCAAACTTTCTGTAGATTAACTTCAGCAAAATATTTTCTAAGAAATTGCCAATTATTATTCTGCATGCTCATGTGTCCACTAGTTCTTTAGTTAATCTTCACTGAATAAATACCTGTATGCTTGGTATTGGCCATAGAGTCATAGGATTGTTTATGTTGGAAAAGACCTTTAAAATTGTCAAGTCCAACTGTTAACCTAGCACTGCCAAGTCCACCACTAAACCATGTCCCTAAGCACCACCTCTACCCGTCTTTTAAATACCTCCAGGGATGGTGACTCAACCACTTCCCTGGACAATTAGACAATGCTAATTGTCTGCTTTTTAAACAATTACCATTGTCATAGTCACTAGTTTGCACAGTACAACAAAGGAATTCCTGCTATAGCATTAATTATGCAGACAGCAATCTGAAGGACTATTTAAAGAGCTACAGGTTTTCTGTTTTGCATAAAGAAATTAAAGGATCAAAATTATGCACTTTCAAAGCACTACTGATAAAAAAAAAGGGAGCTGACTGATACAAATGAAGTATGTCGCATATAGATATTCCGATTTTCTTTTTAATGTAACAATTTCTTCCTGTTTTACTTAGTGGCTGAGAAACTAACACTTGCAAGTTTACTGTTATAGGCTGATAGCATGATCTGAAATATGGATTTCTGACTTCCATTTTTAGATGGTTGCTCAAGAAATGTATGAAATGAGCAATTATGGTAAATAGTTTGAATAGAGTGAGGCCAGTACGCTAAAATATGTCAGGTACTAATCACTAAAATGGACTGCTGAGACAGTAACAGGAAAAAGAATCTGGGAATGCACTTGAAAATTTCTTAGTTTACAGGCAATAATTGCAAAGAAAAGGGGGAAGAAAATAGATAATTTTATTCATATAACTTAGAAAATGTCCAAAGATCATAGGATATAGTTGTTAAGATTTGGATTCAAGCAAAATTTCTTAAAAGAAAATGCAATAGGCTAGCATATAAAAGCTCTTAAAAATAATTGTTACTAAGGCCACAAAATAAACCAGTTATCTGCTACTTCTCAGATCAGCACATGTTCAAAACACAATTAGCAAATAAACTTTGACAAATTTGCAGATATTTCTAGCAAAAGGGACAACAATAAAGAAGCAGTAAAGATGAAAAAGAACAACTACAAGTATGTGAAAACACTCAGGATTCTAAGACACTTTCATGAGAGCCAAAAATCTAAACATAACTTTGACTTTTGACTTTTTTGAAAGCTGAAACCATCAGGTGTTTCATAGAGTTCATCCTACGCAATGTTCAATATTTCAAATAAAAGTTACACTGTAGTGATTACCTGCTGCACTGAGCATATTATTTTTCCTGTAGAATGCATTCCTCTCCTTCACTGTATACCATGTAGTCAGTTTTATAAGAAGCTGGACTGGGGGGAGCTGTGGGTGGGCCCATAAGCACTGCTGCCCATCACATGAATGTCCTGGATGTGGGCAGCAGCTGCATCGTTCCATGGTGTTCCATAGCCAGATACTGCAATACTGTGGGAAATCCTTGTAGAATCTGATGTTGCTTAATGAAGCGTTACTTTTTATCCTGTTCTCTTTTCTGCCTTCCCTTCTCTAGGAGTGGGAAGATTGCGTTTCTGTGCAGCAGGGAGATCAGAAACAGAGAGTACTTTGCGGTTCAGGTCAGGTAAATGAGTTCAAGGATTAATTGCAGAAGTTACTGCACAGGGAGCTTGGGAGTCAAAGTATACTGCACCAGCTAGCCCACGTCACATTTACAGGCATGTGGTTTTGAGACACAGAGATACAATAAGGGAGCTTTGGCTGTTTTCAAAAGTGATTCTACTCTTCAAAGGTAATTGGTGTGTACTTCCCCAGGTATAAAGGAAAGCTGTTGGTTCCATCTAATCTTCTCTATAGCCAAGCATCATAAAGGGTCTGTTACCGAGTGGATGCCCAAAACTCTGCAGTATTGTAAGCAAGCAGTACCCAGCTTCCTTAGTCTGGGCCTATACCTGTCCCAGATGGGTGAAATGAAGTGCCCCGTAAATATGCTGTGGGTAATAATCATCGTGATAAGGTGTATATGAGATGATAGTCTTTCATCTGTTGCCATTAATTAATCATTTAATAGAGGTCTCATCAGGATTAGAGCTTCGCCTCTGAGGCTGGATATCTGGGATAATCTCATTGTCTGTCTTTGGCCAGGAAGCACAACTGGACAGTAATTTACGGTGAAATAATGTAACCCCAGCTCCTAAGAACTGACACAACTGTGTCACATCTCATCATTACTCAAGTGTGAAAGAGTTGCCCCTTTCCATCCACCTCAGACTTTGAGCCGGAAGAACTGCTGAAATGCTTCTCCCTTTAAATTTACAAGACTTTTTAAAACATGCATAAGGTTTGAACATGGAATGTTGCCGAATGATTTTATAGGTACCTTCACAGCCATTTTCAAGCTGCTCTGATGAGACATAATCAAATGGCTGTTTTTAGAAAGCAGCTACGGTCTTTGCATAGCCTTAAAAAGCAGAGTTCATTGCATCTATTTTTTGGTAGTATGCATGTTTTGCCACAGAACTCTCATAGCTTTCATTACGCTTAGCTGTATTTTGTTCTTAAAATAAGCTTAACAAATATTTTACATTCACCTATATGGAAAAAGAAGTTTAACAGGAAGGGAAATTATTAGTCTACGTTGTTTAAAAGTGAAAAGGAAATTAAATTAATTTGGTCCAAAAAAGATGATAAAAAATCAGGTTAGAGTTTCTCAGTGAACTTGGTAGGATTTATTACTTAATAAAATTAGTTTCTTGAGTGAAACAGTTGGTGCTGAGGATCCAGAGTTCATGCTGTACCCTTTGGGAGGTGGAGTGGGTTGCTCCAGATGAGCTCTATGATGTTTTTATAGACAGAACACTACTAGAAACTAGTGTGCATCTTCTGGTTTGGTTTTACTTTGCACGGCCAAATATTGCTTTCCCATGTGAACCACATCGGTTACACGGGGACAGTTGAAAGGATTCACTTCACAGAAAAGAAAAATCTTCCAGATTGCATCTACTTTAGTGTTTTAGTTTGTGTGATTCTGGATCTGACTAACCCCACCCCAGTAATCCAGTGTATCCTAACCATTGGATGAGTAGGAAGGTACTGCTAAGGTAGCTTTTCCACTGTACTACTAGCACATGTCTCCAGCTGCTATCTGAGGTCAGATCACCAAGAAAAATGGTGATCTAAATATGCCAAATCACTCCCTTCAGGTATACTTCTTGTTGGCCTTTAGAAGGTAGAGGAGAAGTCCTAACTTTGAAAGTGTCTTCATCAGGAGACAGAACATCTTTTGTTTTACTTTGCAGGTACTGTTTTTGTGGTACAGAAATAAACCCCATCAACTGTGTATTTGTTTGGTTTTGTTTCCATGTTTGTTGCATCAATAAAACCTGCACCTGTTTGTTTTGGCACCAGGAACAGTTAGTTGTCTAGCCTGTATAAATGTTTCCCACCTGCCTTGCTTGTCTCTCCTCCTGTGATGAATACCCACTATACTTGCTGTGGGTAATTAGCAGGCCAGTTAATCCAGGAGAGGCAAATGCTTTCTTTCGGACATCTACAAACACTTCCTTTTCTTTTATTTTTTTTTTTTCTACAATCACTTTTGAATTAGAAATTATGACACAATGTTAATTTTTTTTTTTAAATGTATATGGGGAGAAACAGAGAGCATTTCTAGATGATGTGTTGTTATGATGAACAGGCATTAATAATTGACATTCGTGGTATGAGAGAAGGCAGTACGCACTCTGAGGGACTGTGATGATATCATGGTAACCATGAGAGCAAAGCCCGAGTGGTCTGTGATGACGGCAGATGTGTGCATAGTTTTATACAAGCTGTTCCTCTGTTGGTTGGTTTATATTTGATGGAAATCCATTTATTAAATTCATACGTAAAATATCTACGCGTACTCCTGAAAGTTTGCTTTGGACAAGATTAGGTCAGCTCAGTTGCACAAACATGGGGAAAACACACTGGCACTAACTTCAAGCATCACCCTGGTGAAATGAAGCAGAATTTTCGTCCTTGTGTTATAGAGGGAATAGCTGTTGCTCCGAGGGAGGAACCTGCAGGTGGGTGAGCCTGCTTGCTGGGAGTGATAGGTGAGATTTTCATCCTGTGTGCCCAGGGCACAGGCTGGTTTATGAGGGACTAGCGTTAGGTCGTATGAATTGTTGTAGTTCCAATTTCCTTTAGTAATCTCTTCTGTAGTCCTATCCCAAGCCCTCCAAATGTAGCGCCAAGATGTTCTGTGATTACAGGCATGCATCCTATTGCCTTTGCATAACTTAAAAACTATATGATCATAAAAACAGCTGCTTGTTTTCTTCACACTCTTGCAAACCAGTGTACGGTAACTCCTGAGAAATAAATTGTTTTCTCAGACCTTTTTTCCATTGATAATTAATACACTTATCAAAATCCAAATAGCTATTATTTTCATGCTAATCATTTAGCAGCTTAGTTAATTAACTCGGTGACAATCATTTCAAAGGGCAGCTTTTTGATTGCCGAAGTGTAATGCTGGAAGACATCCTCAGCACTCACCATTTCAGAATGGTGAAAATGGGCAGCTTCTGAGCTAAGGCTGGTAGAAGACGATGGGCCTCCAATGCATTTTTAGCTGAGGACTTGCTGCTTCAGTTTTCTGTTGCCTTTCCTTTTCTGTAAGGGAAGGCATGCTAGCAATGACACAGAGCATAATACAGAGCTGCTGCTTGTTTCAACATACTTAACTAAGGCCTTTCGCTACATTATTAGTTTTTACTTGTGTTCAGCTGTTCTCTTTAGCTGCATGAGCTGGCGCAGCCACTGAGTACTGACATTAGAGAATCCCTCTGGTATGAGAATTTCTTTGCTGCCAGACAGCTCTCTGCCTTCACAACACCAATGATGACAAGGGACCAGCCATCGTTAGGTACTGTCATGCTGTAGTTACTAAATTTGTGTTCCTGGGAAAATAAACATGTAGCACGTAGTTGCAGAGCACTTGACGTATAATGTGCTATTGGTCTCCTTCCTGGTATACAACTCTGGTGCATAAACCTCTGTTTCGGGTAGTTTGGCATTAGTATTGGGTCAGGCTAAGTATGACCAGGTATATCTTTGTTTTCTTGTCCTTTATGTAAAACATGACAAGAATCCTAAAAACTGTAAAATGTAGCGTTTATAATCTCATCCTCAGCCTTCCAAGATAGGAACTGGGCACTCACAAGCTGCTGTTAATTGAATGATTTTTTCTGTTTGTTTGTCATTTCCTATTATGCCTGAATACACTGGTTGGGCAGGTTTAAAAGTCTTTCTTTTCTGGTGGCTTTGTTTTATGGAAATGACTCTCATAACCTAGGACTGCATGCAGCAATTGTAAGAAGTATTTGCTCTAAAATCAAATAAGCCTGTGCTAACACTTAGAGACAAAGAAATGATGATTGAAAAAAAGAAAATCTCTTCAGTGTTGGAGTGTTAGTTACTGTTGCAGTGTAACATACCTAGTAATAGCATGTATGGGTAGTCTTTGTATTAATACATGATCAGTTTAGTATAGCTTGTGGCATCTCAGCCATCGCTTTCCTTCAAAACGATTTTCAGAACTGCAGGAATGTCTATGAAATGCTGATTTAAGACAGGAGCAGCTTCTTTGATGTTTAGTTACACCTTTATTGTCACGAGAGGACAGAGAGGGCACTCTCTTGAGTGGATGAAGTGTCCCGGTCCCAACTGAAGGATAAGAGGTAAATATTAGGCCTTTTAAAAATGTCCTAAGAATTTTCCCCTTTTTCTTAGTTCTTATGTAATGTCCTTCTTAAAAACACGGGGACACTTAACAAATACATTTCAAATATAATAAAATCTTTGAAAGAACAAGAACTGAATTTATAAATGCATTCTTTATCACTCCTCTCTGGACAGAGGGATGCGTAAGGATCACTGAGTTCCTCTATTTTTCCCATATAATTTCTGTAGTCTATTTGTCCGTTTTCTCTCTTATGCTTGTTCAGTTTTCATCTATATTAGTATTATTTCCACATAACTTAAAATATTTTTAATTTGCCCTACCACTAAAATATCAGAAATGGGTTTCAGAAATTCGCCTTGGTGACAGCATTTTCTATTACAATAAACATTTTGTTGGCAAATACCCAAACATTTCACAGTATAAAGTGTTGCAGTTGTTGATCACTACTTACAGGAGGCACCACAGTTTTCTGCGTTTAGTGGGCAGACATAAAATTCTAGAAGAAAACCTTTAGATATGGGTAAGGAATGAGAACTATAATAAAAATGTATCTCATTTGTTTTTCTCCTTCTGACCGTGAAAAGTAGAAAACAAAAGGAATACTCAAACATTCTGTGTAAAGGCAAAATCCTGAGGGAAGAGGGAAGGAATGTTCAGTGACAGCTAATTTTATGCTCCATCTTTATGAATTACAATCCCATTTGAGTTAAGCACAAACTATTCTGGTGTCTGATTGGAGGTCCTATGTTGCTTATTGATTGTCCTTTTTCACTTGCGCTTATTCTTCAGACTTTCATTGCCATGAGGTAGGTTAAAAGACTAGTTTTTACAGGTTCTGAGGATCAGCCTTCAAGGTTGAATGATTTACATTGTATTGTCATCCTGCTTTCACCCTCAGGGTTGAAGAACTAGTAGGTGTGTGGTTTAGCGACCAAAATGAACCTGTTTTGTTCCTATTAACATTCAGATTTAGCTCAGGAGAAAGTACTCATCCATTTCAAATATCTGCTTTGTGCCAGACCTGGAAGGCCAATGCAAAAATTGGCATTAGTTTCCCCATTGAAAAAAGTAGGAAGCAAACAGTATTGGCACAAACCAAATATTTCCTCTTTTAGAACAAGAGGTGTAAGTATACACCACGTTTGTAGACTGATAAATGAGATCTCTTCCAGGGAAACTAAACTAAATAGCTTTTTCTGTTTGCTTTGTATAGGAACTGTTCATTGAGGACTGAGCATTTATATTTGAATAGCACATTAAACAATTATTTGCCCATTTAGGCCACATTTTTTCATCTGTTTCTCTCAGTATGAGTGCCAGGTCAGGCTGCTCCTGCCACATTGTCAACAGTTCATTCCTGTTCTGTGTAGTTATTTTCTCCAGGGTTATCTTTAGGCTGGATGAGTTCCCTGATGGGGTTTACATGGCTTCATAAGCAGTTGTGTGACAGCAACGTGGGGGGGAATAAGGAGAGGAGAGAAGGGTACATCGGAAAAGAAGCTATGAAGCTAAGATGACTGTCTGTGGAATCATGACTTCAAAACTGTCCTTGTAGGATGATCTTGCTGCCTCCTATTTGAGTCTTATAGTGTGTCTAGTAAAAAACTCTATCTTGGAATTCAGCTCAGGTGATTTGCTACCATAATCTCTATGTTCACGGTTTGACAGTCTGTGTTCAATATGGATTTCTCATCTCACTTACTTTCCCAAGATTTCTTAATACTTCCCTTTCATATTTCAGATGGTTTCACCAATTTGTTTGCTTTATACGAAACATTTTAGACTGTTCTGTAATCTACTTCTGTGTATTGATATTCTTGACTAATCATAGATTCATAGAATGGTTTAGGTTGGAAGGGGCCTTAAAGATCAGCTAGTTCCAGTCAGGGACACCTTCCACTAGACCAGGTTGTTCAAAGCCCCATCCAACTCAGCCTTGAACACCTCCAGGGATGGGGCATCCACAACTTGTCTGTTACAGTGCCCCAGCAACCTCAAAGAATTTCTTCCTAAAACCTAATATAAATCTCCCCTCTTTCAGTTTAAAACTGTTATCCCTCATCCTATCGCTCCACTCCTGATAAGAGAGTCCCTCCCCATTTTTCCGGTAGCCCCCTTTAGGTACTGGAAGGGGCTATAAGGTCTCCCTGGAGCTTTCTCCAGGCTGAACAAACCCAACTCTCTCAGCCTGCCTTCATAGCAGAGGTGCTCTAGCCCTCTGCTAAAGGGCTTTGTGGCCCTCCTGTGGACTCTCTCCAATAGGTCCATGTCCTTCTTATATTTCAGGTGTAACAAGAAAGTTATTTAAGTTTCACAAGGAATATCACACTAATATTTTCCCATTAGTTTCAATATTACATTGTGGCTGAGTAGGTATTTTGCCAAGTTTTTTTAAATAATAATTATATACTTTTATACTGTGGGTACTCAAACAGACTTAACCCTCTAAAATCAGATATGAACACATTTTATGTCTCTGTTTTACTTTGCAGATTACATTATCTTATTAACATTTCAGAATTATTTATGGGTAGCAGATTTACATATTTAATATTAAAAATTAAATTTTAAAGGAGAATTATTAATTGAGGCTATGAATTTCTCTTTCTATGAAGCAAGCAATATAACAGAATTTTTATTGTGAGGTAGTTTCACAAATTATACTGTATTAGCAGAGAATGGACTAGAAATTTGACTCAAGTTCCACTGAAATTGATGGAAGCCGCTGCCTTGGTACTTAGGGGGAATACACACCAGCTAATTATAGCTTAGGCTAAATCTCCCTAATTTCTTACTGTAGTCAGTGAAGAGAGATGAGCTTCTCTAAGGGACAGTTTAAAGCAGTATAGCGTAGCTGTTCTTATTCATGCCCAGAAGGTTCACGTGGTAGAGTCCTCTTCAGCCTCTAATTATCAGTATAACCTGAGGTTTCTGTAGCATCCAAGACCATAGCAGCTAATCCCTTCACATGTTAATTAGATCACTATTATAGTACAAAATGACAATATTCATTTTAACTTTACATTGAGTAGAAGGTAGTTTTTATAAAAACATCTGTTATACAATTACATAAAGCACATTATTATTTTCTATAAATATACATAAGGACAAAAAAAGTAGTGGCAGAATATTTAAGCTTCCTTTTAGGAAAATTTCTTAAAGATATATAGGGGCTTAATGAAAGAAGAATGTGTCCCATTATGTAGTCGTTAATAGGTATCGATATTTGCTAACCCTGATTAGTGAATCTATGCTGCTTGGTTCAGGCATGCACACCACACATACATGCCATTTGTGGAAAAAAAACCTGAATATATTGCATGTTGCCTTTGAGCTTTAAAAGGAACAGAATAAAAAGTGTAATAATTCTGAGTCAAGTGATTTCATGTCAAAATTACGTGAGGTCTCATGCAAGTATTACAAATCACAGTGTCAACAGGGAAAACAGTTCTAATGGTTTCATCCTAAATCCCTGAAAATATAAGCTTTTAGTAACCTTTAGTCAAATCAGGACACTATGTATTCTTGTTAGGGCAATTTAATCCTTTTTCTTTTCCAAGGATTATATTTCAAGTTCACTTCCTTAGCTCAGCTGGTCTGCGTAAGAATCTTCTACTTCCTGCATCCTGAGGCATTCCCAGCTTTGCTCCCAGTCCAGTTATCAGTTCCACATGTCATCAAAGAAACATGGAGGTTTTGGGTGACTGTTGAATATTCTCCTTTTAGTTTCTCGGTTTACTGATCAGCTGCACAGGAAAAAAAAAAATCAACCCAGTTGTGTTTAAGCCATGCAGACATTTAAATAGTTTGCTTGTTAAACCATTAACATCTAAACTGTTAATTTAATGCCTATATAATTCTATGGCAAATATCATAACATTGTAAAAATTACAAGGTTCACTACTGTTCACAACCTGAAAACAGTGTTTAAAGATGTACATTGGAATTATGCTATCTGCTAAAAAAATAATTAAATCAAACAAAGTAAGCTACATCACTCTGGTATCAATTAAATTAAATCAACATTCAGGACAACTGAGGCTGTATTGGATTGTACATAATTTTTAGCAGCAGTGCTGGTTTAATTAGTCTGCACCTCGAGCTGATAATTCTTTCCCTTCCTCACTGTACTGGGGCAGCTAGTTGTGCAGCTGTGAAGCTCAACTAACTCAAAAACGTTATTTTCTCTGCTGGGTTACTTGTCAGTGAGAGCAGTTCCCCACTTTGGTTCAGTATGAGTGACTAGGCTGGATGGATGGGCCGAGGCCAATGGGATGAGGTTCAACAAGGCCAAGTGCTGGGTCTTGCACTTGGGTCACACCAACCCCATGCAGCGCTACAGGCTTGGGGCAGAGTGGCTGGAGCTGCCTGGCAGAAAAAGACCTGGGGGTGTTGGTTGCCTGTTGGCTGAACATGAGCCAGCAGTGTGCCCAGGTGGCCAAAGAGGCCACCAGCATCCTGGCCTGGATCAGGAACAGTGTGGTGAGTAGGACTAGGGAAATGATCGTCTCCTCGTACTGGTGAGGCTGCACCTTGAATCCTGTGTTCAGTTTTGGGTCCCTTGCTACAAGAAAGACAATGAGGTGCTGGAAAGGGTCCAGAGAAAGGCAACAAAGCTGCTGAGTGGTCAGGAGAACAAGTCTTACGAGGAACGGTTGAGGGAACTGGGGTTGTTTAGCCTGGAGAAAAGGAGGCTGAGGGGAAACCTTATTGCCTTCTACAAGTACCCGAAAGGAGGTTGTAGAGAGACGGGGGTTGGTCTCTTCTCCCAGTAACAAGTGATAGGACAAGAGGAAAGAGCCTCAAGTTGCAGCAGGGGAGGTTTAGGATGTATATTAGGAAAAATTTTTACACTGAAAGGGTTATCAAACATTGGAGCAGACTGTACAGGGAAGTGGTTGAAGCACCATCCCCGGAGGTATTGGGTAGACGTGGTGCTGAGGGACATGGTTTAGTGGTGTTTTTATCAGAGTTAGGTTAATGGTTGGACTCTTAAGGTCCCTTCCAAGCTAGATGATTCTATGATTCTATGACTAAACACTTATGCCAGGACAACAGAAGAGATAATAAAATGGCAGGGATGAGAAGTCAGGATGCTTCAACTGACCAAAGGTTGTCAAAAGTTTTAGAGATAGTAAAGAAACCTTTCACATCTTCCCATGATGTTGATAAAGTTCAAAGAATCTGGATACACAATTCCCTTACGTGTACATCAAGAATTCTTCATTATGTATTTATATTTTAAAAGATTGTGGAGTGGACTAATCAAACCAGACAAAGCAAATAATAAATCATCCTTTCTGAAGAGTTGAGTTAATTTTGTCAGTGTAACTTCAGGTCACACATTGCTACATACAGTTCATGCATATATATCTAGAGGTTTATTCATTCCTTAGTGCATTATTTCTGTCTATAAATATAACTTCGCAGATGTCCCTTCACACACACAAACAAAAAAAAAAAAAAAAGAAAAGGAGGGAAATGTATTATCTCTGCTCTCTGAGTGATGTTCAAGGCAAATACATTCTAAGAATTGAAGGGCATTCTTTCTTTTGTTTATTCTCTTCTAGGCATAAGAAAGGGATTTTAAGAGCCATACTAGATGTTCATGGGTGACATTATAAAAGAAGGAATTTTTTCTTTTTTTCCCTAGTATTTCTGCAACATGCCAGAGATTCTTTTTTTTATTTCAGTTGAGTGAGTTATGCTGGCATTTTAGGCCCCACTTAAAGATTGTATTAGAGCATGAATATCACAGTGCTTTTTCAATATCTCTGTTTAATACAGCTTTCCTACCTCCGCGCTCAGACACGATTCTTTATTCTTTTAAACCAGACAGCCAATTTTAGGGGTTTCTGTTCCTAGGCACTTGTTCCTGACCCTCTGACGCAGTTTTAGTTGTGCCAGTGCTCCTCTACACAGGGTTACCTGGGTCTGAAACAATATTCCAGAGTTTTGGGGTTTGTTAGTTAACCTGAAAAATGTAATTGAATGAAGCTACAGCATGTTTCCATAAATTCTTTAGGTTGCCACAACTCAAGTTGCAATAAATTTTGTCACAAGGGTAAAGAGCGGTATATGAAATGCAGGAGTGTATTTTGTCAGAGAGTTTATGATTAATATGATTTTTTTAGTAAAGTTGTGTTTCTTCTTGAGGAGATTAAAATTTAAAACCGTGTTGCAAAAATCAGAAAAATAATGTTTTGTAGTCATTGGTCTTCTTTTTCAGCACTACGTACTTTTAGGCCTACACTTAATAATTTTATTTCTGTAATTTCTGTTGCATGCAGAAATGAAACACCTGCTCCAGTTTGTTTCTTCTCTCTATGAAATTTCTTTAGCTTTTGATAATGCTTATTATCTGGAAAAGTTTGTTTCTCTGTTGTCAGTGCCCTGGGTCACAATTTCCATTGCACTGTTTGCTGTTTCTACAGATCATGAATTTGGTAGCTTGAGTAATAATAACAAAAACCCAACAGATAAAATGTGTAAAATAGAGCATCTAACAGCAGCCCCGTCACCAAAGAATTTGTTTCACATGGATAATATATTCCCAGAAATAGCTCTCTTAAATGAAATAATCTAATATTTCAATTCTCCAAGACTTTCACACGTGAAACTCCCTGAAGGTGATAAATTTATGCTCAAAGACATTTGGGTTAGCATCTATCTTGAGTATACATTAGCTTCTCATCATTATAGCTTTGTAATCATTCTTCATCTGCAGACCTATGAAGTAAGAGAGCGATTGTTTCTGCCTGAAAGGTGGTAAAATGCAATACAGAAAGGGTAACTCTTTCAAAATCATACACAAAAAAATAATCTGTAGAATATCTGGCAATAATCTGAGATTTTACTAATTTCTAAAATGGTGTGAAGCTTCTGATTCATCCTTCCTCCATCCACTAATGAAAATTATCAAAATAAGATGAAACTTGCATTGGCAAAAGGTGATGAAATAATCTGTGACAAACAGGAAGAAGGATCCCATCACTTAGAAGAGAGCTACAGTCCTATCTGTGCACTAGACAGACTTTCTGCCATAGAAAATTCCACATGTGGAGTCAGGGTTTGGTCACTTGTTCTTTGCCCACTGGGGGCAGGAGGTTTATGAGACTGTTTATATTTCTTCTTGTGGATATGCTGCTTATTAAATTGTTCTTTAGAAATGCTCAGCATAGCATACCATTAAGTAATAGTGATTGCCTGGCCTGTAGAACTCAATAGCTAAGAGTTGTCACATAACTACGTTTTTCACTTCCCTGTCAGCTCCCAAGTATGAGAGAGGGGAGAGAACCTACTACAATCAGTGACTTTATACAAATTCCTCCTCCTCGCCCCCAAAGATTTACATTTTTCATGATTCATTTTGCGTCGTGTGGGATTGCCAGTTGTATACCCTCACAGGCAACTGCTCTCTTTACACTTTGAAATCAGGACAAGCAGGGTTTTTTCATAGTCACAAAATAACTTGCTTTAACATATTCAGAAAATATTCTCTTCATGCCCTCAGTAGAAAATAGTCGCTTCACACCCTCAGTAATTCCAGTACCTATTCTCTGATGCTTAAAATAAGTAGTTATTTCTTTAACTTCCACCTGCGTGTTTTGGGAATGTAGCATGTTTATCTCTTATTGCACTATTTTCTATTATTTAATCTCAGCCATTTTCCTCTGTGTCTTTATAATTTTCTTTTCAGTTATGTGTCTTATTAAAGGTACTCATATGATAACTTTCCTAATCACCATAAATAATTTTTATTTCAGAATTTCACATTTTCTCTTTGGTATCTTTAAATTTAACATGGTCTGGTTTATTTTTTTTAAAATTTTTTTGGTTTTCCAGTAATCTATTCTTACGTCTGTCATCTTTTCCTATGTAATGAAATTCAGATAATTGTATGGTTTAGCTATTTATTCCTCAACTATGAATTATAAAATCTGTGAGGACATGAGGAGATTTTGTGTGATATATATTCTAGAAGCAGCTCTTTGGTTAAATTTAAAATAAAAAGGAATTTAAAAATTGATCAGAATTTAAATGAAGTGGAAAACTAAATCCATATGCCAAGCAAAGATCCTAAATTATTTTACAATTTATAACACAGATTTTTCTGTAAATAAGCAATCGCCAAGAAAAATAAAATGTTACGCTGATTTATTATTCTTAGTTCTCCCAGAGAACTTGTAGAAATGGCTTACGCTTAAGACCATATTATGGTCTCTCCATGTATAGAGACATAATAATAGTATCTCATAGGACTGTGTCAAGACGTAACTGGCTAATGTTTGGAGAAATCATCACCAACTTTCAGCTCATAAGAAAGATGGCTCAGTACTATTAATAAGTACGTTCATTTGTTGTCACTAAAAATTGACAAACTTAAGTTGGAAACACTTATATGATGGTATGTTAAGCAAAAGTTTTATTCTGTTTTGAATCCTTTGTTCTGCAAAGCTATTCTACTACTTGGCAAGGTTTGTGGATTGTATGGACTGTGGTGATGGTACAGGTGCTCTAGTAAATTGTATTGATACTACACTGCTAGACTTCAGGAGAGGAGCTTATGTAGTACCCAATGGCAATATCTGTCACTCCTTTGAACTGAGTGAAGGATCTCAAAATATTCCCTATCCATCACAACTACTGCATTTAAACTTTTTATTACTGCCTTTCCCTTACTTCTGTTATTTCACATGCCATAGTATGGATGTATACAGTGACTGTTCAGGCTTTTCAATAGCATGAACATGAAATAAGTGCAATACAAAGATATCATAATGTAGAATTTTCTCTCTTTCAATAACTGCTTCTTCCTTCCTTGATTATTTTACATGATTTACTGCCTGGTGCGGTTTGTATCCCCTACATAAACAAGCAGTCAGATATTTTGCCTCAGATATGAGAAATTTTTATGAAAAACAGATCTGTTATTCCAATAGGCTTATTAACTTAGAAACAGGTAGTTTACAATATAAGACTTGTAAAGTATGGTCTGATTTATGGCAGTTAAACTATTGTAAATTTGACAAGTGTCTTGGATATCTAATGTGCTTATGGGAAACATGACTGTAAATTTTTCCTTACACTGTTGTCACAGGAAATGTTCAATACTACACTTTTAATTTTACTGATAAAGGTAAAAGGTTACTCATTATAAATAATAATTTACATTTCCTTTCACTTAAAAACAATTCTCCTCCTATTTCTGCCCCTTTCCACAAATAAAAAACACATTTTGGTAGAAACAGGGTAAAATCAGGCTCCTGAGATTACCTTTTCCTCTTCTACTTTCAAGAGAAATGCAAAGGTTTAAAAATCAATGAAGAGAACATGAAACCCTACATTGTCTAGATGAGAAAGATTCTACAGATTGGAGCCTCACATAAGGGTGATTCAGTGGTGTGGGTAATAGAGAAACTTCTCCAAACCTTTTCACACAACTGGGAGTATCTCTCATCTAGTGTTTTTCTGATGCCAGGAAAATATCCTTTTCCTCCCTCTATATAGTTTGTATTTTGTCTAATTATACATTCCGGGTATTTTCTTCTGGTCACGGTACTGAATTCAGTGGGCATTGCATCAGGCCTTACCAACAAAAATCCTTAGGCCAGATCTGTAGCAAATGTAAATACACATAACTTTATTAACTTGTGTGGAACTTTGCAGCTGAGGTGGTTTGATTGTGTTTTGGTGAGACTGTAAGCCTCTATATATGCATGAACATAAACAGACTGATATAAATGCTTACAAAGTACCTGTAGAGCAGATTCTTGTCAATTGTGGTAGTCAAGCACTACGGTGTTCTGTATTACAAAAGACTGTTTCTCGTGAACCAAAAATATGTATGTTTGTGTAAGGTTGCAAAGCTGCTGTTGGATGTTTTTAATTTTTAACAAAATCAAAATCCAGGATTCAGTAGCTAAATGAATGCTGAGATGAGTGATTGTTTTGCAATTTAATGAGAGAATGAGGTAGGCCTAGAGTTCTGTGGCTGAGTGGTTTTTTTAGAGTCCAGTTTCAAGTGGTGCAATGTATTTTCAGTTTTACTTTAATAAGACATGAGGGTATATACTCAGCTTCTTGTTGATCTGAAAAAGGTACAAAAGAAATGCAGGAATCTGATGCTTTCACTGAAACCATGGGAAATCAAGGGCCCTCAGCATCTTTGCAGATCTTGTGTTAAGTGCCTCAAGCTGATGGCAAAAATTGGAGTTCCCTGAATGGAACTCCAGAGTGCATTTCACATAGTGCGGAATCTCCACTGAAAATACTCTTGCCTATGCTGTTAAAATCAATACAAACTAGAAATTAAATAAAACTAAAAAAAGTAATACAAAAATGGATAACCCCAAATCTTCTGACTCATTACCTCCTTCAACCCAAACTGTCTATATCCATCATCTGATACTAAAATACTTGGCGTTAATCTACTGTTATGAATGTCACTGTTCTCTGCAATTTGCTTAAGATTATGGTTTTTTTGAGTATTACAATTGACAATTTGGCAGAGCATAAAGTATCAACTAATGATTTGAAAGAACAGATTGTACTTGCAAATACAAACCATTTACATATGAACTATCTGCAGTTTCTTCTGAAAATTTGTATTTGAGTACCAGGTTCTGACCTCACTTGCAACTCCACTACCCCATATCCAGCAGAGAGAGTAAGATTTTCTGATATAGTAGTTTCCCCTGTGTAAAGAATTATCTTATGAGTATATAACTCAAACACATCTTTAAAGTAAATGATGCTCCACAACTTTCTCAGCACTTATGGAGGTCAGAAAGTAAAGACAAATATGCCTCCTCTGATCTTTGTACATCCAACACTAATTAAAACACTTTCTAAAAAATTCCAGACCATTATTTTGGCCCCACTTTCCTATGAAGGACTGCTGGAGTACACAGTACCTGGCTTGCACTTCATTCATTCCCTGGAAAGTCCCCCCTTATCCAGCCATTCGGAGTCTGTCAAGACAGTCAGCAATGAAAAAGCATAAAAGAGGTCCAGTCAACTGAGCAACGAAGCTGGTGAAGGGTCTAGAGCAGAAGTCTTTGTAGAAAATAATTTTATACACTCAATTAATTTTTAGCCTAAAATTTCTAAATCCCATGGTTGGATTAGTCAGGTATATAGCTGAATTGATTAAATTGCTAATTGCATGTGATAATTTTAACTATAGGACAATTTTTAGGACACAGTATCTTGCTACTTATTTGCAGAGGGATCTTCAAATAGGTGTCAATAATGGCACTGAGGTACAAGAAGAGCAGAAATAGGGGAATGTTCAGATTTAAACGGTAAAAATAAAGGCAAACATAGAATATCCTACCTGCAGAGAAACAGAAAATGTTTAAGGGGTACAGTAATGGTACACAAAACAATGAAGGACACAAAGATTCAAAACTGTTATCCAACCCATTTTTAAACTCAAGCAGAAGGACTCATCTCATTATATGGTTGAAGTTTTAAGGTAATGAAAATATTTGTTTATATCATAACTGATAAGCCTCTCTAGAGACCTATATTGAGGTTAAACAGACTCTGTACTGGCAGTTAACACATATCAAGAACCTCATGGCAACTGAAAAATGACAGCTGCTTAATGGATAAAGAGACACATTTTAATAGTATTTTTTTTTAACTGTAGGATAGGCTTCGGACTGCTCTACAAAGGCAAACTGATTCACAGAAGGCCAAGAACAGAATTTGTTATGAGCCAGCAATAATACACTAACTCCCCACATAAAGTCAGATGTTGCTTAAACTTTTTGTGTCTTAGTATTATCTAAGAGTGATTTATTAATAAAGCAGCCTGCTTAACCATTCTACTGTAGCTCACACAACATTAATTTCCCCATATAAACAAGTCCTGGAATTCACAGGGAGAAAATAATTATAAAGAAAATATAAACCTCTTATAGTGCAGTATTTACATCCATCAGATGTTGCTGATCATGAAAGTTACGAAACTGTACTTGGCAAATGATAAATTGGGCGCGGTTTGGTGGTCTTTATGTTCCTCAAATTATCCTTGTCCTAGAAACGTAAACATTAATAGGTGACTACCCTTTCCCTGATGCTACAGGCACCTATACAAAGGCTCTGTATTGTCCAGTCCTTCCCAAGATATGGCATTACTTTATATTTCCTCCCCATAAATTTTCTAGAATTGTTAACCTGTGACTTAGCTTGGATTCTACCAATGCTATGTTTCACTTTTTCAAGGAACTAATGTGTAAAACAATATGAACCTGTTATGCATGATTTTTTTCATTCTAATTGTCAGATGGACTATGTTTCTGATCAGGCAAAACTAATGGAATGCAGAGAAATTCTTAATATTGCCTACAAGTGTAAACAACAACAATGCATTTAGCAACCTCTGTTCATTAAAGGTTTGAGGATGGTTCCTTTAAATTTATGTTAATGTTACTTTCCAATTTACTAGAAAGAGGAGACTTAGGCTGACAAGGAGACAGTGTTATGGGGGTGGAAAATGTACATGATCCAATCAGTGAAGCCGGAGGTGGTAGGAACAGCTGCTTCTTAAGTAATGACATATAAGTAATATTAGTCCCATTGGTTTAATTACATTGTAACCTTAAACAACAAACATCTGTTTTCTGTGTTTTCTTCCCAAAGGCCCTGACATTTCCAACATAACCAAACCTTCTTATATTCTTCATAATAAAATAGTTTGGAGCAGTCAATAGTAGGAATGTTATTAGTATTTAAAAAAAAAAATAAATTCACACACAAATCCAAAACCAAGATCCACAGGAAAAACATGTCACAGTTGTTCTCATAGATTTCTTGTCTCCTATATTTTACTTGATTGTATGCTACAAAATACAGAAATGAAGGATGGGGGAAATAGTAGATTAGGATGCCAGTATTTTTTCTCCTTTTCTCCTGTCCTCATGAATGTTTGCAAAGAACACGTACCTGTGATCTATGAGACATACTTAACTTTCAGATCAATTCTGTTTCCCATATAAAAATAACTGGTGAATCACTGTGCAGATCTCAAGCATGTTTTTAAATTCCGTTGTGTTTTCCTTTCTCTCTTTGGTGCATCTACAAAAACAATCCATTTTTAGGTCTTGTGTACTTGGGGTATGATGTACTGCTGTGATAAAGGGTGAGGGAATCTGAATAAGTCTATGTGCCGTACAGGAGGTCTGAGTGAATCACAGAAAAAGGAAAAGAATCCTACAGGGCAAAGACTTGTTTTATAGTAAAATTAAATGTCCTGAAAAATTGTATTTGTAAGTGGATACTTCTAGATATTAAGTGCCGGGTCCCTAGAAATACCTAAAATAAGACAGCTAGGCAGGGAGGTAGGTAGGTAAGTGGAAAGATAAGCAGGCTGGGTAGTCTTGCAAATATGGTTATCTGCTAGATTTTTGGAGAAACTAACCTGAAATCAGGAACTCAGTAATGTTCAGTGGTGTAGGAAATAATTTTTGAAGGAAGATTACAAATGCAGAAATGTATACAGAAATTACAATTTCAGGAATGCAATATAAATTGCATTATATTAATGTATTTCAAGAAAGATACAGTATGTATTAAAGGTGGAATTCAGGTTTAGACTGTATTTTAATAATTATTGAAAAAATCATTAGACCAGTATTGTAAATTTTATAGATTATATGCATGGTACATAGAAGATTAGCTGTGTCTATGAAATTTTATAAATCTGTAGGGTCTGAAAATTCACAATTAGAGATATGACCCAACCCCCCAAACTCTGATAATGCACTAATCACACACTTAAAAGACATTTCATTATTTTAAGTCTCATATTAGAATGTAATGATTGTTAAAGATGTATTAAAATAGTTGAAAAATAACTGCTTTTCACATTGTCAAAATATATTTGAAAATACATTATATTCTACGAATATTCTGATCTGAAAAATGCAGAAATACACTTGAAATACTTTAATATATATTTTAAACATAAGGATCTTGTGTTTTGTTACAAAATGTGCCTGAATTTAGTTTAAAAGGGGTAAAAACTAATTGGAATCTACAAAAAAATTAATTTCAGAATGAAATCTTTGCATGACTTACTTTTTGTTTTCCAAGAAGACTGTGCTGTCTTGTATGCAAAAATGGGTAACTCCTAGCTACCTTCAGTCTACCTAGTAGTTATTTTCCCAGACCTACAATAGATTTTGCTTTTGAAATGCTCTTTCTACAGTATTGCAACAGAGCACCTTTTCTTACTTTCTGCCTCCATGACACTTGTTCGGGACCAAACCAGAGTAACTGACAGATCTGAAATCTTTAAGCCACTACCAGTGCCAGGTACTCACCCTGATCCATTTTTTGAGGGTTTTGCTCTCAACTATAGGTCAGTTACTGCAATGTGCATCATAGACACATAGACACTGTGTTCTACAGGCTCCACTACAGGGAAATAACCTGAAGCAGAAGAACAGGTGTGTGACAAAAAATAATTGAAATAGTAAAATTTCTGAGTTCATTTATCAGTATCTTATCTGCCACATTAGCAGTCTTAATCTTAGGAGTACTCATGAACTAGAGTGACGTTTTCTCATCTTCTTAGTGTAATGCCTTTATAATCTGTGATGGAAGGTCATATTTTTAACCTGTAACATAATTCCTGTGGTTTCTTTTTAATTTGTAATTAATTTGCAAAGTGACTATCAAAATTAAATGCAGTAATCCACTAATCTCACAAGATACTACATCATTGATCCTAATCAGTTGTCTTCGAATTATGAATGACAGCATTAAATTAGGTATCTCAGCAAAGCACCACATTGGGAGTCGTGATAACTCCAGATGTGTTTATATATAGACTCATATATTGAAAAGATATCTGTATGCATTCTCTGAATAAGGTAAACAACAGTAGCTTCTGCACGCATCATCTTGCATTTACTTGTGTTAAAATGCAAGTTTGTTAAACAGCCATGGAAGTTTTCAATTTCAACTAGGCCCATGAGGCAAACATTAAATGAAGTCATCCAATTCCACAGCAAAAAATCCAATTAATAAGGTTCTCCATTAATGTAGTGGCTTGTGATCTGTCAGCATCCTCTGTTTTATATTGATTTTTCCATATGTATTCCCCAATGCTAAATGAAATGCCTAAAATCTAGAAATTTTATGGTAAAAACCAAAAGTAATCTGCTCAAAATGTCTACATAGTTTGTTTGATGACATTTAATTCCATAAAATTGGAACTGATTGGCAGTGCTCCTAATTTTGTGTTTCAGCCCATTTATTTTTGTCTTGTAGTATCTGCTTCTATACTTTCTTTGGGCTTGATTCAAAGCTGTTGCTCTTAATACTGCAGTTTTTTTCTTGGAGCTAGATACTGTTTCACAGTGTATGCTGAGGATATAAATAGGAAGTGAAAATTGCTGAATTGAGATATGTGTTATTTGTGGTTTAAATGCTTTTTTTTTAGATATACAGGGCATATCTAAACTGCTAACAATGGCCAGAAAGCAGGCTCAAGCACTGGATCCACTGATCATCCACTCAGTTCCTTGGTTAACTTAGGATCATTCCAAAGCTGAAATTGGAGTGCTCCCAAAAAGCAGGATGAATCAAATCAGTGCATCAAAATTAGCTTCCTCTACCTACGCAGTCTTTTAAAAAACTGTCTCAGAATGTTTAGCACCCTCAAATGCACTCTCATGCCCCTCCCTTGGTCCTTTCTGTCACCTCACTTTTGAGCTCTCTGGTAGGTTGCACTGAAGCTATTGCATTACTACAGACACTCTGAAATTTAAAAGTCTACAATAACAATAATGTATTAGGGCAACAGAGCACTACGTGGGAACCAGAAGATAGTGAGGTCCCAAAGCTAAGTACCTTGGATGTGGGCAATCTGCCCCGAAAGAGGCTGCCCTTAAGTAGTGTGGGTAGAAATCAATCCACATTGCGTTGGAGTTGCTTAGGTATTTGCAATTGGTAGTGTTGAGAATGTGAGAAAAAAGATTCAGGATGTTTTTCTGGTCAACCTAAATGATTTTGCATGGGAGGAAGTGTTTAAATTTGAAATTTTGGGTTGGTCTCATTCCTAGTACAGAAGAAATTTATTTTTTTTTAGAAAAAAAAAAAAGAAAAAGTACTATCCTAAAGCTCTTTGGAAGAAAAAGATTTTGTCTGTAATAAAAGGTGTGGTAAGATTTTCCTTTTCAGATTTAAAAAAGTATTAAGTAACATGTCATTTCTGGTGACTTTAAGAAAAACATGTAACTGCAGATTTCAGAGAGAAAGAGTATTTGTTGGCTTGTCACAGAATCGCAGAAGGATATGGGGTTGGAAGGGACCTCTGGAGATCATCTAGTTCAACCCCCTGCCAGAGCAGGTCCACTTAGAGCTGGTTGCACAGCAACATGTCCAGGCAGGTTTTGAATGTCTCCAAAGACGGAGACTTCACCACCCCCCTGGGCTGCCTGTTCCAGTGCTCCATCACCCTCAAAGTAAAGAAGTTCCTCCTCATGTTTAGATGAAACTTCCTATATTCAAGTTACTTCTTGTCCTGTCACTGGACACCACTGAAAAAGGACTGGCCCCTTCCTCTTACACCCACCCTTTAAGCCTTGACCAGGTCCCTCCCTCAGTGTTCTCTTCTCCAGACTAAAAAGACCCAAGTCCCTCAGGCTTTCCTCATAAGAGAGATGTTCTAGGCCCCTAATCATCTTTGTAGCCCTCTGCTGTACCCTCTACAGCAATTCCCTGTCCTTCTTGAACTGGGGAGCCCAGAACTGGACACAGTCCTTCAGATTTGGCCTCACCAGGACAGAGTAGAGGGGGAGGATGACCTCCCTCGACCTGCTGGCGACACTCTTCTTGATGCACCCCAGGATGCCATGGGCCTTCTTGGCCACAAGGGCACATTGCTGGCTCATGGTCATCCTGTTGTCCACCAGGGCTCCCAGTTCCTTTTCCTCAGAGCTATTCTCCAGCAGGTCAGCCCCCAACCTGTACTGGTGCAGGGGGTTACTCCTCCTCAGGTGCAGGACTCTACACTTGCCTTTGTTGAACTTCATTAAGTTTCTCTCCATCCAACTCTCCAGCCTGTCCAGGTCTCGCTGAGTAATGGAACAGCCTTCTAGTGTGTCAACCCCCCCTCCCATTTTTAAGCCATCAGCAAACTTGCTTGAAGGTACACTCTATCCCTTCATGCAGGTCATTGATGAATATATTGAACAGGGCTGGACCCAGTACTGACCCCTGGGGAACACCACTTGTTACACACCTCCAACTAGACTCTGTGACACTAATCATGACTCTCTGAGCTCTATCTTTTGGACAGATTGTCTAGATTTTCATTCTTCACTTCAACACAAGAATTCAAATGTGAAAAGTTTAATCAGTCCTTTTGCATTGAGTTGGTGGTATTGCCTGATTTGTAGAAGGTGATATTTCCTATTTGTTAAATTTTCACAGCAGCTCATTCTCTGTGAAGTATCTGTTTCTGATAAATTTTTGTTTTGAACTGTTATAGTAGTGAATTAAGTATTCAGAAAGAATGTAACTCCAGAATTGTAGGAAAACTATATCCATGCCCAATTAATAGGCATTTTTCATAGGTAAAGTGCAGAGGCTTGGCTGTAAAATCTAAAATCTCTTGACGTATAGTGTTCCTGAGTAGTGGAAGAGTTTTCTTCTATCATTTCCAGTAACTTGAATGTATGGACAGGAATAATTCTAGCGTCTCATCTGTATCACTGAAGCTGTATGTTGGACACATTGACACCTCACTATCTTCATTTCTGTACCCAGCTTGAATCATCACTTCCATCCATACTAACTCTTGCGAATAGTGAACTTTCCCATCAAACTCAGAATGTGTAGAAGGGACTTCATCATCTTACATAGTTGCTATGCTGTGGGTCTTAAAATTCTAAGGTTATTGATAGAGGTTACATGTCAATCAATCTGCAAAGACTAGGAGGAGACAATGAAAAAGATGGAAATAAACAGTAAGGTGGTGCAGGGCTGAGAAAGAGCCAAGTTTGGGCAACTCACTGGTACATCTGTAAAACTCAGTTTCCTTGGATGTTAGTCTCTCCTGGGTCTTCAGGTTTTAAGAACCGTTCACTTTGTAAGTTCTACAGTAAAAATATAAAAATAAAAAATCGAGAATAATAAAAGCCTTCTAGAAGACCACATAGAAGATTTTAGTCTGGCAAATAATGCAATGCAATCTAGATGTTTCCTATTTACACTCAAATAAAACCTATTTCCTTTCAAAATAAACTCATACACTAACACACAGTGCTGGAATCCTTACTGTAAATCAAACAATTCTAGAAAAACAGTAGCAAAGGGGGCAGTGAGAAGTCGTGTGCCTCACCTCTTTGTGCTGAGGCGTGATCCATCTTGTTGCTCCTCAACCTTTATTTTTACAGTTGATATTTAAATATATTTAAAATCTTCTATTTTTCTCACTGAAAATTTTCTGTAGGGCCTCATGACTGGACCATAGACTTTGTCTATTGTTTCATCCTAGGTTAATGTATGCATTTCCAAGCAGAGGACTTAACCATCTTCATTATATAATGCCAAACATTCAGACAATAGAAGCGAAGCCTGTTGTCAAACTGCATTTCCAATTGATATTCTGTGAGACATTAGAAGTCACTACATATATCTTCAGTGCATGTGGGAGTCATGACATTAAAAATGACATAAAACTTATTATGTAGACAGAAAATAAACATTTTCTTCCCTTAAAGAATTTAAGATTAATGGATAATTACTTTGCTTGCCAAGGAGAGACTTCCATAATCAGTATAAATCACAAGGTCATTAAATTGGTACGGCAATGAGAAATAAATCAATGCCTGAAGATGACTTGTAATTGCTTGTTGCAGGATACATGGTTGAATGATATTTTGTAAAGACCATACTGTGCATCTATCTAATTGGGTTGGATGTGTTAGAGAGTCTATAACAGAGCTAGCTGAATAAGTCAAAGACCACCCACATATGAACCAAATGACTTACGTGTCTGTGGGACACTCAGGAAATTCTGTACTCAGTGCTCCATCTCAAGTCTATCAGGAAATTCCGAGGGTACCTTAAAAAAGAATAGGAAAAAAAACAAAAGGTTGATGCAATTCATTTTGTGTAATGTTTCTAAAACCAATGATATGGAGACAAAAGTGACATGCAGTCATAGTGACAGCGATGCTATTTTGGAATGTTCTACTTGTACGTCTTTTATAATTGGATTCAAATGACCAGAAAGTGACACTTCTCCCACAAGCAGCCAGCGCTTTCTTGTAGCCAAATCTGATAAATAGTTCAGAATCAAAATCTTGAGAAATTAAGACTTTGCAGTTCTTGACCTTTTAGGACTATGGGTTTATAAATAATATATTCATCAAAATCAACTTAATTAACATGTGCATCTGCAGAAAGATGGTAAATAACTATTCTAAAATTGAACTAAATTGTGGTACAGGATTATCAGTGGGCTTCGTGTTCTAGAGAATTGCCTCAAGTCTGTTTTGCAACCTGGGCAAAATAAATGTGTATATCTAAACCCCATTTATTCTATTGTTTTCCCTGTGGATTCTGGACTTTTTTATTCTCAGTTAAAGTCTATATCATTGTGGATTAACTCCACTAAAATAATAGGATCATACCCAATTTACATCAGTGTAATTTTGTTTTAACATGCCTGTTATTAGTGAAGTAAAAGGCAGGGATTTATTAAATGTTATTGCTCATTCAACATGCTTAGTTTCAAGCAAATGTATTTGTTTGGTATGGATGACAATGATAAAGTAGTTATATGACATTAGGGTTTAATCAGTGTCTAATTCCTGTTGTGCTGAGAGCTGTACAAATATAGAAAAAGACATGTTCCTTACCTCCGGATGTCTTAAGATTGCATATGCAAATAATAGGCTTGGCAAAATGATGCTTCGTGCAAACAAATGAATAAGGTACAATTAACATAGTTTTAGTAGTTTTATGTGTTGTAGTTGGGTTTTTATGTTTTGTCTGTTGTGGTTTTTTTGGTTTTGTTTTTTACCTGGGAGAACACATAATGGAAAGGGCAGACAGCAGGTATAGCCAGATTAGTTACTGCAAACAAGGTATAAAAGGTGAGGACCACGTATTTGCCCAGTAAGTTACTAAGAAGAGTAAAGCAAGTCTGAAATGGTTCTTTAACCTGAATCCCTCAGTTTTATTGTTCGTTAACTGAGAATAGGCACACACACAAGTGTTAGAGAGTCTTCAGAGTGCTTATTAAAGCAGTTCACTATTTGCATATTGCCATGGCTACTATCCAAGCATGAAATTCAAAGAGCAGTGAATACAGCATCATTCAAAATTCCAAACATTATTTTAGATTAAAAATTTGTATATTGCCCCAATCTTTATAAAGAGCGAAAGCAAAATTTGCATCAGAACTCCAAAGCATACAGCCTGTTCAAAATTAAGATTCATCCTTCTTAATGAAGCTGGTCAATATCTTTCTAAAACCAAACTAAATGAGTAAAGCAAAAATTTTATTTTACACGTTTCTCTAATGGTTCAATCCAGATTTAAATTTCATTTAGAATTACATTTAATGTAAACCCTTGATGGCAAACGAGTAAGAAAAGAGCAAAGTAGTTTCCAGTCTGTCAAATCAGGATGAAGAACTCCACTGTCTTGAAGGTTTCATGCCTATAACTTGTCTGAATTACGTTGAGTTAGCCTTCAGAAGAAAATCCAAATGTTTGGAATTATGTGATAACAGAAGCAATTAGAAAATACACTGCAGTGTCAGGCATGATCAGCTCTAACATGGATACTTCACTCCAGTAGTCACAGTCTTCTAGTAAAATTAGTTTGCTGAACACAACAGAATGCTGACATTCCTTTTCTCTTTGATTATATTCTGCTTTCACTTTCATCCTGTCTCGAACCTTTTCTGAATTACGGCAATTTCTTTTTTTGTGGCGAGATTTAAAAAGTTGTCCTTTTCTTTTATCCATGAGTGACAATGAGAGAAAGAGTTCATACTTTTCTGGAAAGGTGAAGTTGTTATGTTTCTGCAGTGGTTTCTTAGACTAGATATTGGGCCAGATTTTCAGGTGCAACAGTTCAATGCTGTTCCATCAAATCTGGTTCTTTTACTGTAAGCAAACAAAGTATGCAGTCAGGAAGGCAGTACACAGGAGAGGTGAACAGAATAGGCCTCTGAACCATATGAAGTTTGAACTTTGTTGAATGCCTAAAAAGAATTTTATGAAATAGTAGAAAAAAAAAGATTTAAAGATTTCAAGGCTTCAGCTGAATAAACTAGAGCCATAGTATCTGCTGCTGTTCATTGCTCATTTGCCACATCTCTGTATAGAGAAGGGAAAAAGAAGTCTTTGAAGCCTTTTCCAAATATTGATCCTTGAGTAGCATTCTTGGACTTGAACCCTTTCAAAGAAGTTGATATCTTACCAGAACTAGGCAGCATATTCTTTTTTTCAGCACCACCAGTGGACATTTTCATTTCCACTAGCATTGTTTGAATACAGAAGGGGAAGACCATGGGCCACTGAACTGCCACTGATCGGCAGTTGTGCTTAAAATTAATCTTTGCGATGGTGAGGTCTATGCTTCACATGTTAGATAAAGAAGAGGTGGTCCTCCTGCTAAGCATTTAACTTGGATGCTTATGTGTGAATTGTATAGAAGATTAGGTAACAATTTTGAGTCTCCACATCTAAATGTTTTTGACAACAAATCAGAAAGACATTTAGGCAGGGAAGTAGATTAAAAGGTCTCTTCTACCTTCCTTTTATTCAGTTTTGTGATAGCTTCTTGCCATTCCTTTTCACTTTGCCTACACCTCCACAATGACCTGGTGAAAGAATTGCAAGCACAGCAGATGCAATTTCAATATTACCTGAAGAAGCAGTTGGAAAGAGGGAAGCCAAAAACATTTCTTATTTTATTTTAGGAATTAAAGTTGAGGACAAGAGGTGTTTTCCCTTGGCCAGGGAGGCGAAGGGAAAGGAGGGATAATGCCAGCTGCTCTGTTACTCACGAAGGCAAGATCTCACTAATTCGATGTTCTTCTCCACCTACATACAGAGAATAATCATCTCCTAAAAATATTTATATATCCATACTGATTTCAAATAGAACACATGCTTCCAAAAATGTAATAAAGAGATGTATGTTCCAATAATGAAGGTTATAAAATATTTAAATACTTCCTCCGCTTCTCTCAAGAGGAAATGCCAAATAGCAAAGAGGAAGGAGATTCCAACTTCTCTTGTTTTTAGTGTGAGGTTCTTATTCCCCTTTGCTTTATCACTCTTCTCCCAGAATAAAAACCTATTACTATTTTGTGATGCATATCCTGATCCAAACTTCATACATATGCATTGCCATATGTTTCACACATCATATGCTTTCCTTAGTTTCATTTCAGGTTCAACATCAACACTCTTTACCCATCACGCTTATATACACATACTTTGTTCATTTCACACATCTTCCTATGTTTGTAGAGTTGAACAGAGAAAGAAGTTGAATTGACTATATATCTTGGGGGGAAGAAGAGACTCAAGTCAATATCTAGGCCCTTCTATGTCATCCTTACTCACTGCTTACTCGAAAAGAATAACATGGGATATACACTGACTATGTGAATCGAACCTATACTCCCTTGCTTGTGCAGGAGTAGAATCTCAGTGAACTTGAGAAAAAAAACCACAATTATTTTATGTGAAGCATCAAGAGGAGAAACTACAAGAAGATTTGCGTATCTCTAGGCAGCATTTCAAAAATGGATTTTAGATTCCCTATCACCTAGTAGAGTGCCTTGCTTAGTTTAACACCCAGGTTATCCTCGGGACAAGCGGTTGTCTGAGTAGGGAGCCTCAGAGGCCAACATCCTGGCACAATCTAGAGTGAAGACTGCTCCATGGGAAAGCCCTGGTGCAGCTCAGGATGCTCAAGCCAAGAGACCTAGGCAAACATTTTAGACTCCAAAGAGGGTATCATGGTTTTCCAGATGATGATGTACCAGCACTGTAAAAGGAATCCTGCTTATAATGAGTGAATGACAAAAAAACCAGGGCAGAGAGGAGAAAGGAAAGGCTTGAGGTGGTTGTTCCCAGCTATAAATGTCCTAAGGAACTGCCTATGGAAGACACTTCACATTTGAAGCATTCTTCTAGGATATTGCAGTGGATAAGTGAAATGACTGCTACACAGGGCACACAGCAGATTTTCCCCTGGAATTTGAAGTTTTTTTTCCTGGAGGTCTGGTTGTAGTGTGGGATTCCTTTAATTTTGTTTTGGTTTGTTTGGTTTGGGTTTTGGGGGGG
>JAHREE010000118.1:23205219-23374811 GCA_033628505.1 Tringa tobata | reverse complement strand
CATTGGAGAACAAGTGAAAAGCAAATACTTGAAAAATACTTTGACCAGGGGTTGATTAGTTGTTGGGTGTTGTGTTTTGTTGGGGGGTTTTTTGGTGTTTTTTGTTTGGGGGGGCAGGGGGAGAGACAGGGACAGGGTAGGAATGCTGTGATTTACCTGCCAAGTAGCTGAGGAAGGAATTGTAAAGATTTTTTTTTTTTTTTCCAGTGGAAATGAGATGCTATCGCAGCCCTTTTTGTAAATTCTGCTTTTTTTTTTTTTTGAGACCATAACTATATCATTACATTATGCTAATGTAATTGAAACAGGTGTTGTAAAATAGCATTTCTTATTATGTTTAAGTTTTACAGTCTACACTTACAGTGTATAAGAGTATGAGCACTTGGAATTGTGAATGTCAACATTTCTAGATTTATAATAGCCTTAGGCATCCCACCACATATTTCAGATCTTACATGGTAATACTATATGCATTTTTAGACAATGATCCTTTTGATTTGTTTTCTACTTACTTACCATTTTTGTCATGACTATAGATAGGAAGTATTTGTGTTGTGGACGCTTACAAATGGATAAGAAAATGAAGAGTTCTATGTTTTAGAGGAAGACGTTGTTTGCTTGGTTTATTGACCTGGATGGTAACCTTTTGGTTCCCAAGCTGAGAGATCTAGCATTGTTTGGTGTTATTCATGGACAAACTGACTTTTGGAACTATTTAGATATCAAAGGAAACATTTTCAATTTTTTTTGAGCTCCTTATAGTCATTAATGTAATAATTTTAGATTACTCGTAACGCAGTCAGTGTTCTTGTGTATGGGGAGGATAACTAAAATTTTGCTTGGGATTCTGTTCTGCTGGTACCTGATAAAAAGCATATGGGTTTCACAAAGTATAAATGTTATGTGTCTTAGTACGAGAGGCATACACAATTTGGATGTTTTTGTTTATATCTCTACTGCCCCTATTCAAATATAATTCATTTTTAACTGTGTTTTGCAGTTCTCCTTCAGCAAGTGTGAAAATGAGACGTTGTATAAAATAACTAATAATTTAGTGATTTGAGTGCTCACCTGGAAAGTGGAATACCTGAGGTCATCTCCCTTATCCAAATCATGTCATGTACAAGCAGGAAGGAGGTAGGAATTAGGTATTGTGTTGGCTAAGGGTACAGTTGCCTTAGAAGGCTCCTGTTCCCAAGTCACTAACTTGAGCTGCTCGGGGCAACAAACCTCAGGGTATGAGTGTGAGCTATTGCTTAAGGAGTCTGCAATATCCCAGTTCATCACCACCATTAACCTCTGTTGGGGGAGGCACCTCATTTGACCTCTGTCCTTTCAGAACCCTAAATATCAGAGGAAACAGCCATTCATTTGATATTTATACAGATAAGAATACAGCTTTATTCTCATTTGACATTTATGTACAGTTACATTATGGTTTTTCAGATAAATGTCAAATGAAAGGTTTCCAAATCTGACATTTTTTAATAGTATGCCTAAAAATGTTGCTGTCAAATGAAGGACTGTGATTCATGTGGCACTTAGAGTGGTCTACCTGTCTTCTCCACACAACTTGATCAGCTAAACAGAGATCAACAGAGATCAGGATGGTAGCACCTAACCAAAAAGGAAAATGGGAGAGCTGTCTGTGGAATTAATCAAGTTGAAGCAAAAAACCCCATTCTCAAGTAATAGATACTCTGAGTCTTACTATCAAAGAGGTGAATAACCATTTTAAGTCCTTCAGACGTCAATACTTTTTGGTCCTTCTAGATATTTCACATATGGAAGGTTTAATATTTAATCCCAGATTTATTTATTTTTAGATACTTGACATTATACAGGATTTTGATTTAGCAGAGTGATACCACAAGGTACTGAAATTGCAATGCATGCGCAAATTATGCTTCACAGAATACAGGAATTGCACTATAGAGTTGAATCACAATGCAAGTGTGATTCTTATTACTGGTCTTTATAATATGCTTGCTGTCAAGACACTGGGCTTCTCCAGTTGCCAGGAAGGAATGTGTGGTTTGAAACTAGCTCAAGCCTATTGCTCTCTTCAAAGTTCTTTTTGCCGGTTTTTCAGCTTTTACACTCTGTGTTGGATTGAGCCATGTTAGTCTGGCTAACTCAGGAAGACACTTAGCTGTTGATACAATATTCTGTGTATAGGACCTTGAAAGGAAGTGGGTAAATACTGACAAGTTTGCAGATTTGTCAATAAGTAACTAACTTTGCAATCTATTTTATGGTGGTATAAGCCCTTTTAAAAGTTTCGGTGAGATTTTGTTGCCTTCCAGGATTTTCTTTTGCTTTTTTTTTTTTTTAACAGGAGAAAGGGACCGTAGCCCCACATTGGTTCATGTATATACGTTTATTTGCTACACCCAGAATTTACTGCCTAATGATTAACAGATCTTCTAAGAATGCCCTATTTTAAAGACACACTTACTTCTGCTGTCACTAAACATTACTGGCCAACAGAGTGTTACCACTGACTTTTGGATTTGTATCAATCTCTAAGAAGTGACCGTTAATAAAAAAAATATATATTAATCATACATTAAAGTTTTATATGTACTCCGCAGTGAATTTTACTCAAGAAAATCCAAGGGCTGTAGTACATTTCAGCATTACATAAGAGTGTTTCAGAGGCACCCTTACACTCTCATGCAAACTGTCAACAGTTGAGGTGCAGGTCCATAGCGATAATTGCCTTCTTCCCAGAAGGAAAGTGGTCTGGGAGCGAACAGCCTCTTGTTTTCCTGCCCTGGCTCTGTTCTGCCGGCAGTCTTAGGGACGGACTAAAGTGATTTGTTCCTAGTGTAGGGCCTATGAGCAAATGTCATGAATATAACACCCCCTTGGAGCAAAGATTTATTAAAGAGAACAAAAGAGCAAGGCATCAAGAATGCTCTTGGTACAGACTATGAATGCCTAGTCTGCATAAACTTTAAATAAATAGTATGTGTGAGAGAGACAAAAGGACTTGTGAGATATGTTTTTAAGTATGTTTAGGTGTACCAAAGGTGGTATCTATAGTCAGTCCTTAGAGTTATAACTGAATCTTAAAAAATAAAATAATTGAGAATGTTGTTTCTTCTTTACCGATTACCTTTAGCTCAGACAGCTCTATGAAACTATGTAGCATATTCTCAAGTAAAATTTGTCATGGACAATAGTTTAACACAGACAATAAAAGCAGGAAGGAAAGAGATTCTTCACTTCAGCTGCATCTGTTTGTTCCACCTCTTTTCTTATGAGTAAGCATGTGGTTTGTCATAAGACATTTTGCTTATTTGAGACAAGGGAACTTCTTTTCTGCAACTTTAGTCCAAAGATGCAATTCATATTGTGAGCTCTAGACCTATTTTTTTCATCAGCAATGTATATTTCCTTGTGAGGTATTCTTGTGCTGAATCTCTGCTTTTTCTCCCCATATTTCTATGATATCAAATATCTAGTTATTTCAACTATTCATGGGGTATTTTATTCAATTATACATACCACCCTTATCCTGGCAGCATGCCCAGAAGTATCGCAGTGTGGTTCAAATAATAATCATAAAGTGTCATTAATTACCTCCATGGAATAAGACAGGGAAGAAAGTCCAGAGTTAGCTAGTTTTTGTTTTCAGCTAGTTATACATGCTTTTGTCTCCTGGGATTCTCCACTAAAAGAAAAAGGGCTGCTCAGGACTGCCCCCTATATCTCTCTACCATTGTTAATAACCATAATGGTTATTAACATAATGGCAATTACGTGGCCACAGGTCAAAAAAAATCAACCCTATAAGCCCTGTACACAGATAACTCTATAGAGTTGAAGCTTGATTTGGCCCCGGTTTGATTTTAAGCATGTGCTCATCTTTAGGATTATATCCATCCTTTCCCCTTCCCCATGAGGAAACTGAAATGAGAATTAGACTGTCAGCTTTTGAAATAAGAATATACTTTGCAAATAAATTCTTATGAATTATAAAAAAGGTAATTCTTTTGCTTTAAATCATAAGCTTGAGGATCAATCACATAACATTGAGATAGGCAAAACTCCTATTACTGACATTTGTATTTTGTTCATGAAAAGGAGTTTCACCCATCAAGAATTTTTAATTATATTGGCTGATCATTACAGCATTGCAGATGTGAGCAAGCATAATGTTTAAAGGCAGAAAGAAAATCTGTGTAGTGAGGACTCTTTTCATCATTTTGATGTATGTGCAGATGAATAATGGAAAGGTAGAAGGGAAAGAACTAGAAAAACGTTGAAATGTAAAATTACGAACCCGAGTAACTCCATATTTACTAACTGGTATCTCTTGGATATTTTTTCTTGAAGTTTGGGACGGTGAGGGAGGCAAACAAACCTTAAACCCATACTTTTATGCTGTTTATCCAATTATATATGAAAATGTGTTTTACCCCATAGACTAATCACCAGAGGAGAAATCTGTCATAATTCCAATGAAAAACATTCCCAACAGGGGCCCTGATTGGTATGGCACTTCAAAAAACAAAACAAAAGCAGCTATGTCAAAAACCGTTTTCTTCATTTTTAGATGGAGAGTTCTGAACTAGATAGAAGGGTTTGTCTAAGGTCTGTCAGACATGGAAAGTCTGTGGAAAAGACACAAACTGAACTTGCATCCAGATCAGAGTTAACCATTAATCTGTTGTTCTTTTAATTCCCAGAGAATTCATATGACATCCCAAAGGACTTGATTATAAAATTGAAATATCACTGAAAATATAAGGCCTGATTTTCTTAACAAATCTGACTTTAACTGTACTAGATGAAACATATGTGTTATTGAACAAGGGATTTAATTCTTTGTCCTTAAATGCAAGGACTCTTTGTACCTCTTATTTTGTTTCATTCTGCTGTCACAGAAAAAAAAAAAAAAACACACAAATTTCTTTCCAGAAATCTTTGGATTTTCATTTTACCACTATTGGCTAAAAGAGTTATTATAGGGAAATGGACATACTCAAACTTTATGAAAACCATTTTAATAATATAGGCATTCTTTTTGTCATAGGATTAAATAAACACCAGAATTGGAAACACTTATTTGGTGCTAATCAAAATGGTATCAGGTTTCATATTCTTCCTTTGAGATAGTGAATATTCCTATGGAAGACACTGCACATTAATGGCTTTACATGACACTAATCAGCTATTCAGTTGGATAGTCCTGGTCAACTCTTCAGGAGTTGTTTGAGGCATTTTTTGATTTCTGAATACCATAAACATAATTAAGCTTTTTTCACTCCACAAACTAATTCTAATGAAAACTTACTTTGCCAAAATGTCTCCGATGCCAGATTGACAACTTTCATATAAGACTTAGATGGATTCAGATTGAGTATATCCTTATATAGCTGAGTGATTTAGCATAAGTCCAATGAAAAGGATTAATGAGTTAGATCTCTATCTTTTTATCCTTATCTCTTTTTAAAATTTATTTTTAAATTGACGTTACAGAAGAACATAAAAGGACCTGGAAAACAGAAAAAAAAATCGCTTATGCTTTTAAGTAACTCGAAATGTTTAAAGATACTCCACAGACCTTTGAAACCCCATTTTATGTCATATGCCATCAACTAATTATTTTATTTTTTAAATTTTATTGATTACCTATCCCTACACAAAGAAACATCTTAACAGAGATTGTGACAAATTAGCCTATGCTTCTTCAAAAACATGTATTCTGAATGAGGTTAAATGAGAACGTAAAAAAAAAAAAACACCTAAAACATCCCTTATAAACACCAGATGAACCAGTTAGAAAAGAATGGCCATTGCCATACTTTGAATTTTGTTATTCCATGTCTAAGCCAGGTTTGACTTCTCATACAAGAAGAAAATTCACATCTGCTTAAGTTTTTTTAGTAATTTATGATCCCAACCACTGAAATTAGAAACAGGTGCCAGTTAAATGAAAAGGCAATGTAAAAAAAAAAAACAACAAAAAACCTACACAATATGTTTTCCATAAGAAAGGGCAAGTATAAGAAAGAGGAGAAAAAGATTGTTTCAAGTCATACAGTCAGAGAATCAAGGAACCTACATTAAAAAAAAATCATGAAGATAAGACAGGATCTTTAATATGATTTCATCTTTATATGTTAAGGTCTGAAAGAAGTCACACAGCCAACAACATCACTACATCACAGCCAACATCATTTATATCTATATCAGAGAATCTGATGTGAAAAAGTCCATTATAGTTTTCTAGTCTGGTCTCTATTCTCGATGCATTGGACTTTGGTCTTTCCCCTTTCTCCATGAGAGACAACTGGTCATACCTACTATACAAAATAATCATGTCAGCAGATAAGCAAAATGCCAACACTCAAGAAAACTTAAAAGATGATCAAAAGGTAGACAGCACTAAAATTTGAAATAGGCAACTGGACTGGAAAAGGGAGGACCATATTTGAGATGATACAAACGTGGCTGTTTTCACACAAGTTATGGAATATCTTGTTGGCTAAAATTTGTTGACAGGAGTTATTAAAATAATACCTATAAAAGTAAACATATATGGGATTACTTCATTAAAAAAAGGCTGTATTAGAGTTACAATTTGTTCAGATAAAGGAGACCAACCAGTTCCTTACAACAATTAGGTTCCAAAAAGACAGGTTGGGTAGGAGACAACCTACATAGGATGTCATTCATTTTAAGGCTATGCTGGAATAATAAAAACTGCTTTTTTTCTTGCTAGGAAGGAGCAAGGTTTATAGCCAGAATGTTAGGGGAAATGATACTGTCAAAGCAGAGGAGACTAACAGAGCATTTGATAGCTGTTTTGCTTTCCAATGGATCCTTTACATTCATAGAGCTTAAAAGTCACAGTCTGTCAAATAGCTTCAGAACTACAGGAATAATTTTGTGAAACCTCAAAGCATGAACTAGATGTTTCACCTTTCCTTTCTTTCAAGGTCTTATTTTCAGATGATATAACTCAAGACTTTAAATTCAGGGATATAAGAAAAGTTGTAACATAATGTTAAAGATTCTAAAACATTTGAAAATTATGATGTTAGGAAATACTATTACTTTTTAATTACAATGATACAAATCTTGGGGAATGTGAGAATTAAAGTCATAGTTCTCTTTGACCTCATAGAAATCAGAATCAAATAATTTGTTGAGACTCCCAAGCTCTTAGAGCTGCCTTAATTTACAAGGAAAAAAGTTATGAATTTACCACATGGAAATTGCACTTAATGGAAATGGAGATTGACTTCTAATTGCCCCTGTGAACACCAGAAATTAAAACAAAACTTCTTTTGCATACTGTATTCTAAATACTGTACTTCTATATTATTTTTACTGCCATTAATAAAGCAAACAGACAGAATGTTTTCATACTTTGTTAAAATAGTATAATGCTATTAATAAAAGAGAGCATTTCTGATTTGCATTCAAGAATGTTAAAAAAGTGGTTTGAAATAAATGCTGCAACAATTAAAATTGTATTACCAAAGAAACTTTTAGCACCAGTAAATTAATCTAAACTTGAAAGAATATTCTATTTCTTTTTTTTATTCTTTCCTTGAAAGAATATTCTATTTATGAATAGCTTTCAGTGCTCTGAAACTTCATAGTGAAACAAAGATTTGATACAATACTAAGATGTTTGAAATTAAACAACTTTGACTTTAATTTTTAGCAACCCAAGAAAAATTTTGGTTTCACTAGGCAGTTTGAACATGTTTTGCTCTAGAGATTTTATAACATTTCTTTTTTCTATTTCTGTTAGAAATACAGAATCGTCAAATTTTCTTGTAAGAAATTTCAGAATGTCTAATTTTGGAACACACCAAACAAATTTTTTTTTTTCTTGAACTTAAAAACTTTTTTTTTTTCCCCACAGTCTCTCATTAGATTCTTGACTTTTATCACAAAAGTGTTCCAAACCGTATGTACTCAGGTGTAGTCAAGCGCTTGCAGCTTCCATTTGCCAGAGTCAGGGGGTGGAATTTACTCGTTTATTTAACAATATTATAATAGCTAGTGGTCAGGGCATTTTCCTGACAAAGGTAATCTTGAATTTTTATCCTTGATTTCATATTTTCTCCAATGACTCTATAAGGCACAAAGTATATACAAACTTTGGAATACACAGTATAATCAAATTTTATTTCCTTTCAGATTTGCTGTGACGCGCAATAAATAGACATCTCATGATCTTTGAGCCTTAGGAGTTTAAGCACTTCTGGGAGCTGATGTCAACAAATGAGTTGTGGTTTTGGTCTTGAGCATCTAAGTTCTTATTAATGTTCTAGACAGGTAAGCTCTTTACCCAATTTTGCTCTAAGTACCTAGATCATGTGTGTAAAGGTTGAATTTAACAGGTAGTGAAGGTCTGGGAGGTAGTGAAGAATACAACAAATAGAAATTGGTTCCAGTGGCAGGGTTAGGAAGCATCAGGGCAGGGCAGATTCTATACCAAGGTCTTTCCTAATGAAATAAGAAACTATTGTATTCAAGCCAAAACATATGGTGGGAGGAAAAGGAGGAGCTGCTTGCCAAGCCAAATGTAGAGAGGCACTGCTCCTGAATTTAAGGAGCAGCAGTAGATGAGAGAAGAGCTAAAATGGGGTTTTCTCTGATAATTTAAGAAATATTTATGATTGACTTTTCTCGGAGAGAAGGGGATTATTGGAAGATCACACTACTACTCAGCGTTTCTTAAGAATAATAACTTCTTTCCCTATTCCGGGCACATGCTTGATACTATGTCAGCATAGAAGAAAGCATAGCTCATGTTTCAAGTAAGTAATTTTTCATTAACAGACTCATGAATCTTGTGACAAGTAGCAGCAGTCTTCAAACTGCCCAAACCAGAGTTTCTAACTATCAAGATTTTTAATTATCTACAGTAGGCTCTGAAAACAATACCATATCATATGACTGAATTGAAGATAAGAGATCATAGGTTTATTTTAAGGAATTTGGCTGTGCAACACTGGTACTATACTCTGGAATCTGCTTTCTATTACATTTTATTGTGCTTGGCCTTTTAGCATATGGAGTTTGGGGAGATCTTAAGGAACACGTAGTTATATTTTTAGATATATGGTGAGGTAACTTCATTGATAATTAAATATTCTGAAATTAAATTGGTCTCAAAGATTTTCAAAAAATCTAATATATGGCATTTTTGCAGAAAGTATAAAAACAGAACACTCTTTACCTGAAATACCATTAATGATCCCCACATTGTGTTAAAAATGTCCTCTTTATGAAAGAAAATATAAAAATAGTTCTTCATTTTCGGCACATCCAAATAAGCATGTTAAAAAGATACCCATGGGAAATTTTGACTTTTTAAACTCTGCATATTATTGTCTGTTGTGATACCAATTGTGAAAGAATGTCAACTTTTGAGAAGGCATCTGTAACCCATGAATATTGTAAAATTGTCCTACTGCTTTACTCATTGATGTAGCATCATGAAACAGTAGTACGCTGCAAAAATCATGTTCCTCCAGTAAAGAACCAAATGTATTTTTAAGTTGTTATAGGAAAGTTTGCATTTCGGTTTACTACCATTCACTGTCTAAACAGGATTCATTTTTTGTTAAGCTTTTACATTAATGTTGAGGATCAAATTCAAGCCCTCCCCCCCGTGCTCTGTTCTGTTACTCTATATTACTTTGGCTTTGGCAGCAAAATGAATGTTTTCCGCACCTGAAATATAATGCAGCTGCAGGAATTTCCCGAGTTGCCCCCCTGTTTTGTTACCTCTGGGGAAGATCTGCCAGTTGGGTTTGTGACAGGAGTCAGCAGAGTTCTCCATGAGCAAGGAGGCACCAGAAAGTTCAGCTCCTTGGGAGGACGGTTTCCTGCAGTGTTCCTTCAGTACTCACCTTCTTTTCATTTCCAAATCTAACGAGCACACCCATGATGGGAGTGGACAGAGGGAGATGGCCCTCCAGTGATGCAGGCAGAACACAGTGAGGGCAAATAGCTGTGAGACGGGAAGAAGGGTAAAGCTGTTGTCCAATTCACTGTGGAGAGTAAGATAGAGCAAAAAAAAAGGAAAGGTTAAAAATGGAAAATTTAACTAAGTGTGTACGTTTGGAGGAATTCCCAACTCCAAGACTGGCATATTAGAACAAGGGTTATGTGTACAAAGGGGAATAAAAGCCACAAGTTAGCAATTTTTAAATCTTAATTTTTAGCGTAATATGTGTTTTTTTCTTTTGGCTGAAGCTTTTTTTTTGTTTTATTTACTGCATTGGACATGAGACTGAAATACATGTGTACTATCTAATATGCTGCTTCTCTCAAAACAGTAATTCAAGATGAATCTCATTAAAAACCCTCTTTCTGAACAGATAAACAAAGCAGTAATGTATTTTTAATGAGGTAAGGTGATTTCTTGCTGTGCAAATGTGCCTAGACCTGTAAAAACTCTGTTTTCTTTCTACCCAGTGAGGATACTGATGAGTGTTTATCAATGTATCATTGTCCTATTTGCTGGTAAGAGTGACCTAGTGAGCTACATATAAGAACTAGGGACTCCTCTGCCGATAAAAAGGTCAGTATTGCTGTTCTGAAATTGCATTGTTTCATTGATTGAAATGTTATAATGCCATTGCCATAAACTCCCACAATCTGATTTGAATTATGGCTTTCAATTGAATTTGTCATGACTTTTTTTTTTTTTTACTTGGGCTTCCCTGTGCCTGCTGTGTTACGATCACATTCAAAATGGCACCATCAAAAATGTGGGGGATTTTCTTGGGTTTCACCATGCTCTGAATAGTTTCTCATGGTCAGAATGAAATCATATTCTTTCTTTCTGAAAAAATTTTGCTGTCATGTTGAAGAACCTAATATAGAATCATCTGCTTTGCAGTTTTTATTTCTCTCTCTTTTTTTTTTTAATCTTTATTTTTGAGGGAAGTATGGAAAGGATTAAAAAAAACCAATAAAAGTGTTCTCAAAGCACTGATGAAAAAATACCTGAAAAGCAGCTTCTGAAATACAGAAATTTCCCCACCACTGATTCACAAAAAAATGAAAGGAAACAAATTCCCCCCCAAATGAAAGTAAATTGTAGTCTTCATCCAAACTTTTTGGTACCACTTAACATAAAGCGCTCTACATACCATGGGAGATTTCAGTTATCATTATATATTATACACTTCAGATCCCATTAGAATAAGATGATGAAGATGATAAAAAATGCATGCTGTTGTGTATTTTTACATTATACCGAGGGATTTCAATTTTTTTCCTTGGTGTTATCCAAATTGGTTTCTGACATTTAGGTATTATCATTACTATGATTTTTACTCATTTCGGTTTGGCTTTTGTTTTGTTTTTACGTTTTAGTCATGGTAACAGGTAGAAGTTCTAATCTGGATTATGGATCTATTGCAAATTAATTTTGCAATGTTTCTGGTGAGTTTATATTATAGTATTTTGCACTAAATAAATTCTATTAATTTTTTATTGTCTTCCTAATTTTTAATTTATGCTAGCCATGGGATTATTACTCATACCTAAATTTAGCACAGCCCTAAAGTACAGTGTTATCTAATTTCATATAAGGCAATGGAAAAGTTCAAATTTATGTAAAATCTCTTCTTTTGGGAACAGGTATAATATAAGGAGAAACTTTCAAGGAAAAGGCATACTTTGATCAATACTAATTTGAATTAATATCTAAATGGTTAATGTGTATTGCATACAAAAAGATAGATCTGAGAGAATCTTGGAAACTAATTTCCTTTCATTTCCTATTTGTTGAAAAACTGCTTCCATAAAATAATGATTAATTCTAAATTGGACTCCAAGAGGTTTTTTTTAATGCTGCTAAATTTGCAAGAGTATTTATTGAATTATTGGCACTTAGTTTTTTCCTGTTGGGACTTCTTGTGGAAACATACATATTTTTTTAAATATCTAAGGCCAACTTGTTAGCTAATCAGTAATAATAAATAGTGATCTCAATGTGCATATTCTAGACAAAGACAAGGAACTGTTTTAGGAGCATTTAATTTAATGAATGGCCATTGCACTTTTGAAGAAAACTGAGCACTGCCATCTTTTGTTGGAAGAGACTAACTGCAACTTTTAAATGTCAGTATTTGGATCAGTTCTGATTTGTACACACTACTTTCTATCAGAAGGTTTGTTTACCAGATTTTTTTTATTATTACTAAACACAAGACTTCAAGCATGAACAGAGTTATGAACAAGAGCAAAGACCTACCATTCTACTAGACTAGTCTACTTTTATAAATGAAAACATTTCAGGCCAAAGCCAGAAGAATTAATATGGCCTTTTTCTACAACAAAGACAATGCATTCAAGTTTGATTTGTTAATGTAGCTGATCTTTTTAAGAAAAAAAAAAAGTACCTACTTGTAACCTGTACTGCCACTGAATCACAGTTTAATTTCTGAGAAGAGAGATCAAGTATAGGGTGGTCAGAAGGTCTTTGCTTTCTGTTGCATAGCTCAAGAAGGAAAGGGTGAAATGAAAAGTGGCAGATAATGTACATGAAAATGTAGAAACTTCTACCTCTCTGATTGTACTCATTGTGTATTATGGCAGCCTAACAAAGACTGGTGCTTCCTGATCAAAGGAGTTTGGAAGAAAGTGGAGTCACCATCCCTGGAGGTATTTAAGAAACGTTTAGACATGGCTCTTCACGGCATGCTCTAGTGCCCAAGATTATTAATTTGTGGTGGGTTGTGGGTGTGGGGTTTAGTTGGTGGGGTGGTGTTTTTGGGTTTGTTGTTTGTTTTTTTGTTTGGTTGTGGGTTTTTTTGGTGTTTTGTTTTTTTTTTATGTGGTTGGACTTGATGATCTCGGAGGTCCCTTCCAACCACTAAGATTCTGTGATTCTGTGATTCTGTGAAATAGCTTAGTGAAATTTCATTGTGCCGCTGAAAATTGGGAGTTTTGTGGTCTTAAAATGCTTATCAATTCTTCATTTTCTCAAGTAAAAAGATGTGTTGGATCCACCCATCATTTTTGTATGTGTAATTTGCTCATTTATATCTATTACTTTTTATTTGAATTGTTTCTGACACTTTTGTAACTGGGCAAATCAAGACTTTTCAGTCTGCATTTGACTGTCAGTCTTCTGCTGAAGATGTACAGTAAATTACCTATAGACAGCTGTACTTTGATATCAGTACCTCAGTAGGAGTTTAAAAAAAAAAAAGTTGAAAAATTTGTATATTTACATAATGGAATAAATGGGCTTATATACTGTCACTGCACTCCTCCTGTTCTTCTTTCCCACTGTACAGTAGATCCCACCTGGAAGTTCAAGATGGTAGAAAATACTTATGGCAGAGGGAAAGGAGTGAAGATGCCAGATGACGGAAGAACCCTCATTAATGTGAGTGCTGGGCTTAAACCATCCTATCACCTGAATATCCCTACTTACAATGGTTTGAGCATAGGCAGTGCTGTTTTTTTTTTCTTTTTTTTTTTTTTCTGGGAATATCTAAATCTATACTATAAATATGTCACTTTGCTTTACAACCAAAATTGTTTTCTAAACCACTATCAATAGTTTAATAGAAAATGTCTTTTCCTTTGGCATCTCTAGATTTAGTCTCTAGATTATAGTGCTTGACCAGACCCTGGGAAATCTGATTTATTTAGTTCTCAAGTTTTCAAATGGCCCATTTCCTTTAAAAAGTATTGAAACAAAACACTGGTTTGCTTTATTTATATTTTACATGTACAGGAAATGAACCGGTTTGTATAAGACAAGTAACAAACACTATCAGGAATAAGAAAAGAAATAACCCTCTCCTTCCAGTTAGCAGGACTTTTGTGTTTCAGTGTCATGTATGGTATTTGTGCCTATCATAAGTCTGAAGCTAAACAGATCAGTATCACTGATAGCTTTGGCAAGTCTTTGAGAAATTATATGACCTCATATATATATTTGGATGTGGGGGGCATGACTGGTATGAGCCTGAACTTAGGAAAAAAGAGACCTGCAACCTCCTGTTATTTATCTATGGAATGGCCTACAGACCTCTGTGCCTTGCCCGGAAGACTATCATAAAATCTGAGATACAATATTTAGATAAAATGAATATTCTCAAAACCCTTAGAATTATATCATTCTCACTTCTTTCAAAATCGAAAATCCAATTTGTGGATTAAAAAGCTCTCTATAGTCTATTTTTGATGAGAATTAATTTGACTTTAAATGTATTAATATATTAATACATTAGTATGTTCAATCAATGGGCTTATCATGCAATTTTTATTCTAAGCTTTCCCAACAGGCTACGGTAATGACCTATGGTAATGACCTACAGTAATGTTTCACAGTCACAAAAAAATGAACTGCAATATTCTCATTTGCCTCTATGAGTAAAAACTCTGCTCAAACAACAAAATGTTAATGAGCACACCCCAATTAATCTCTGTGTCTTTTGTTGACACAACTTATTAACAAGATTTCACATGACAATTACTGAGCAATGTAATTCTATGTCCGTGGCTTTCTTGGATACATTAAGCATGGAATTCTGAAAGATGTAAATTACACTTATTTAAGTCTTCTTTATGTAACCACTCTTAGAGGTTTGGCCATGCCATTCCAATTCTTCTATGAATATTAGCACAGTTACATATTATCAGAATGCCCAAATATCCTAATTATTTGTTTACTACAGGTATAGTTCAATACATTTACTGGAGGTCTAGCTTAATACACTTATGCTGCCCAAATGATTTTTGCATAAAATATGGTGGTGGTAGTGTTTTTTTTAACCTAGTAATAAACACATTTGAGTGATCAGTTTTCAACTTATAAAAAAAAGACGTTTGTGCACTGAATTCACTCTTAGCTGCCTGATAGATCAGGGAGTTATACTGTTCTCTCCTGTAAAAGAATAAAATGTCTAGGAAAAAATATGCATGGTAAGAGCATGGGCTTCTCCAAAGTAACACACACAGTTGGGGTAAAAATGAGAACAGTGACGCAGGAATAGCAGGGAACTCTGACTTCTACTAAGTGAGGGACAATGGGCACTGCTCTATTTGCATTGCTACCTCTCAGTTCAGTTCTTCATGCAACAAATTTTACATTACAATTTCCAGCTCTAGTGTGTTAAAAATTTGCATAGTAAAATCCTAGACTAAGGATGTGATTGGGGGATTTATTTATTTTCTTTTTTTTTTTAAATAATGAAACACACGATTTTTGAAAACTGGGTATGATTAGCTGCTTATGAATATGCAAAAAAATAATCATAATTATATATATGTAAGCAGTAAAAATCACTCCTTCAACAATCATAACGCATTTCCTTCCAAGACTAGGATTTTAAACTATTCCCCCATATACTGCAGGATGGCAGTAAGGCAGCCACCTGCTGCTGGCAGTGAAATGACTAGATCTGAGAACTGGGGCATATTCTAGAGTGCTTCTAGTTCATTCATGATCTTGTACTTTGCTTACTAAGTTCTGTTTCCCAAGCAATTAGATGGTGTCTCCTTACATGCATGCAGTAGACTAACCTCTGTCTCGCGCGTTCATGCCTCATTTCCTCATTTAATGCTCTTTTCAGTCTTGTTATTTATTTTCTTTAATATTACACTTCCAGCTCTATAGCCAGATGAGTCACACTCATTGCCATCCACAACAGCACTCTCCAAGGCCTATAAAACAATAAAGTAATTTATAAAAGCTTTTCCACTGAAGTTATATACAGTCATAGAAGCTAACCTTTAATTTAGTGGCACTTGAATTAGGATGAATTTCCACACAGAAAAGTTTATCCATAATAAAATATAGAAGAATGTCATGTATTTCATATTAAAAAAAAAAAAAAAAGAAAAAAACCAACCCACAACACTGCAGCCACAACATACCAGCATAGTGGTGTGAGACGCACGCACGGATCGTTTTTTCATTCAGAAACATAAAAATCAACTGAAAATTTCAGAGCACTTTTCTTCTTTGTCATAGAAAAGGGGAGATCAAGTTGTCAGAAATTCCTACATTAAATAGAGGATGACTGATTTATTTTCCTCACAGCGGAAGAGTAATTTCTCATTTCAAAACATTGTTTCCTCTGAGTTGTATACTGTTCCCTGTTCAGCGATCATTATCCGCCTACCATCATTACATTTTACAATTAGAATTCAGGATAAGAAAGTAATTGTTACTTTCCTGAAGGTGACATTGACAGAGAGACAATAAAACTCCTATGAGATAAAAGAGAGGTAATCCCTTCTAACAGAGAAAAAAAATCTTTCTAGCCCAGAGTAAAGATATCCAGAACCCAAACAGAGAAGAATCTATTTACCTATAACAGGGGGAACTCCGATACATTTTCCATGAGGGAAACTACCATTGTTTCAATTACATCAATAGAAACTTAACCTGTAAAAGGATAGTACATTCCTTTTTGTGTCTTTTTAACCAAAAGTTTCAGTTTATTGCTTATGATGGGAATATACTGGATGAGGAGATGGAGGAATTGTTCTTATTACTCTCTTTTCCTTAAGGTAGCTCACTCCATTGACTGCCAGCAGAATTAACATCCGTGCATGCAAGTGCCTAGACTGCTTATCTGTACTTACATCACCCAAACCATTCTGTAAAATCTAAGCTTCAAGGTCCTGGGTTCCTGTTAAAGGTTATAAAAATCACCTGCTGAAGACATTTAGTCAAATCTTCAGTGAAGTACATGTCAGAACACAGCACGGCCAATTTCAATGTGACAGCGCCACTTCCACAGGCGTCATGGTCTGCCGTGCTTATTTCTCCAAGTCTGTAAAGCATAAGGTGAGTTGTCCTATTTACAGCTGTGGATGTAAGAAGGGCACAAATACTTAACAGCCTTACCATATTAAGGAAGATATCTCTTAGCTTGCTAGGAAAAGAAAAAACATTTGATAATATATGCATACAGAATTCAGAGTCTAATGTTGTGTAGCTCATTAATTCTATTATGTTGGGTACAAGATGGCAAACACAACCTTGAAGAGACAAATGGAGAAATGCTGAAATGGAGAAAATATTAGAGTTTTGTTGTTTTGGTTTTTGTTTGGTTTGTTTTGTATTGGGGTGTGGGTTTGGTTTTTTGGTGTTATTTTGTTTGTTAGGTTGGGGTTTTTTAATAAATAAATAAATACATTTACATTTGTATGGTAGAGGAGCTGGAAATGAATTTAAGGATCTAGACTCCTACACTTCTGATCTGAAGTTCAGAACATACATAAAATGAAAGTACTTTTCCAGAGCAAAAAGATGAGTAGTCAACCAACACAAAACCACCAACAGAATTACAAACTGTCATTTGTTTCACTGTGAAGAGTATTCCATTCCCATTTAAGGAATATTTATTTCCTTCAAAATTAAACAGGTGTTACTTGACACATTCAAATATCGTATGTGTTCACTAGTTTAAAAAAAACCACAAAACCACACTAAAACATTAAAAGTATCATTTTACTGCTGTTGCCATGATATTAAAAGTTTTCATGCTTGCAGAAGATGATGAAAGGGAACACATATTTTATACCACCTTAAAAATCTACTTTTCTCTTCTTACAAGTTGTGCCATGAGATTTATATGGTAAAGTTTAATTAAAATAATTTTTCATACCTGCATAATTCTGAAGACCATCGCATGTTACAGGTCTGTATACAACTTTCAATCTTCCTGTATGGAAAATTTTGTATTTCTGTAACAGTCTATAAGAAACATAATCATCCTTGGCTGTACACTGACATTGTTAGCAGAGTCCTTTACAATAGAGTATATTCTGTAATTTTCCCTGGAGCTGAAACTTTTTCAAATGAACATGAGTCAGGCAGTACTCTCAGAAATAATGTTGTGAAGTTGTAAATGCTGCTTACCATTCCCATGAGTACTGCCCTTTGGAGGAAGCACATCCGGTGTTAGACACGATGTGAAGTCCAGTTTGTTGGAGTCCCTGTTGGCACAGTGATATTTTCAAAGACACTGCTGTACATGGTCTTCACAACTTTGAAGAGAAACAGCTACTTAGCTAGACAAACAAAACAAGGGTTGGACAAACCGATACATGAAATTAATTATGTCTTGATGAATGATTTAAATATGGGCCAAGATTCAAAGTTCATTGGCACTTTTTGATAGAGGATAATTTTATATTAAATATTGGTTATTCAAACACTAACATCAGCTTGTTTATTGGAGAGGCGCTAACAGTAAATAGCTGGATTTTGAGCACTCTGATGATAGACCTCTTTTAAAGAGACAGGCTCAGCTCTTCCACCTTCTTCCAGGAGCTCACCTTACTATAATTGTGCCATCTATTTGGAAGTCTAGCCATATGGTAGGAGTCAATATGACTACCTCAATAATTAAACTCTTATCAGAAGCAGGAGAGAGAACAAGGCGTCACAAAAAGAATTAAATTAGCCTGAATTCAACATGAAGGATTTACTTCTATCTGCAAATATTATTACCCTTGCAGGAGAAGCTTTCTTCTTATTGATGATGATATCACTATTATTTATTTCAGTTCAGGCTTCATAAAGGTGTATCTTGGGGTAGATGCTGTCTCAGATTTCTGATGGTTTTGCTAATTTTTACCAATATGGAATTTATTTTAAAAGAAAAAAGTTGTACAATAATATTTTCAAAATTGTCATGTTTCAAATTACTATCTAGAGTTTTTCACTGTGTGACAAGATTAATATTTCATAATTTCTATGAAAAAAACCCTATTGATGATACGTGCAATTTTCATAGAATGGGAAAACACATAGACTTGACTTATAACAAGTATTATAAGTAGCTTTTTTAAAAGGGCTTGATACAAAGCTGGGACTTTCAAAGTTGTCTATGGTTAAAGTTTTCAAAAATCTCTTGTCCTGTATGTCCTTATGCCTTACATGGTATTGCTGGTCTGTGTTTAATGAATGATACATGAAGGGCTGTTAGGAAGTTGTGCTGTAGGGAAAGACTTTATTCTGAGTCATGAACAGTGATTGTAGACTCATTAATCTGATTAAAAGCATGGCTCATTATAGCCCAGCTGGTTATGCAATTTTTAAATAAGAAATACTTTTTTCTGAGATCTTATTAATTTAAGTTATTATGTATTTTGTTTATTTTTATGTCTTTTTGATCTAAACTGTTGTATTACAATGCTGTTTACATCATCAAATTTGCCGTTGGATATACATGTGCAACACCTGCATGTTTGCAACAGAATGTCTCTAATGTTTACTAGATGTTTAGTTGAGTTCTCAGCTTTTTAGTATGGTCTGGAATTATGAATCTCTTGAAAGATTAATACATTCCATAGCTTCGGTGCTTCATCTGTCTCTCCATCCATTTTGAAAAATAATTATATAACCCTAAAGTACTGCTAATTAAGAAGCTTACAAAAGAATTTAAACAATGCTTTGAAAGAAAGTTCTTTCTCTTTAAAAAAATAATAAATTCAAAGAGGATATAGTTAACAGAACAATATCCTGAAAAATTATTTCTATAACTGCACATACGCCTTTCCCTGGTGGCCAAAGTCATTAAGGTCACAGAAGTATGATTATTCTTTCTATGAATTGCTCAGTATTACATACCACAAGGCAATCAGCAATAAATAAAATATTACTCTGAATCACCACAATAGATGCCAAATCAGTAGGTAGCAAATAGGCAGCAACAGTAAAAAAAAAGAACACACCAACAAAAAAGCAACACCCCATCCCCCAAAAGACTGAAAAAACAATGTTGAAAGACACTCTGCAGTAAAAGGAAACATGTTAACACTGCAAAGCCAACTCAGTTGAAAGCTTTGGTTTGTGTTATCCTTAGGTGAACTACCAATGCCATTTTTAGTAGGAATATGTGATGATTCGAGTCATATCCGATCTACTGTCTCTAGTGAATGCAGAAAGGTGATCTGTGTCACAAAAGATGCAGGAAACATCCTGGAATCTGACTCCATGTGGAGCAAACGGTAATGAAAAATTTCCTTCAAGACCTAAGATTTCTCATTTGTGGAGCCCTTGCTGACAGGCTTATGTTTGACGTGGCATGTCTGAAAAGCTGGTAATTGTCTGGCTCTCATATCATGTACTCTGATTCTGCAAAGAACTGCTTCATAACTCAATTATAGTTCACTAGGAATGTAACATTTGCTAATAAGGATCTGTGAATGACAGACAAATTCTTAGAATTCAGGTGGGCTCTAGACCTTTTTATCAGAACTGCCTGTACTTTGCTCTCATAGGCGCACACACCTTTTTTAGAGATGGCAAATGCCGTTTCAAAGCTTGCTGCTGTTCCCAGGGACTGCAAAGATCTATCCTTAAAGTCAAATAGAAAAAATAGATTCTTCAGACTTTCACTTTCAAACGAATTCTGAAAATTTACTCAGACAAAATTTCTACTAGTGTTGAATAAAAACATATAAAGCTAAACCCTGTTTCCCAGGGTTTTCTTGTGAAACATGATAAACTGTTTTTGAAACCTGGGCCGTACATCCCCTGTCTAGGCACTCGAGTCCCAAAAAATAACACCACATGGAAGAAATTGTGGCATTTCAGACTTTCTAGTACACACACACATTCTTCTACCTCATCAGTGCTCAACTTACACAAAGACCAAGAAAAATCCCTGTCAAAGAATGTATGAGAAATGTAGCATGTTAAGGCAAAAATCTTACTGAGATGCATCTGAAAAAGGAAGTAGGCTTATATAGCGATAGAACCATCTGAATCATAGAGCTGAAAATCACTTTGAATGTAAGACGGCATACAAATTAACTAGTATAATTCAACGTAGTGCTATTACTCCTCAATTCTGTCTTGCAACACGCTGTTGAACCTTCATCCAAATTACCTTGCACCTTTCTTTGACATTGTCATGGTCCTTTCATCTACAAACAGTTTCTCTGTATTTTAACAAGATAAAATCTTGTCTTTAAATGAGGATGAGCTAAGCAGGCAAGGTTTGAGAGATTCATACTCATGGATCTTTGAGCTGAGAAGCATGCAAAGTCATGCACAATATTGACCAAGTAATTAGTATTTGAAAATATTAGTGTTTTAGAAGTGTTTTATTAGGTGTTTCAATATACAACTATAAAATATTTTGACTCAGGAGTTTTTAAAACAACACCCAGAAAAAACCCCAATTTACTCCTGAAATAAAAATCTATATTCTTTTGTTTTTTTCCCATTTAATACACGTGGTAATCTCTCTCTAATACATATGGTAATTAATTGGATTACCTCTCTATTATTTAGTGCTTTTATTTTAAGCAGACCTTGCATATGGAATCATGAATTATAATTCCATGGACTATGGAATGGTACCAGTACGAGGCCTCTCACTTGTATGGTGATTGTGATTTTACGTCTGTAAAGCATCATAAGTTATGTAAATATACTTCTTATTATTAACTGATCAGAGTTTACAAGTAGTTCTAGATTTGCTCCAGAGGGCTCAGGTGGTGTACATACTGACTTGTCTGATACCAAGTGTTTGGTTTTGAATCTGGTTTTCCACTAGGCAGATTTTAATGATTTTTTTTTTCCTACTGTCACTAGACTTATAGGGAATCATACAGTCAACTTCTTCATCCAAAAAACCTAGAGATTGACCTATTCACCACTACTTGTTAGCTGGACTAGATGATTGTTGAAGGTCTCTTCCAACTATCCTATCCTAATAACTTACAGAGTTGTAGGAAATATCTGACATCTAGAAAGATGGCTGTTTTGGCCAGTTTCATTGACACTATAACTGCAATGTTGAAAAAAGAAGTTTTCTTTACATCAAGTCTTACCTTTTAGTAGTACATGAAGTTTCCAGCTCCAAGTTCAACATCCACTCTTTACATTCATCTTAATCACTACAGACTTCCCAAGCAGAAAAATGTAAATTGCCTGTGTGAAAAACAAAACCAAAATGAATGAAGGACCTAGGTTTACTTTACAGGACATCTAATAGCATAATATTACCTTAAAATCCCAGTCTGGTTATTATAATTGTGCATTGTACTCATCACTCAAATAGACACAGGATTTACCATGGAAAAAAAAAAACCCAAATATAATTTTACAGTTCTATAGAAAATAACAGGAAGATGAACAGTGTATTGATTGTTATAGAACTAGTCCTTTCAAAACAAATTTTTAGAAGACAGCAATTCTAATTCAAATGCTACCATACTGAGTTAGTGAACTACAAATAATCACTTTTCATTGTGGCTGTCCTGACTCAACAGAAGCTTGGATGCTCTTTTTTTTTTTTTGTCCTGAAAACAATGAAAATGTGAAGTACCAATCAGGATATAAAAGTTTTAAATTTTACATTTTTTTTTCTTTTAAAAGTAAAATTTCAGAGTGTCTGGGGGAAAAAAAAAATCTTGAATCAAAGTTACTTTTTAGCAAAGTTAGCATATCAAGAAAAAAACTGTTCTCAGCTGCTGCACGAAAAATGGACCATCCAAGCAAAAAACAGCCCAAGAGAAAAATCTCAAAAATGAAGAGAACTGTGGAAGACACTCAGCTATTTCTGAGATATTTTGTTGAGCTGGAGATGACTGAACTTCCTTGGGTGGAAAGACTTAAAAAAGGAAAACTGGCTGAGATCAAAGAACCATGGCTCAGTATTATTTATTTTTGTTTTAGAATTAAATTTGGGGTGGGTTGTTTGTGCTCAGCACAGTTACATCCTTCTGGGCAAATTGCTATATAAAATACATCTTAGAACAGACACAGAATTTTTTGGAAAGAGACAGATGACGTATAGCAGGTACAAGTATCTATCTTCACTGGGAGTCTTATCTTCCCAGATGATGGCAGAATTTGCCTCATGGTCTCTAAGCATAATTCTACCAATAGTGATGATTTTTTTTTATAGAAGACATTTATTCATGAACATTCATAACAAGAAATAGTTATGTTTTCTAAAGAAATAACAAAGTAGTTTATGTTTCTGTGTTAATAGATGGGGCATACAAACTTTTGGGAGCAGTATATGCTTTGGACAGCTTTTTTATATACAACATAAGATAAATTGTGAGATCGCAAAAAAATATAAATAATACATATATCTGCTATCTGTAGAGCAATTTTCCTTCCAGAGTATCTCTGATCTTTTCAATATTATCAGACTTGACTTTTGGGCAAAAGAAGAACCTTGTAACCAAAGACACTAGAGAATTCTTACTTTCTGGGTACATGCAGAGCCTCTATTTAAAGTCTCATACAAAAGGTTTCTATAGAAACCTGAAGGGCTCAGACAAACAGTACTAAAAAGCTGAACCCTGAGGCCTATACAAAACCCACAAAAACATTTGTCTATCCTAACGGCTCCTGAAGTCACTGATTTCTATCATGCTTCAGCATACCTTCTTAATATATGAAGTAATACCTTACATTAGCATACTCTATCTTTGAAAATAAAGCATTCTGATAACTGTTAAAAACACGGCTTTAACTCAGGTCCTTAACTGATCCCAAAAGTAGTGAGTTAAAAATTAACTCTGATCTCCTTTCTGGCATATACTATCTCCCAGGGCATGTAATAGGAGTTTTGCATTTTTTTATGGAGCTGTTTGTCCTATATATAGTTATGTTTCAAATTGTTACTCACTAAAAGAGCAAGTATTTTTGGTTCCTTCTGAAAGTCATATTTCCATAGTGATGCCGAGCTGACAAAAATACACCATACATCACGATAACTGAAAATTAACTCACTATCACAGATACTGCTACCAGATACCATTTTAAACTCAGTCTGGAATATTATACCGGTGCAAAACTCAGTTTTTCCTGAACCTTATTTTAATGTATTTTCAGTATAAAGCATTAACTCTTCTTAATTTTCAGCTTGTTCCCTGTTTCTGTTTTGGTTTATTTCAATTAGTTATCCAAGACTTGTTTCAGGGTCCACTCCCAAACAGCAGCTTGGAGGAGGCTGCACTAGGTTCGGCTTCCTCTTCCCTGTACGGGACACCCTCTCCTAGCACTGCTTCACACTCCTACAGCAGTCCCCACAGAAGACTTCCATCCCTAATCTCTGCAGCACATCTTCCCACCATGCTCAATTTCATACTACAGAACCACCAGGGGCATCATTCCTGAGACAGTATTTCTCCGTGTTTGTCTCCCAGAATGTTCATAAAATGTTGCTGGTTGTTAGGGCTACGCAGAAATCCAGAGAGAAATACTCATCCATCAGGTCACCAATGAAAACTTTCACGGAGCAGAGGGTGTATAGCACAAGGAAGATGGAAGACAACTCAGTCTGTCACTTCCTTTGGACAGTGCTTCCAACGTGCCAAAACGGACAGACCACATATTTCTCATATCAGTTTAGTGGGAGGTTTTTCTTGTACAGAACCTTTTGTCTTCTTGACAAGTCTGAGAAACAGAGATTCCTTAGTTTTACTACTCCTGATATTATGGCTGAATTTCTGTTAACATAACATTTCAAATAGAATTTCAGTCCATAAATATTTCCTTTCTGCTACACCAAGAAGAGCCTGCAAGAATGACAGAGCTCCAAAGCTCAACAGCAAATGCTTACCAAAGAAATGGCTCTCCAAGAGAAATGGAGTATTCATTTCTCTCTGAGTTTGCAGAGCTGCGATAATAGGACATACCACAGATACCAATTCCAAAGATAATTATTCATACCATCTATGAACAACTCTCACAAATGTTATGGAGTTTGGGGCAAGTTTATCTTTATAAAGAATTCATGACATACCTCCTTTCAATCATCTCACATCCACCCACACTGACATTTCACAAACCAAACTTATCTGTAATACTTCTCAGCGCAAGGCATTTTCTACACATTTGTTCAGGTCAGCACACAAATGTTCTCACTTTCCAGCCTTAAAAAAAAAAAAGAAAAGAAAAAAAAACCCACATACTCCCACATCCTTGCACGAAAGACTATTCAAGGTCAAGATCAAGAAAAAAGGCCTTTGTCTTCCTCTCTTGTCCTCCCCTTAGTTTGTGCAATACCTTCTTTCACACAGCACGTCACAAAATTTCCAATCAGAATTTTGCAAATTTTGCAACTTCTTTCTCCCATGGATAAAAAGATCAGACAGAAATGAAATGACAAATATTAAACAGGTTTGTCTACTTCCCATTGCAAAAATAAGGAGCGACTGTCATAAAAATTAACTCTGAAAAATTAAGTTATAGAAAATAAAACAGTCCTCTGTTTCTCAGTGTACAGCTCCTCACTGTACTTTATTTATGCCAAGAACCATATCATGATTTCTTCTTCTATGGATATTGGAAATATTTGTTGAGGTACTTTACAGCAGATCTTTTTCCTATACCTTAATCACCTACTAAGTTGTCTAGACCAGTTTGTGATTCTTTCAAAGATGCAGAAACTTCTGAACAGTTCTTTTCCTAATTCAGAGGCAACAGTTGAGCTTTTCTCTTGAATTGACTCCAGTGACATACCTCACTTACGAAAAAATGACAAGAAAAACAACCAGCAATTTCTCTCTATGGTAAGGCAAAATATGTCTCACTTGAAGATAGACTTCTGTGTATAATATTATTACCTTTGATGAATTGCATTAAAAGTTGGGAAACTACTCATAGAAGGTAGTGAGGTAATCATGCAAAGGAATGGTGCAAAGTCCTTAAACATACAAAAAAAAAAGTATCTATATGATATACGACTTAGCATGATGTAAAGGCAGAAAATGTGGACTCAGATTCACTGTTGCACCAAGACAATTATTCTACAAAATTCTTTAATTTCTAAACATTATTATTCTCCAATTTATAGAATTTTCTTGTTGAACTAAAGATACTTGCTCACATCTCACTAGCGTGCCATGGCACCGGCCATATTAAAATGAATCTATTTCTGACCCCAAATAGCATAGATGAACTACTGCACATGGGTGAAGTAAGGATCCATTACTGCAGTTTCAGTGAAAAGTCCTCATCAGCTTCTGAATTTTATTACTGTACTGCTTCAGTGTCATGCAGACTCATTCATGAAAATAGTTTTCAAAAACCCATGTCAAAGGATGCTGAACAGAGTTTTCAGAGGCTTAACTAATTTTTTAAACTTTGTTCCTAAGTGTGGAGCTGATGCCAATAAAATGACCATAAGAACTTTATTTTATTTTAAGAAAAAAATAGTAGGTTTTATGTCAGTATTTCTCTCAGGTATGACTGAAATGTTTCATCTTAAACTCCCCAAAAATGTCAGCTTCAGGCAACTCATCTCAAGTTAAAAATACGAGCTTTAGGACTGGACTACAGTAAAGCAAATGAAAAGGGCCTGGCAACTGCAAGTGTCAGTAAAGCTTAACTATGGATGACACAGTCAGTTCCTTGTGCAGTACAGGGTATTATAATGCACGTACGGTAAATGGTGTTTTTTGTGATCTGGATGTACTTCTTAATGATTTCCACCACTTCGTAAATGTCAAACATGTGATCTGAATTTCCATTCGCATTACCACTTTAGTGTATGATCCTGAATAATCACTATAATCTGTTCTTAGCAACTGTGGTCATGATGATGTGTACATCTACTTCCTTAACTTTCTCATCAGAAATCATTGCCAGTTCTCACAGTAAACTTCAGGAGACAAGAAAATGAGACCGAAACAAAAGAAATACCTTTGTTCAAGACTTTACAATGCCAGTGTGATTTGTGACCTATTCTCGCAAAGCCCTTGAACACATGTATAATTAAGAACGTCATTAATTCCACTGAAGGAAGTAAAACTGCATCACTGTTTTGGAGGAGTACAGTATTGTTCTCACAGTAGGAAGATTCTATGGAATGCTGCTGAGAATGATGAATTATGGTTTTTTTAATATATGGAGTAAGAAACACCACCACCACCCCAAACCACAAAGCTTAGCCAAACAGACACAAATTAAATGTATTATTTTACAACTTAAAATATATTTAAGATGTAAATAAATGGACCACATTTAGATCTCAGTCAGAGAAAGTAGCTAAAGTAGTTAGATTTAGTTAGAGAATCTAGTCAGATTTTTTTAAAGTATCAGTATATACTTTGAGGAAAAGCACTTTTACACGTTCAGAGGAGATATTGCTCACATTTCTTTGCTAATTATCATGACAAGTACTACAAACTGCAGAATGACTGCTGCTGCTGAAAAAGACCTCAAACAGAGGTCATAAAGGGAACAGGCACCAGATTTGATTTAAGGACAAAATGTTCTAAAAATAACATGCCTGCATACAATATAGCTGCAGCACAGAAGCAGCAGACTAGTATAACAACGCAAATTGAGGTCCCCAAAAAGGGTTGCTAGTAAGCACAAATTTGACATACTAGACAAAAGAAAGAAAAATAAACTCAAGAGTAACACATACCACCAATATTTTTAGACTTTTCTTCTGAATATTCTGCTAGGCATAGTAGTATTTTTAACTTTGCTTTATAAAGGAATGAATGAATTGATTAATGACTTTATTTCCATAATTAATAAATTTTAAATGTATTAATTTTAGAATTAATTTATTTGCTGAGCACAAATTAGACTGAATTCAAAACCCTCTTAAATTGTTCATAACAATCAAAATAATTGAATTTTAACTGGATCAATTTATTTAATGTAAATCTTGGTGTTCTGTGGCCAAAATACTCTGTCATAGAAACTAATACGGTCTTTAAAGTCATATAAAATTGAATTCTCTGAAAATGTTCTGATCTTTCTAATATCCAAGAGAAGGCTTCTAGTGAAGACTGAAGCAGACTAGAACCAGTATTTCCATCTTCACTGTCTTAGTAAAGGAGCTCAAAAGAATAAGCTTCTCAAGAAGGAAAAACAAACTCCAGCAAAGTAGGATTTCTATGGAGTCTTGCTGGAAAAAAAGTTATCATTCCTGACAGAGAAGCAGCAGATAGAAGGCTATGACTAAGGACAACAAATTTTAGATGTGAAAAATTAGTCTAGGTAATTTTCTAACAGTCCTCTAGCAAGAGATCAAATAACATTCAAAAGCATCACTAATAAGACTGCTTTAAGAGATTTTAGGGGAGGTAGGACTACAGACAAGAATTAATGAAGGTGTAGGCTACAGAAGAAAACAGAATAAAATCCTTCATAGAACATCTGACTTTTGATACAAGAATGTAGGTGAAATCAAAAAATGCTCATTTCTAATGAGGAAAGAGAAAACAAATCATAGAAGGAAGGAGGAAGCTGAGCTTTTTTGTGCTAAGTAGACAAAGAAAACATCACACAAACACCCATAGTAAGGAAGACCCTGGTATTTGTTTTAATTTCTAGGACTCAGCAGGCTATAAAAGTCAAGGATACTGTCTCATCCCAGGCTCCATCCAAAAAAACCCCACCTCCTCACTTGAAGACAGGTACCGCTTCAGCCCTAATAAAACTACTTTCTTCAGCCCAATAAGCTGTTCTGCTTTTCCTGCTGCAATGCGCAACAACCAAATCCCATTTTATGGGTGACAGACAGGACAGGGAGCAGGCTGTTTTCCCGTGAACATCACTGACAGAGAAGCCTTTCCTAAACTTTTTGCTGAACCTTCAATTTACTAGAAGACAAAGTATTCATTTACCCAGTACACATCTTGCAGAGCATCAACATTTTCACAAAGTTAATTTTTGCATAATTAACATCTTCAAAACAACGTAATATCACACATACACCGCAATAACCATTTCCAAACATAACATTAACATTCTAGATGTGGAGTTCTGGATATTGGAGAAAGAATAAATGACATAAATAAGGACTATGTTATTTTTTTCTTCTGTTCCCCAAGAAAGGAGCCTCCTTTCTGTCATAGAGCTTTTGCTTCTCTTTGTTTAAAGAACCAAAGTGTCAGACTGCGCTCCTTTGGGCTAATAATATGTCTTTTTCACCAACAAGCTGGTCAGTACTTCAGATATGAGACCTTAATCTTATCATTTGTTAACTATCCTCTAAGAAGAAATCAAATAAGAGTTGAAAGCAGTGCTAGTAAGACTTCCTCTGGACAGAGGTTTCAGAAGTGTAGGACCCAAGTCTTTCCCACAGAGTATGTGCACACTACCTACAGCAGGGTGCCTGCCTGGAGAAAGGTGTCACAATAAAACGTTCAGCTCCGGTCTCAGGAGGACACATCGTCAGAGTATCTTCCCTCTCTATGCCTTCCAGACCAACAGTTGCAAAATCTCTTTTGCCAGCCAGCTGACATGTTTCAGTCACTGCTACACCTGAACAATGAACCCTTCTTTCATAACAAAGAAACTAAGTTAGTTGATGTGGTCAATTTACTTCCATTTATGATAGGATGAAGTAGCTTTGTTACACCTATTCTTTGAGTGCTAATCACCTTTCATAGGGCTAATTAATATACTTCTATTGAACAAGGACTGAGTAGGAAACCAAAATTATTCCAGTATAGCTCTAAAAAGGTATAATGAAGATGTCCTAATAGAAACCAGGGAAAGTAGAAAGCAGAAACTGACCACACAGGCAGGAAATACATTGCAGCTTTTCTTGATTTCTTATGTGACTTCAGCCCATTACACAGGTAAAAACCCGTAAGTGATGTCTAACAGATAGAATTCACATTATCATCAAAGATTTTGACCTTTTAAGATGGAACAGCATAGAAGGCATTGTTATAAAAAGTCTATAGGTGAACAGGATGGTATGTTAAGCCACCAAAATGGAATTTTACAATGGAAAATAACATGGTCCCCAGCTACTCCTTTCAAGTATCAAGATGGCAGCACCTTCTAAAAGCAGCTGAATATTGCAAATTAATTAGAAGAAAAATACTAATGTATTAAACTTACATAGCAAGAAATATTAAATAGTTTGTCAGTGAAAAAAATATACTGTATACAGACCTACACAAACAAAACAAAAGGTTATGAAAATAACTGTTGACTTTGACGTTATACCAGCAATTAATTTTCTGCCTAATCGTTCAAAATTTACTTGCATAAATACTCTGTTCTCTTGACATTTGTTTAACAGAACTGCTCACAAGTGAAAACTGTTCTCCTTATGCTCCTCTGAGAAGCTGCATTCACTCTATCTCTGCACCAGTCTGTTCTTCCTGATTTTCTGCAGTTGACAGATCATATCCTCCAATGGCCTCATAAAAGAAGGTTCAACCAGCAAAGGTTTGATAACCTATACAAGCTGAGGTGCTGGTCTTTCCCTTTGCTAGAATACCTCATAACTAGATAGATAGGAAAATATTACTTCTTTGGTACATGATTTAAACCTATTTTTGTGGAAAGTCAGTTACTAAACTAAACTGTATTTGACTAGTTTTAAGAAAGCTGTTGAAAGGACTGTTGATCCTTAAAACATCAAAAGTTTACCAACGTCCTCTAAGTCAGTAATGCTCTTAATGCCTTATTTATCATTTCCTTGAAGAGGCCTAAAATTTGATTCCAGGTAAAAATATTCTCCCTTAGCTAGTAAGTCTCAGTAGATGACGTAGGTGCTGGACCGTCAGTCAGACTTTTTTCTATTTTTGATGAGCATCAGCTATAATGCAGCTACTGCCCTTAGATCGTGGAGGCATGTAAGCATTACTGGTTGCTTGTATTACAATACGAGGGGTCAAAAATACCTCAGAAAAGGGAAACATAATCAGCAGGTAAAATTCAAAGAGAATATATCATTGTTTTCCAATGACGTCTTGTACGAGATTCTGTGTACTGCCATGTCCAAATGGCGTATTAGGGAAAGAGACAGCATTGGACTTTCCAAGGACATGAATTATTTGACTGTTAAATCATTTCCAGCAGTCTCAACAGCAACATTAGTTGTCAAACCAACAAATTTTGCCTTTTTTTATGTCACGAGTTAACTCCTTCCAGATTTTTTGTATATGACTCACCATTCTCTTCCAGGCCACTCTGCTTTAACAATTACATAGGGTTCTGGTTACAGAATTTTATGTACAGACAGATATTATACTGAGAAACTCCATCATCTATATTACAAGATTCCTTCTTCCTTTATAAAATCCTTCTTGAGATGGATACTACTAACCAACAGAAAATACCTGTGAGGCAAGTGAAATAATAGGGACATGACCTATGAAGACATTTTAAAGCTATACTGTTATGCCCATAAAGTGATTAGGGGAAAAATACAACTCACTGTTCAAATTACAATTTACACACCATTCAAATTCTCGTATCAGCTGCTATAAGTGGACGGACTCCCCCCTTGAAAGACTTCAAAACAGAATAGGAAGCATTTTATGAGGGAGAGGTTTGGAGGTTGGTTTTATGAGGGAGGCTGGTTTGGAGGGAGAATTAGGTCCATTTTGGACTAGAAAGCATTAATATCTGTTTATATACACAGCTTGCTGAAGATGGCCAAGCACCAGGATGGAGACATTCCTCCTCAGGCAAAGAGTTTGTTTCTTTTGGGATCCTCTATGGACATATCCTTGTGGAGATGAAGATTACTTCTACCTCTGGAAACGTCAAATATGACATCACGATGCTAAAAATTTCTTACATAAGGTACACCATACTGCTATCTATACAGGAAGAATTCGAGCAATTTATTCTCTACAATTTCATCTAAGTTTATTTTGAAAATGTTAACATAATAGGGAAGTAAGCAAACCATGGGAAGCACATCCAAACCTACCAAAATGAAATGTTTCCAGAGACATCCAAAAAATAATCTTCTGATATATGATAGAAGGCTAAGAAAGAAACCTTTACGATGCTCTGTGCATAAAACAATTGTTCTGGCTGTACTTTCCCAACATTTCCCCTTCAGTTCCTTTCAGTTTACTACCTGATCAACGTGTACGAGTCTCCTGGCCCTAATGAAATCCATTACAACAAAAGACTGAAGCTGATGTAAGGTCAATGAACTTCATGTAGAATTCTTTCAGTTTACCCAGTTCACCAAAATTGCTCATCATAGAGCATACATCCCTGCTTACCCAACACCAGGGATCCTTTGTTTGTAAAAGCTCATGATTCAGACAGTGAAAAGAACAACTGCCTTTTTCATACAGCGAGATGGGAAACATTGTCAATGCAAAGAGCAATCAGTACTGTGAATTGACAGAATAAGAGGAAAAATAGGACGTGTTGTTCTGCAACTCCGATGATGTGAACTCAATTTCTTCAAGGTTTTTTTTGTTGGTGATACTGGGAGATGGATAGGGGAAAACTGTTTCCCATCTGTAAAATCCAATTTATGCCCTTACGGTGTAATTACTGGGATGAAATAGCTGAAATTAGTGAAAAACTGAGTAAAACTTCTATATTACTAAATCATAAACATAATGAGACTTAACAGATAGATGTAAAAATATTGATTGACAATTAATGGTAACTAATGCCCACTGGAAGGAGAGAAAAAAAAATAAGGGAGAGAGAGGAAGAGTTTCTTTTTACTGATAAAATATTCAAAACCTAAATAAAAACAGTTCAATGTATTTGAACGTAATATTTAGCCCCCAAGGCCTCCCCAACTCACCAGGTAAATATTTTGCTCCACATCAAAGTTTGGGAAATTGCTATGGACTTAAAATGGAAGGAGGCCTTTCTGCATTATGTCTAGACCTTACTTTAGCTTTGGAAAATTTTAATAACTTGACTAAATCTTGTTTCTCTTAATACAGACAACAATTCTCCCATCTTCCACCAAATGTAAAGGATATTTCCCAGAAGATATAGAGCCCAAAAGATAAGAATCAAATCTGCATTTCCATAACAAATACCTACATAATTAAATTTTCTCTATTTTTAAAGTTGAGTAGGGCAATACAAACATGAACAAGTGTAGGTGGCTTACTTTGGTTTTGGGATATAGAAGTGAACTTTGCAATATGAAAAAATGTAATGACTTCAAATTCACCTTTATTATGAGTGTTTCTATACATGACCAGAACAGATGGTTAACCATTTAATAATATTTTTCATACATTTATGTTTGAAATGCACTATTTTATGCTTTTAAATTTTCTTTTATTACAATGACTTGACAATGAAAGTGACTTAAAATTAAGAGTGTAGGAGGCATAAAAGAAATCTACCCTACCAATGTCAAAAAGAACATCAAATTATTGATCTGTAGACAGGAGGAAATTAAATAAGGGATCCCCTTCTCATTTAAAAGGAAACAACTGCAACAACTCTGCAAAAGTTCACAGGAGAAATAGATTAAAAATGTAGGCATAAAATCAACTACTGTCATGAATGTATCTTCTGCGGGAGTTTTATTTACAGAACACCACAAATATAAGGATTTATCAGAAAAGTATAGACTTAACTTTCTTTGCTGACCTTAACTTTTGTGCATACAGAGACACAGAGACATTTCATAGTTGTGACAGCCAAAATTATTACTATATCTCTGAAAACAGAATTGTTTTCAGTGACTTATCATCTTAATATATCTTGCTTCTGGAAGATTTTCATCTTCTTGGATTTCTTGAAAACATCTCTGCATTTTATCAGAAGTCAGTGTAATAGATGAACAAAAAAAAATTATTGTTTTTCCATGGAGAGTTACAAAATCATTTTTGCAACTCTGAGGCCTGTATTAATCTAGCACATTTTATCTCCATTAAGTATTCATGAAGGGTCAGTCCACGCTTGCCACTTAACTGTAAACTATTTATATCTGTGCAATTGTACCTTTACCTGCATTTAGTGTCATTCCACATATAGCTTGATCTATAAAGACAAAGAATGAGGTAAAAGAAAACAAGTGCCCTAGTGATGTCCAAGTATCAAGAAGTTCAGAGACAGAATCATAAAGACTAGTTTTAGCTTAGCACATCTAACTTCCGTACTCTACACGTACCAGTCTCTGTCAGAAAGTAGGGCGCTCTCCCTCCTTTCATTGACAGTAGATGGAACCAGAGATGACCATCACGTGGCTGAAGTTTTCCTTTCTAAATTTTTACTGTCCCTGTATGATTTAGGTAAGTGGCAACAGCACTTTGGACACAGATCACCATGCTCCCAGAACATAGGTTCAAGTATTCAGTTCATTACTAAAACACGCTACAGCCCGTCTTCTAAGACCTATATAAAATTCTGTCGTCTTAGATATCAGCCATTTTCATTTACTTCTCAATTCTTATGCACCACATTGTCAAGCCAAACACAGTAAGTGGCATACCTCTTGATAATTTGAGAGGAAAAAAAAAAAAAAATAGAGTCTTAAAAGGATTGTGGATATTCAGACAACAAAAGCTTGAACACGGGATCTTAAAGATGTGGAATAACCCTGTTTGGAAGGGACATTGGCAGTTCATCTAATCCAGCCTTCTGCTCCAAGGAGTGTTAACCACATGATTAGATACAATTGCTCCACACTTGAACCAGTAAGGTCCTGAAAAATCTCTAAAGATGGAGAATACTTAATTCCTCTGGACAACCTGCTCCACTATTCCAATGCCCTAAGGTGAAAAAGACTTTCCTTGAATCAAAGTTGGAACCTCTCATGTTTCAATTTATACCTGTTTTCTCTTGCCCTCCTAGAGCACACATGACTTCCCTCACTCTGAACTACATAAAAGTATGAGGAGGATACTGTTTTCCAGCACTGACACAATAGTTGTACTGAAGTGAAATACTTGAAGTGAAAGTACAGGAAATATGTGTTTGGTCTGGTTTTTTTTTTTCGTTTGTTTGGTTGGTTGGGTTTTTTGTTTTGTTTCTTTTTTAAGTTAGAGATTCTTACAAGTATTTTCATTAGCAGTTCATTTAATAAAAATAATAGAATAATTAAACAATCCATTGCACTCTATTTACTATTTTCTTTCCCACCTCTCATATATGCCTTTCTAACCTTACAACCCTCTCAGTGAAAGAAGAGAAAACAAAAATGGGAAGAGAAGAAAAATTGGAAATAATTATCAATCAAAATTTCTCAAAAGTTTAGGATTTTCATTTGAAAAACTGAAATGCAACTTCTCAATATTTTTTGTACCATCAATATTTTTCAATACCAATATAGCCTAAACTTTACATTAGTACTAAATTTATCAAGAAGAAATGTTCCTCTAACATATTTACAAACATCTGTCTTATCCAAGAAATTTCTTGCATCTGCACAATCACTTGGAACTCTTAGAACCCTTGCTCATTCATTTGGTCAGAAGAACTGGGAAAAAAAGCTCTTGTGCAGTTCTCCTCCCCACCTTGATTACTGGCAAAGAAAATCAATCCACAAAGAAATTCACAAAATAGAAGAAATAATTTGAATGTAAGACACTGCATCAATATTGGTTCTGTTAACTATGACAGATATTTGGACAGAATTCTTTGTTAGTTGAACAGATTTATCATGGAATAATTTCTAGGCAAGGGCTAACATTTTCAAATGTCAGTACCCAAAAATCAATCTCCAGACACACAATTAAACAAGGCATAATTTTCAACTGTACATCTGTGTAATTTTAACTTTCCAGTGAAAATCTCATGACTCCCAAACAAGACTATCTTTTATTGTGTGTATATGTAGTGCTGACGTCTTGACAGGCTTTAGGTTTTGAGGGGAAGGATTCCAAGAGAACCCTTCTTCTCCAGATAAATTCCCTGCTTGACCATAGATATTAAATTACTCTTGTCTAGCTTTGTACCAAAGTTTACATCTTTCTGTGCTTCCCAAGGGATGAGACAATAACAATTGAGAATTGCTGAGAAATAAATATATTAAAGAGATGAGCAGAAAGTTAGGTTTTATGGATGATGGGTAACTTATTAGGAGAAGTAGGCTTTGCATATATATATATATATTAAAAAAATCCATTTGTGCCAAACCATCTTTACTTATACAAAGTGCTAAAGATATAAGATGGTTTGTTCATCCTTACTTCTACAGAAAGTAGACATTCTTGTTTTTTATTTTGCTTCCATCCCTGTGGATCCACGTAGTATTAAAAATATCCGCCAGACAGCTGGAAGCAATGTCTTGCTTTTTATATTAAAGATATATAAGCATATAAGATATGCTTTACTTACATATCATAGTATTTTGGACAACAACATTAGAATACATTTTAGCAAACACACAAGTCCCCACTTTTACAAAAGGGAAAAAGAGATATTAAATGTACATCACAAATTTAGAAGTAAGCAGCTGGCTGACAAATCTTTCCTCTACTGATTCCTGTCTTGCTAGCTTTTTTGTAAGTCTCCCAAGAGTTTCTTTAGCTGCACCATGTGATATTTCACTACTTCTATTTTCTACTCTTGCAGCAAAACCTAGTATTTCATCGTAAACAAATAGTGTTAACACTTGTGATGCTTAATGTTTTGTCAGTTTGCTCAGCAAGTGTGAAGAAAATGCAAACACTTCCAAGCCTTTTTTCATGCTGTCAGACTTCACTAAGTCGAGGAGATCTCCCAAATGGATGGTCTTGTATGCTGCATTTAGATCATTTGCTGAAAAAATTAAGAGTTGAAACTCATGTGATTCTTAAAACAGGCAATACCTGGTTAGTAAAACCTTTTTTTTTTCCACCTGGAACAAGTAAGCATTTTTCTTCACAAGAAAGCTACAGTCTATGGACATATTTCTCTGCTACAACAGGCTTGCTTCCCAGAATGACTTCTTAGATATTCCTATGCATAGCTTCCTACGCTCATGCTTTATTTTATATTTTGATATAAAAATCTGCACATTATCCACCCAAGTAGATATGCTTTTCAAAACCTAAATTTTTCACCAATATTTATCTTTCACCACTTCATATAATAGTCCTTTGCAGGGGGGGAAGGAGTGTGAAAAACTATAGCAGAATAAAATGTTTTGCAAAATATAGATATGTTTTTTTTCTTCCATTAGGTTGATTCATACATCACTCTTAAAGAAAGAGCTAGCTGTGACATATAAATCATTAATAATAAATACATTATCCAATTGCAATAACATATATTAACTTTAACAAATGTGAGCAATCTCAGGAAAAGTTGATATGCACAATTCCTACTGTGCAAACTGACACAGTTTTAGGGGTTTATATTAGGTATTCAAAGAAGTAATCCTGAAGCTTACTGTGCCTTTGATTTTTAAAGGTGTTTAAAACCTTGAAAACATAAAGTTCAATGTATTTAACAGGTATCTAGTGCTTTTTGACAAGGACTATGATATTCACGCTGGCCTCTAGCTGCTAATACAGAAGGTTATGGGTTTCCATAGGTCATATCTGCAAGCCTCATGCAGCTGCCTCAGATGTTCCATTGCATCTCAAAAGGCAAGAGATGGTTATTTTTAAGCAACTGTATCAAGCCAGTAATAATGATCTGATACATCCCTTATCTTCTAATTAATTTAAAGCTGTAAACGAGATGTAAGATAACACATTGCTGCTTAGTATCGCAGAGAAAAGGAATACTCATTCTTGGAGTTGTCCACCTGTAAATGGCTGGGTGTAGCGTTTGGGCCTTGGGTAGGCTGGTGGTGTTTATTCTTTTTTAAAATTCTGCTTGTTTGGGTTTTTTTTGAACAATTTTTCACATATTGCACTGGTGTAGTCCATCGAAAGTTTCACAGATGTGGCCAGAATTGTACTTAAAAAAAGTACAATCCTCTTTCCTGAACTGATCTGAAAAATTTCACCAAAATTCTACAGCATCCTTCATAATGTTATGCTAATATTCAAAGCAGCATAATCAGGACAATGGGCTAATTGTTACAGCATGTTCGTATCAGAAGCAGGAGATGGGACTTAAATCCTATACCGTTCATTCTTTTTTAACTAGCTATTGATTTTCTTACAAATACCTTAAATTAAAACATTTAAGCTGTTTGTTTTCTATTGTAGCGATAGATTAACACTGTTTTCATTTCACTTTATAAAATGAATTTGCAGCATAGTGCAAATATTCTAATATTTCATCCTGCAACAGATAAGAAGTGGGCTGGGAGGTGCTGAGCAGCAGAGTGCTGGAGGGGACAGCACTCAATGCTCCGTTATTGAGCTGCCAGCAGGAAGAGACAGTGGAGAGGTAAATAAGTTGTTGGTGGTATCAGTTAACAGCTAAACATTATCCTACCCGTGCAGAACAGGCGAAAGGTATGGGAAAAGTGAGGTTAAAAAAAAGATGCCTCCATAAGCCACTTAATATTACTTGGGATGTAACAGGGACATGACTAGGAAATTAAGAAAGGACCTTTTCTTAGGAATTACCTAACCTGGACGCAGGTTTTATTACTTACATTATTACGTTACACATACAATATAGATTATATTGACAAAAAATTTCAGTATCTCCTTTGCTGTTTTGAACCGTGGAGTAACACGGATTTTATCACGTGTCTACCTAAAAAACAGAAATGAAGGGCATCTGGAATTTTAACTCACCCTTGACTGCATCACCCAGGGATCCATCCCTTCCAGAGAAACAAGAACAGCTCTAGTGAATACACTCTGTTTAGCTCAGATTTTACACTTTTTGAATGTAGCATAACAAACTTAAGAAAAGACTGATCTGTAAGGTTTAAAGAAAGTCTCTCATCCTACATACTTTATTTTTAAAATGTACCCTGGCCAGAAATGTTTCATATGTGACTATGTTTTATAAATCAATTTATTTCAGGTTAAACTCTGATATTATTTGCATGACAAGAAACTAGTTTCAGCAGACTAAAGACAACAAACATGGTCCCTGCAGGACAGAGACAGAAATGAAAAAAAGACATCTGAGAGAAGTAACAAGTCAATGTTATCTAAAACATTGGACAAAACCAGGCAATTGCAACATGTTCTAGAAAAAAACCCCTATCATTAACTCTGATTAAAAAGTCTCGTTACTTGGGGCCGCACAGAATTTTATTACTTGAACTATGTAATAATCTATTCCTTGTAACCTCCTTGATTTAACAGAGACTAACCCAGCAGTACAAAAATATAGAAAATAAGGAAGAGTATCAAAATCAAGTATCTGAGGTAAGCACTAATTCAATGTTGGCTGAGGTCTCACAATAACACTTTTACTTAGTGATAAATTTCTTTTCCTGAAGGAGCTGATTCCAAAGTCAAGAACCCACTGCCATTCCTACAACTCATACAAAACCCTTCAAATACTAGAATAAGTTCTAGTACAAGTACTAGAATAACCTGATGGGGAGAGGAAAATAAAAAAAATATCTGTAGCAATCTAGTTCCAGGCCATTTCCCCATATTGATGCAACTAAACTGGAAGTAGACTAGTAACTCCTGCAGGATTTAGTACAGAGACAGCATTCAGCAGCCTTTGATGCCACCAAAAATTTCCAAACGTCTATCTAAACTTATTAACACATAGAAAACGCGGTGGTGGTGGTGGTGGTGGGGGAAGCAGTTATACTCCATTTCTTGTAATTAACACATTTCTTTTGATATTTATAATAAATTGCTACAACAGGAGTTGCCCAGTTGTATTGGATATCTATTATGCAGAAAATTTTTAAAATAAAGACTGTAAGTATTTACAAGAAAAACAACAAACAAAAAATTAACGCCTGGGCAAATTTAATTTCTTGCTTCCTGCTGGATTTTTGGTTTGCATGTGTTTTTTCTGCCTTAAAATGATTTTTAAACAGACTTGGACATCCCTTTATATAACACTGTCAGTTTCAACCAGATTTATTTGTCCAATGAAGTATGTTTTATCAGAACATTCATTACCCTTTTTGAACATAGTGGAGTCAAGGATCAGAAAGCAATTTTCCTTCTTTCCTGTTCTCAAAAGTATGATTTTATTTTTTTTAGTGAGGTTAAGCAGTGCTTTTTCAAATTCCCTGTGCTTGATGTGTCATCTGTCGATGAGTCAAGCCTGTTATGATGGAACTCTGAATACAAGAATGGTCCCTCACTTTGAAAACTTTTAAAAGGAATGTTTTATTGTTTCTATAAGGGAATCTGAAACACGCTCTCCTTTTATTTGTAGGTGTCATGGCCATATCCATTGATAGAAAGTGTTGGCTTTGTACATATTCTCTTCAAATATTCATATTTCCACCATGACTGCATTGCCTAACTAGTTCTGTTTTGAAAGACTAAAGCTACTACATCAACATGAACAGACTGGAATTTCTTTGCATTTTTAGAAACATCTGCTCTATGCGTCACTATGTAATATATCTACATATTTACTGTAAAAGAAATTAAGGTGTTACTTTGCTGCCAAAATTTAAGCATGTACAGGACATTACTATTTTTGACACACTGCAGATGGAGTACTTTAAAAAGGTCAGTTTAGCCTTTGCAGCCACATGTAATGGACGCATACCCATCCTCCAGATAAAAACAACTCTGTCAAGTAAATGTTTAGTCTGCCTTACTGCTTTTCACTGAATTTTACTTCTAACAGCTGCTTTCTAGTTCACGTAAAAATACTACTCATAATTGAGGGAAGAGCTTTGCATTTAAGACTTGACTCATGATTTTCCTTATTGATCAGTTTATCCCCTTTCTTAATTCAAGGGACTTCAAATTCACAGATCCAAAATCCCAGGAAAATATTCTGATCAGACAATGATAAGCTGGATAAGGGTACCCTTTATGACTCTTTCTGTGAAACTGTGTCATTATGTGAAGAAGCATATAATATTCACAAGGACATAAAAAAAACAGCAGTAGCATGAGACCCTTCATTGTGGTTACAACTTTCAGCTACAGCATTTGTAATTTCTAATAGCTCCTACATCCTTTAACTTGCTTAAAGCATAAAGGAACAGTGGAGAAAATTGAAAAGCCTACGGAAAATGCTCAAGCATTGGCATCCATCAGGAGACTTTGGTGGGTAGAGGAGCAGAAGGGGAAGATTTGTCAGTCTCCCAAGATACCCATTTCATTGTTACAGTTGAGGCATTTTTGTTCTTGGGATATTCCAATCGCAAAAGGAAATGCTCATCCCATTTAAACTTTATGTGATTATTTTTAATTAATCATTAAACTAAATTGTCACTCTATCACCTGAAAAGTTGAAGTGATTCAGGAGGTAGCCCAAAATATCTAAAAAGTATAAGTGTCTTAATCCCAAAGTTTCAGAACATATATATGTAGCCACCACTATAAAGTATTTTACAATAAGTAGCTAAATACCTCTGTAACCATATGTGGAGAGGAATTTATAAAAAGGAAAGGGCAATATCTCAGCATGGAGATTCGCTTTTACTCTTTTACTTTCATAGCTACAAAGTAAGAGCCAAAGAATAATCCAGTTTTAAACGTTCCTTTCCTAAAAGCTTTTTCTGCAGTGTTCAGGTTCACGTATTGTGTCCAACACACAGAAAGTGAGAGAGAAGGTCTACTAGTGTTTCACCACAGGTTAGAAAAACCCTTCTGAGGCAAGTCTCTGACCATTCCCTTCTACCTTGCTTTGGCTGGCACTGTGGGGCGGTCTCACCGACACGCACTGGGTTCTGCCTGAAGGACACGCTGCAGGAACTCCCTTCCCACACTCCAGCTGAAGAGGGGCCGGCAGCAGCCCCTGGGATGAGACTAGAGCCAGGCTGAAGGAAAACCACTCCAAATCAGGCATAATGGGGAATGTCAGGTCCTCAGCACCAGCTGTTTCACTCTGCAGATCCATTCCTATTTATCCACCTGCTAACGTAGAAGTAGCTCAACTGCCTGCCAGCTCTACGCTAAGAACCATGACTAGCATTTCTTGCATATGCTCATTCTTTCTTTCTGTCTCTCTCTTGCAAAATCAGGCAGAGAGGTTTCTGCTAAATAGCACAAGACATTCTCTCCCTTCAGTGCCTGAGCAATCTGTCTCTGTGGTCTTCCCAGCCTTTATGAGCCCAAGAATTTGGAAAATAAAACTATCAGCTAAACTCAACTAAATCATATTGTACAGAACAAAGCAGAGACAGAACTCTGGCTGGCCCTCGCTGTTCAAAACCACAGTACTGTGTTATACCACTGCTATGGGGAAAAATAAATGCTTCTCTCAACTGACAGTTTTTTACTTTCATTTTTCTTGCAATAAATAATACTGAGTTAGTGTAGATGCTTTTTAAGATGGAGAAGAATGAAGCAAAATTAGGTAGTATTGGACATCAAAACATCACTTTAGCTAAGCAGCACGATGCTTAGATCCTTGCTGAAAGCTTATCTGAACTACTGGAAGCTCCTTGACTCTGCAAAATCATGCAATACATTTTAAAGCAGGTCAAATATTAAGCACTTCAGCTGCCAGGAATTTCCCATCAGCAAAAAGAGAGGACAGGGAGGAAAGAAGCTCTTCCATCACTTCAGAACCTAGGAAAGGCTGTGCTACACTCAGGTGACAGAAGTAGTGGATGATGTTTTATCTAAATTTTCCTTATATCAAATTTGATTATGCATCATTAATATTTGTTAATATAACTAGCATCTGTTCTTCTTTTTAACAGGACTTGTATCTAGTTCCAGAAGTATTCTGAAAATTCAATTTTATGCATGCTTATGAAAATAATTATGTACAATTACGTGTATTGAATGTTTAATTGCATGTATGTACACGGACAATTTCCACCATTTGCACGTACACATACCTAAGTGTTTGCAAGAACAATCATAATATTTGGACATAATTTATTAGCTGGACAATTACACAAATTATATATTTGTATTTTAAATGACTCCCTTATTTTTTCTACATTCTGTGTAATATTTGATCAACTCATTAAGAAACATGAAGATTAAAATTCAGGAGTGTCTGGATGCGTGCCTGTTACACTTAATTAGTGATTGCTGAAAAAAAGATCTGAGAATTATCATACTGCATGATAACAAGGATCTACACAGCAATAAAAATATTCTGCACAATGTTTTAATTTGATTCACTGTCTTTGGTAAACTTACACAGGTGAAGTAAAATACAGTATTTTGCATTATGTCCAGATTTAATTTTAGAATTTTATTTACAAATGCTACAAGTCATTTAAAGAGAGGAATAGTGTCATACTAGGAAGGTGTAGTATTACAGATTTTTTTTTTACAGCCATGCTGTAATGGCTTCAGTGTATATTAAATATTTAAACACGTATAGTATACATTTAAAAATTGACAGAGCAGCAGAGGATAAAAATGCAGCATTTTTGGTATAAAGATTTCAGATACGATACAGGGCATGAAAGCAAGGTAACTAAGTAAGTGTGAATCATCCTGCTAAGATGCTGAAAATGTTCAAAGGGTTAAGGATGGCAAATCACATTTTGTTGCTATGTGCAGCACGGATAAAAATCTACTGGAACCCCCTTTAATAGGTGAAAGGTGGTCTGAGCCAAAACGCACATACTGACGTCCAACCCTTCCCCAGAGAATCAATGATGTTTTTTTGTATGTGATCAATGTAATATTCCACAGCTAAATTTAGGGACTCTGCATCCTATGAAAATGGCACCTCTCTATGACTAATTAACAATAAAAAATTGTGGTTATCTACAGGTTTAATTATTTAATCTCCAAGGTTTTGATTAACTTAAATCTTTTTAGTAAGGACAAAGGAGTATATAGAAGAAAAAAAAAAAAAGCATTTCTAATGTTGTTTATCCAGAAGGGATTCTGTAATTTTCCCTAGTCAGCTTGTAAGATTACACCATCTTTGCTGTTAACTCCCCTAACCCAAGCAACATACAGTGTGAGACAGACTGCTAATAAACCTGTTTCACTGTGTCTGTCTATTATTTGGCTAAATCATAAACTATGCCTACATAACTTTCCCTTTTTATTTTGAAATGGTAAAGAGTAAGAGTAATACAGAAATCACACGATTTAGTGTTTGAAGAAAGCTGAAAAGCTAAAACCAGATGTCTTTAGCCGCAGTGACGGTAACTGGTTTCAGACATATTTTATAAAGCAAACAAATCTTTACACCCAGGTCCACTCTCTTTTCTGTACTGGCACTGTATCTGCGTGTTTACAAGTCACGGGGTGATACATGTTGGTCCACCAAAGTCAGAGGGAGTTTTGTCTGATATCAGTGGGGCCAGATTTCACTTTTAATAATTCATTTGGCACACAGGCTGAAGTATTTCCAGTGAGATAGCAATGGATGAAATAGGAAAGAGACATTCTCACCACAGAGACTCTTCCAGGAGCCAGCACCACTGTAAGCCCTGTTTTCTCCAAGCATTCTGAAGATTCTTGCCTACATGCAAGTATCTACATTCTCTGCCCAAAAGTGCATTTAAAAAAAAAAAAATCATTTAAATGAAGATTTAAAGGAAGAAATGGACCTGAAACTCAGGAAGTAAGAGTTCAGTTCTCAGCTCTGACACCAGTGTGTTCTAAATCCATAAGCATACCCATAACGGCTCAATTTCGAAACATTATTAAGAGAAATTAGCACATGAGGAGACTTTTGAGAGTCTTGTAATTCACTTCACAGTGAGAAAAACCCCACGAAAGTCCTCTTTTCGAAATATACTCTGCACTTTTCCAGTGTTTTTCTCCCCTCTTAACCTTATCCCCCACTTGTAAAATAGAAATATGAAGCTATGCTATAAAAATTAATATTTTAATATCAAGTATTGCTCTTAGTACTTTGGGGGGGGGGGGGAATGACACTTTGTCCAAATACCTGCAGAAAAGTTCTATTTCTGCGATTTAAGTGTGCCCTCGTGATTCAGCTGGACATGATCTCCCCAGACAGAGAAGTTCTGTAGAATTATCATTAAACCAACAGGAAAGAAAAAACTACTGGTCAACAGAAGTCAGGCTTACAGTTTTCACTATTAGCAACACATGGACAGCGCAGCTAGAAAATTTCATACTTTAAATCAGTTGTTTTAAATAAATGCAAAATTTTGACCAATGAGTAGAAGAACCTACATAGGGATTCCTGGACACACAGTAAGAATTGCAGCTCTCCAGTGATATTTTTATAGTTCCAGTGCTACCAATACTTTCTGGTTCACCTGCAATTATGGGCCAAGTTCTGATGCCATCATCTTACAGCATAATAGATACATACAGACCTCTCCAGCTGTTACATGCACTCGGTTTGTACTAAATACAAAAAGTTTGTGTAAATGTTTATATTATCACACAAATATGCATCTTGTGACCTTATTGGGTAAGTGTAAAGAAAAAAAACATTGAAAAATAATTTTCCTACTGCAATGAACACATAAGAAAACAAATCCAATGTCATCTTAGAGCATTCAGCTCTGCCTTGCCTACAGAGGGCAAGGGACGTAGCTGTCAGAATGATTGCAATCCTATCTAATCTCCACTGAAAAGTGTGAGGACTCGTTTTCACTAGCTTTCTCCACAGTCTCCCTTCACAGACAGACTCCAGATGCCAACTTTTCTTTAGAAATAAAGTTTCAGAGCCATTTTACAACCACATGGCCTTCTGGTGGAAAAAAAGAGAGCCATTCACATATTCTCTCTCATACGGAGAAATCAAAAAGAATTCCGGTTTGTTCCATGGAGAAAGAATGTTGACAGAACTCAGCTCAGCCTTCCTCTCTTAAGAGCGTTTTCCATTAAACATTAAAAAGTGACTGAAAGGCATGGAAGCCTCAGTCCTTAGGGGGACCAAGAACCTGTGAATGCTGCTACTTCCACCGGTTCACTGATCACTATGAATTCTTGACTATCACACAGTAAAACAAGGAAACCATTTCTATTTTGCTTGAATATGTACTGTTGTCTTGTTTTTTTGAAACACTTTAGATCATCTGTGCACAGAATAGGAGACAGTTGAATTTTAGCAGTGCTCAGGTATGTCTAATTGAGAATGCCAGGGACTGCAATTTTACTTATTAAAGAGATGTATCCTATCAACATGCCTGTCAAAAAACCCCAAATCACCAATCACAAGCTAACCACCCAACCCCAACTCCCAAACCATTAAAAATATCCTCAAAATCTTGCCAGGCCCATTATAATCCCAGGTCACAAGCTAGGGAAGTTACACACTTCTCTAACAGGCTTATTAAGATGGGAAGAATAAAGACCAGAAGGACAGATGGAAAAGTCATTTGGGAGATATTCAGACATTTGAGAAACTAAGGAACAGATTCAGCTCCACTCCAACAAAACAAGAAGGATGTGTGTGGTAGAAGTACCAGAGCACTTACAGCTGAAACATGGGAAGACAGCACATTCACTTGATAACTTGCTGAAAGTTTCTAGCTGGGGGGATTCATAGCTGTACTTGTTCTGCTCTCAGCAGTGGTTCTTGCTATATGCAATAATAAAGGCTGACACGATGAAAGCAAAATTAAGTAAACTACAAATCTTGTGTGCAGGTTTTTTTACGTGTTTACTCATTTAATCCCCCTGTAGGCCCAAATGCTAGCTGATTATTCCCAATAGTACTCCATTTCAAATCAGTGACACAGAGAAAGGTTACTCAAACTACCTAAAACATGGGTTTGGAGCAAATTATTCTTCCAAACATTCAATATTTTTGGAAGAAAAGAGTCCAGGCAGCCCTGTCTATTTGTTTAACATTTTTGAAGTAACTTTTAATCCAATTGAAGTAACAGGTGACTGCACTAAAATAAGAAAAAAACCACACCTAAACGTGACCATAAGCTATTTTTCAGATGACTCTGTCAAGTTCCTGACAAAGAATAGGCAGCTTTCAGGGTATGTATTATGTCTGCACAGGGAACAAGGTTGTTTTCCATTGGAATCCTGATTTATTTGAAGCAAAAAGGAAATATGCGTGCTGAAAATGGAAGAAATTGCAGAAGAGTGGAAAACTGAAAGACAGCAGGATTAGGTAACCTCCACAGTCACATTCAACCAGCTCCTGGCACAGACAGAAGACTCTCTTTTTGGTCTCCTCTTTCAAACACTGACCAACAGGAAGCGTGGAAAAAATCTCTCCGTGTAGTATGAGGAAATATTTGGTTTTTCCTTAGAGCCCAGCTTTGTGTCTGTGCAGTGCTGTGGGCTCACTGCTCTGGGCTTCCATGCTGCTAATGGGAAAAATCAGTCATGAAAACAGACCAGCTGTCAGAACAAAACCCGATTACACTTTTCACAGGTGATACAACCCACTCTTCCTTTTCTAGATTAGTTTCTCTAAATGCTTTCTATTTCCATTTAATAGATCCAATGGAAAACTACATAAGTCTTGCATAAACAGTACTTTCAAACAGTCACAGACATGTCACATTTGTTTTTTCCTCAAGACAAATTCTTTCCCTATTGTCCATAAAGTTTCTAGAAGATGGACTTCAGACTTACTTTTAGGATCTCTGCAAAAGAGTGAAAATACACTCTTGAATGTCAGGGATGTTTAGTCACACGACTAGAAGTAGCCGGGGAAATTTCACTATATGAACTGTTTCCTGACCCAGAGCCGAAATTAATGCGCCCAAGGAAGGTGAAAGTACAACACCACATCCAGACATGGAAACTGGCTGTGCAGTTCTCAGGAATATCCTTACCCAATGTGATTTAGAGCAGCCACCAGGCAGCTAAAATCTGGGACACCTTACAGCAACTACACATCGCCTATGCGAATGCACGATGCATCTTTGCTCTGATATTCTGAGAATCCCTTTTCCACCCTGCATCAACCTTTCCTCCCCTAAAAGACTGAGGCAGAAGGAATTGCGCAGAGTATTTTTGGCTGTAGGGGCACAATGAATTTGGCCCTGTACTAACACAAAACCCACTGACCAAATGTCATTTGCAACTTGCAGTTTGTAACTGCAATTCCATGTTAACAATATACCATTACTTATTCCTGGCTTCATCATCTGTTGATGCTGACAATACACAGATTGACCAGTGTATCACAGTTCTGCCTTCTAATGGTATGTGTGACTGCCCCGTAAACAAATTATTTGAAATGCAAATTAAAGAAAAACAAACAAACAAAGAAAAACCCAACCCTAAACCAGCTTGTGAAAGACTTGCTTGTAAGTGTTCTATTAGTTCTTTTGTCACTGCAGGCAACCAGAGTGTGAAGCTGGTAAGAAGTCAAGCAAGCTCTTGACGTCAGTTATTCCTCATTTGGAACAATTTTAAACAGTGTTTGACTTATGTTCATGTGCTGATCATTGATTAAGCCACAGGGATATTTCCTCTGGTGTTTCTTTGCCCTTATTACTATAAACAATGTAGTACTTTTCCAAACCACTTAGTTTCAGACTCTATGTATGGTCTGTTAATAAATGCACCCTTATGTTTTTTGTTTTTCATTAATACCTAGAAGACAGCTGATTTTCTGACAAGCTCTGGATCTCTGAAACACTCATAATGATCAGCAGTAAGTTATGTTTATTTCTTAACTGCACATGAACATTAGAATTTATGCACAAAGAATAAATCATTCCTCTAGCAGAATGATCAATTTTTGTATTTCTCTATGTAGTTACACATTAGTCACTTGGCATTTTTAGTTAAATGAGTACGTTCACTTAAATAGTAAGGAAAAAACAATAGCAGATATACAGACTTAATAAGCAAGCAGCATGCTTATTGCTGTAACTAAGGGACTTTTGATGTTATAAGAAACCACTGATGTCTGCTTTCATTCACATAGCACACACAGTGATTTTAGACAAAATTAATTTCTTTCAGCATCTTTTATTAAAAGCAAAGGAAGGCTCCAGCTCACGGATTAATAACCTATGAGTTATTGTTTCAGCTGTCTTCAGTGAATACCGCATGCGTGTGCCTGGATTTCATGTTTCTTTACTGCATAGAACCCAGTAATATGGACTCCACAAGTTTTCTTTTCAGCCTTTCTCCATACTATATTGTCCTGGTGGACAATAGGATGACCATGAGCCAGCAATGTGCCCAAGAAGGCAAATGGCATCCTGGGATGCATCAAGAAGAGTGTGGCCAGCAGGTCGAGGGAGGTTATCCTCCCCCTCTACTCTGTCCTGGTGAGGCCCCATCTGGAGCACTGGGTCCAGTTCTGGGCTCCTCAGTTCAAGAAGGACAGGGAATTGCTGTAGAGGGTACAGAAAAGGGCTACAAAGATGATTAGGGGCCTAGAACATCTCTCCTATGAGGAGAGGCTGAGGGACTTTAGATAAGACTTAGGGGGGATATAATCAATGCTTACAAATACTTAAAGGGAGAATGTCAGGAGGACAGGGCTAGTTTTTTTTCAGTGGTGCCCAGTAACAGGACAAGAAGAAATGGGCACAAACTTGAGTATAAGAATTTCCACTTAAATGTGAGGAGGAACTTCTTTACTGTGAGAGTGGCAGAGCACTGGAACAAGCTGCCCAGAGAGGTGGTGGAGTCTCCTCCTTTGGAGGCATTCAAAATCCGCTTGGACAAGTTTCTGTGCAACCTGCTCTAGGTAGACCACTTTGGCGGGGCAGGGGGGACACTAGATGGTCTCCTGAGGTCCCTTCCAACCCCATCTGATTCTATGATTCTATTCTCAAAAGCCATTGCTATTTCTTGCTACCACCCATTAAAAGCCTTAAGTTGCCTCATGACAGAGTCACTGAAATAGGTGAATAGATGAAGTCTGAGACCTTTTTCAGAGGAGCTGTGGACACTGAAACTACTAAACATGAGACAGTCTGGTAGGTCAGCTATGAATTGTACATGAGTTGTCTTGTACTGCGTGCTGAAGCTAAACTTGCAGGTGTCAGCTCAGCAAAGAGGGGAAAATGATGCAATGACCGACATGAAAGAGAAACAGAACAAGGATTGCTGTTAACAGGAAAATTGTTCCTTCCCTTCCCACTTCTGGTGACACTCAGGAACGGCCCATCTTTCAGGCTAGCACTGCTCTAGAGCACGGCAGAGCAGAGGTGCTTGGCCTCTGAGGGAAAGTGGGAAAAGGGAGTATTCCCAAAGCAGGAGGTGGAAGGGAGGGAGCAGGTCTGAAATACCAGGTGTGCAACAGTACAGGAGAACGGGTTCACCCCTCTGTTTGCAAGATGCTCATCACTATGGACCTCATTCTTCTGAGTTCCAAATTATTACTTATCTCACAGGAGCATGTTTGTTTTTTTTTTTTTTTCTATCTGTCTATAAATTCAATGTATCTTTAGCTGCAAGTGGCCCAGCAGAATAAATCAATTATGAGAATATTAAGAGCGAATTCCTGGCTCTGCCATTTCCATCCACAGAAAAAAACCCCACATTTGAACCCTCTCTCTTTTTTATGAGTATGTGAAATAACTCCCATTTTTTAAATTCAGCTACTAATTCATGAGCTATCAGAAGCATCGAGAGTGATACAACGCAGAACACTGCACAGCCACGAGCTAGCAGATCAGCAGTTCCATGTTTCTGGGGTCAGGTCATATGTAGTAACACGACCAGCCCACTATCAGCTAGACCCCAGCATTTCAGCAGGACCTCAGAGCACAACAATGTTTCTATTCAGTCATTTTCTGCTATTGTTTCTTGCTTCTCTCAGACATGTTTTAAACTGTGACAAGAAGGAAACCCCTTAAGCTTCTTCACACATCTTTTTCTGTCTAAAAGGTGTTGAAGCGTGAAGTAACTACTACTAGGATGGCTCAGGATACGGATTTTTGTGTACATGATGACAGCAATTATTACTGGTTCTGAAAACTGTATTCACGGTCCTATGGCCTATTAGTTTTTTTCCCCTTCTGTTGGGTATTTCGAAATACTTGGATAATTAACATGATCATTGTAATGAGTTTGCATGGCAAGGTGGGGGGGGGGGGTGAGCTTCAGGGGTGGTTTCTGGGAGAAGATGCCAGAAGCTTCCTCCATGTCTGATAGAGCCAACGCCAGCCGGCTCCAAGATGGACCTGTCACTGGCCAAGGCCAAGACTGTCAGCGATGGTGGTAGTTCCTTTGGGATAACAGATTTCAGAAGAGGGGGAAAAAAAACCCAAAACTGTGCAACAGCAGAAGAAGTGAGGATGTGTGAGAGAAACAACTCTGCAGACACCAAGCTCAGTGACGAAGGATGGGGAGGAAGTGCTCCAGCCACCAAGGCAGAGATTTCTCTGTAGTCCGTGGTGAAGACCATGGTGAGACAGGTTGTCTCCCTGCAGCCCATGGATGTCCACAGTGGAGCAGATATCCACCTGCAGCGTGTGGAAGACCCCACGCTGGAGTAAGTGGATGCACCCGAAGGAGGCTGTGACCCCGTGGGAAGCGGACACTGGAGCAGGCTGCTGACAGGACCCGTGGACCCATGGGGAGAGGAGCCCCTGCTGAAGCAGATTTGCTGACGGGATTTGTGACCCCATGGGGGACACACACTGGAGCAGTCTGTTTCTAAAGGACTGCACCCCATGGATAGAACCCACACTGGAGCAGTTCATGAAGAACTGCAGCCCATGGGAAGGGTCCACATTGGAGAAGTTAGTGAAGGACCGTTTCCTGTGGGAGGGACCCTATGCTGGAGCATAGGAAAAGCATGAGGAGGAAGGAGCAGTAGAGGCAATGTGTAATGAACTGACCCCAACCCTGCACTGCTCAGGGGGAGGAGGCAGAGAAGTCCAGATCGAAGTTGAGCCCGGGAAGATGGGAGAAGGGAGAGGTGGGGGAAAGGTGTTTTAAGATTTGTTCTTATTATCCCACTCTGACTTTATTGGTAACAAATTAAAATAATTTCCCCCCAGTTGAGTCTGTTTTGATCATGATGGTAATTGCTGAATGATGTCTCCCTGTCCTTATCTTGACCCATGAGTCTTTCACCAGCCTGTCCTGCTCAGGAAGAGGACTGATAAAGTGGGAGCTAGCCAAGGTCAATGACCTATCAAGGTATCAGCAACTATAGTAACACAGATTTGGAGTAAATTCAGCTCCCCTTGATACTAGTAACAGTTTTTCTATTTTTCCCAAATATATGAAGAGCATATTAGTCCTATGCAATGGTAGCTGCTATTAAGTTGAAGATATCAACATATTCAAAGTGTATACTGAATGGTACTATAAGCACTAAAAGCATTTCTTGTGAATGTTTATATCATCTCCCCACCCACCCCAAAAAGGTGAAAAAAACTCTGCAAAAACAACAAAAAAGGCCTGGGAGAAATGGGAAAATTAAGACAAAACTGCAAAGTATTTCCAGTGCAAAAACTAACATTTTGAATGTTAGTTCCCTTTGGGGAATCCTGGTTCTCTCAACTCTTACTGCAGTATTCTTAAGTAAGGCCCTTACAGTCCTTCCACTTGGCCTTGTTCAAATCATCATTCCTGTTGCAGGAAGAAGAGCAAAATTATTGCTGCAAAATAAAAGGCCACAGACAAGGAACGGGAAATAGACCTAGAAAAGTGGTATCTCTTAAGAGCCCCGCCACTGTGGCTGAAGCTCATTCTACAGAAAGCAGCAAGCTGCCTTACTTCCTCACTGCTCCTCCTCTCTGTTCCTCACCTCCTGATACTTCAAAATACTCCTCTCTGAATGTGCTGAGTTTTGTCCTGTGATATATGGTGTATAAATTCCAGCCTACCAAATAAAAAACATGATCGAACTCTAAACTGACTTATTAAGCCAACACATCCGGGCAGGGTTTTCTGACAAACATAATTTTATTTTCTTTTATAATTCAGTGGACCTACAAAGCATGGGGGCTAGCAGTTACTCTTCTAACAAGCACAGTTCTAACAAGTTGTTCCTGAACACACTTGAGAGGACTACAGTCCTCTTCAATGCCATGTAAATTCAAATTTGCCACAGTTTAGCTTTGGGTGTGTAGGTACCTGAAGGCTCTTCTCTCCTCACCCCACCACCCAATGCAATCTCCAAAAATACTGTTGTGTGTACAGCTAAGCAAACACTCAGATGAAAATCACTGAAGGCAGCAATAGAGGTTAAAAGAGAAATGCTATTAACATGCAGTGCTACTCCTACACCAACAGCTGGTAAGCCATCAGAAAAGCATAAATAAACTAATTAGACACAGAAAAATCCTCAGTGTAATGATGTCCATCCACGCATTGTACCATTCTCTTTGATAAGCAAGGGGAAAAGGGAATCAACATAATTTCACTTGCAGGCATATGACCTATGTGAGGTCATGATGACCAGTGACCTTTATCTAAGTAGCAGGGTACCTTTATGTATAGCTATGTGCCTGTACACAAGCATCCCGGCCATCCCATTCACTGGATACAAATTCCATCAATTTTTCTACACAGCCTTTCAAGAAAACTTTTTTTTTGCATTCATAAGAGCTGCAGCAGTCTAAAAATTCCCAAAGGAATGTGTGGGAGCTTGTGTTACCTGTGTAATAACACTCCGATTGTGAAGTTTTCAATACCTATAATTGAATTCTGAAGACAAGTAATTGTACAAAAGTGAGAGCACATATTAAAATTTAATTACAACATTTCAACCATCGTTTTTAAAAACCTGCAATGCTTTGTACATTTCCTGGCATGTATGCAAGACTACCATCCAACTTTTAGTAAGAGGAGTAAAAATTCTTAGCAATTTAATGCATCCAACTGGGAAGAAGCAGAAAGAAGTTTTCTACAAGATCTGAGAGATGACTATTGCAAGATGACCAACTTTGTCAGCAACCATGCACATGGATAAGAGAACCTGTGTCTATTTCTTTCTGGTTATTAGATTTAACTCTGTTCAGGGGAGGTTAACTTTGTTCACCTCGATTTCTTCCTTTTCCATTTCAACAGTGATGCCACAACACAGGCATGGACCAAAATTGGGTGTTCAAATCAAGCTACTAATGGTGGTTTCAGTTTAGGTCAGGATGGCCTCTTACACAGATTTTAATGACATATTAGAAGCATAGACAGTATTATCATGAACAGTTTTCCAAATCTTGCAAAAGTAAAGAGAGTGAGAATCCAAAGCAAACAAGAAATGTGCTTGCAGTTAATTTAGTGCTGATGAGATAGCCACCAAGATTTTCTCCCAGCCACAGGTTCTCTAAAACTTAGAGATCTGCAAAGTCATAATTGTGTTTTCTTCCTGTTCATTTAAGAAATACCTTGTATGTTCTAAGTGATGTGTAAAAACTAGTTATTAATGACCTGCAACTTTTCCATTGACTGTGGGGCACTGCCATTTCGCCACAATGCCAAAAACTACTTCAAATGTTTTGCAGAATCACTTACTGCTCAACGAAATTAAACCAAATGGAGGTTGTTTAATTTCACAATACTTTATGCAGACAAGATTTCAAAACAGAGAGAACTGTGAAAGCTTTGGCGGATCACAGAAAAGAATACTATAGGCAGGGCTTCTTTTCTGTATGCACCAGTAATGTTTACACAAATGTGGGGAGAAATGAAGAATGCTAGAACTAATAATCCGCCCCCATCAATGGCACAAGTCATCATAAATCCCCCTACAGCTGAAGAATAGCACTGACTTACATCAGATATTGGACTACTCTCAGTGGTCCATATTGGACCACTCATGAGGTATGAGGTTAGGGTACGTATTCTACAATTTACTGGAAGTAGTTGGAACATACCCTTTATCTTAAAAAAGATTTTAGGCACCCACTACTGTAATCTTTACATTTATAGTAACCTGCCAGCTTCTGCTTTTATTTAAAGTAAGTTCTAATTGTACATGGGATTTTAGTTCTCAGTTTATATTTGTAATATGAAACAGTATTCTCCTACAGATTTTCAAGAAAAGCTGAGAAAACACTATTTTTTAAGAATTCAAGTGAAGAGGAAGGAAATCAGTTTTTTTTTGTTTTAGTGCTAGGAGAAAAATAATTTAAAACAAATAGAGACAATGATGAGCAGTACTTGAAAAGTGACATTTTCATTCATATACTTTCTATAGTACTTCCACCAGAGTAAAAATTATAAGTTTACCCCATGAATTCTATCATTAAATTTTTATCATTCAATACTTTCATATCAAAGATTTTTACTAATTCATAATTCCTGTAGGAATACTATAGGATTATCTGTAAAAGACTTTTTTTTTTTCTCCCCTTGAGTTTTCCATTCTAACCAGGAAATGATGCTGCTAGTATTTGGATGAGCTCCAGGAAGAGGAGTAGACTAATACCGTATATGCTGGATGAGAAAGGATTATAGACAATGGAATATATTACATGTACATGCTTACTTCAAAAAAGATATCCTACTCTCGCTATACCTGCATTTTTACTGTTGCTCCCTGCTGCCCACTCTAATTAACAACTTATGCTCTTCACCTTTATAGATCCTGTCTTATAACAGAATCATGCAGTGAAAACATTAATTGCAGCAGCATCCCATGCTAACAGAAGGATTTATCCATAGCCACACTTACACTGTTACTCAGTGATTTAGCATGCCAGTGAATTTGTAGATTTAACTTACTGCAGATTTCATTTCTTGTAAAAGAGAGCATCAGATGTTTTCCTCATTCCAGTAGGCTACACTTGTCCTGCTAGCTCATGTGAGAACCTTGTGAACAACACAGAATGCACTAGCAGGAGCTTATGTCTATCTCTATAGAGACAGACAACATAACTAAAAAAGAAATCCAGATTTTGACATTGCCAAAATATCCCAGTTTGGGGTAAATGAATGGTTCCCTCTCCTGTCTTCTATTTCCTGCTTTTTAAGAGGATTAATCAGCTTACAGTACATGGTATTTGCACTCTTCCACCCGGCTATGGACCTGAAGGTCTGGGACCCGGAGGCCAACTCACGGTCAGGATGTGAGGAAAAGCATCTAATAGCCTATGAAGTGGAGATAGCTTTAAATAAAATAAAATGAAAATAAGCCAAACAGCTTGGGGTGAGGGAGAGTTCCACAAGCTGGGCAAAAAGCCCCTACCCTACCCTCAATGTTCTGTGGGGTTCATGGAGATATGAGTTCTGTCCCCCATCCTTTCACCTGAGGGGAGCAGAGTCCCAGCACATAGCACGTTACCTTATGCCATAAGGTTTTCACTTATTAATGGAATGTATTTTTTCAGATATACATCATATAATTGATTGTGATCATCTGGCCACAGGAGTATATCAGGGCAACAATAGAAGAAATTGTAATTGTTAAGTTTTGAGTTTGTTGTCTCAGAACGTTACCCCATGGTCTACAAAATACACAAGGCAAATAATATATATGTTATATTGCAATGTATGCCCAAGTTATTCTTCCAGGCAATGGACAAGCAAGCACTCACGTGTACTTTACTGTGTGGTTCATATATATATTTGGGGTCAAATTTTGCTGAAGACTCCATGGCTACAGAACACCATACAGCATTATGAGATTCTATACCTTATGCTTCTTTGCTTGTCCAGCAAAAGAAATGTATCATATAAAACATCGGTAACTCTTTTTCCTCGTATTCCTAAACAAATTTTATGTACTTAGTTTCAGCATCATTTTTTCCCAGTTTCATGGGTGGAACTTACTAAAAAACCCACAATGTAGTACCCAAAACTGAAGAGGCTAAATCTCAATTTAAAGAATATGAAAAGACACGAAAGAAAGATTGGATAAAGTCTCAGCCAATGGAAGTATGAGTCATTATTATATAACAAGCAAGTTGGGTATGTTCTGATATTTTAAGCTGAAGAAGAGATAGGTTGAGAGGGGAAGAGAGCACAGAAGTGGGAGTCAACAGGGGAACTGAGGTGAAGTAAGTGGGTATGTAAAAGTTTAGCAGTACTAATAGTGACTTAGATGTTCCCTTAATTCCTGTTTTCCTACGTTTTTTTAAATCTCAGGTAGAACTATTAAAAAATGTTAATTCTGTTTTCATCCCAAGGGATGAAGTACCCATTTAAACCATATCAATGTAATTAATTTTCACTAGGTAGCTGTTAGGCAACTTCTAGGTAACTTTGACAAACTTCTTCCATTCATAGAAGACACAGCTGGGTAGAAATTAGTCTCTAAAAATACTTTCACACAACCTGCTTGTTTTCTAGTCACTGTCTTCTTATGTTATGCTCATTCCATCTGTCAATAGATATGAGTCACACATTCGACCTTTCAGTTTCACTTGCGCACATAAATTTCTTCCAATTTCCTGTGAAACAAACACTTTTAACTCTTCAGGGACTGGCAATTTGCACAAATAGCATGCTAGAATGGTTAAGGTAAAAGCAAGCTCATGTGCTGATATTCTTAGCTTTCCAGTCTACCCTATCTTTTGAAAGCAGATTGTCTCTTCATTTTGCTGACCACCTTTCTGCCCACCCTACCACTAATTTTCACTGAAAAACTAGCAAATATGTGGAGCTCCAGTTTAAAAACCACAGTCTAGCTATATTTTCAAAGAAAGCTAAACAGCAGAGAAGCAGATACAAGTCACTCCTGACATTACCAGCCATGAGCAGCAGATTCACTGAAGGAAAGCTATCATTTTGCCATTTTTAAATCTGCAGCAGGCAACATTTGGTTGAAAGCTAACTTAAAAATGACGACTCATGCTTGTCCAAATGCTACCCACTGACATAAATCATGATGCCTTTACCAACAGATCCCATTTTTTTCCTCCCCAAACACAACACCTCCAGTATGAACAAAGAAGGAACATGGCCAAAAAGAACACAGCAAAATGTGAAAGCTAGAGCATTATTCTGGGATTTGGGAGTATATTGCCTTCCTCTTTCTTTCAGGTACAGTACACAATTTAATCTTTCAGGGAGCTTTCAAGACAAAGGGAAAAGATTATCAGTTTTAATAAGAACCACAAAGCTGGACTACTGAAAAAGAATCCGAATTCTGCATGGTGATCTGGTAAAGGAGGACAGAGACTTGATACATGCAATTTGTTGGCAGACCTCATTTGAGAGCCTATTTAACTCGTTATTGTTGAAACAGCAGATTAACAGCAAGGGGGCTTTAAAAGAACAGTAGACTCGTAGTCTGTTTCAATTAAGCATTGCAATGGCATGTAAGGGTCTGCAGTCTGGCCTTATGGTTCCCTTCCAAAATACACCAGACTCAGACCAACTGTAATACGGTCCCATCAAAACTACTTGAACTATCAAGGCAAAGTGCCCTTGCCACTAGTGACTGAGATTTCTCCATCTATAGTAACATTAGGGCACTCTTAATAAAGAAAATAGGATGTCAGGCCTGAAGTTCAAAGCCTACAGTTGCTTGAAGAGGTGACTGGATGAGGTATGGCTGAGATGACACTGGAACTGCTCTGGCTCCTGTGCCTGTACACCAATGCGATGACCTAAATGAACCAGTGAAGTTTTATCACTGTCACATGAGAGTAGTGCTTTAGATAACTCTGTAAACCATGGAAGCATCTAGAAAACGTGCTATTGACTTAGAGAATGAAGACTGAATTTTTTGACCTTTGCTTTCTGATATCTTAGTATTGAAATAATAAAACAGAAGGCATGATTTGTTGGTATAACAGGGTTATGTTCTTTCCAAGTAAGCATCAGTGTGAAACAAACAGTGCTCTCTTATTTTCAGATTTAAGTGCCTTAGTGAAAGCAAAATAAAGCACTCATTAACCTAAAGATAAATCTATTTTATCCTAGTAGCACTCTGGAGATACACCTCAGCATTATCATTGCACTTTTGCACAAATTTAAACATCTATTTGACATCATACCCTAAACCAGTAACAAGACAAATCTCAACGAATAATGAGTGTTCACGTATCTCATCAAGGCAATAGAGGCACATCAGCATTTCTACTCAACGATTTGCAATCTCCATAACACAAATAACAAGACATATAAATATTGGGGAACAGTCAATGTTTTATGATCCAAAATGTGTTTTCAGAAGACGTGTCTTTTCACAGGCATAGGCTAAAGATATTTTTTAAATTTTCCTGGAATTTCAAAAGTTTCTGATCTCAGCAGCATCTGAATCAAACGTTACCTTACTTCACCTAGCCAGTGTTAGTGCGGCTTTTCCTATCAAAGATGAAATTGTAACTCATATATCTTATGGATATGTGCTCCCAGTCACTTATTTGAGTGGAGATTAGTGAAATTAGTGAACCCAAGATGACACCATAGATGCACATATGTGGCCTTTGTGTTAAAGAATCTTTTCTTTCCTTACAGACAACACACACTCAAAGGATTAATTTTACTTTTGGTGACTTATCCTCACTGCCAACTTAAGCAAATCAACTAAAGAAAAAAGAACTTTCAAGCAGTACTGAGATCACTGGCAGACAGCAGCTTGCACGTTCGTTCCTCAAGAAAAAAAAGACCATATATGGACAACACCAAAAACAGAGCCTAAAATTAGTAATAAGCAATATCAGTCATTGGGGCTTTTTTTTCTTTGTTTTGTGAAGTGGAGGTGGGGCGTGTGTGCGTGTTTCTGTGGGGTTTTTTGTTTGTGGGTTGGGTTTTTTTGTTTGCTGGTTGGTTTTTTTTTGTTTGCTTGTGTACAGTGTCAAGAATCATACAAGCTGCGTTTGTATACTGATATTTTGGTCATTAGGTGCATTCAGGCTACATTAGAATTATCATTCTTCAGGTTGTTCATATTCATTAGTTCAGATAAACACTTGCAATTGGCACATAGTTAGCTGATAGTAACACCTACAGTGTTAAAAAAAGCAGGGGAAAAAAATCTGTTCAGTGAAGACTGATTTAACAGGCATCTTTTCTGTGTCAGTCTTTCAAAAACATTATGATACATGGTCCATTTACAGATCTATAACACTGTCTACTATTCCTTTATTAAGGCTTCAAATCTCTCAATGTTTTTTCCTCAAGTTCCAAAAACGTAAAAGTCCATTATTGCTCAAACCTCTTCCCACTGAAGTCAACTGAACTTAGGAGATGACTGTCAGAACATGCGTGTGACAACACAGCAACCTAGCCAGACTGTTCTCAAGTCAGTACCTATTTGCTTCTCCACAAAAACCTGATGTTATTTTTGGCAAGACCAGAGAAAACAATAAAAACACATAAATACATTCATAGTGTAGATTAACAAGGAAAAGTTAATATGATGATTTCAAATAAATGTTTCACCGGAGATTACCACTGTCCAAATTTATCGAGTGTTAATTATGAAACTATGATCTAAATTACAAACTCTGATTTAAGGCTAATTTAAAATACAATGTAGAAGTAGAACGAATGGAAGAATCAATGACGATCTGCACTAAGTTTCTCTTAAAGGGTCCTTCAGCAAAAAACCAGCAAATAGTCCATATATTGATAACAGTAACAATAAGAATCTCCTATTTTTAGATTTTCTAACAGATATGCATTTTCATCAGGTGACTCACCACACAATACAAATTTTGCAGCAAATCTGTTGAGGTCCAGTGACAACCATAGTCTTTCATTTGTATCTGATAATTCCTAATTAGGGAAGGTAAAACTTGCCAGCAGTCCACTAGGTTGAAATTCTAATCCAAGAATGTATTAATAACACAAGCCTTTAAGTCCATAATTCAGAGTTAGAAAACTATTTTGCTATTAAAAGAAGCAGCGTCCTTCATTATTATAATTTTTCATTAAGTTACTAAAAAGGTTAAAGTTTAAAAATAAAACCAAAAAATGCACAACTGCATGTGTTCGTTCTTTCTTTATAGTTACTTAAGAGATAGAACTGGTCCAATTCAATCAATAATTGACCAAGTGTTATTTTGAGCAATATTGTCCTACTACAGCTACTAGGACATTTATTAATTGATTGCAAACAGACAAGGAAGAACTTGATCAAAGTATCCAGACAGCAACATATTTTACATGTTGTTCACTTTCTGCAGGTTGTTCTGGAACCTTAAGTTTAACAAAATGATGCAGAACGGGAATAGACAGCTTATGATTTAGCATACCAATATGCCTAGACACCTTCATCTGTATGCTGGCAGAGTTTTACAGCTAGAAGCTGCATTAAAATTGATGAAAGACCACATAACTTCTGTTGGATAGTTCTGTGCATCTTTGAGTTGACAAAGCAATGCAGCATTCCTAATTTTTGTTCACAAGAAAGTCTCCCAAATATTTTCCTTGTTTCATTTAATGAAATGCCTTTGATCTAAGTAACTTGATTTCCTGTTTTGATGCTGACTCACTATTTCCACTCAGTTCTTTGCATACTGCAACCATAGACCTAGTGATTAAGTCATCATTAACAGCAGGTTGGGGACACAAAAAAATTTGCTAAAATTAAAGGGCATGGGAGACTTTTAACATCCTTCAAGTCAGATCGTTGTAGAAGTCCCAGAATCAGTGGAGATTTTAAAAAATCACACACTAATATAAACAAGTACCTTTAGTGTTTAATTATTACATAGACAAGACAATGTTAGACTTGTGTGTTTGATATATGCATACAGGTGCACTGCAGAGTAGGAGGGTAATAATGCATGATTGCATGGGATGGCAGAAAGGTTTTGTTTCAGGTTGGAGGGGTTGTAACTGCTCCTGGATGGCTTCATTACACACCAAAGGCAGTTGTTCTGTTAGTGCTAATTAAGCCTTGGGGAACAATTTGTTGAGGTAGTTGGAGAAAATTTGGATGAGAAGAATAAGAAGAATTTTAATGTTTTAATCACAAGCAGAAACTTTCAAGTTCCAAACTTCTGGGATTCCAGCATAGGAGATAAATGACTGATCTCGCAAAGAGCAAGAACACCCAGCTTTTCACTGAAGCTTACAGATGTTTGCAGCGCATTGCATGATTGAGTCCTTTTAATGCATGTCCATTACTACATTAAAGTAACTTTAAATAACTGCATCCTTTTATACAATTGTACTATCACAGAATACTCATCTGTTTGCCTGGGTCACAACTGAGTTTACAGTTGTACATTAGAAGTAACCCCAGGTAGTGGTTTTTAATCACATGAGATTTTTCTGTTAATTTTTCAAATGCTTGTTAATAAATGAAGGAACCATCACTCTTCCATCAAAGAAGCTCCTATAACAACTATTTGATTTTGTTAATGACAGCCCTCCCAGCAACAGCACTGAAGGCTGTACCCTCAGTGCTGTCATGTGATCTTGTATCAAAGATGGGCTGCTAGCACAGGTAATGCCTGATCTTTCACCTATATGTGAATTTAGGTGACGCCTGTTTTTTCTCCTAGGTCATAACTTGGAGAATTGAGAACAGATAAAAGGCAAATAAGATAAAAGAGACTGCTTGTTTCTTTGCTGACAGAAAGAGTGGCAAATTGGGAGGCTGTCTAGGGATCAAGAAAAAACCTAGCAACAGTTCCCTGCCAAGGGAAGCAGAGGGGAGAAAAAGCTGGTGAGGTGTTTTCTAGATTGGCTACCTGATTTAAAACTCAGAGAGAGACAGAAAAAGCAGCTGTGAGATATAAACACTACCAACTTTGTTAGGGATTTGCATGGGGTAAAAACAGAGGAGAATTATAGTGAAACATCTGAGGGCAGGCAAGAGAGATCCAAGTATACACAGATTTGTGTATTTGGGGACTTTTTGCTCAGATAACATTTTACAACACTGGAGCTGAAAAGCATTTCCTTTTTTAGAGTACCAAGAGCCTCAACACTTTATAATGCAGAGAAAGACACACTGCAGAAAAATAACAAAGTTGGACTCTGCTGGGGAACAGCATGGAAGCAGATTAAAAAAAAGTCTTTTTTTCAAACACAGATGTCCCTCCCCATTTTGACTTCTCAGATGCCTTTACTTGCAAAAGAAGTTCGACACAACTACATGTATTTCACCAAATCCCATTCTTCTGTTAAAGTACCCCCTTCCGGGATTCCATGAGTTTTTCATCATTTATAATTCTGCAAGCTTCCCACAAATCCCCATTTCTCTTCATTACTTTCCTTCCTACAACCCCCATCTTCCTTCACTCCCATCCAACCAACATCTCTGCTTCTATAGCTCATTGCAATTCTATCATTCCTTGACCTTGCTCACAGTAACTGATGTTCTTTGCTCTCAATTTGCATTCCTACACACATCTCCTGTGCATTAACCTTCTCCCCTCAGCTTCCTCCTGTTATCACAAATTGCAGCCATCTTTCCTTAAAGCAGCTTTTCTTTGTTCCTTCATGATACAATGCAAGAAAGTGACCATCTTGTCTAAAGACAGCTTAAGCTTCCCTCCCCAGAGGATGAAGACCCATGGTAATCATTCTAACAGCGCGTTGGAACAGGTAGTCTCCAAGTTTGCTACTGAAGACTTTTTCTGTCCTAAACTACAGCATGTACATTTGGAATTAAGATGAAGACATTTTTTAAATAACGGGTGCGCATGTTTAAGTAAGACATATGATGTTTTATTTGTTTTGAGTAGAAAAAAAACCCCAAAACCCAAACAAAAAAAAACCCAAACTCATACTCAAATAAGTGATGTTCAACACTGAAATACTCAGGAGCTTAGTGGCTGCTTAACAATTGGATGTACAAAATAACCTTCTTTATGCAAAAAGAAAAGTAAGCACCCAATCCTAAATATTTATCTTTTAAGGTGTCTAAAAAGTACTGAGACACATTTGGGGATTCTACTGTTAGCATGTAGAGACCACAGTTTGCCTAGACACCAGGCAGAAAAACCAGCAGCTTTATTTTCATGAAACAAAAGGCTGTCAGACTAATGGGTCTAGAGTTTTAGCAAAAACAACTGCCCCCTCTCTCCAAGAAACCCCAAAACCTCCTCAGACCCTCAAGAGTGTAAGACATGATTCACTGAAATGAATGGGGATCTACTTTCAAATAACATTAACTCATAATCAATTACCCAAGGACTTGTTATTTGATTTAGTTTTAAACACAGATTGTGTTTTAAGTTTGGTAAGCATGATAGCTGTTACGCAGAAGAGAACTGAATCCTTCTGTAAAAGGAAGGGATTGATGCACTCTTGATCATGAAGTTTTCTTCTGGATTTCCAGGATGTATACTGCCTTTTAATTGTCACCTTCCACAAAGACCAGGCTTTGAAAACCCAAAGGCAAAAATGATAGCTGATAATTTACTTTTACTATCTCAGAAAGCAAGACAGAGCCAGTTTAGAACTTCAGCATTAAGAGAGCAGTAGTGTTATTCCTGTAAACAGAAAAAATACAGCCAATAGAAAAAAATAATCTGGTTACTTTGTGTTTCTTCACAAATTAATTTCATACTGTGTCAAAGTTTTGCATATGACTTTTGTGCCGTGTACGTCTTTCTAGGAAGATTTAAATGACCCATAGTTATTCACAGCCCTCTACACAAAGAGAAACAGTAACTCGGACACAGTCTGAAGGGTAAAGTCTTTTAAACCAATGTTTAAGATCTGAACGAATACTGGTAATCATTTATCTGTTTTAACAGACGAAGGATAACAAAAGAATATGGAACAAGTCAACAAACAAACAGATAACTGAAAAACATCAGTAAGGCTGGATAAGTTATGGAAGTTTACCCAAAAGAAATTTGGCAAAAATGCCCATTCTGTTCCCAGAGTTAGAATTCAATAGTTCAAGCACATTTCATATCCAGCAACATCCTGTGTGTTTTGCTTGTGCAACTGAAGAGATGAAGTCATTGGAAAAGCGTTAAACATTTTTGTACATCTTCTTTTGGGTTTACATATAGCTATGGTTCACATATAGCTGAACACTTGACCACTTGCTTAGAGCAAGAAAGTCTGAAAGAAGGGGTAAAGATGAAAATAAATGATTGACAATCAAGCCTGATGTAAGGGTTAGAGAACTGGCTCAGGTTCAGAGCAGCAGAGATTCAGAATGCAATGTACTGAAGATGTACCAGGGCCTTGAAGACCTGCAGTGAGGGATAGGTGAACCTGAACACAACTGCATATCTAACACTAGATTTACCTTGTCATCTCCCTTGAAACTTAGAGATCTTAAAGAGGAAAAGCTGTTACTATCAGAAGTTAAAGCTAGAGGTAAGAGCAAGTTTAGGATCAGCTGCAGGGCTGTGTTTATAGCAAAGCCTTTTGAATCCCTGCAAAGGCCATCTGCAGTAGACAAGTGAGTTAAGACATAATATAGAGACAGGCAAGAAGCATGAATAAGATTTGCCGTTTAGGAGAGTGCAGGCTAAGAGGAGAGCTGAGTTGCTTGGAGGCCCTGAGCAGTTTAGACAGATACTAGAAACAGAGCAAGGTTCATGGTACAGTCTGGCACGTAGAGATGTTAAAACGAGATGTCAGGCCAACTTAGAGTTAGAGCATAAAACACCTTGATCCCCAAGCTGAAGTAATTACTTTATCCTACAGGCATCTTAAAGGAGATTAAAGACTAAAACTGATGTAGGATTTTAGGGTTAGGCCTGGAATTTAGATGCTTAAAATTAACAAAAAATCAAAATGCATGGTCAAGAGCAATGCTTACTAATCAATCCCACAGGATAAGCAAGGGTAATAAGGAAATATTTAGAATGAAAGTTCAGTTCAGACATAGCTGTAAATAAATTTTAGAAATGTCAAAAGATTAGGATGAAGGCTGTGAACCACTTAGGATTTGGATTATGTCCCACACTGGCAGAAGTTCCTAGAGTTTAGGGTGGGAATAGAGATAAGGATGTGAAATTCAGTAATTAAGAGCTAGATTTATATCACAGTGCTGAAAGGGCCACAGATCTGGGACAAGAATTCATGCAGGCAGAGGCCAGGATTAAATCTAAGATAGCTGAACTCGGAGATTTCTGCCTAAGAAAAAAGTGGCAGCTTCCTTAAGAGATTTAAGGCACATACAAGGTTGTAAACTGATAAAATAATAGTGTAATAGAGATTTGAAAGTGTCCCAAGGATCAAACATTTTGGTGAAAACTTAACAACAGCATGGTACATCTCATTAGCCAGGGAAAAGGGTCAGTCAATGTTCAAGAGAATTATGTAAGAATGGGAGTTAAAACGTTCTTATTACCCCCATTTAACAGTACTTATTCCGTACTTGGACTAATTCCCCAAGATAACACTAAGTAGAAAATAAATACAGAACCCATAACAGCACTGTACAAGTTATGACCCAGAGCTCAGCAACACTGTTGTAATTAAATCCCAAATCTTGATTTCTACATTCTCAGCACTAAGATATGTGAAAGACTCTTTTCACCTTTTCGGGAAACACTTGTGTTGAAATAAACAAAGAAAAGTAAACAGCATTATAACCGAAAGTATGAGACCAGATTCTCCCTCTGTCTAGACTGGGGAACTGGAAATACTACAAGTAAAAATGGTAAAAAGAAGCAGTGCAGGCAAAATTATCTGTGAATTTTAAGGTTTGGATTTATTTTTTTTTTAAACTTGAGGAAGTGAAAACAATACGTATCATATTTCTTTCTCCTGAAGGAAGTTATGGATTCTTCCCACTGCCTTTATGCACTTTTACCATATTTTCTAACTCAATTTCATATGAGGATAACCAAATGTCATTATCTAAATTCGGTTAAAAACTAAAACACAAACCGTAACAGAAAGGAAGCATTTAGAAATAATTCCACTTAAAAAAAAAAATAAAGCTAATTTTATTCAAATGCCTTAACATGCAGAAAAGATTTTATTAGTGTTCCAAGTGTTTGTGTTCACTGTATCATTTAGAAATTGTTTACAGAGGAATATTGCTGTTGCGAACTTTTAAAGGCATAGTTCTTGTTTTGACAAGTCCTAGAATAAGAAAAGATTTGTACCATCTGAAGTTTAGCAAGACTATAAAACTAGATAATAAAAATACTAATCTTTTAAGGACTGCATAAATTCTTCAAGGAAGTGGAAATCTATAACCACTCCAACAGCAACAGACACAGGAAAAAAGTCAGCACTTCTAGGAAGAAACAATGAAGTGGTTCTACTTTCTTCTAGGTATCTCCTTAGGAGGTTGGTAGAAACACCAGCAGTGCTGAGGACCACATTTCCCCCCTGCATATTCTTATAATGAAAGAGGCAGCTGGGATGGAGGAAGGAGTAAGGGAAGGAAATGCAGAGAAAGTCTCATTTTGTATATTTTATGAACTGTTTTACTATGTTCCAGGGGAAAGAAAAAAAAAAAAAAAAAGAGTAAACAATATCAAACTGACAGCTCAGCCTTTTTACAAGTAAATATATGAAGTTACAGGAACACCATGCTGCTTTTGTCAGGGGATTTCCTGAGTAAGCCAGGCAATCTTGATTTTCATCGCCCATTACGCAGCCTGGGCAGCTCATGGCATTACTCCATGAACATCTGGCTAGTGGATAGTCTGTGTAATGAAAGGCAAGCTGACTGACATGCCTCATTGATATTCATTGACTGCAGTCAGCGTAGGACACCTTTCCTGGTCAAGTAAATGTTAAGTCACAGAAAATGGCTGATTTCTCCTCTTTTCCCCCTTCCCCTGTCAACCATAGCTTTCTGTAAGTAGCAATTCAGAGGAGCGTTTTGTTATTTGAGGAGATGAAACTTTACAGCCTGTGGCTGTTCAACAAACAGTAGGCCCCCCAGAACTTTTGAACAACATGGCACTTTTAAGCTTTGCTAGAAAGAAGCATTTGAGCAGCAGCTTAGGGACTTAAAGCACGCATGTACCTGTCCGTGGTGAAACACTGTTACTGTTAGAGCTGATTAAAAGAGAACAATCTAGGCCTAAGAGGGTGAGTAACTAAGCCAGTTCTCCAAGAATGACTCGTTTACACAGAGGGGTTTTCTGCTATCCTGCAGTCGGTGCAGAAAAGTGAGAAGCAGGTATGACTGTACACTATACACATAGCTGCATGAGAAATAATTCTTTCTTTAAAACAGGAAGATTAATAGGACAGTTCGGATACCACAGGTAAGGTGTGGGTGTATGAGGATGAGGTCTAAGCCAGCTTGGCATCTGCCTCACTTCGAGGTAGATTTCTGTATGTCTTAATATAGAGGTGGACAGAGTTTATGCCTTACAATTTTTCTCTTTTGACAGAGATAAATACAACTGACATCATCCACTCCTAAACCCTGGCTTACTAGCAAGTCCATGAACCACTTAAGCTAGCACTGTATAGTCCTGTTTGTAAGCACAGGGACTTGTTTCTGCATAGAACTGGACTTCAGTGAAATAACTGTTTATTGCTTCACTAGTATTGCATATAAGACGCTGGGTAGATCTTCAACATCTCCAGAGCATTTCTTCAAGTAAGAAATTGTTTGGCTGTTTATATTCCATGGTTTTGTCTCTATTTTCAAAGTGGGAGCCCGAGATTTGAAGGTGCTACCACCCAAGTGAATTCTCAGGGCCAGAACTCCTATGTTAATAACATGCATTTATGCTCTTATCTGGAAACAAAACAACAGCAAGGTCATGTATTGCCACAAAGTAGCACAGAAATATGTATGAAATCTGAAAAGACAGCCTAAGACATCTGACCTCTTCCTTCGCAGTGCCAAACATCTCTCTATTACTCTGTCTCTGAAGGAAGCTTTGCTGAAGAAGCCACTTCACACCTGCAGAAATATCTTTGTTGAATAACGGGGTGGGTAAAAGCATAAAATATTTTTATTGCTCAAGTTTCCTCATAGAACCAGTATCTGGCCGCAGGGCACTTCCACCTACAGATCAACATAAAAAAGATCCTGCTGTATATATGCTGTCCTCCCCCACTGGGCAGGAGTAATGGGAGAGGGGAATTCTTTAGTTACTACTCTGCCTAACTGGAAGACAGACATTCCCATAAAAATGTGTGTGGGAGCATTTCACAGTGAAACCAAAACACTGTTAAAAGTAAATTCCGTGAACTACTTCTCATGCAGTGCAGCTATATGAAAAGACAAGGATATTTTATTATACATACACAAACCGCCAGATACCAACACCACTGCAGTGCCAGGTTGCCCCCAGAGAGCTAGCACTCTTTTTGTCCACAGGATCCCGTCATTAAGGCTGTGGACCAAGTCATACCTTCACATGCCAGTCCCAGTCTACCCAAGGAGCTAAGGGCAACATGTACCTTTTCGCTTCAGATTCTATATAACTGCTTTAGTCCAATTAAATTCTTATTTGGAGATTACACAGTCAGTGAGCATAAGTCAACGTGGCAACCTTGACTTTCAAATCGTACAGGATTTATGCTGCTAAAAGAATGAATACGGGCCAGCCTTACAACGTTGCCATACAACTGACAAACTTCTGTGCCAAATCTGTTTCACGAGAAAAGTTCATTGCACCTGGTTGCTTCATGCAGCATCAGTCCAAGGCCACACTGAAGCAAAAAAAAAAACTCTTACTACAGTCGTGAGGCACTGCATTTTTAATACAGCCATATTGTTATGGTGGTTAGGTACCTGAATGACACCGAGTGTTACATGCTATTGTTTTGTTCTGCAAGTTTTATCCTCAATATGACAAAATAATGAAGGTTTACTCTCTGCCTTATACTCCAACCAAGCTGACAAAATTGAAATACTTGATGTTTAATATAATTGATTTTTCACCCACCAAGAGCAATAGTTACACAGTAAAAATCAATGCCGATCTCTAAACTCCTACTTTTTTTGATCATATTTGACTGTTGTGTAACAAGTTAGATTGAAAAATGTCAAAGTAAAGGGGAAAAGGTAGCAAAGGAAATAAGATGGTCAAGACCATGACACCCTTCATAATAAACACTTAGAGCATCAAATTATTAATGAAAAAATAATGTTTCTTGGCAGTAAAACTATGTTAGTGGTTTAGGACACTGGCATCCTAGAATTGGCCTGTGCTCCCACATCATACCAAAGGGAAACAAAGATTTACAGGACTGCAGTTCTGTGAAGGTCAATGGAGTACAACTGAAGTTACATACCTGGCCTGAGCAAGTCCAGCTACTGCTTATCTATAGTTTCTGGAAGATCTACCCCAGAAAACATACTCTACCATTAAGCCGCAGTGTGACTTCATATCTCAAATATTTGCAGCTAATCCCACTCAGATATCTGTATCCTTGAAGGCATACAGAGTAATATTTGCAGAAAATATTTGAAGAAATGTTGATTTTTAAACTCTAGTACCATTACCATGCTATATTCTTAGGACAATCTGAGAGAATAACAACTATGTGCATTCCATGTGCACTCAGGTATTGTTTATAAGAGATGCTCACTTATTGGGAGCCTGTTTCACAAGTTACATTCGAGATGCTCTTACAAAGGTAAAAATACTAAAGAAATGACAAATAGGTATCAGCTATTAACATTACAGCAATCCTTTAAAAATATTAGGTCACACACAGAGTGATAAGCTTTGTGTGAGAAAATGCTACACACTCTACCCAAGTGCACGCCACTCTTTCAACTAGCCAAAGCAAGAGAAGCTTCAGCTTTTAGTATTTCACAATTTTGAAGTGTTATTTCTATATGGAGATATTCAATTTCCATAAAGATAGCTAAGGCTCTCATCGCACACTGGACACATTGGCCAAGAAGCATTCCTGAAGCCAGCACAATCAAGTAGAAAAGACTCAGTCTTTTCCATTATTATTAGCATTGGATAAAGATGCTTTTCATTAATATCAATGTTGGAGACTTCTTTATTAATTCATAACTGGACACAGTTAATTGGCCTACTAACTGATTGTTCTTTGTTGACCTGTGTATTAACTAACCATAAAGAGCTTTTGTTTAGCAGAAAACAACCCAAATCCTCATCAGGAATGTAGCAAGTTTTCTTGGTTCCTCAGGAAGACTCTTCCCCCAAAGCAGGAAGTGAAGTTCCGATGAGACCACTTTTAATCAGAGAGTATGCTGTCTGATATACAGGGCACAACTCTGCTGGTTTCTTACAAATAAATAAATTGTTCCTTAAAATTGAATGAAACTACTGATGGACTGGTGCAGCAGAACTTTAGGTTGTACAGAGTTTTAGTTCAGCCCAATTTTACGGAAACCACAACATTTTTGGTGTTTTGCACAGTGCATTATGTTGCAGCAATTACACTAGTGATTAGGCTGTGGGCACACAGCCACTTTTCAACTGGCTACAAGGATACTGCAGCTGTTTAGGCTATCCTAGCTTAAGAAACTGTGCTAGCTATGTTTTTCCCTGTGAAACTGCAGTACGATTGATATTTGTGTTCAAGTGTGAGTTCAATTTAAACTAGTTAAGAACACAATAATGAGTTTTTCTTCACTAAGGCAGATTCCTCCAAGTGATGAGTAGACCTTAAGGAGTCAGTGGAACTCAAAATTGGCTATACTCTACACTTTCTCTTTTGAGCCAGCTTAGCTTCACCACTAAAACATACAAACCCCACATCCTGTAGAATGAAGACATCATCTTTATGCTGCTACTTTGCGAGGAGTTATTTTTTTGATGTGAGGTGCAGTAGATTTTCTAATCATGAAATTATGGGATAAATTATGCAATTCAGACATAATACAGTACTCTGTGGTCCACACTGAAGTAGAAACAATTCACATTGATCAGTTATATGTATGAAAAATGCTGATCAGAATAACTGTTGTGTTACATGAATTGAGAGGGGGAAAAAAGGCTTTAGTGCTGTAGACATCCTGCCATTCTACACCACGTTAAATTGATTTAGTTAACACTATAATGAAACTTGGGCCATCATGTCCAGCATTGAGCATTTCCATCCTAAAGGTCTTACCACTGGGAGCAAGAGGATGGTCCAATCTGTCATTTTCTCCATGCCAAGACCACCAAAGTCAGACGTCTCCACTGTGCAAGTAAAAACTATAAACAAACTATAAACAAAGGCACTCTTTGAGCCCAAGAGCAGTACTCCTATTAATCTATACAGGGAACTAGGTCAAGGAAGCCCCAAGGCCTCTCTGAACTCCATGAGCAAGCAGAGGCCCACAAAGGGATATGTCTGCAGCTAAGAATCCCTTGTGCAAAATAACAGCCAATTAATAGCCTCTTTTCAAGACACACCCATGCATTGGATGACAGGAGAAAGGACAATGTCCAAGTTACTCCTTAGTTCAAGAAACATCCTGTTGGCTTGCAAAGCTAGTTTTGGGGGCGAGGGATGGGGGGAATCTATACAAAAGAGATCCCAGTGGATGCAAGAAGAGAGCCCCAGGCTACCCTTTACCGCCAACTGTAGCAATAGCCAAGTATTTTACCCACTGAGGACTGGAAGGAGACCAAACTAATCTCTCAAAATTATTACAGTCCAATTACTGTTTGGTTGCAATGAACTACATCGAATTTTAAACAGCAGCTTGCAGTTAGAAGTTTCTATAACCCATTGTCAAAATCATGGGCCAGCCAGAAATCTCCAACTATGTTTCTTACAGGAGGTTATAACAAATTAGGAATTTTATCAGTTTATCAGAGAGATAGGGGGTGAAATTTGTTTTAGAGGCAACACAGAATCCACCTGCTTAAATAATACTAATGGTAAGAATGCATATATACAGGAAAACACATGAAAAAGAAAACAAAATACAACCTGGCATAAAGGAAGAAACCGTTCTCTTAGAGGTCAGCATCTAGGAGCACTTCAGCCTGAATAAACGTTGTAAGGAAACAAGACTGCAACTTGGGTATCAAACTACATTTATGGAAATGATACAGAGCTGCTGAAATATCTAACCATTTACTCTAGGAGCACTGCCTCATAAGTACTAGAAAGTTGTATCAATAAACAAATCTTTTCCAGCCTCCACTGAAATATTTAGGAAATATTAGCACCAGGGCAAACTCTGCGTTCTTAATTACCTTCATATGTATTGTTTCCAAAATGAGTTATTTCAGTTTTTCCCATAATTACCCAAGTTTTAAAGACTTCTTGACTTTATGTCCAAGTTAATTTACAAGAGCATAGCAGGGTGCTAAGAGAACCAATCCTCAAAACAACAGGGTTTCCCCAAAAAGCAATAGTTTTGCTTTATGTAAGAAAGAAACTTTTATATACATCATAAAATATATATAGGCATAAGTACTTGATTCAGCAATTCCATAAAAATGAGAAATGTAGTTTGAGAAGTTTATTTTCAGGGATAGTGATAAATAGTGATTTCAATATCAGCATAATTCATGCAAACATTTGCTGATCAAATTAATTTTTTCATAAATTGCCCCATGAAGTACATCTTCCCACATTCCCAAACAGAAAACTACCATAAGAACCTGTCTTTCCTAATTTTTGGAGGGCACATAACTGCAAATCACTGATGAAGATGTAGCAATGACAAAGCTCACGTCAAGCTTGTACTCAGATCCATCCAGCTCATGTGACTTCTACACAATTCACATTCCTCTGCTGTATCTTCTCCCCAGGAGCCCTTGGGAGCACAACTTCCACTGCCAGGCCTGTACCAATCTGCTCCCCCTAAGTAACCCTGATGGCTCTCTCTAAAAATACCCAAGATAAGTAATTTTTTAACCATGAATCTTCCCCCATATATTTCCTCTTTCCAATGCTGGAAAAACCAGAGACCAGCAATCTAGAGTGCATCTGGTAATGTCATCCTTACCTTCTAATAAGCATACCACTCCAGAGGTGATACACCTAAAACTAGCATCTTTTCTTTATGCTAATTTCTGAATATCTCAGCTGTTTAACTTCAGGCAACAGAGACTCACAATGAACACAACGGTAGCACTTTTTGATTTAACAGTCATCTTGGTACCAAAATATTGCATAGTAAACGGATCAGTCCTCTATTCTTAGCACAAAATATGCTTGTTTATAGGAGTACCTATTGCTTTGCGCTGGTACTACATTCTGCAAGTATTAAAGCTAGCTTTACACCTTTAAAGTATTTTTAAAGAGCCTAGAGCAAAATGCACTTCCACCAAAATAATACCAAGAATGAGTTTAATAATTGCGCCTTAGAGTCTCATCAGCTACATAATTTTTCCCAAAAAAACTTAATCCGTATCTTAAAACATCATTTCATGCTATGCCCAGCAATTAGACACCAAGCTCAAACAGGTGCACAGCGTCCCTATGCCTTCTCATGTTATTATTAGTTAGTGTACAAAATCTGCCTCAGTTTGGGGACAAGGTTAAGGAAGAAATCAGGCAGCAGAAATAATTACAAATTAAGGACCCTGCACATTCTGAAAACTATGTATTTTTTAAACTGAATTTCAGCAATATTTTGAGTGTGTAGGAAATAAATAGCCAGGTTGTTCTCTTCAGCCTCCCTTCCCTCCAGCCCAACAAACACCTGTCCCTTATTACCTCAGCCCATCCCAAGACACCGTGACACTACCCCAATTCACCGCAGCTTTATTTTTTACCCTAACTCATCTCATATCTGTAATAGTCTCTATTTGCAATATCCCACTTTCTTTCTACCAATAACACTTCTAGAAATCTTCTGTCAAAACTGCATACATGGGTTATTCTTCGGTTCCCACACCGCATCTCCTGTGTAAGGAAGTAATCTCAATTGTCCACCAGTATACTCCCATGTGTGGTCAGACTGGGACTATTTAACTGGTTTTCCTCTCTCTCCTTTTGCTATATTGAGCTATTATTCCATGAGGAAGTTTTCCCATTAATTTAACCCATTTAAATAGTGCTATTTAGTAGAACACAGAGATTATCCAAGACTGTAGTCCCCTGTGCTAGGCCCCGTGCATATAAGGAACAGGAGAAAATGTCTGCCTTGAAGAGATTAGCATGAAACAGGTACAACTCCCATCAAAAACTAGGTAAAAAAATAAAGCTGTCCAAATCTATAGGAATTATCTAATTATCTAATCAGAAAACTCCTTAGACACTGAAGATATCAGTACTTCTCTCATTAATAGTACTGCTCCTATGTGGACACAGGAATGAGAGAGCTACCACAGCAGCTCTTGGTGTTTTATTCTTTGATATAACTTCAACAGTAATTCAAAACATACGGTAATACAGTGTACCACAAGAAGTTCCTACGTACTCACAGAATGTAAACCACAAGGACAAGGCCTTACCTAGCACGTTACATAGAGCAGCAAGTAGAAGAGGTGCATTGTAAGAAAATACGTTAGCCACGTCTTACAATATATTAGCCATATCTTACAATAAGCCATACAGAAACTACAGTAATAATCCATAGGATCTGAGAAATATAAGCTTCAGCTATAAGAAGCAAAGGTAGAAACGGATTACTCACTCTGATATTTTAGCTGATCCAGTCCCCATTTTTTTTAGCTTTGTAACTGCAGGTCCCACAACAGCTCTCCAACCATATCACGAAGTCCAAGTTTTCTAGGAAACAAAGCTGCACAAGTAAAACAGTACTGCCCCAATTCCTCATTTATGAAACATCAGGGAAAAGAAGGGGAAAAACTACATCTGTTAAGACTGAACTCAGAGTTACAAAAACAAGGAACAAGAAAGAAAAAACTAAAGGGTGCTGCCTGCGTTCACATGTTCTGTAACCTGATCCAGGTGGTAAATTGGTCACAGGTGACACTCATTTGAGACCCTAATCAAAGGAACCTGCTGGCTGAGCTTTACAGATGTCTCTTATTTTATGCATTTGGGCTGAACTGAATATTTGTTCCTAGTTCCCTATTTTTTGCTGTTGAAAACACAAAGTTCTGCTCTTGTCTTTTTCTTATCTAGTCTTGGCATCAACAAAGTTTGAGATTTAAAATTAAGTCTACTAGACTTTTAAATTACAGTACACAGAAAATTAAAAAAAGTAGCATGTGCTTACAAATATGTCAAAGCCTAGAAAAAAAAAACAGTGTTTGGGTTTGTTTTTTTTCTTTTTAACATTATAACCTTTATCTGTGACTACTGGCAACGTTCTCTAATTCCACCCTGTAAACACACAGACCCCACACACACTCATACTCCCTTGATTCAACTTACAAATAGAGGAAGAGCTTGACAGATTCAATAGGTTTTGTTGCTGGTCATAATCCTCATGAAGTAATGCCTAAACTTTTTTGCAGCCAGTATCTCAATAGCCTGTCTGTTTAGACTTTATGTACTCTTACCACAAACACCCAGCATCTAGCTGCCCATACAGCCTCAGAACTCCAGTACTGCACTTGCAAAACTGATGCCAGGGAGTGGTAATTATACTTCAATGACTTTATTGACTGCAAATGATTAAGCCAAGGATGACTGACAAAGCTTTACTGACCCCTTCTATTTATAACACAGCACCATTCCATACCCATTCAGAGTTAGTTACATGCGGTTTCTGCGTGAAGCAGTGCTTTACTGCCTTTTAAGTCTTGGGCATTTTTACAACAAGGGGGAGTTATTCTTTCATAACTGGCCCTGATGCCTTTTGGAAACTTCTCCTAGCTTCTCAGATTTTTGGGGACTGCAACTCTGTTGTTGAAAGCTATAATGATTTTTTTATTATTATTATTATTTTCTTGGTTTGGATTAACATATACTGCCATCATGTGGGCAGAAATAAGAAGAAAAAATAATTATTCAGTGAAAGCCCCTCACCTTCATTTTAAAACATTCTTGTTTCTATCAGTAAGAACACTAACTCAAGATTATTGTAAGAAGAGGGAAAAAAAAAAGAGTTTTTTCTTGCTTTTGTTGTCACATGACAGAAAACGTGCCAGTGCTTGGGGACTCGGTGGAATGACCCTAAAGCTATGTTGCAGCTGGGCAGTGGCTGACTACCACAGGTGGTAAATATCCTAGCTTCAGCACAGCCCCTTAGCTACTCTTTCTCTTACTCCATGACTAGAGTCTAGTCACAGGCCATACAGGGCTGGAGTGACAAGGAAAAGAAAGAGCAAGCAAAAGATAGGCCATGATGCAGCAGTACAAATGTCCAGTTTGTACAGGAATGCCAGTATTGCCAGTCTTTCCAACCCATGCACCAGACTCTCAAGAAATCCATCAGACAAACAACCAGTTCCTCTCTGCTTGTCACTCCCACTTTCTGTGGGTTCACCCTCTTCCCTGCGCATTGTAAGAATGTATTTACATTTACCTCTTCCAGCATTAGGAACTTCAACTGCAGTACTGTTGCAAGAGATCCAGAGAATAAAGAATGAAAAGAAAATAATGACCCACGAGCATTAATGTTCTGGTTTTGACAAACATATCTTTGAAAGAAAATCATGACAGAAGTTAAATATATAATGAATTTCTTATTATTTTGAAGAGTCTTATAATTGGAAAAAAAAAAAGTTCATTTGTGAAATTGTGTGCATTTCTATGGACTAACACTATTAAAAAAAATATTTAATATGACCTGTACAGTTAAAAAAAAAATACAAGCATCTGATATTGCCAAGAACCCCAGATCCAACCTTGAAATAAGAATATGCTTAAATTCTAGAAATTATTCTTGAAATAGCAGCAGTTTTCAAGTTTAACTACATAGTAGAAAAATAGGGGAGGAGGTTGTTTAAATCTATATATTTAATGTAGCTTATGAAAAATTTGTACTTAAGTCTTGACTAAAGTACTAAAATGTCAAAGTTAAGGCTGAATTTGCCAGCTCTCTGCATAGCCTTTATAAGCTGCTTTTCAAGGTCTATCACGTGGAACCAATTAGTGGCATCCGCCTTCACAATGAGTAGCACTGTATTCCAGAAGAGTCCCTCTGAGTAACTTGCAACTCATACTGAGCTCAGTACATCAGGATCCCACAATGAGATAGTAAAATATAAATAATACATTGATTCCCCTAGTGTAGCAGTTTATTAAGAAGAATGCCTCAAAATCCGTGAAATATGATCATTATTCAAGAATCTTACCTGTTGCAGAAAATAACCTGATAACCTATAATGCAAGAAAACTACACCCAAACTGCATAGGATCTGCTTGTGTATGCTATAATCACTATATAAACAAACTTACATTGTCTAATGTAAGCAACTTACACAGAAACATTCATATACTGCCACATAAGTGTTACATGAGAAATCAGTATTCACCAATAAGACTGAAAAAATATTTCCCCGCACATTTAGGTCCAATAGTTGCCATAACTTTTTACTTTAAAATAATTATTAATAACTATTTTGTTAGGAAATATGGGTTCTAAAAACTTGGTCAGTATAAAAGTTACAGTATCAAGCTTTTAAAATTATTTAGTATATAAAACTAACTTTTCATTCATTACTTTTCCAGGTGCTGTTTTCCACTTGTGTTAAAATCAGATCTGCTCCTACAGCAGCCTTTTAATACAGTTATTTAGGTGCTTCAGAATGTGTCATGTCATTGCTTGCTATTTGACAAGTTATAGCTAGAGGTGAGAGATAATTGAATTTATACCAGGTGCAATTGTTAATGTAACAATAATTCTTTCCATTTGATGGCATTAATTTAGATTGAGATTGGGTTACTTCTCCTTTTCATTAAAAGTTACAGCATTGTTCTCTCATTTGCCTTTAGAGACAAACTTGACAAACTAAACTAATGGAAAAGAAATTTAAGTAGATTAGCATTAAAACAAAAAGACAGAAGACTTGCAAAAGCATAAGCGAATAAAGAAAAAAGGGAGAGGTACAAACTCTAAAGCAAGAATTCCATCAAATAAACTAACAAATTAGCTATCTCCAATAGATAGCAATATTTCATGACATTTCTGTCACTAAGACCGAAGTTCAAGCCTGACAGAAAACTCAGGACTCCTCCTAACTCAAGGATCAAGCCTACATACAATACAATAAAAAGAAATGGGAAAAAAAAAGAGAGCAAGCAGCATTGATTTCTGCTATTCACTTCAGAGGTGCTCAGTCTTAATACATTTCATCCACTTGTACTCTCCAACAGAAAATATCTTGATAAAAAGTAGTCTGAACAGTGGTGCTGGGGGGAGTCCAACATCTGTTACTCATTTACCAGTAAAAAGTTTACCAGCTTCAGTTGTAGCTCCTCATCTTTCTCACCACTTCTACTGTAAGTAGAAATAATTCTCATGAAACAGCGTATGGAGTTCAAGGAAAACAAATGCTATGCCAAATGTATCATATCTCTCTCCTTATATAATTGCTATATTGCAGAAAGTTAAAAAACTCTTCTGCCTTGGGTTGGAAGGAGCCCTATACACATACTGCATTTTCACATCAACAAATGTAATTTTATCCAGCTTAAGAAGGATTTATGTAAAGACAGAACATAAAGGGCTTTTCTAAAACATGCAAAGTTGTGAAATGGACTTCTGAGTTTACAATTGAAAGACTACAGAAACTATTTTGAAGTTTCAGTGAGATTCATTCTTTCCAGTCACTTCCAAGAAGAAGATATGACAGGATAGCTTGTTACTTATCTAGAGATTCCACCACAAAAGGTGATAGAATATCTGGTCTCTGATACACAGTTTCATAACATTTACGTCACTAGGACTTGGACTTACACTGAAATGCAGGCTCTCCAGTGAGCTACAGACCAGACAAAAAACCCTGCAACCTCAAAACAAAAGAACCAACATGCAGAGATGCAGAAAGTATTCAGCATTCCTGAACAAACTCCTACCTAGACAAAACATGTGAAAAAGAAAATAGAACTCTGCAGAATGTTTTTCTACATTTCATTGTAAGATAGCAATCTGTAAGAGTCTAAAGAGGTTTGTGGTCCACATCTTCTTACCTTGCCTTAACTTGTATTAGTTGTTAAAAGCATATATTTTTTTTTTCCTCAGTCAGACCACAAAATGCAACAATGGTGGAATAAACGTATGATGTTGGCTAATCAAGTCTAACAAAATATTTCCCCTTCTTTCCATAAGGAAATAGACATATTTCCGTTATTGTTCCCTAACCCTCCTAGATGTGAGCCCATATTTCATACAGCATTTCTTGGAGCTGTCTGGCCAGTTCCAGTTAATGATCAGAGCTGGCTGAAAAACAGGCAAAAGCTCAGCAAATCTGAGAGAATTCATTGCAGCCCTGGGAACTACAACAACGTTTGAGCTGAAGCACCAGCCGCAGGGGCCATTCAAACGGGGCTGTGGCCTCACCTGCTCTGTGGCCTACAGCTGAAACGCCTCAGCAGGAAATGCCTCCGCAGCTACAGGAAAGCAAGGAGTTAATATTTTATAATCGCTACATACCTTAACTCTGACCCATAGTGTCTGGCTGCTTGCCAACTGACCACTTACACAAAACTGGGAGAGCTCCAGGCGATGCGTTGCGCTCCTACTCAAGCCATTTATGCTGCTGTATATGGGGCCCCCTGCGGGGTAGAATTTAGACGAAAAACTGAGATAAGCAAAGTTTGGCAAACTCAGACTAGGATTAGCATTGTGGTAAAGACAGGTAGATTTGAAAACCTAATGTTCGAAAAGCACAGTTAGACACCGCTGTTTTCATCTATTTCAGGGGTATTTCAAGGATTGGGAGCTATATCCAGGCCTGAAACTTTCTACAGTGAAATTAATCCTCTGAAATCTTAGTTAGACAAACAAACTCTGGGACAGATGGTATGTTCCTGCAAGTACATGAAGAGCTGCAAAGGTAGAGAAAATATGACTATTAATAAAAATACAAGTCCATTCTCTACTCTTGCTTTCTCTGGAATCCTATACTTAACTCCCTCTCAGTCACAAACAACTTGGGTCTAACTGATTGATCTGTTTCCTGGGGTGATGGAGGAGAATCACAGGTGCTCATGTTTAAGCAGTTAGGAACTATATTGAGTTGCCTACACAAGGCTAAAACTGAAAAGACTGATGAAGAAAACATTTTTTTTAAAGGTTTCTGAAATTCCTACCTAGAGGATAAGGTTAATTCTAAGAGAACATGCCATACTAAGTCTTCTTTATTTAAATAATTTTTACCAAATAGTAGCCAATAATTAACTTTTGAAAATCTGTGGTTTAATTGTTATTATTTATCCCGTTATTAATCTCCTAAAGGTTAATATCTAAGGACAGTTAATAAAACATGAGCCAAAATCTATTGTCTGCATTTGAATACATAGAATATATACACTAATCTGTAGAAAGGTTTTTTAAAAGCCAGAGATTGGAACAAACCCTTAAATTCTGTAGCATACCACTAGAGGGTGCACAAGGCTACTCCATTGTAACCACTCTCTGTCTTTATATACAAATATTTATTCTCACAAAGCTGCAGGTAGATTTGTAAGCACCCTTACTCAAGTTTTAAAGGGTGTGAACCTGGACTCCAGAGGAATTACACTGCTCACATGAGTAAGCACAGTGCTAATTTAGAAGCGGGCACAAAGACAAATTTGGCTTTCTGATCTGAATATCCAGCTCCTCCGATGTACTATGAGATCAGTTTTGGCTGCAGCCACTGCGTTGTGGAATTTTTGTCTTTTTTACTGTTTCTCCGCATCCAGTGAAGAAGTCATCCTTAGCAAAACTTTTTAATCTAGAGTAAAATCTCTAAGCTCTGCTCTGCTCCTGAAGATTTAGCCACTTCGGAGGAAACAACACAGCCACAAGCAAATTACTGCAAATAGCTTGCCTTTCGTAAACAAGTCACAATTTATTTTCTCACTCTCTCACAGCCCTTGGGAAAAAAATGCAAACTGAATCAGTCGGCAAGATTCTCCATGTGCCTTGTGCTTTCTTCTAGGGTCTGCAGACTTTGGCCCAATGAAAAACTTTATGAAGGATGGGTAGGAAAAGGGTTTCTGCATTATTATTTCTAGTGTGACTGGAAATGGAATATGGAAGTCAGAGTAAGACAGGGTGAGGAAACTCCAGTTGCATGAAAACAGTTGACATGGGGCTTCCCTTCTTGTCCGTTCCCTGCTTTGAATTGGATTACATACTGCTGGGTTTATCCCGCTTTCTTGCACAGGTTATGAAGAAATAAGACTCTACCCCAGTGAAAGTGAGGGGATAAAGCTGTGGCTCTATGATTATCTTTCATGACTCTGGAAAAGTCCTTTCTACTCTTCTGCCCTAGCCTAGCCAAACTATTCAGTTCCCCTGCTAGACAGGTGGTGTCACAAAACACTGGAAAAAAAAGCATCTGAACTAAGGATGTCTAGGTCATGGTTTTGGCTGAGAACTACACGTTGCTGACTTGAGAACAGACCTAAGGTTAGACAAGGTTAGGGGCACCAGGCTACCATAGTTCCTATAGAGAGCATGAGACTGGAGTACACGGAGGAGACAACATTAGTGGCTAAAATGAGTTTAGTTTCAGAGGATGTTACATTCTTCTTTTGTAGATTACCATAGGAAAAGGCACACCAGGACAGATGAAACAGAAATTAGCAGATCATATATGGACAAATAATATTTTCTATTTGCTATTTTATTAAATTATTAATTCCATTTACAAAACAGAACAAGACTTAAAGACCATTAAACTGTCTGACAACAGGTAACAGTGTTTTCTTAGGACAGACAAGAGAACAGGGAAGATGCAGAATAAATTAAACCCATCCTTACTGTTCCAGAATATAGGAGGGTAAATCGCTGTTAAGGGAATTTGCAAATGAAGATTCCATATGAGCTACTGCATTTATTAGTCCTTTGAAAGAAATCTCTTCTGTCCCCTTTTTGTACTTTGGACCCGCCTCTTTCCCTGCCGACCAAGTTTTATTTAGCCTCTTGTTTAAGAACCCTTTCTGAGACTATCTTTATTGTTTTTCTCTGTTATTTTCACTTCCACTAGGAGTGTGGGTGTCATCAGTGACCACATTCAAGACGTTATAAAGTAGCATAGTAATATTTTCCACTTGTCACAATTTCTTTCCTGAAATTCCTAGCCTTTTATATATTTTGATTACTTCTAAATATTGAGCTTATGATTCCTGGAAACTATGAGAATTACTTTACACTTTCTTCCTATGGTAAAATAGAGTCCAATGCTTTGTTAAGGTTTGTACCACCAGAACTCTCTCATCTTAGTATTCATCTGTTTATGTAGTTTATTTATGTGGAATGAGCATTTCTGTTCAACATTCTCTAAGGGGAAAACTATTTATTACTATGCTTCATATGCTACTGTTTAAGCTTAATCTTTTTCACTCTCCAGCAAGAGATGACCTCTTTTCTTTGGTTAGGAACTTTATCAAACATCCAAGAGGTATCTAAAGATACTATTTATTATTTATCCAAATTCACATGGTGACAGATTTCTTCAAAGAATTTTGATAGATTTTGAAGGTAAGATTTTCCTCTGCAGAAGCTGTGGTTTTTTTCACCCTACATCACTGTTATCTAGGTATATATTGATTAATTCCATTTATTATAGTTTCCTATCTTTTCACACTGTATAGCACTGTAGTTCCTTAGACCTACTAGCTTCCTTCTGTTCTTCAAATCCTTGTTAAAAGTTAGCATAATCACTTTACCAATATGCCTTTAAGCACTCTCAAAGAGAAGTAACCACACAAACAGAAGCAGCCATTTCATAACTGATTGCCTTGGAAGCCCTGGGTGTACATCATTAGTCCTACCAATTTGCTAGTGATCATTTTATCAATTTTTCCTTGGACATCTCCAACTGATTCTTCAAATGAAAACTATTCCTTCAGACTCATGCTTATAGAGGATGATTCTAAAGAGGAGAATATCCTTATATTTCTAACTGCTTACAGCTGTGAAGTTATGCAGAAAAGCTACATTAATTTTTGCAACACAGTGTTCTTCTTTCAGTCCTCCCTTTACACTTCTGTCAGAAAAAAGCAACTCATCCTCACTAGATGCAACAAATTTATGCCCATAGATTCAGACAAAAGCAGATTTAAGACTGTTCAATCGACAATGTGAAGGTTTTTCATGCAGTTAATGATCACAGCCATCCAAAAATCAGGAAGATTATTCTTTTTTCCTGGCTGGCTCACTTATTGCATAACCCTACTATCACCAACCTGTGTATTATTCCTCGGGGAAACAACAGTTTACCAGAAGAGGAGATGTTCTAACCCTTTCTTTTGCAGCCTGTTACAGATGTTTTTTAAGTCAACTGTCAGATCCTTCAGCCTTTTTTTTTTTTTTCCTAATAGATGCATCTCCTGGGCAATTAATTTCTCTAATCAGACTCATGCTTTAATCCAGCTGGAAGTAGAGCTCTGCTCACTTATCACACATATTTATTGTTTGTACCATAAAACATTACTCTCACTGCAACTCCTTTGTTTTGCTGGGCATCATGATATGACATAAACACTAAAAAGAAGAACAAGGTCTTTATTAGATGCTTAAAATCATGGTTGCTTTAAGCCTCCTGCCATTCTTAGTTACTGTTTAACTCCCTTACAGCCTGGGAACACAGGCTTCCCTCCTTACCACATTAGTAAGGTGTATTGCCTATCTGTTTTTCAGTCAGTCTAGTTCAGCTCTCATCAAATCTCTCAGGTGTAGACCTGAACAGGCAGGGTCTCACCCCACAATGCTCAAGCCAATGCTTGGCCTTTTTAGCACTCAGTTTCTTATGAACAGTCTTTTAGCTGACTTCTTTGCAGTTATTGTTACGTAAGGTTTGTATCCAACATCACAACCTGTCTTTACTACATACATCATCACAGGAAAACTCTTATCTTTGCTATTTTACAGCTACAGTTCTCCAAGAGGAATCAGCACAACTTGCTGCACAAAACTTTTTGGGATTATATGAAAACCTGGCCTGCTAGCAGTCATGAGTTCTTGTAAGATCCCTACTTGATACCAATTCTCCCTATGATAGTACCAGAACCACTGAGCAAAAGCCTTTGCCTACAAATGTGCGAGATCCCAAGTTCAACAGGTACTGGATTTCTCCTAATGTCATTATTTATAAGAAGATAATAATGAATAGTTATGTCTTATTTCTCAGAATACAAATTTGTTTTCTATCTCAGTTTTTTCTTATATTTTCCTGGACCAAGAATTGCTTGGACCTCTTCCAAATACTTAAACCAATCTCTTATGACATCCCAGCTGTTGTTATCTCTAGAAACAAAGTAATTGTTGCTATCAATTATGATCATAGAACATATAAATAACTACTGATGGCAATCTAGATGCTTAGGGGACTTCCACTTGGGTACTTCTGTCTCAAGTGACCTTTTCCTTCCACATTGCTTGCAAATTCATTTATCCTGGGAATGAGTTTGGAAATAACATCTCAACTTATTGTTAGTAATTCTTAATTTGTCTGGTTTTTTGGCACTCGTTTACTGAGGTAGCGTACCTGATGTAAAAGAAATATTTTCATCAGCCTGGCTTTTGAGATTTCTCTTGCAAAAAAATTTGGGAGAAATGCACCTATCCTTTTAAGTGACTAGGATGTAATTTGGGCTATAATTGCCACTCTCACAGTACAGCCTGGGACGGATGAAAGGCAAAGCAATAAGTATACATGATGAAACCTGAGATTCCCAAAGTAAAAACATACTATACTTTCAGATTTTAAAAGGGAACATTTCCTATCCTAATTCCTGTCCTTAATACTGGATACAGTTATCCCTTAGGCAGAGAGAAAGAGAGAAGTACTCAACATGACAGAATGGCACAATGAGCTCCAGAAAGGCATAGACAAGCCTAGATGCTGCTTCCACAGAAATGAGAATATAACATTGTATGCATGTTGAAGAACATTGTCTAATACATTGCATATAGAAAAGAACAAACTGGTTGCCATTAAGTGTATTTTCATTCTACCAGGACTACTTAAACTGAAGGACGTTTTTTTTTTTTTCTTTCTTCATGATATACATCTGGACTAACTTTACTGAAGGCTGTAATCCCATGCCAAAATGAAACCTTCATGAAGTATGAGTTAATTAAGCCTACTTAGAGCAGAAGTTTGCCCCTTCATGTCTGTATGTAGAAAAAACAGGTACAAGGCAAAATCTCATCTTTTGAAGACACACTGAACTAATTATTCACATCGAACTAATTCAAACATTTAAAATACCGTGATGAATTGAGATCTCAAAAGAATTGTCAGGTAAATTAAGGCAATTATTTCAGTTTGGTTGAGAACGCAGACTACAGAGTGACAGGTCAACACAAAAACAATAATGTAAGAGATCCTGTGATAAATCCTCAGGGAGACAGAGGCATTAAATTTAGATGGTGGACAAAAGAATTAGTTACATGACAGTAATTGAGATCAATTGGAACACCATGTCCTTGCTTGAGTCACAGTTTCCCTTGTAGTCTCTCAGAACAATTACTGTTTTATCACCACAGGGATTAAGATAAGAGCTTCAGAGCTGTATGCGCTTAATTGAGCTGATATATAGCTTGTACTGTAATGTTGCTTCATGGAAAAAAACCTGTGTTGTGTGATGCATCGCTTTTACCGGTCATGAAAAAAATACTTGTTTAAAAACTAAGTGGCAGCATCTGTGCCTGGACTGAACAAGACAGACCAATTCTCTAGCAGAAACCTGCAGAGAAATGTCAAGAATAGTTGACGTAGAGAAGAACATATGTAAAGTGAAGAAAAAAAGAAATAAACCCAATTGAAAAGCATATTCACTTTACAAAATCAAATAAAAGTAAGAAATTTTACACCTGACATTTCCTTATGTGATCTTAATTTGACTTTGCCACATACAGGCCAAAATTACATTTAAACTTATTTTTAAATTAGAGTTCATGAGTGAAATTAGAGTTCAAGCCCTTCTTTGCTTGTGAATGATAAATAGTTGCTCCCAATCAATGAGATTCATTTCAATGTAGTGTAAATATTTATATCTGAATGATGAATGTCTGCAAAACAGATTATTACGGAAAGTATTATAGACTGTTAATTTTAGCACTATTCAAGTTGTCACAGAAGTAACATAAATTACACAAATGTAAATTACTACTTTCAAAATGAAAGGACAGGCATTTTTTGATGCTTCCTTCACATTAATTTACCATAAATATCGGCATTTTCTGACAGTAAGGTAACATGGGAAAAGAAATGTGATGGATGTGATTAATTATCATACAATTACCAGCGGACAGTACCTCACAGAAAATAAGCTTCTTCCCTTGCTGATGAAATGAAGTCGAACTGCTACCATTTGTAAACAAACTATTTCTTTACTCCTAGAATGGAGATGGATAGGCTGAAAATGGTGGATACATTGCAGATTGCTCAGTGCCTCAGAACAGAAATATTGAAGTCCTTTTATTTTCCAAATACTTACTGTCTACAGAAAAAAGACACAATTGAAAATGTGCAATTTCTTTTATGACAGAAAAAGGAACTATACTGCACATAATATTTAATGTAGTCACTAATTCAGTGAAAAATATTGGGGGAAGGGAGGGGAAGGAGGGGGAGAATGAACCTGTAGACAACAGAACAGAGAAGTAGTCAGTTCAGTGAAATACCAGTAAAAATGAAAGGAGAAAGGTAGTCTCAAATCTATTCCATGGAACAAACTGAGAGCTAGAAGGCTAGGCAGGATAATAGTAAATATATTTGTACTCTAATGTGACTATCAAAAGCATACATATCTCGTACATGGTTTGGCAGCTTTTATAATTCTCACAAAGAATCAAAATAATTTTAACTTTGATTTAATTTATTTCCCCAAGAATATTGATAAATTGTGTCAAGAAGTTTCCAACTGGAAGGTTAAAATGTGAATAAGCAATAAGCAATGTTAAGTAGTTTTTTTCAGTCATTAGTAAATTCCATAAATAGGTTGTAGGATTGTTCTTAGTTATGCCTTTGGGCTAAAAAGTGAACTGTAAAGTTGGGTGAATTCAGAGCTAGATCCAGGTACGCTCTGCATGGATGGAAGAAGGTAGAGAAAAGGAAAAGGGTTCTAGTCTGGTCAATGAATTTCATGGTGACACCATGGGCAGGTCTAAGTAGAAGATAAATGTGTTGGACCAGATTTCATTTACTGATTTCATGTATTAACTGTTCAACACAGCGCTAAATAAACAAACTGTTTGGAAGAAAAGATTTTATGTCTGGCTCTATTGCCTTTAACCTTGAGCTTAGCCTTATGGATTCTGGCTATCATATTTCATCTGATCTGAGAATTACAAATCTTCAGATCACTGATTTTAAGGCTAGAAATGCTGTTATGAATTGTGGAAAAAAATAGTGGCATCCTATTCCAAATTTTTGTCCTTTTTTTCAGCCAGTTTATAAAAAGGTTGTGTCCAGTGAATACCATAAATATGCTACACATCCAATTCTAACTCAAATATCTTCTGAGTTCAAATCAATGGAAACAATATCTGAGAAAGAAAAGAATCTCAAAGTCTCCAGAAACTTGTACAGAGCAGAAAACAGCAGTTTTGGGAAAGTAGCTATCATCTGTTTGAAAGAAATGTTCTCGCTAGAGGAGGCACTCGAAGAGTATTACTGTTTCTAATAAAAAGATTAAGCTCTAAGTGAGGTCATTCACTGCTTCACAGAAAGAGAAGATGAAAACACATGAGAAACAGTTAAAACTGGTGGATTTAGTTCTGTCTGCCGGGATATACTACCCTGGTTAGCTTTTCCTGATCTTGCCATGTATTAGAGTAAATATTGCAACAGTTATTTCCTAATATTGGTTGCTCTTTACATGACTAAGTAAATAAAAAATTGTGTGAGTGAATGAGTGAATAAAAATGCTTTATTTTTCCCATTGCTTACCTTTTTACTGACATTCCACAAAGTCACGCAGTTTTAACAGCTACTAGAAGAAATGTGAAAAATATTTTGAAATTCTTTCCTAGCTAGGCTACTGGCTTATCTTGGGCACTTGACCACAACCTCCAGCTGATTTAATTTCTCTTGCTTTTTCATGTATATGAAAGCATTTATATCAGACTGGTAACAAAAGAGACAAAAGGAGCAAAATCCTTTTCACTTTTAAGTCACACAAAGCACCTAAGCACAGACTCAACAGTAACCACATATTTCCTTTTTGTTTCTGACTGTAGCTGAAAAGCCTGGTAAAAACAAAGCTGCTTATATTCTGTGAAAGCCAGAATTATTAGGACACTGGCATTCGTTTAGCAGTTACAGTGAAATAAACCATACAAAGGCAATGTGATAACCTGTCAGAGACACACTGTCTGTGGATCAGAATGGAGCTGGGATTGTTCAACTCTGACTACATTTGTAATACCACGGGTCAATAAAAGTGGACAGACACAACGGGGCAGTGTTGAAGAGCCTCCTCAACACATCCAGCATAGGCAGATGAGAGGGAGGGGGGAGGAGGTACCCTGAACCTCTTGGTACACATATGGTTTAAAGTTTTCCAAAGGAAAACTAGTCTGCAAACCTTTGCTTTCCAGGCTGCAGGCCCCTCCAGGAAGCATGATGCTGTCCTTTCATCTGTCCCTCACAGGTGACAGTAGAATATCAGCAATCTCGACACCACAGCCCAAATAAGGCCTCACATGTGGAAACCTTATTTTTGTTTTTGTTCCTGTTCATGCAACCCTTTAGCCTGCTTCCTAACTCATCTCCCTTGCAAAACTTTCAATACCAGCTTATGTTTAGAGTAAAGTGAGGTGGGAATATAAACTTTTTCCTGGCAATGGCATCAAACTGCCTTCCAGTCTCCTGGATCTCCTCTCAGACACAAGAGCAACTTTCAGATGAAGAAAGATAGAGTTCATGAGCTGAAGCTGAACTGCAGCCATGACTCTGATAACCTCATATGATATTTTGGAGCCCATACCTGGGTCCAAGAGAGTGGCTATTACTTCATAGTGTCTCACGTCCCACACCTCCTACTAGGCAGTAGCTATCCTCTTAACAAGTCTGTCAACAGCAAAACTGCAATTAAAGTCTCTGAGTCCATTCTTCAAATACCTGTTTTTCAAACAGTACAAACTGAAAATTAAAGAGTTTGAACCCTGCTTGCTTCCCAGTTTAACATGCCATGTAAGTATATTCACTATTGCACAAAGAAAAAAGGCAGACGTCACACTAGGGCAGAACAATGGTCCACAGAACACCGTATACCAGAGATCCAAAACCACAGCCCTGTCTTTCAGGAAATCATGAAAATTCCTCCTTAACCACATGTTCTATCATGTAACTTTATATCTTTGAGGAGAACAGGCTGTTGGAGGAGAGGAATGAAGGAGGCACAGATATAACATAGAGGATTTTTCCAGGGTCATCAAGTTGCTATTTAACTTATGGCACAAAAGTTAATGATGATTGAAATTCTTCCTTTTATTTGAGTTGTCTGTCCAGTCTTTTCTCCTTCTTGTTTTTATGTCACATTTGTATACCACACAAAATGTAAATGAGGAAAAAAAAAGGTAGGTAAACATTAAGAATTATATATAAAAAATGAAATTAGGACCTCATTATTTTTGTCTAAATATAGAAATGTTATAAATTTTGGCCATTGGGAGCCTTCCCCAGAACACAGACAGTGTGAACTGGAGGTTAGGGTTCTCAGTAATCAACAACCAAATTGTCAAAAAGGATGTAAGTGGTAATTTGCCACCATTTCCCTTTGAAAGCAAGGGGACTATATCTTTTATATATAGTCTAGTAAATCACAGTGGGAGTTTTCTAATGACAAAGAGCTGTCAAATCAAACCTACTGTGTTTCCAGAACTATGTACCAATTGCCTAGAAGGGTCACCTTTGGTTTTTTCAGCTGAAAAGATACGCTGATGTTGTTTTTTCCTAAACACAATTACTTAAGTTATGCCAATATGCAGTCGCTGACTTACAAAAATGTATGGTGATGATATGGTACCACCATACTGCAGTTTGATTTCGAGCTCTTTTTTCGCTGCTATGCCTGATATTGCCAGAGGAAGGCAGAAGCTGAACATCTTTTTTATACCAAACTGTAGTAAAAACATACACAACTACTTCACAAACAAGCTGGGAATAATCAATAGATTGTACAGAGCTTTCTTAACACTAAGAACTATATTTAAATTTCAGCCTTGAAGAGAAGCAAATGTTGCAAAATGGTCAAGAATAAGAGAAGTAGAAAAAAAACACAATAGGAAAACACAAAAGCACTTTGCAAATGTAATGCATCTCAAACTTCAGGGCATGAATCTGCACAGAGAAGCCATCTCTGGCTTACATACAATGCTGTATCAGCTTACAAATGACAGAATATTGCAGCAGTTGAGGTCTTATTACAAGGGAAAACTTGTGGGGGCAACATTCGGGTCCCTGTGTTAACTCTATTTTAATTTTATATTGTTGACTGGACACAAGAGGTAAAAATGCTTTTGCATTGGCCTATAATTTACAATAATAGGCTTCAGTTTTTACTTCTGATCCAGAATTTCTATGGCAAGTAGTTCACCTCTCCGTGAAGAGTTTATAGTGAGTTTATAGAGTTCATAATCTTACAAAAGCATTTAGGAACCTGTTGCTATAACAGTACAAAGAAGTCTTAACCACAAAGAAAAGAAAAAAAAAACAAAACAACCCACCTTAAAAATGAATTCTTAAACTAGTTTTTAAAAGGACATTGAAATTCCCACGCTTGATTTCTGCATGCGGTTATCACGGGATGGTTAAGTGGGGTTGCACTGAGTCATATTAACATAGATGATCTCAAAGGAGTTACCTATTTCAGATAGTACTTGACATTCAGTAGAGAGTACTCTTCTCCTTGTGTTAGTTCTGCTTGCAGGAAGGTACAAGGAGCTGTTAGAGAAGGAAACTGTTAGATGCCATTTCAAAAAGTATTCCTAATCAGAAATTCGAAGGAGGCAAGAGATAAGGAAGTATCGACGGTATTGCTTTTATCATCAATGCCTTTGGGAGACAGCTTTCAAACCTGACCTTGTCCCAGCTACTTGGGGCTGCTATAGAACAAGTATCCTCTTCCTCACACCACAGTATCCTGGAACAACCACCTTTAAATAGCATTCTTTACCACTCCAGGTGACACATCTCCATTTTTTAGGAGGATTGAAAATGTAAAATATCCATACGTAAAGAATGGAGGGGATGTGGAGTTTTTTACCTTAAATTTTACAGTTTTTAAATGGAATTAGCTGTTGTATAATAAGCTAAATACAGTGGGCTACAGCGATTCTGTATTGTGTTCCTGTGTACTTATGTAAATAATCCTTAGAAGGGAACAAATTATTCTTTCAATGCTGATAGATGTACTCGCTATAAACCCTTCAATCAGGCATAATGCTGGATGAGCAGTGAGGTGGACTGAAAACTGGCTGAAAAGCTAGGCCCAGAGAGTGGAGATCAGTGGGAACAAGGCCAATGGGAGGCCAGTAACTAGTTGTGTACTCCAGGGGTCAATACTGGGCCCAGTCCTGTTCAAGATCTGATTAGTGATCTGGATGATGGGACAGAGCGCACCCTCAGCAGGTTTGATGATAACAAAAAACTGGGAGAGGAGCCTGATATGCCTTAATATATTCCTGGTGCCTTAGGAGGACTGTTGCCAGCAGGTGGAACTAGGATATCCTTCCCCTCTCTCAGTGCCCACGGACTGCTGTGTCCAGTTTTGGGGTCCCCAGTACAAGAGAGATATGGAGCATTCTCTTGCCTCTCTCTTTGCAGTTCTAGAACTTCCTATGCACCCAAACACAATAAATAAATCCCACGGGCCTGTATTTCTGTTTGGAAAAAAAATAATAGTGCAATATATTTTCTGGCTTAAGGGTCTAAAAATATCCTAGGTAAAACAAAACAATCTCCTCCCCCCTCCAAAAAAAACCCCTTTGTCTACAATATTACAACAAATGCCTGTGGTCTGTCACATGCTTAGTCGGTTCTGTTATCCTGGGAAGCTGTCCTCAGGAATCACTGTATCATCTGCAAGGGTTTTAAAGTTATATCTCATTTGCCTTAAATTTCCCCCTTTGTCATTTTCATGATTAATGCATTTCTCTTCTCTTTGAAGATGCTTCATTATTTTCCACTTACATTACTCATTCTTGTTGGGGTGACTAAAACCCATGACTAAGAGAACAGAGATTAGGCTAAAAATAATAAAATACTACAGTAATTACTAGGAAAGTAATTAACATTTACAGATTTTTCACTCTTCCTTTTCACATGCTTTACAATTTCCTAGCTTCAGCAAACCCAAGTGTATTCAGGCCAGTTCTAGAATATTTACTTCCAAGAAAAAAAAAAAAAAAAGATGCAAAAGAGTGGAAATATTGGCTGTACAAGCTATCAATTTTCTCTTAATGAAAAACAAAACTACAGTAGTCATAAGATGTATAAAAATTAGATTTTGCAGTTGGGACTTAGGTTTAGCTGGATTTAATGTTCAATATTATAAACATATCCTTGAGTCCTAAGGATAGCTTCAACATATCTGATATCCTGACTAATGAGAAGGGCAAATAATAATGTTATTATTAGTTGCAACAATAGTGCAAATTTAGGCTAATATGGCTGAACTAGTGCAATGGTTAGGATGTCTTCTTGTAGCCTGGTGTAAGATTACCTTTCTACTTAGCATTAAATCAGTTAGGATTGGATTCAAGCTAAGCGACAAGATTACTCAAAGATTTTGCACAAAGGTAAGCCTACAACCGTAGAGAGTTCATGAATGTAGCCTGACTGAATGAAAACACTAAGATATATGGAAAATCCTCAAAGATGAGCTATTACTTTGACAGTATAGGTATTGTTCCTATCACTGTTGTTCCATTACCATTTTCTATTACTTCTTTCATAGAGATATACAGCTGTTTCTTGGTGAAATCATTCTTCATATAATTATCAATTGATTAATATAATTAATTCTATGTTATGTAAGAAAAAATATTAATTATGCTTATTTCAACTAAACATAGCTAAATTAATATTATTATAGTGCTTCAGGCATGACTCAGAAATTAGAACCACCTAGCATCATGTACTCTATAAAAGCAAGGATTTTGCTTGATCCTAGAGAAGAAACAACACATAAAGATGAAAATGTATAAGAAAACTAAATGCTGAAAAAAAAGGGCAATCTAATAGGCAATATTCCAACCATGTTTTGTACCAGCTGCTTACAATTTCATATACGACCCACAGAAAAAGAAATGTAAGGAGGAGAAAAATGAACTAGCTTGACTGAATAGTACCCAGTACCTGTTCCCAGCTGAGGAAACTGAGTCGAGAGAACTGATGAAAGACCTAGAGACCTCAACCAGTACAGTAAATGTAGTAGAATACCTATCTTACTTGTATTCTCTTTTTCAGTAACAATATCCAACTGCATCTAAAGTAAATGTCAAGACAGAAGGTGATAGAAGAGGAAACCATTGCTACAAATTGAGCATCTATAATACCTAGAACACAATATTATCATGTTCTACTACTCCTCCCAAATGAAGGAATAAGTCATAAGGAAAATACATTCATGTTTACTAATAACATCAAAATCTATATTATAAGAGAATATTTTGAAGCCCAATATTTAGGAACGGAGAAAAAATACTCTTTTCAATACTCTTTTTTTCTTTTTTCACACAATAAAGCACTAAATATTTTTTCTTTTTTCTTTTTTTTTGGCAAGATGCAATTTCCTGTCAAAGGTTGCTCTACTATTTAACTACATTAAATTTCATGAAAGGAAATTCTTCCTTCTTTTTCTATTTCATTTTCTATCTTCACATCTTCATTGAATTAACTTTTTTACTGACAGCTAATATTTTCCCCAATGTCAAGGCTTGATAGGACCTCAGTCACAGCCTTTCATAACCGTGATGAATTATGTTTAATTAATGAAGGCAATAAATAGGATAAGTAACTGTAGAAGAGATCAGAAAATGACAATATCCCTGATTGAATAATATGTCTATTTCTATTCCTTTATTTTTCTATTTTGCATGTGTATGAGGCTTTAGATCTGAATTGCCCTTCCAAGGCTGGACTCTTAATAGCTTGTACACTGAAGCACATGCCAGGAACATTTAAATTATACTGATAAACCCAAGTAAATCAAATGAAATTAATGGCAGAAATAGTCATCTAGTGTTTATGTTTTGCTGCTGTATAGTACAGCAGTAGGATCAGACACCTTTTTCTCCATTTTGTCAAAGCAAATGCAACCACTGTTTCCTGCATCTTCAAAACACAGATGATTTGATTATCAGTGTTTTTACCTCTGCTGTATACTGCACCTACACAGGAGAGTGTGTAATCTTCCTCTGCCCTCCAAGATTTCCATTAAACCTTCTATAATTTATCTTCTGTGTATCTTTGTTACCTTTCCCTATATGTTTAACTAGGCACCTGAAATTGGCTGAACTAATTTTCTACACTCTCAAAGATACTAGAATTAATTCCCTATACTAACTTAGTAAAAGCTGGACGTTTAGGGCTAACTGCAAAGCTTATCTTTTTACTGAAACTCTCTCCAAAGAGACAGACACAGCAAGTGGAAACCAAGTCTGAGGAGTTTTACTCTTTGCACGAGTTGAGGGGCAGTTTAGAAAGAGAACTGAAATCAAGCAGACACACCATTGCTCCAATTTTCCATTAATCGTGGACAACAATGCAATGATCATTACTTTCACAAAGATCCACAATATAGGCTGAAAAAGCCAGCTTACCTCATAGCTCACAAAAAGGCTTATCAGTGCCTTGTAATAACTGCAAGTTTATTAAGAGAAGTAGGAAAGTATCAAAATCCAACAAGGATCATGTATTGCCTTTACTATAATCACGTTTAGAGACAAATTAGTACATAGTAAGCTATGCATACAAAGGTAAGAAAGCATAAATAAAATGCCAAGTTATATTCTTTCTACACAAGATTAATAAGAAAGTGTGGAGTACCGTACAGTGAGAACATTACATACAGAATTCCAAAGGAATACACCTCTGAGAAGCACAAAGTGTACATCTCAACAAGTCACTACAAAAGAACTTAAGAGTATTTTATCTCCCTAGGATCTTAGCCTTCTGTCTTCTTATCTCTATTACAGACAAGAGACCCTCTGAAATTTTGCTAAAATTCAGTGTTTTCACTAACTCTTCTGGTGATAGAAAGAATAGATCCCTCCTTTGAAATGTCAAGAATGTTAACTGAGCTACCCACACTGAGAATGCACAATATCAGCTCCCTTTTTCATTACATTATAACTTGATTTAAAGGTTGCTAATTGCTTAAAAAAATGTGTAATATACAGAGTATGAACAACATCACAAAATTATATTATACTCTGTCGCCCCTCTCAACTTGCAGTTCAAATTAGCAGTAGTGGTCAAACATGCTGGTGCCATCAACTGGTTCCACTATGGTTGTTACAGCTTAGAAAAAATCACCTTCACATCCCTGCCAAAAGAAATAAGTTGCATTCCCTATGCCATGCTTCTCATGGTGTTTCTGCACTAATGGTAATGAAATTATTTGATGATACAGACAATAAAGGTGATATAACAACTTAGAAGTTGGAGAGCTACTATTTGAATAACATGGGAGCCCATTATAAAGCATTAGAGCCTTTTCCTTCTAAAACAACTGAAAGCCATCAGCACAGTAGAGTGCATTTGTATTTGGGGTATAATAAAAGTCATCATAGCTATTTGAAGACGAATGTGCTTTTGTTATTTTATCCTGTTCTTAGCAGCAGGTGAAGAGCAGAGAGGGTTGGATCCTAAAGTGGAAGAAAACATTGTGAAATAGAGTCATCCCAGCGGTATAGGAAAAATGAAATTAAAATTTAAATTTATTCAAGGCATATGCTTGAGTAGTAAAAGTACAGCATACCATCATGTGAAATACTGATGCGAGTTAATTTAGTTCAGTGCAAATATAAAAGCTAAAGACTGCTGTTTTCACAAACGCAGCTCCTGAACAGACTGTAAGTGACAAGGAAACACAGTTCTCACCAAGAAAGTTCCAATTACTTGTCAAACAATATTAGACAAATCAAATCAGATTCTAATTTTTCCACGAGAAAAAGTATCAGTAAAGACATTCAGGCAAGGGGTCTGTGCTGTAACTGCACAGACAGATAAAGATGACCTATAAATACAATACTAGAAATTGCCTACAGGTCTATAAAAATGCAGCACTTGTTGCTATGAATTAGACAATCAGCACACTGTCTACTGGATGTAATGTAATACATTGAGCTGGACTGTTACAACGTAAGACGCAAAGTTGCATCCATATTAAAAACCAGTCATGCAAAACACACTGAACTATTCAATTTTCACCAAGAAACAGCATCCTAATAAAAGACTAGCAAGACTAGCTTGTAGTAACCTGGAACACTAACATCTCTCTACATTGCTTATCAGAGTTAACACCAAACATGCCACAGTATGCGAACTAAGTTGTTAGCTCCAGATCTTTAGGAGATTGGTTGTATCTGCTGACAATCATATTCACAGACAATAATTTATGATAGGTTCAGCAAAGCTCTATAATCAGGAAATTCTGTTTGTAGGTACAAACTACACTGTTCCAGGTAAAGAGCTGATACTGTCATGATGTTACTCAAGGAGAACTTAAAACTCAGCTCTCAGATCTAAGTCATAGCTCATTCTATATTATGGCAGAAGTTCTGGTGATTTAGAAGTAACGCTAAAATGATAATAGTTAGAATGCATCAATGGAGTAGTTAGAATGCATCAATGAAATAGTGTTCCTCTGATTAATCTGTATGCACGCTTACTGGGTATTCCCATTACTTATTGTAGCTACAAAAATCCCAGCAGGGCTGTACTGAGTAGATATCATAGATCTCTATGGGTTATAGATTAACAATTATACAGACTATGAAAAATTATCATAAATGTTTGTGTAATTCTATTTGAAAAAAAATATTAGTCCATAGGGTATTTCAAAGGAGCAGTGGCAAATGGCTATAACACTCTCTGCTAAATTAAATAAATTTTGAAAAATTGACATGTTGTCATAACAGGTTGTTGTCAGAACACATGCAGTGGTGTTTTTTTTAAAAAATCTCAACCTACCTCTATTAGTTTACCATGCTTTAGAACATATCACCCAGAACTAATAATTTTTTGTAACTTGGGAATTCTCTGACCCAGTTCTTTGGGAGAGCTACAACAGGTGTATAGCAATTTGTACCCAATGCGGATATAACACATTCTATTCCACCTGTTAATCTTCATGTTTACGACAGTTCATCTCTTGTTTATCTTGAAAGTTACCATCAGTCTCTCCCAGTCACCTTTTACCCTCTGAGAACCTGCATGACCTGTAATAGCAAAAATTTGTCCATTGTCTCAATAAAGAAAAACTTTACCTCTTTGTCTTGAGCAGTCAGTCAATTTACTCTGACTTTCACCTTTACCGCTTGTCCCTGGAGCGAGTCCGTTGAGATCTCAAAATCTCCAGGGCTCATTCAGGTCTGATTCCTCTATTCAGACTGCCAACTCACACTTTCTTAACTTGATCACCTACTTCAGCAATATTATTTTACACAGACACATACTACTTGTCTCTGTAATCCTATTCCAGCCAATTGAACACATCCTTAAATACCACTAAAAAATTGCTCCACAGTCTGGGGAGCTATATCAATTTACATGGGCTGAAAATATAGTCAATACCACTGCCTGCACAAAGTCGTGAATAGGCATGCCTGATTTATTGTTGTTTTAATACAGTTATGAATTTTGAATTACTCATTTTCAGTAAACAACAAAAGGCATTCGAATTCACATACCTGGCTACATATTTTACATTGGCTCTCTTTCTATTTTACTAGATTTTTGAAATATGGTGAAGAATGGGCTCAAATGCAGGTTAATGCACTAAAGCATAAAGGTTTTGTTGAAAAGTTGCATTTTTTGTTTTCTAACTATCTGAGTATAGAGAGCTAGTTTGCTAAAATAAGAGGTATTAAAACCACACCTTTGCCTTTTATGAAAACTGTATTTGAAATGAGTCACAGAATGGTAATATAAACATATATTAAACATATAAACTCTTACATGAAGTAAGTGTTCATGTTTGCCAATTACACCTGTAGACCAAACTGTCAATCTTATTTAATTTTTAATTTAGGTCTCTAATAATTCTAGATATAATAAAACCAGCCATAGGCAATACAAGGAAATAGAATTTCATAGGAAATCTAGTCCCTTTTACATTCCTTAAAATGCCCTCAATAACCCATATCAAACATAAAATAACCTGTTCTAAAGATTCCAAATTTTACAAATTACTGTTTACCCTAAGAAGAGATGGAGAGAAATTAGTGTCTTTATTTTGCAGAGGCTCCCCAGTACGGAATCTTTCTGGTGAAAACGCATAGAGGAACTATGCTAGGAGGAAAGCAGACAAGCTAAAACAAACAAACAAAACCAGCTTTTCCCTGCCTGAAGAAAATTCTGTCCTGATTCTAAATCTGGCCGTTGCTTTAACCCTGATGTGTGTGAGAACACTAACCAAGTACCTGGAAGATTTTTATAACCATTAGAGCAACAAGGTAACTGTGGTTTGTCTGGTGTTCCAGAAAATGCCAGACAAACTATGCACCAAGGAAAAGATTATGCCTTCTGCTCCCACATTTAATATCAACACCAGTAGCAAATGTTACCCAGAGATTGGAACACCTCCATTTAGAGTCTATGTTATTTTCAAGATCATACTGCCCAAAGGAATTATAGAAAAATCTGTATATGTGTCCTACTGTGCCCAGAGTAATGGAGGGATGGAAGGAAAAGAACAATCAGAATGATTTTCCATTAGAACTTATTACATATATCTGAAATTAAACTCAAAATTCACCAACATTTAATGAATTATCTCAGAGGAATTCTTCCTTCTTGACAAACTGATGCATAAAAGTTTATCATTTGCATCACACTTTCAGTCCTATTCCTCTCATCAATAGCCTACAGTTAGAAAAAAATATCTTTCTTGAAGGGTGCAACAAACATTCTTATAGGATATAAAAATGTTGAAATCATGCGCATTGAAGTTCTAATACGGAGCCCAGGAACAGCAACAAAACATGTCCACAGCTACTTGTAACTTAAATGTGAGTTTACCTCTTAAAGATATTTAGGTTGAACAAAACTGAAGCAAACGACTCAATAGAATAAAATAAAACCCCGACAACCAGCTGGCAGAAAGACTGTCATCCTGTTGTTCAACTCTCTGCATTAGCTCTCTACAGAAATCAGAATTATACCAATGGGCCTGTTAAATGTCCTTCTGGATCTTTAACTGAATGAGCAACTGAGCAACTACTTTCATGTATACATCTCTTCACTGCTGCATTCTAAGTCACATTTTTTCCTTTGAAGTTTCCTTCATGACTGTTTTTAAGTTTCTACAAAATGTAGTGACTGTTTAGGCAGCAAAACACACGTGGTTCATGAAAAGAAGTAAAATTGATTATATGTGTTCACTTACCATATCAGTAAAATAGATTTTCTGCAGTGGGGTTTTCAAATAGTTGAGTGTGTGTATATATATATATATACACACGTGTTATTTCTGTAGCAATAAAAATTGTCAAATAGTCCATGGACAGTTCTAATAATAACCAGTGGAATTCTCAACTATATATCAAAACTCCTTCTGCTGACACTTATTGAAAAGATTGAAAAGGCTGAGGAGAAATTCATGCTACTGAGAAATACCTCAACAGTTTGAAGATGCACTGCTGCCATGGTGATGACATGCACAGAGAAAAGCATTAGGAAGGAAGTGTAGACAGATAGCAAGACTTCAGTTTGACCTAAATTTCTGCTTATAGAATTGGGTAAGCTCACGTACCAGCTCATGCAATTCTGGGTAAGAGCAACTCTCATTACACCACTATCATTCTGTATTTCTGTATCTACTTCTATACATGCAGGCATTCTTACTCATAAAATGTGACTGCATAGACAGTCCAAGCAAAATTTTTTTCTCCCAAAATCAGCACTGTAGTCCAGGCACTGTGGGTCTCCACAAATTACTTGTAGAGGAGTGAAGTCACAAGAACACAATTTGCATCATTTTGTAATGGTTTTTAACACACATCTCTTGGCAACAGGTCTTTACTAGTGCTTAATAAGCTCAGTTACATAGACATAATAATTGTGCTTTTAAGAGCAATGGAACTTAAGATTTATTGTCCGTCTGAAACCCAACTGCATTTGTGTTCAGTTGCAACAGAGGTTTATGTGCTTTTTATCACCTGATCATATTTAGGTCAAATAATGGTGCCAGTGTGCTTATATAGGTGCTTTTTCATCACTCTGCCTGTCCTCCTTATCTGCTTCTATACAGACAGCAGAGGGGAACCCCTGGATTCCAGAACTACAGAAACAACATGAGTCTGTTAAATATACCTTTGTTGCTTGCACATTGATATTGCTTTTAACCTGTAATCCAGAGACATGTATATATGTTTGACCTACCAGTTTGATGCAATTACCTTCCTATTCAAATGGTAAATGAAGATTATGTACCCTATAAATCCAATTAAAGTTTTATTAATTAGTGGTTGTTATTCTACATCTCTTCTTTCCAGTTCAACTAGTGTTTATTGTGATATTTTGCCTGTGTACTGTTATAAACAAAAAACAAATATGTGGGAAACAGAGCAAAAAAATTAATTTTAAAATATGCATATACACATGCAGAACTCCTACTACACCTGAGGTGGGAAAGCTATATTCCTGACAGTTTTTTTTAGTTTTTTTCCATGAAATGGTCCTGTGCATGTAGATGACTAAGAATGCAGGGAAAAAAAAGATCTATTTCTTTTGTCGCATTCACCTGCTTTACCAATGGGACCAGAAATTATGTAAACAACTAACCTTTATCCAGATGCTCCAGAAGAATTTCACATGACAGTGTTTGTAATAAGGACAAAGAACAAAGCATTCTTTACCCCTCTTATTTCTTGACACTTAGAGGACACGAGGAAGACAGAAAGTTACAGACTTTGGGAAGGAAATAATGATAACTTCAGCTGCTTTGAGGGAATACTTAAAAACATTTTGTATTTTCATAATAAATTGCACTATTCAAAACTGAGCTTCAAACTTCAGCAGCTGACATATATGCCCCCAGGAATACTCACAATGAAATTAGCAGGTTTATATTCTAAGTGAAGTTATTGAGAGAGCAACATGCCTGAAAGTGTCAAATCCAGAACTATTACTGGGTTCACCCAGAACAGGGTGCTATTTTTTTTACTATATATGTATAATGACTTAGATCCAATCCCAGGATCCTCTTTTTCCTTTTGTCACTGGCATAATTTCCATTTATAGGTTCAATACTCCATTTTTTGTGGAGTAGGAATGAAACCCCCAATACAAATGTTATTGATTGGGATTGCAGATTAATTGATGTTACTCAACATTTGTAACTTTTTTCCAGTCTCATGTGCATCCCTACAGAAATGGAAAAGTAAAGGAAAGCACAAGAAATAAATGGAAGAAGCTGAATCTTATCTTCACGGCAGCCAATTCTGTTTTCATTGATACTGAACTGGATTTTGGAGAGGTAGGACAGGACATCAATCTGGGCACCTTTTAAGCTTTCATCTTGCTCACTGTTTTGTTTTCTTCCAGCTATGCAGTTGGAAAACTCCTGTATATTAGTAAATCCAGGTAACAAAGAAATGCCAAACTTTCCCAACAACTATGGGAATGCACGCAGAGAAGAAACACAGTTGTATTTTAGATAAAGAAACCATATTGTTGGTCATTTTTATAATCTTGCCGCCTGTAACTCATGTGCAACTTCACACATTTTTACTCCTTCCATGCACTTGCAAGCAGTAATATGTTCAAATGAACATGTAACAGGTAAAAGAAGTAAATTAAAGGTATATTTTAAGTGTTTGGTTTTTTTTCCTGAATAAAATAGTCTGAAAATCTACCTCAATTTTACCTTGAAAATCTGCGAGTATCTAGACCTAAATATAACTTTCAGTTGAAACCTGGGGTTTTCATGAATGGCAATTAAAATAACAACATTGACTACATTATATAATCAGTGTCCTTTCAATGGAGTGTATGCATATGCATGTATGTAGACTATACACTATTAAGTAAATGAAAAAGGTGTTAAAATTCAAGATCAACATAAACTATGTTAGTTCCCCACATCCATCACTAATATTGTATCTGGCATTTCCGACACGTTAAGTTCATTTGAAATTGTGTTCATTGGTATTCTCCATTGCTTTAAAGTCTTACCAGTATTTGAAGTTTTCTTTCAGCTGGTATGAAAATACATTGAATGGCAAGGCTAAGAGAGAATTGTGTATATATATATATAAAAAAGACATTCATTAAAGGATTCAGAATGCTAGTCAACTCATTTTCAAATGTTCCATGCTTAATTCATTCAGCAGGTAATGATATTTAGTAATATTAATATTGGCCTTTTATAGCCAGCTCTATGGCAAGATTGACTTTTTCTTAGTTCTGTTGATTGAAAACAATTCAAAAAGGGTGGGTAAATGAGAAAGACTATTCAGTATTTTCAGGCTCTAAAGAGTCAGATTCTGCTGTGTTTACACATTTCAAGTACTAATTCATACATACTTTCATTGATTCCTATGACTGCCTTTGTAGATGAAATGAACAAAGGCAGCACAAATAGGCCATAACCTTTTGTCACATTCTACTCTATTTTCAATAATATAGAGTGATTCAACAGATTTACAACAGCATTACTGAGAATAGAATTATTTGGGCTATTTGCCATCTGTGTTTCAAGCTTAAATACCAAAGGTTGGTCATTAAGACAGACCTGAAACAAACATGCTTTACTACTGGGGTAAACATTTTCAATGAAGAACATCTGGCTGATTTTCATTCAGCATAATGACTGTTTTTCTGCATTTGCGGATCATATTTGTGATTAGTATACAAGAGATAGTGTCAAGTACATTCTTAAATGGAATTATATCAGTCTATAATTATATACTTACACCTATTTTATATTATTTATAATACATTGCAATATATTTATTTATACATTACATTTTATTGTCACGCTTTTATCTGAAAAACAGCACTTCTACCTCAGGTTTATACCCATTAGAATTCACGCTGTGATCTCATTGAGGGATTTTATTTCCTACAGGATAATTCACAGATACATACATGCACTGGCAATAAAAATATTCCATTGATTTTTCATAATGGTAGAAGGAGCTATATATAGCTCATGCTATTGTGGGCATATGTGTTGCCTCCAGGAGGATCTGATTAGATGAGATACTTGGAAGAATTCCATGAAACAACAAATTGAGATAATGAGTGCACTGAATAACTAAAGCCTTGCAGACATTTATGGACATGCTTAACTTTATGCACACTGTTAATCCCATTTAAATCAGAGTATGTCTTTGAGTAGACAACACAGAGTTACATGCTAAACTAGCTACTTACACAGTATATCAGCAGAGTATCTGTGCTTTCTACAGTTCTTACAAGTTTTATCTATTTACCAGCCCCCTAGATGGAAAGTAATGCATTCATTTTAATGGCTGAACCAGATAATGAACTCAAATCTCACAAGTCCCATTAAAGTAGTCTACATTCTAGATTATCCTTGGCTCTGCCATTTGCTTATAAACAATCCACAAGAAGCTCCTCTCTCAGGTGGGGACTACCCGAGACAGGACAAATAAATGGGACAAACAGACAGGCAACATTGCCATAGACATTCCCCTAGAAAAGACACTCATTTTTTTCTAGAAATGATCAACTATAGTTGCAGATGAATGACCATTTGCAACTAAAGTTCTATGTCAATAATGTCTATGTCAATTCAATGTCTAAACTAAACTTTTATATCAATATCTTCTATGTCAACATAGAAGCATATGTGGAAGCAAATTAAAAGAAATTCTCATTGTTAATATAAAAATTAAATTTTTAAAATACAAGTTTCAGAGGAGTCATAAATCATTATGTTTTTATTATATCAGTGGAAACCTAGCAACTGTGATTTAGAAATAAGTTTCTGCTGAAAACAATTTTTTTCAGTCTGGTCTGCAAAAAAGTGTGACCATCAATTATCTGTCACGGTGAGAGATGGTATGCTCAAGTAGATGGACTACTCTACTGCATTTGGCCTATGATAGCATGCCCCAAATTCCTAATCCTCAAGGGTTTTGGTTTTTTGTTTTTTTTTTTTTTAATCTAAATATTTTTATATGTGGCTAAGACAAAACACAAAGTGGTTGATATTTTTAATAAATTTCAAAAAGTCTGCGTATTTTCCAGATGGAACTTCAGCTTTCCAGGAGAAATAACTTCTTCTTACTTAGAAGTAGGTGTGTTAACAGGTGACTCAAGAACAGAACTTCTAAATTGTACATAATGTTAATCTCAGTATGTGTTTACCAATTGTAAAAAATATGAACTCACCTAATAAGAGCCACTGTAAGACGGATTCAATCATACATTTCAACATCTTGACATTCAGATGAAAAGTGATCCTATCACCTCAATAATTAAGTTGGGCAACGATCGTAGAAAACCTTCACACAAAGTCCACCTACAAATAAATAAATAAATAGCTAAAATGAAGCTACAGAAGGTAAATACTCTTTATCATTATCAATTATCATGATGTACTGTAAAGGCTCATAGATATTAACTTATGCCTTCTAGTCACCATTTTAAAAATACTTTGTAAGAAGAGACGATGTCAGAGAACACTAATGAAAATTATCAAAGGAAGTATATAAGAAAATAGTATAGAATAAATGGGGAGAAAGCAAAATTAGAGTCTGTTTCTTTTCTTATGAAAAAATGAAAAGGGACCATTCAATAGAAAAGACAGGTGGAAAATTGAAAATAATTGTTTTGCTTTAATTGTTGCAAAGGTAAAGAATTTAATAAAAATCAACATGAAACTGTAAAGTTGTGTAAATATACATGAACATGAGAACAAAATGGCAGGAAAACATTAAGCTTAGGGTTTAATGTTTGAATTTTTAGCTGATTTAGTCTACTGAAGATTGAATGTGACCTAATGTGGGTCACATTATTCTTCATCTGTCTGGAGAAGCAATCTTAGTTTCCTTTGAAGCATCTAGTCCTAGCTACTACCAACAAGCAGGAAACTGTTGGGATATCTTTTATTGATATGTTCTATATTTTACAGAATTATAGAATAGTTTCAGCATTTTAGTAACTCCACAGGACAGATAAGAAAGCTTAATTAGGTGGATCTGTGCTTTACCACTGTTAATACATAAGATTTTAAAATATTTTCCTATCTAACTTGAAATATGCAGGTTGAAGCTGAAAAAAAATAACTGGAGTATTTACCAAATACACTTAAACAGAATAGTGTAGTTATTGCAGAAAAAATACTTTCCCTATAAGAAAAAGGCGTTATTATCCACAGTGACGTGGGAATTAGATATGGCTCTCTGTTTTTATGATGTACTGCCGTTTCTTCAGCAGTATGTAGAAGACCACGCATAAATAAATTTATATCATTAGGCCCTTCTCTTTAGATTTCAGAATAGGAAAATATTTGAGATATAACAATACATTCCAAAACATATTTCTCTCTTTTGTGATTTGGTACTTTGAAAGTCTTTTACAAAAATCTAAACTCATTTTAAAGATGGGTGAAAATGAGTCATCTCAGCCATTGATCAAGTGAACTGGAAGAAAAACAAGTGACAGTTGCCTTGGGTTAACCAGCAGAACTGATGTATATTCAACAATAGAAAAAGAGACTCATTTGAAATATTTAACTCAAAATATAACCTTTCCAGTGTTCTTGGAAACAGTGATAAGGATTATGGTTTGCTATTAACCCTTTCCTGATTTATCGCAGTAAGCAACAGAAGAAAGGTATTTGAATACACAACCTCACTAAATGATTTCAAAAATAATGACATTCAATGCAGCTGATGATTTTCATTAACTGCACTATCGCAAATGCCTTAAATTTACAATGATAAACATAATTATGAAATAGCCAATAAAATAGTATCTGCAGAGAATTTCTAAATATGAAAAACAGTACAGGCTTTAGTTAAGAGGGTATATTTATTTTAATCTGTATCTCCCACAGACTTGCAGCTTTATCAAAATATCACAATTTCTTCAGGCTTTGTCTGCAATAGAAATCTAATACAACACAGAAAGACACAGCAAGGACAATTCAACTACTGAATTAGAGCGAAGTTTCAGTGTCACTCCAAGAAGCCATCAAATCATTTTGCAAATGTCAACTTCACCACACTAAGGACATCGAACTCAGTGGCAGACTGCAAATTGCTGTCATTGTGCAGGAAGCATGTTGTAACAAAGCTGCTTAGTTCAGAAAGAACCTCCACGTCTTTCCCAAAAGACAGCAGATATTATGATAGTGGGAAATCCAGAGGGATGCACGGGTTAAAAGAATCAGCACAACACACCTGTTTGTCTGTTACTTGTGTTTTAGATTGGGTCTGTGGCTTGCATTTCACCTAATTCTGGTGCCCATTGTTTCCTATTCATTAACGGTATCCAAAAGTCTAATAAAATACATAGCCACAGGAGCCCATATGAAATTTTAGTCATTTCAAAATGACGCAAATTAAATTATACTAAGGCAGCACACAGGTAGTGCCACAGGAATCACACATGGTTTATATCATGGCATTCATCATAGAACTTGAAATGTATCAGCCTTCCTTCTGCATTTTCCCTCTAAGCCACAAAACCCCAAATTTTGCAGGTGACATGAGGATTTTTTCTAATAAACTTTACAGACTACAAAATAACACCTTAATTCAATAGGACTGTTTTCTGGAAAAGATTTACATTGCGTGAATGAGGGTCCCAAATGAGCCTCCGTAACCAACATTTGTTTTTACATTTTTAAGAGGTTTTTAATCTCTTACACATGAGAAGATGGCAGAGCTGAGGATAGCAATTATAGCTGAACAAATATAATAAATGCAATACAGGACGCATTTCCCTTTCGATTACAAAATTTCAGCCTAATATTCTGACACTGAAATCGTATAAATTAAAGGCCAGTGGCTATTGAACTGGGCTATGCAATCCCTAGAGGACTACATGCCTACACTTTTTAATTCCAACACAGACTCATAAATTAACCTTTTGTATCATCTGACTAGTACTTTGGTATTATACATCAGTCACTCTAATATTACAAAAGGTATTTCTGGGAATTTCATCATCCCTAAATGGCATTTCTTAACTTACTCAGTCATGCTCACAGTGCCATTGATACAAAACTGCTTGAATTTCATTAATTCTCTGTGATGTTTTTCTGGAATAAGGATTTAAGCAAAATAATAGCGGATGGTAATTTCAAAAGGATGTGCAACTGCTTTAATGCTAGTGACAGAAACACATCATTCAGAATTTTACACAAGAATGGGACTTCTTGCAAATTTTCCATTATTTGGCATCTAAAAATTTTTATAAAATGAAGGTAAATAATTTTTTTTTTTGTAATGCTGACTTATTTTTTTCCTTCCAAACTAGTAGTAGAAGTCTCATTCTATTATAGTGACCCTACCATTATAATCAAGATCAGAACTGTTCCCTCTTTAAGTTTTGTGTCTTATTTGCCTTTCTCAACACTGTAACTGCTTTCCAATAACACACAATAATTTCCAGCACCATAATTCCCAAAGTAATCATGTTATAAGTAGCATCATTGCTTCTGGCCTGATACATTTTCTGATTCTGTTCTTTCCCTCTTTTCTCTCAGAGCGTTCAAGGTCCAAAACACATCTCAGGATTTTTTAATTTTTTTTTTTTTTTTTGAGAGAAAAAAAGCAGTCAGGAATACAGGTGGGTTGTCTAAAAATAATCAGGAAACTTCAAAGATTTTTAAATTGATTGAAAGGGAACATATGTTTTTTATTCCAAAGAGTTTTTCTAACAGATCTGTTTAGATCTTTTGCTTAAAAATTAATTAAGAAAAATAGGAAACATACAGAAAAAAAAAAAGGTCAAAAAAAATTGTGGGTTTTTTTTTCTGACCAGTATTGATAAGTAGTTCTGTTCAAGCAGGAATTCTCTGACAGCTGAAGAAAGAGAGATAGAAAGACAGACGTTTAAATGTATTTATGGTAATTTCCCTTTAAACTCTGAACTAGAGATAGATAATATTAATTCTAAATCTCAATCCCAAATTGAACTTTAAAGAAAAAGGTATTTGCAATTTGAATCCAAATTCTGAAATAATTTCTCATCACCAATTTAATCTCACAACTGGATAGACTGCCCTGTTCTATACACAGCTAATGAACTATCACTGCTGGGGGGTATCACTGCTGGGAACCTAATAAATAGGCATGTCAGGAAAAGGTAAAAGGAGACAGAACTGTGGTTGTGGTACGTACTCTGCGGTATATTAAAAAAGTGATAGTGGTAAAGGCCCATCTATGAGGAAGAAAAATGTCAATGTCATTCCTTTTGAGGATATCTTGGACTGTTAGCATCCTCCTCCGCTTCACTATCACAGCTAAATTTTCATGCTCTAATTGTTAATTATATTAATGACATTGTTCAATTATCTTCAGATTGTTTCTCTGAAAAATCTTGTCTGGACTTTTACTTTAAAATCAGTACCATATTCCTTTTATATTTATTTTACCAGTGTAAAAGGCACTTAACGTTTGTGAAGTGACTGATTTGTAACATGTTTTTTTTATTAGTTGTCCTTTGAGATCTAAATCATATAATTCCTTAGGGAGAGATACTACTCAAGTCTACCAAAGAATTTCCACTGACATCATTGAGAGATGATTGAGACTCTTAGCATGAAGATTGTTCATTTGGGACTAGGTTGGTCTTAGCTTTTAGTATTCCTGTGCTGTCGAAGCAGCTTCTTATTAATCACTAATGTCAGCCTATTGAAGTTTTTAAGATTTGACTTCTCTGATGGTTTGGACTTCCCAAAAGAAACATGGAAAGAAAACCATAGAAAACTACCCCTTAGATGCCCACTTACAGTTCAATTGAATTTCAGGCTTCATTCTAAGAGTTTCATTCTTAAAAGCTGAATAATTTCTCTGTCATTTTAGTGCATTGAGGAAGAAACAGGAAAAGAAATGTTGATTCTTTCCTCAATCCACAGATTTTAGGTCTAATTTCCTCCAGGTAACAATCACATTGAAGTAAAACAGCGTTATCCGTATTTTCAGTTTTGTATGTAACTTACAATGTTTCTGATTCTCTGAACAGAATTAACCTTCCAGTCCATAAATTACTGCGTATGGGTGTGAAATGTTCATCTCTTGATGTTTGGAACTGAAATTTTTTGTTTGTTAGTTGTAGGGAAGATTAAAAGTTATTTCCTCAGATATAAGGCCACCCCTTTTGTCACCACATACTACATGGAGAAATTAGTTTGCCAGTTAGACAACAGTCAGTGAAAAAAAATAAAATATAACCAAAAAGAAATAAAATATTTTGCAGTTATAGAGCTGAAAGTTAACAAATTATGACTACAGTTTGAGTAGAAAATACACAGTTGAAGATGAAAATACAAAGCAAAGATTAGCACTCAACCTACTGGGTTGTTGGTATCACATCTCTCATTACCAGTCTCAGCAGTTCCACTTGCTGTCAGATCTCAGTTCTAGTGTCGTGAATATTAAGCTCCCTGTTGCTCCCAGGAGGTAACATTAACAGAGCAGTAGATCAATTTTTAACAGAAGTTTCCCTGATTGAATCTTACATTTATTGCATTCCTCAAAAGCTAAAGAAATAACTGTTTTCCCTCTTTTGTCTGATTCTTAATGGGAAAAGAGGTTTTTCCAGGTTAGTCCTTACTTTTCTGCAAACATACAAATGAATAGGCACATAGTAAGTGAAAAGGAAAACTCATCATTTTATCAGTCACAATTTGCATCCTTGATTCTCCAAGAGGCAGAAGAAGAAGAAAATTAGAATGGTAGAGAAAAGGGCTAAGAGCTTGCCATTCACTGTGAGCCATTCACTCTCATATTCTACTCCTTGAGGATAGTCACGTAGAACAGAAAGGAGGAAGAAAGAATTAATCTGTGAGTTTCTCCTGCTCTGCATCTATCTTCCAGCTTCCTTGAGAAACTATCCCAAGTCCACAACACAGGGATTTAACAGCAGCGAAAGGTACTGGTTCATCCTAACAACCTTAATTCATGAAGAATTAAAAATCAGAATGAATCTCTTGAGCGTACGTGCGTATAGTTCTCTATATATGTGGACATGCAAGTACACATGCACACAGAAACATGGACACAATTAGGCACACAAATTTAAGATACATAATCCTCAACTTGATATGGATGGTGATGTTTTCTGACCAGCAACTAGGCTATGCCATTGGGTCCCAAATTCTTCATTACATTTAAGTACCAGTCTAACCTCCTCAACACGTTATTACTTTTCAGAAGTTTTTAAAAATTATGATCATATTAAACAACCAATGTGTTGTCTTGGCTTCTAATGGTACATGTTCAAAACCACCAATTAACACCAATTAGTATAATACAAGATGTCCTACAAGTTTGTGAAAAATGCCTTCGTAAATACTACAAAGACAGTATTGTGCCTTATTCATTGCTTCTGGCTGCAGAAATTTAGAAACTATGGTTTGATATATGAATAATTATTTAGACAGATGGCTTTTTCTAATATGACTTTTTAACTTTAAATGAATCCTTAGAATTCTTTTGATAATTTTACTATAAGCATTAGGAACCTTTCTATTGCTTACCAGATGCTTACCGTTTAAGAACCAGATGGATTAATTGAAAACATACTCTGCACTCCAAAAGCTAGTTAGTTACTTCCAGCAGTCATCAACAATCTCCCCATATTTTTTTTGCTTAACTGCACTACACAGAATACCTAACCAAGCCAGAATATAAGGACCTTTCACCATTCCTTTTATTATGTGATCTGAATGTCACTCTGATCTATTTTAAACTTGCTGCACATTAAATATTTGTCACTATTTTAGATAGTAAGTAGGGCAAGATATTTTCTAAAGAAATAGTATTTACTGAGCATGTGGGTGGTTGTTTTTATTCCTTGATGTATTCCACAGATCAGAGATGTTGGGTTTTCCAGCCCTGTGGAATATGGCATAGGGTTTTACATCTCTTCAGAATTGACAGCAACTGTCAAGAGCAGTGATCCCTAGTTGACAGTGACAGCTGACAAAGGTCATTCAAGAGTTAAAGATGAATAAAATATTCTAAAACATGAATGTGGAAACAACTTTAAAGGAGGCAGGCACGTTTGAAGATGTAAAATCCCATTTAGCAAAAATTATCCTTAAAATTGCAATCTGATGGGTAATACCCAAAGCAATTTCCTAAAAGAAAAAATGATTACAGAAAACACAGGATAGCAACAGAAGTAGTCTGGTATCTAAAGCTAAGGGAAAGCTGTTTTCATACATGCTGTGGTTTGAAATTAGTCATTCTTGATAGATTGTTACCAGCACAAACTAAAAATACCCAAACACCCAAAACATTATCAACACAAGACCAGTTGTTTCAGTTATTTTTTTCAGTATTTCTGCATATTCACCAGAATGACTGACCAAGCATAATTTCCCTGAGGGACTCAGTTATGCTCGACAAATCAGAAAAGATATGATTTTGTATATATACTCTTAAAGTACCAACTGACTCTCCTATTCACATTTACATTCTTTTTTGCTGGATTCCAAGTTTGTATTATCTTTTCAAATGTGAAATAATATTAATCTTCATAGAGTCTAAAAGAAAACCCTATAATCACCACTTTCCTTACCCCTAACAATTGTAGCAGAAACTTATATGAAGTGAATTGGAACAAATACAAATAGATCCTTTTTAAAAAATATATATTATGACTAAATAGAAAAATCTAAAGTATCTCAGAGAAATTAATTTGCTTCAGTCTACTGTTTTAGTCTACTACTCTACCAGTTGAATGAAAAAATGAACACAGTTGCACCTCAAGGAAAGCTCTGCATAGACTTACATGGGTAATGCAAGACACCTGGAAGATTATTCTTAAACAGCCTATGCACTCTACTGATTCCACTGAAATATTATCCCAAAGATAAGAAAATACTTATTTTAATGAAAGAAGCAAGTAATACGGTCTTCTTGCACTGACAATACTCTTACTATTCTACCTTTTTGCAAATCATTTAAAGACTGCTTAAAATGAGGCACAACTATGGTTGAATTGTAGTTGACTGCAAATCAGAGAAAAGTTGATTCAAAATACTAAACTATTTCCTGCAACATATATAATACGTTGTAAGAACCTCAGCTAATGCTATAGCTCAAAAGTAAAATCACAATAAAATATATCAACGTTGTCAGATTTCAGACTTCTCAGGAGGGACAGAAGTATTTTGACTAAGGTCAACTTATGTCTTATTCTTTCCCAAACAAACAGACTGAATAAAGTTCAATCTACCATTACAAGTCATATTTTTCAGAGCTTTCAGCTTTTTTTTTGTATGCGTTCACAAAATGAAAGTCCTGTTAAATTACTCTGATTCCCTTCTATGACAAGGATGAAGCAAAGGTGGTTTCTGGATTTAAGAAGGCTTTTGATACTGTCCCTCACAGCATCCTTTTTGACATGTTGTCCAGCTGTGGGATGAGTGGGTTTATGGTGCACTGGGGTAAAGAACTGGCTGAATGGCAGGGCTCAAAGTATTGGAGCAAATGGGGCTACATCTGGCTGGCGACAGGTCACCAGCGGTGTTCCTCAGGTTCAGTTCTAGGGCCAGTTCTGTTCAATATCTTTATCAACGATCTGGATGCGGGAGCTGAATACAACATTAGCAAGTTTGCTGAGGATACCTAACTGGGAGATGCTGTTGACTCTCTTAAGGGACAAGACACCTCGCAGAGGTATCTAGATAAACTGGAGCACTGGGCTATAATTAATGGGATCAAATTTAACAAGTTGAAATGACAGATTCTGCACCTAGAATGGAGTAATGCTGGGCAAAAGTATAAACAGGGAGAGGGGTGGCTGGAGATCAGCCCTGCAGAGAGGGATCTGGGGGTGCTGGTTGACCTCAGGCTCAATATGAGTCACAGTGTGTCCTGGCAGCCAAGAGGCAAAGCGCATCCTGGGGTGCATTAAACATGGCATAACCAGTTGGTCCACAGTGATTAAGAAGCAGATGACAATGCTATTTGCCTCCTACCTTTTACTGTAAAATCAGGAGGCCAAAATCCTTGGATTCCCCGTATCAATTACGGGGATCCACAGCTTTGATCTTTCAGACAGCCAGCAGGCTTGATAACACTAATAGCTTTGGTTTCTTTTCTTTGTTCCAGAGGTCCTTGGAGAAGGTTTATTTAAGAAATAGCATATATTTGGTTTCCATAACAACATTTTCTGCATGGTAATAAATATCAAAACAAACAAATTAACCCTGCAAGACCCAGTGTTCTCAACCAGACAGCTATGTCCTCAGACAACTTTTTCAATTAGCATTTAATAAATAAGCTGATTTTTTAGTTCATGAACTTTTAAAAAATCTTTAGATTGTGGCTTTTCTGAATTCATTGCAGTTTTTTTCTCATAGAGATCAGACATATCAGTTGAATGCAGCTACCTTATCTACATCATGCTGGATGTTTCAAAATATCTTACTATACATAACAAGCAACACCATTTCTTACATTTCTGCTGCTCCTTGTATTAAGGAGCTTAAGGGCCTTATGGCCCCTGCTTAAGGGCCATAGATTTTATTCAAGTGATACATTTAAGAAGATTTAGCACAACAGCCAGGATGTCTAATGGTTCTGATGAGATTCTAGATTCATTTTTAGAAATATTAAATGTACCATATTTACTGCAAGTACCAGAATTCCTGGTTCAGATCTTTCTTACTAAAATAAAACTGGGTTAACAGAAGGTAGCATGCAGCTGGTGTCAGAAGAATGACGTGTTCAGAAAAAAAAAAAAAAAGAAAAAAAAAGTAATAACTTCTCCTCATCTAGGCCCTTCTTAAAGAGAGAAAAAACTACTTCTTTCTTTTAGGAAATACAGAACTATGTCATGTAAACAACATCTAAGACTTGGAGTGTGCTGTTAGAAATGTTCCATATATGGTTGTGGCAAGGACATTGGCTTAAATTTGGACTTTCAAAAATCTTATCCAAATTTCAAGACATGTTATAACCACGATGGGCTCCATACAACAGGGTCCTGCAATAGAACACTATCTCTTTTTACCTACCAATGTCCAGATCTAATCCAGTGGGGAAAGACAGAGGGTGAATCCCAGCTGCAAAATGCATCATTACTGCTGTGTTATACTGCTGTTTGTTAAGAGGAAAGCAAGCAAAGAGATGAAAGAACCTTCTCTATCTTCAGTTTTCTAGTCAAGAAAAAAAAAAAAACACTCACAGAAACTGATAATAATAGAAAAGCAGCTCCTTGGTTTAGTTTCTTAGAAATACCACATGGCGCGGATTTTACAAGTAGTTGTCACAGCTGTTTACCCAGTTGTGAGCTACTGCCCTATTTAATACCTGCCACTTGGAGGATAGTGCTATACTTTAAAACTTTTCCATGTGTTTCCCAATGAATATGGGAATACAGAAGATGTTCAGCTACGTGAATAAGACTCCCAACAAGTAAAACACTCTGAGATCCTGCCACCTCATGGATTTTATTTTCATTTGTGACAGTGCTGCTGCCTAAGAACAGTTTGCACATGGAAATGAGGAATTAAAAAATTGAATTCACGGCCATTGCAACGAAAACCTTCAAAATGCATCCAGAAAGGAAACGGTATAAGAAAAATTTATGTCAAAGAGAGCTGCTAGTGTCTACTTACGAAGGTGTAAAATACACTAAGCATGCATTAAAGAGAGTCCAAACACCTACATTCTCAAAGAAATTATTCTTTTACTGATTGCCCCTTCCTAGAAAATAACTTTGTCAGCAAAAAATGACATTAAATTGCATAAGAAGAATTGCAGCTTCCCTAGTAAACAGTTTCTAAAGTATTGAGACTGAATAAGGCGTAAAACAGAGAAGCTTCAAATCTGTTGATTATACTGTATTAAACTAGTTAACAACCCAATCCTTTGCTGAAAATGACTCAACCACTGCTTGCAACTTGCCACATGCTTTAGAATTCTGAGCAGAATACATTCTCTCTGTTCAGCTGAGTATTTCCATTAGCTTTCCATTAGCTTTCCTGGGGTCTTCCCTGGCATTCAATTTTCCTACTGGTTTAGTATCTATTTATATCATATCTAATATTTATAATGGGAGTTGAGATACACTTTACACAAGTACAGTGGTATGTTGTTGCAGTATCTGAGAGAGGCAACAAAACTTTCTTATACAACTTTCATATATAATGGGTTTTGCTGAAAAAAAGAAAAAAAGGGTTAACTGCTGATGCTGTAAAACAGAAGGGGGAAAATAAATTCAAAGCAGTGACCTAAAGTGACCAGTTAATGCCATCATCATCATAGGGCAGCGTAGCAATCATACCAACAAAAAAAATCAACAAGAAAAAAATACTCATTTTGTATTTTAGAAAGCATAAGAGCACATGTGGAGTCCCTGCTGTCCACAGCACAGCTGCCACATGCAGCCCTTTTCTCTCATATTGCTAATGGGAATAGTCCAGCTCTTATTGCATAAAGAAAATTTAAGGGAGCACGTTATACATATACAATATATATTTTTGTAACTTCTCCTCATGCACACATACCTGTGTGCAAAATAGAACTAACTAAATACATTTTTTGAAGTGGTAGGTTCCTCTGGGGAGACAGAACATGTTACAGATGTTTTCCACAAACCAGGTTAAAAGCTGGATCATTACACACCTTAGTCACCCGGAAGGATGAAAGTTAGCTGAGGCAGGGGAGAACAGTCTCAGAGTAAAACCTGCTTACTATGGTACAACTGTTGAGACTAAGGACTAGTTTTCAAGATTTGGCTCTGTATAAGTAGGTATGTCATTTGTAAATAATGGAAATTTTCTGTAGAAACAATCCCCTATACTGTACGTTTATGAGGACTATTTTCAATCAAAATCACTGTATGATTTCCCAGAATGCTGAAAATAAAGGAGACTTCATAGAGTACAGCGTTCCTCTATACTTTCTCCTATGTAAAACCAGCTATTAACGAGGCAGATGTAACCCTAAGAACTACTAGCACTTTGAGGGCAAACAAAGATAAATCCATTGTTCAATGCTTCTGCAAACAAACTGTAATGCACCCTTCACATCATAATCCATTATTTATATCTGGCTCTGTGCATGTAGATGGATGAAACATTTCCTGGTACTTGTGCTATTTTCTATTCAGATGAAGCACTCACTGTACCATTCAAATCAGAAACATGTATAGCAAACCAATTGATTTTGCTGGGAAAACAGTGCTGCAAATAGTTTTTAACATCACAATCTGGACAAAAATCTTGAAGGAATTTTCAGTATTTTCAAGTACACTAAGGGTTAAAACATGTTAATGGGAAGAAATAAATTTTTCCTACTACCTACTTCTACTTCAAAACAAGTTGTGCCACACCAAAAGAGCAAAGTAAAGAGAGCAGATGGTGGGAAATGTGCCCTTTCAACCTCTGCACAACAGCCCAAAGTCTCAATTTAAACACTCCAGACCAGGCAAGGCACTTCAGCAGCTGCTAGTGAGCACGTACAGGTTGAAATAATCCAAGGATCCTTTCCCAGGCTATGTGAGCAGAGCTCTTCCAGCAGTGCTGCTAACACAAAAGGCTTCTGATATACCTTCAGCTCAGCCAGGTTGACAGATATTTAATGTCTTTTATTCCTGGGTTAAGAATTCTTCGTCCTTTACACTCTGTTGGTAATACTGCTTAACTGAGGTTAAATAAAAATTCATTACAGTACCTATATTTAATGCTTTGTGCACTACGGAACAGAAAATTCTAATTTTAAAAGAGTTAACACACATTTAAATATCTTAAACACACTTAAGACAATGTGCTGTCATTCTCAGATAGAAATATTTCAGATTTCTCTGCATGTCTTCCAAGTATCAAAGCTGCCAAGACTAATGTCCATATAGGAAAATATAGAGCATTTCCATTTGAATAAAGCTCAGCATTAGCGTATGCAGTCCTCAGTCTGAAAATGAGATTGCCAGGGGATTACAGTGTGCTACTACAGAGAAAAACCAAATAGTAATTCTACATGTTATATGCTTCTAATTGTAATCAACTATAAGCATAAAGGTCTCGTCACAAAAACATCTTTTCTTAATAAGAAAGAACTGTGTAAATAAGGACTTTTCATATGGTTTAACAGCAGGTGTTACTAAGTCCACAACACAGGTATTCCTTTAAAAGGGCATAAAGCATATTCTTTTTATTATTTTCTGTTGATAAATTACCCATGGGATGTTTATTTTGATACTTTTCAGTCTTCTGACCACAGTCATAAGTCTCACCACTGATTACCACAGACTTTGAATCAGTTCTGCTCAGTCCCTTCTGCTGACTAGCTCCAACTGTTATACTTCTTCTAATATTATTTTCTATTCTTGCAACTGAATGTGCACTGGACTTCTAGGACCACAAAGAATCCCACCAAAGTAATTTCTGCGTATAAATGCTTATTCTACAGTTTACTCAGGAGCACTGCATTCATTCATCACTCAAAAGCTGAAATTTTGAATACATAAGAACAGTATAATCTTCTCTGTCCCTTGACTGGACTAACATAGTTTTTTAAAAAAAAAGTTGGAATAAAAAAAAGACTGAAAACAACTGCCATCTGATGAATGAGAGGATTATTCTATTTATCATCATGAGAATTTTTTTCATTTTTAAAAATCAGTCTCTTAACGTGGGACATGACTTTATTCCTCTGAACATTTCTGAGAGTCAAGACATTGTTAAAGTGTCTTAGAAAGAAATGCATACCAAAAAACAGGGAACAAACCTCAGTCGATTCTAAATTGAGGAAACGTTAACAAATGTTTGGCAGTTATTTCCTCAGTTTAATTACAGAATGAGTCATGTTTAACTATCCTTCTATGTTACAAATGGAGAGTTCCTTAAAAATTTATTCCTTGTGCATATATAACATATATGCATATCTCACACTCTTACAAATGTATTTTTTCAATATAAAGCTGCTGATAATATGTGTTATTTACAAAATTAGAACAATGTTCATTTGGCTTCCTGAGACAAAGGAGGCGTGTTATTACCATGTAATGTGTTTTCCTTTTCAGAATAGAAAGGCAAATCAGATTATTTTAGATAATACTCTGAAACCAAGGAAAACTTGCATTATTGTATTAAAACCTGGAATGGAATGGCCATAAAGAACCATTTGAAATTCTTCAATAGGAAGAAACTGTAGTCGTTGGTTTTCAGTCTGCACTCTTTCTTTCCAGGGATTTATGGACTATTTCTGGAAGGGATCCATAAAAAAAAAGTAATTATGAAAAACAAAGTACTGAAAGCACAATATATTTCTTTTTATGGGCATTCAAAAACCATCAGAGGCTGAAACCCATTTATATTATTGTCTTCCCTCAGATAAAATAACACTTTTGCAAAAATAAGCTTAAGAAGTTATGAATAAAATTTAAAATACATAGATTCCTTCCTCGCGAAAGGAAACCAAGGGTTTATTTCATAACCAAGAGGTTATGAATGGTTTGAAGACTGACAGTGGGATACACCGTCCTCCAAATCTTCCATTTGTGTGCAAGGAAATATAAACCAGACCTTGTTCCGACACTGGAAGTTGATGCTTTCCTACTATGAAACAACGAAGTGACTAAAGTGAAATGATTGTTAAGTTCCAACACAAAGGTCTAGGCAGTAACAGCTCTAAAGAGAATGTGACATTACGCAGAGAAGAGGGAATTGCAGCCTATATACATGAATTCAGCTATAATTTGCCTGCCTGTCATATTTTAATCTTTGATACTTGTGGATATTAGAAGTAAATGAATTACCACCCTAAATTTACTGCTACATAATGTACACATCTTCTATTGCTTAGACACTACATTGAAATATATAAATTACCAGGGTTAAAGCTACATCCCTCTCATACACACCGGCACAAACAATTGGTTGCAGTATGACAGGAAATGTAGTGTTAGATGAGTTGGTTCTCATCCTGCTATAGTGTGCAAGTGTATACCTACTGCACAGTTTTCTAATTCTTTCTTCTTAAAAAGCCTCATATTTTCTTCACCTAAAACATAACTCACTGAATTACATTCCTACTCTGTGTTTACTTGAATAGGTCCACTGGAAACACCACAACTATTTCTGCAGGTAAACCTGACCATATAAGTTTCCTGGCAGAGTCAAGACTAATGAGTTACATATTTAGAAGGTGTACCAGTCACTTGGGCTTTTCTGCTTTCATTTTTTAATGAGGTAGCTTTCTATCTTTATACCTTCATTTCCATCCTATGAATTAATCATAAAGTGTTATCAATACGAGTGCTCTCAATGTTTTCTAGTTTAGATATAATTTCAATATCAACCATTACCTTCAGTTATCAAGAAATTACTTCTGCATCACAGCTATAGTCCACCTACAAAAGTGGGCAAGAACTCTAGTGAAGACAATTGCAGAAGTTACGTATTTCAGAGCAAGAAATAATATGAATGTTTTGATGCTTTACTGCTCATAAAGCAAATAAGGATCAGACATTGAGCATTTTAATGACTTGCTGATGTCACAAATGTGTTTAATTTTGACAAGGCGTGCATCTTGGTCTTGTGTTACTGGTATTATGTTACACTTTTTTCTGCAGTATTCTAGTAACTTACTGAGTTGCTGCAGTTTGTGCAGTATTCTAGTAATATAACCTTCCTACAGGTGCTGAGTAGGAAGATCACGGTGGGGGAAGCAACGGATCACTTTCTGTGGAAGCACAAAGAACCGTGTGTCTGTTTGACAGCCGTGGAGCCTTGGGATTAGATTGTATCCAGAAGCAACCATGTATTTTAGTCTATGTAGTGCCTACTAAATATCAGCATTTCAGGTGCTAACTCTGTGACCCAAATACAGTGAGCTCAACACCTCTTCCAAAAGCAGGAAATACTGTTTTGCAGCAGTTTTTGTTGAACTAGCAATAACAGGCACAGAAAGTGCTTTATATTCTGCAATTAAAGAATATCCCTCAAAAAGCTACAGCAAAACTAAAACTAGGCACTATTTGGTTAAAGGAAAAGGAAGCACATTCTTTTTTCACAGTTGGATGCCTAATACAAATTGAAAGGAAATTCTGAAAATAAATTAAATGAGAAAGAATTTTTAAGGGGTATCATTTTTTGCCTAGATGGTTATTCAAATCAGGTTCCTTTGCCTAATGATTATGTTTGCATATTTCTACTTATACTATCACATGCATGAATTATGCTTAGAAAACTTACCACAACAATTCGCTGCCTCCAGTTTCAAATTATTTGTCAGAAAAGATGACAGTCAAGCTCAATGCAGTAGAGTTTGTTCCTACTCTGTTCTCTTGTACAATAGGGATAAAATGTGCTCAGTGCATCCCTTCAAACACTGAGAAGTAAGCATGTCATCTACCAACAGTTATGTACAACTGACGCAAATATTAGAGGTTTTTAAGATAATAAAGAGATAACTGTCTTAATAATTTTTTGAAAGTGACAAACTTATTTCTGAATGTACATAAAGTTTCACCAGCCAGAAAGGGTGCACTACCTGTAATACATCTGAGACAGGGAGTTATACTGTGAGCACAGCTATGCTTCCACTGATATAGAGAACTCCTATAAACTTCAAGGTAGGTAGTTTTCATTACATCATGATGCAATGAAATGACCTTAAATGACCTTCTAGTTATATTGTCTTATGATTATGCCTTTAAATCATGGAGCACCATTTACTATCTTCTACCTATAACAATCTATGTTTAACAATACATCAGGTAGAAAAGGGTAGCTTCTACACAGCCCCTAATTTACTCGTTGGATCTACTCCTGTACCCAACAGTTCAGAAAATACGGTTTAATGGTAAGACAAAATTGATCCAGAATGATAGGAATCTCTATCTGCATCTGAACTGAACCTGGCGAAGACAGCTGCATCTTTTTACATTCTGGTTTTGGTATCTCTAGTACAGATATACTTAATTTACATAGCCGCAGTGAAGCTTGATGAGTACAAGGCACATGGATGTCCTTGGATGAAAGACATCATATAAATGTTATTCAACAGCACTTGAATTACTGGTAACTCAGTATTCATGCGTCACACTATAAAGACTTTGTTGCTGTCAGTTCCGATTAATCTGGTAGAAAAAAAATAGTTCAGATAAGCAGAGAGAGAAAAAAGTAAAAACATTAAAGAAAAACTTGATTTCTAAAATTAAGCACTGCATCTTTTATTACAAAACTTATGGGTGGAAATTCTATATGACTTTATTAACAGATAATTATTGATGATAGATATCAACTGTTAAATTTATTCCTGTTGAATATCTTTTATAATCATAAAAAGTACCCTTACTGCTCCTACTAACTGACTCCTTGGAGCAGTATCTGCAAAGAGATCGAAGAACGAGATGGCAGTGGAAGCAGAATGGCTATATACAGTATTTGGACTTATTCTTTTCATTTTAGGAAAGATGGTATGAGAAAATTAGCAATGTACTCTATCTGAATCTATGCCAAAAAAAGCACCATCCGTCTAGCATAACTGATCCAGAAATTACAGCTGGAAACTAAAACCTGAGGACAAGATTAAGTAATAAGTGTGTGTATCAGCGTCACAGTCATGTGGCATCATACAGTTTTAGGCATTAGAAACATTCATTTTTGTACAGACTACCTTGTCAACAGCGTCACAGACAGATGAGGATTTCACACTCTTTGATTTTGCTTTTAGCATAGAATGAACATATATACATAGAACTTTATTACAAATATGGGCAGAGGAGAATGGAAAGATTTTAATCTCATAGTTGTTTCTCTTACCATACTATACTTTTCCTGTTGAAGATAGCAGAGCTAACACATCATAAGGCTCAAAGTGACTGGGAGGGAAAAGAAACTCCTGCTTTCCATTCATAAATGAAAGAGAAAACTCTGCTCTCCATTCAGAAATGCTTTGTGCTAAAAGGACTGTAAGTAGCATAAATTAATATCATTTAGTATTCATTAAGACTGGTTAATAGGATACGTTATACATAAATTATGATCAAAAAGTTAGATGAGCTTCAAGAGGTTAGCCACCTACATGTCAGAAAGATTGGTGCCTACTACCTTACATTTTAAAATTTTGAAGATAAAGAACCATTACATTATGGATTGCTAACTATAAAGTGGAGTGGTGAAGCACTCTAAGTCAGCAGCATATTTGTTCATTCATTGAGTTTTTACTCCTTCTTACTAGCTTTGTTCCTGTAGAGATGTATAAACGGTAGGTGCTAACAGTACCAGATTCTGTAAGTTGCATCCCAAGCCTATGGTAAGACAAGACCAGTCATGTATCAAAATTTCTTCTTTCCCCCATTTCTATAGTCTCTGAAGGAACAAAATCCAGGCAACAGACCAGAAAGACTACAAAGACTGGAAAACTAAGATTGCAGACAAACCTCTACCACACAGTTTGGATGGTGCCTGTATTCAGTGCATGAAGGTTGCAAAAGGCACAAATAAAAATCTCAGAAGCATTGCCTAAGTATTACCCACACACTTCACGTGGATCCCGTTGCCTAGAATAGCTCTGAATTTCTTGTTAAGTAAGCTCCCTACTGAAGCATATGAGAGTTAAGAGTAGGAGAATTGTGTTCAAATAACTGCTGGAATTAACAGGCTCCTACATGCCCTGCTCCTATACCTGACACCACAAGGCCACACAGTAAGGAATATGTGCTGAATGCCGTAAATACAGAAAGACTAAGAAGAGAGATAAGCATCCTGTATCCCTGCATACATCAGGCTGAAGGGATGCATCGTTTTTTCCTGAACATGCTCTGCAATTATCACTAAATAGGTTAATGCAATCATTCATGGTTCAGAGTATTAATTTCCATGAACTGAAAGTCAGCAGTTCACCCTGACTTCTGACTCCATCTGATGAATTACCTTGTCTGCAGTGCTTGATCTATATATAAACACAACATCTGTTGGAATGCTAGGTCTGAAGGTCTGGCTGAATAAATCACTCTCCACAAATTCCCAAAGCTACTAAGGCTCTTTCCACTGCTTCTGTCCTTTTACCTCCCCTGCCATGCATATATCCATCCTCTTTCCCATCTAGATGAAATAATTTTAGTATTGTTGTTTTCTCCTTTTCATTTTGTTAAAGGCATACCTTCAATTAGGTCAGCTGAGAGGGCTGGCAGTGGTGGTGAGAGCTATTTCTCTGCATTCTAAAGCATAGAAAGTTTGGTTACTGCTTCCTCAAAAAGATTAGTGGCGCACTTTTTAACAGCCATGCTTGGGAAGAGCACTAATTAATCAAAAAGAACAAAGTGGGTATATAAGTTAGCAATTTCTGCTCAGTTCTTTGGCAGTGGTAAAGAAAATAAAAACAGATTTGGCAGGCTCTCCTTGTCTGATTAGACTTCGCCTTCTGATATCTCCTTTTTCCAGTACTCATCTTTACAGGTTAAATAGGAAGACTCTTACAATTTGACAAGACAACTATCAGGTTTCCACAGGGATTGCAGTTTGTCTCTTGCAAGCTCACATTCTCCTCAGTAAGATGTGGAACTTAATCGGATTAAATGTCTGTGTTCATAGTCTTGCAACCCAAAAGTGCTTGATCCCAAATGTCAACTTTCATCAGGCACTGCAGCACCATATTTTCACAGAAATATTCCTGTTTTAAGACCATCATTAAAATTCCAGGTCTACTGCAAACAGCAAAAGAAATTTTATGAAATAACACTGTTTGGTATTAAAAAAAAAAAAAAAAGACCAGTCCTAAAATTAGCATCTGAATGATGTATGGTTTTAATATTAACCTGAAAATTTGTAAAGAAAAACATCCATACAGATCCAAACATAACATCAGATGGTCATTTTTACAATCTATGATAAATCAGAGAGACCCTTTGATGAGGAATAACTTCAGTTAAAGATTCAGAGGTTGGGGGGAGGAAGTTACGCAGCCACTTAGTCTTTTGGTCTTTGCTGCTTTATTGAACAAGCACAGTCTTAAAGTGCAGCCCAGGTACTATAAATTCATTCCTTCTCTTTCTTTCTGAAAGAACAGAAAATATGACATTTAAAAAGTCTGGTGAATAACTGATGTTACTTACTATCCCTTTGTACACATTTAACATTTTATTGCTTTTGAAATATGGAAGAGAAGACAACGTTATCCTCACTGTTGAACCATGCCATGCTATATTTTTCCTGATTCTTTTGTGATATGATTTATAATTTTCCCCTCTCACCAGGACAACTCCTACTTCAGAAACACAGTCCTCTCTCTGATCTAACTTCTATTACTTGTGCTGATCCAAAAATCAGATAGATTAATTCTGTGTATGAGTTAATACACTAGAATTCTCCCAGGATCAGCAACAGCAGCTACAGATGCACACTGCAGCACAGAAAGTGGAGGCAGAGACAAGAGTTGAAAAAAAGCGTTAGCAAGGAAATTATGGTAGTGGGTAATATGGGATTCAGAATCCCAGTACCACTTTCTTGGGCTGACCACGCACCCTTATATTACAAGTAGAAGGCTGTATTTCCTCATTAAACATTTTGAGGAAGGTAAGTGAAATACCTCACAACTTGAAAACTTCCAAGTTCCACTACATCAAAAAACTTTTGTACTTGCATACTAACAAACACATTTAAAATAAGATTTGTCCATGGAACATTCATTGCACACAACCCATTTTTAAGCCAACCTATCTTGCGGGGTAAAATATTTATAATGAAGCTAGCTTGGATGTTCCCAAGAAAGTAGAAAAATATGAAAATTAATTGAAAATTCAAGCTTACTTTTAAATATTTTTCCTCAATTTTTTCTCACTTACATTAATAGGTTCAGAGTGTAGATTCCAAATACTGAAAAATGTTAAAAAGTTATAAGACTACCCAGGTTTATATCAAAGCATAACACAAGAACTCATTTGCTCGTTAGGAATTTTAAATTGCATGCACATTTTCCCCTCTTTACTGTGGAACCTAGTATGTAACTTTGACATACACTCCACAGACCTATTCCAACTGTTAAACTTAAAAAAAGCTAATGAGGGAAGAATTATTTATAGCTTAGCCTTTGGCAGTAGGAATTCTAGACAATTTTTGAATCAAGCTTTATAACTTTAGAACTAAAAAAAAAAAGAAAGAAATCCCTGAAGCAAAAAGGGATAAAAAAGGAAAGTGAAGATCTTTTTTTCCGTGAAAGTACTGGCACCAGCTCCTACTGGTTGTCTTTGCCATTTTAACAGCAGCTCTTGTACTTTACATTGAAGGCCTTTGATGCACTTTACCAACCATAATGAATACGTCTTAATATTTCTGTGAAGCAGTAAGATAGTGTACTCAAAATGCGACAAATACACAGAAAGGATTTATGACCCACTTGTCAAAAATATTGAGCCACTGAATCAGACTGTATGTAACTTTTAAATCACCTAAAAGCAAGCAGTTAGATGAGCTCAGTGACCCTAATTAGATATAGGAGAAAGACCTCTCCAGGAAGCCACAAGGCTGTCTATTCTAGTAACCACTGCCATAACGAAAGGGGATATTGCCCCACTTAAGATGATAATTCCACATGCTTACCTTCTTGAAAACATCTTTATGGAACACATACCGACCTATGAGGTAGGAAAAAAAATGCAAAAGAGTCAAAGCTATTTCTGCATTTATTTACCTCTTTTCTATGCATTATAGGTTTTAGAGGTATTGTGTGGTGTGACAAGGAGGAATTGCAAAACACAGTGTAACTAAACTCTGCTTCCTCTCCACCAATTGAATGACACAAATGGAGCATATGCCCTGGCCCCTGTATTTTAAGAACCTGGGGACATGCTGTTACTTATCCTATTCATATGCTGTAATGAGCCACAGACACTGAAAATTCTCTATGCATGAAAATAAGTTATTTCTTTCTCCACTAACGATTGTTTAATTGAAAGCTGATGTACTGGGTTTGCATGGCAAGGTTTTGGTAGCAGGGGAGCTACAGAGGTGGCTTCTGTGAGAAGATGCTGGAAGCTTCTTCTATGTCCAACAGAGCCAATGCCAGCCCGCTTCAAGACAGACCCATTGCTGGCCAAGGCTGGGCCTGTCAGACTCAAGAAGGGGGAAAAAGTTGCAGCACAACAGTGATTACAGCCAAAGAGAGGAGTGAGAATATGTGAGAGAAACAACTCTGCAGACACCAAGGTCAGTGAAGAAGGAGAAGGAGGTGCTCCAGGTGCTGGAGCAGAGATTTCTCTGCAGTCCCTGGTGAAGACCATGGAGAGGCAGGCTGTCCCACAGCAGCCCATGGAGGTCCACGGTAGAGCAGATATCCTCCTACAGCCCATGGAGGAAGGACCCCATGCTGGAGCAGGGGGATGTGCCCAAAGGAGGCTGTGACCCTGAGGGAAACCTGTGCTGGAGCAGGCTCCTGGAGAGAGGAACCCACGCTGGAGCAGGTTTGCTGGCAGGACTTGTGACCCTGTGGGGGACACACACTGGAGCAGTCTGTTTCTGAAGGACTGCACCCCATGGAAAGTACCCACATTGGAGCAGTTCATGAAGGCCTGTCTCACGTGGGAAGGACGCTGGAGCAGGGGAAGAGTGTGAGGAGTCCTCCCCCTGAGGAGGAAGGAGCAGCAGAGAGAAGGTGTGATGAACTGACCACAACCCCCATTCCCTGTCTGCCTGAGCCGCTTGTGGTGAGGAGATGGAGAATTCAGGAGCCAAGTTGAGCTTGGGAAGAAGGGTGGGGTGGGAGGAAGGTCAGTTAAGATTTAGGTTTATTTCCCATTAACCTTCTCTGATTTTATTGGTAATAAATTAGATTAATTTCCCCAAGTCAAGTCCATTTTGGCCGTGACAGTAATTGGTAAGTGAACTCTCCCTGTCCTTATCTCAACTCACAAACCTATCGTTACATTCTCTCTCCCCCGTTCAATTGAGGAAAGGGAGTGATAGAGGAGCTTTGGTGGGCCCCTGACATCCAGCTGAACAGAAATGAAATATAGTAAGATTCAGTTTCTGACAGTCTATATTAATTCAGTTTCTCCCTTGTGTTCCAAAAAGACAGTGTGTTTATCACTGCGAAGATTATAACAGGGTAGATAGTAATCCCTCCTGGGCAGCCTGGTTCTAAAATAGCAAAGCACCTCTTTATTTCATGCTATTTATGCTGGACTGATTTAGCCTATTCATGGGCTTATGCACTAAATTTAATCCTCAGAATTCTCAAAACAAACAGTCCGTAATAATCACATGCAATGCTGATTTTTTTCCAAGTGCAACCAAAGAGATTATTTTAACCCTAACACTACTCCCATAACACACTGCAGAAGTCAGACAACGTGTTCTGATACTAAAAATATTAGGCTCTGAAAACGTCAAGCTGCAGTTTCAAGAGGATCATCCTGCACATTCCTTCAAAGAAAGAGATAAGGAGAGAAACAGAATAATATCAAAAGGTGACAAATCCATGTTAAACTGAAGACTTTCTGCAACTGTACGAACTATCAACATCTCCTGGCAGGGGGATGTGACAGTGGAGCAGCCAGTAGTAGCGGAGAGAAAGCATTATTGAAGCACTGCCTTGTCCATACAGAATTCCTAAGGGAAGCGAACAATTTATGCACAGTCCTTAAAACTGCAAAAGCTCTTTCCTTACAGACTGAGTAATATCTGATTTTTTTGTGTGTTTTGATGCATTCCATCAGTCTGGATTTTCTGATTCTCAGATACTTGATCATGTTTCTTCAGATCTTACTTATCTTGGTTACTTTTGAAACAGCCCAACATTTTCTAAGGTCACAAGGATTGTTCTTACAAATAAGACAGAGGTGAATAAAACAAGAAGCATTTGTTCATTGGAATTGCAGAGAATGTAGGGACTGTTTCATGCCAGCGGAAGGTGGTTTTTTTTTTCTCTACACACTCAAAAGCAGAAGCTAAAGTTGTGTCTTATAGGCAATAATCTATTCCACAATTTCATCAATAAAAAGAGACCATTTTACTATGACAAGCAGTTTAAATTGGCTTCAGCGGGCACGCACTTTAACCACTTGGCAAACAATAAGAATTTAGAGGCATAACGGGTATTTCCTTCCTAAAAGTCTTCCTATATTCCATCAAACCTTGGCTACATGGCATCTAGATATCGCTAACTAGCTGGTGAGTATACATAACCGTTCATCTTAGTCCTTGTTGTATTCTTTTGAGAAAAAAATTGTAAAGTATACATTGAAACATTTACCTCCACATATAAAGCATTTTTTTCTGGTCTCATTGCTGTTGCACAGAGCGTCAAGTATTTTAATTTCTGAAGCATTTAGGGCTTTTCATTCCAATTCTGTAGCCTGCCTTTTACTTGTAATGTTTCAGCTGTACATCGTGATCACACCATGGCACTGCCTTTACACTAGTATCCCCAAATGCTCTTATCCTTGTGGCCTTGGACTGCTGGATTCTGAAATGCTTTTATGTTTGTTGATTCGGGTTTCTTGTGGAAAGTCCTACTGATGTTTAAATTACTTATTTCTCCCTCCACCTCCTCACCTTGTAGGTTTTACTCTATAACTCAGTAAGATCTTTTCACTCTTCCCCTCACAGCTTTTATTTTTTTTAACTGTAGAGCCTTCTAGACAGAAGGTAATAGTCATTTACATAACCAATAATATTACCCAATAATATACATTTACAAAGATTTACTACCAAATGAAAGCCTTGTTACTTTGTGAACCGGTGGCATTCCTGTCTGCATTTAGAAGTGTCTATTCAGTACAGTATATTCGTGATATCTTATTCACTTTTTAATGCACTTCAAAGGAAAATTTTCTCTATGTAGAATTAACAAGCCTTCTCAGTAGGGAGAGAAATTGTTAAAGAGCTTTTAAACTTAGAAATACCGTAAAACAAGAAAGCTAGTCACTCAAATACTTGAAAGGAATGATTGCTAACAAACCCAAGACCAAACCCTCTGGTAGTTAAAATCCTACAGAAGTACAGTTCCTAACTCAAGTACTCTCGTAAGTAGTAATTTAGCCTTGCATTTCTCTGATGCTATTTTGCATCATTCATAGACAATATCAATCACTGGGTCAGACAGGCTGTAATCAGTGGAAAGAATTAGGAGTTACAGACAGGTTTTGGAGAATGAAAGATGAGGAGGGAACATTGGAGGGAGTGGAATCATCCTTGATTGTTTTCCTTTTCCAGCTTTTCTAAAAGTCCCAGATATTTAGAAACACAGTGATACAGAACCAGTATCACTTCAGCAGTTCTTGAAGTAGCTTTACCCCTACCTTGTTGCCCTGGCAGACAGAAGTAGATAGCTTAGCCTACTCTCTGAAAGACAGGTGACTGCTGCCAACAGATATAACTGTCAGTCATAAAGTGTATTTGGAAAAAAAAAAAATAAATTACACACAGGGAGCTGAAGACCCGTATTTCTGCTGAGGTTCAGATCATGTCTTCCAAAAGCAGTCCAAATGGTTTTGCTTTTGTTTTTTCTCTTTAGCATTGGCACACATCTTATTTTCTGTTGTTGCAGATGCTCAATGCAACTGTTCTGTTATGTGTACAGGTCTTCTGCTTCCAGTCTCAGAATATTCAGGAACATCCATACACTTAAGGATACTCTAAAAATTTAACCAGACTTCCAACCAGCACAGAGTCAAGAAATACGGTCTCTATATTCTCTGTGTGCCTTCACTGTGCCCTTCATTATCTGTAGTGTCAGGTACATTAGGATCTTATATTTCTTAACAGAAAGAAGGGCTATTAAATATATCAAATGCACAGTCTCTGACTCAGGAAATCCCTCACTCACAAATCTCAGACATCTGAGTGATTACGCAGGGGAAGTACGTTTGCACAATCCTATATGGTTCCATTGTTACCTTTGAGTCCACCACGATAGACAGGACGCTGTCTATGGCAAATGAACTTTCATTCTCACCTGGTAAGGTCTTTCTTAGCTGTTTTTAATTAGCTAGACCTTGTGGCAATACTTTTCTACAGTAAACATTTCTTCATAGTATAAAAACAGAAGCGGGGGGGAAATACCATCTGTCCAAAGAACTTACAATTTGAGAAATCAAGACAAAAAAGTTGACACTGTCAGTTAAAGCAACTCCCTAACGACCATGGAATGTTAGCAACAAATGTTGGCAAGAGGTTTTCAATTCTCAAACCAAAATCAAGACCGCGATAAAACTCTACCACGCAGCCAACATTTAAAAAATGACAGAATCCTGAAACCCAAGTTTAAGAGATTACCATACTATTCTAATCTGTGAACTGATTTTAAAATGGCATTTTAGAGCGCGGTAGCTCTATTAATGTACTTATGATTCTCAATTCAAATGTGCTTCAACTTCTATTTAAGTTACGATTCTTTGCTTTTTATTTGCCAAATTTGTGCAACTGAAAATTGACCTTGGCTATACAGCTGGAAGTTCATTAATCTTTCTTTGTCAGTGCATGAGCCACATAACTTGAATAACAGTAACTGCTGCAATTGCTGTAATAGCAGATAAGGAACTGAGGAAATTTACAGCCCAGCCATTCTCTGTACATCTGCACAAAAATTTCCCTATTAGAGTTCTCTAGTCCTTGAAGGAACGGAGGACTGGGTCTGTCTTTGACAGCCAACGTTTTCCTTCATTGGTTTTTTCCCTCCTCCCCTTTTGGGACTGGCAGTCAATGGGCTAAAATCTCCACAAGAACTATAATCCATGTCCATTTTGTGGCAGAACCTCAATTTGGCTTAGCAAATTTCTTTTTTTTTTTTTTTTTTTTGTCAACCGCTATCCTTAGACCTGACAGATGACATGCAACAACAGAAGAAACTCAACACATATATAAGATGATTGGACCACCAGTGGAAATTTCCAACCACTAGTGGAAATACAGCCCACTAGTGAAAATTCACTAGAAAATCTGAAAGACACATGCATTTGTGGACCTCGTGGATAAAATTATATTATTAAGAGTGTTCATTGCTTAATCATAGTGTCTCTGCACTCCTTATATGTATGATGTAGTGCATCTATATTCTTCTCAATTTTCTCTCCAACTTAATTGACCCTCTTTATGTTCGTATATAGTGCACATTTTGTGACTTATATTACTGGAAAAAAAAATAGTGACCAAAATCACCATCATAATTTATCTACTTCATGAATCTTCATTTTTTCCCTTGTCTACCTTTCCAGTGCAAGCAAAGTCCAGCTATGCATCTTTATCGTTTACATTTCCAGATATGTTCTCTTTATTCCAGTCTACTGTAGCAGTGAAGTTGTTCAGAACTATTAGATAAAACAACAAGAAAAGCAAGGTCTAAAAAAATACAAGAAATGCAAATTTTATAGGAAAAGGTAATTAGATCATTTTTTACAGTTAAAAAAACAACCAACCAAACAAAAAAACCTCAACGGGCAAAAAATACATTTGGGTACAGCCTCTGCAGACCTGCAAAAAGGCTTGTGTGGTCCAAATCCTCCCTGTTTTACCAAATCTTCCAACATAACATAATAAAAGATATGTCTCTTCAGATCAGATCTAGAGAAACAACATGCGTAATACAATGATTTGAAGACTGCCTGCTTCTGCTCAGAGAAAGATTCCTGAATATACCAAGATCTATCCACAATATTTAACAGCTGTTCCATTAGAGAAAAAGTTACTTGGTTTAATTTAGTTTTGGTCGGGTCTCCTGCTGAATTCGATTTTTTATATGCCTATAAATACACATTAGAGACGGTCACCAAGTCTTCTGTCACAATAAGTGTGATATATGACCCCTGTTGATAGAATAATTTTGTTTACTTAACACAATTGTGTAATTTCAAAAGAGCTGCAAGACCATATGGAAAGTAGGGAGTTATTTCATGAAAAATTGATTTAATTTTTTCCATCTCTCCTTTTAAATTTTACCATCTGAAAAATATCAACATCATAACTAAATCTGTATTGGTTTACCCGACTATTATACACCTGCTGAAAGCTTTGCTTTCTAGCATTAATGTTTTGTGAGCTGAATAAGACATCACTAAGCTGGTTGACTCCATGGAAATTCTGCTGATGTTTAAGGTACTCTTTGAAAGAAAGGCAGGCAATACCTGCAAGTGGCCACGTTAGTAAAAGAAAAGATTTTAAAAATACAAACTTAGGGAAATGTGCTTTTAAAGAATATACGTTGAACTTCCTGAAATGTGAAAGTCCTTCAAATTACAGGTATTTAAGAGGTTTCATTTTTCCTTAAAGTTCAGCCTGTTACAAGCCACATCAAAGAATTCCTAACACATGATTACAGGCTACACTGATGCCTTATTTGACATTGTACTTAGGCTTGACTCCTCTTCACAGACATACAAGTGGCTGTATCTGCATCAGCTGCAAGGATGGGTCTAGAGTATAAACCAGTTTCTCTTTCCTTCAGCCCTCTCCTGCACACTGCCTACATTTCATTGCCTGGAGAGACAGCTGGAATATTTCAATCTGAAGTCAGTGTCTGCCAACTAACGAGCAATTAGAAATTGGGCACAAGTATTAGTTCAAACCCTGTGCCAGCAAGGCAATACTGAGCTACCATAACAAATAAAGTTTTCTTCAAGCTGCAGACATATCTTCTCATCCAGTAACTCTAAATATTCACTAAAATATTGGGCCTTAAAATCTAACAAAACTAATGTCCTTGTACTTCCAGGGTGTAATTCTTCCTGATTCCTAGATTAATACCACTTCATATCCCTCTAGAAGCTTTCCCTTGATTACACAGAAAAGTAAGGTCACTTCCAACTTGCAAAAGAAGCTGTAATCTCAGCTGGTGATTGGCATAGTTCTGTGTTGTTACATCTATGCCAAATCACATTTTATCTACCTCTCGGGCTCTACACTAAATATGGGTAATGCTCACGCTAATCCATCAAGGGTTTACGGCTTGGGTTTTGCTTTCATTATTACTGCTCATGGTTTTTTACTCCATTGTCCCCTGGTATGGGGTCAAATGTAATTTGTCAGGATTTCCAAGTCACACGGCATCTCTCTGTTAGTGTACTCTCAGAGTTATAAATCAGTCTCTGCACTTCCTTTCACAAAACTTCTTAGATTTCCAATGCCCTATGTATGCAGTAACAATTACAATAACAACTACCACTACCATGATTGACAGATCTTTCTGAGTCTCTGTCTACTCTTTGTGGTCTCAAACACACATATATTTTCAATTTGGCTGATAATGCACAACTTAACAGCCTTGCATTACAAAATACCTCACATCATCTGCACTGTCTGGCAATTCAAGCTCCCAATTCCTTTCCTTACAGGATTGAAAAATGAGAAACCAAGAAGGACTAGAGGTAAGTTCACAATTGAGTAGAGCCTGACCTCTAACTATGTGCACTATGTACACTAACTTAATTGTTACATCATCTTGTTTACTCATTACTCGTTTCCAGATTAAAGGTGTCCTGAAGCTATATAGCACCTGCACGCATGGAAGAAGAAAAGACAAATCTTGTCGTACAGTTCCTGCTCTGATCCCCATCATTCTTTGTGTTTCAAGTGGACATCCACAAATATTAAAACTTAGGAAGTTAAAGACTGTCTTTAATGCGAGTGCCAATAGCAAACTGTGATAAAGTCAGTAAAAGTGAAAGGTGTGCTTGGTCAATTTGACCAGAGTGATTAAAACACAAAGTATTAATGCCAGAATCACATCTCTCTGGTTCAATAGATCAGCCTTTACCTAATGCAAGCCTGGAGCAAGATTTGTGATTAATTACCTGAATGTGAATGTTACCAGTGTGCCCCAAATTACTAAAAGAATTCAATAAAATACATTATTGATGTATTTGACATGTTGGATCTGTATTTCAGATATCTAAGAACCAAAAAAAAAAAAAAAAAAAAAAAAAGGTAAAATGTAAGGGTCATTATTCAGCCAGGCATAATTGGCAGAATTCTACAGATTCCATAAAGCTATACTGATTCATACTTACTGAGAATACAGTATCAGTCCATTATAAAAAAATAATATCAATGTTAGAGGAAATAATTCCAATCACTTCTGTGGGATCCAGCCATGAAGGACGCTTTAAAAAGAGCATTTTCTTAGTAAAAGCTACAGTGAATTTATGAAGGAAGTTCTTCCTGACTGACATGCCCATGTTCTTCCTGACTATTACAGTACACAAGTGAAATGCAGTTAAAATTGTCCATAGTACTTAGCCACTTGAAAACCTTTTCGAAAAATCCTTCATCAGAAGTGATTAGGTAATGTAATAAGTCATAGAGCTTAAGCAAACAAACTTAAGGGAGACAAAATCAGTCTTATGTTCATTTGTAAATATTAATTCATTTGATAAAAACAGGTCCCAAGGATTAATTTTGATAATTCATCTGCAATATCCAGAAAAATTATTTAGCTGCGTCTATGAAATGGGAAGCAGAGAGGAACAAATAGTGATATTTTCCCAGACTCTGTACATAATTTTAACTTTGCCCATTTATGTCACTTTATTCATGTCACTAGAAAACACCTTAGGGTCTGAGCCGTGTCTCTTTCTTAGTCAGTCAAGCACAAGAAGGCAGCTTCAGTCACATTTTGCTTTTCAGATTTTAGATTTCACATAGCTCCTAGCTTCCAAATACTCTAATCTATGAACTCTTTGAATACTCAAATGGAGGAGTATCTGGACAGCCACAGAGTCAAACGGTCCTCCAGATGGGTGACTGAGAGTCAAAACGCCTCTTTAACTTTTTCTCTTCATAAACACACATAAACTCTTGCCTCTGTGCTGGGTCCTAAGAGAATATCAATTAAAAGAGCAAGTGCAAATCATGGGGGAATCTAAAAGAGCAAGTGTGCTGAGTAAGGAAAGGAAATGTTTGCACATAAATGGCTGGGACATGAATAAAGCATTTTTATTTTTCCATAAAAACAAATATATTTTTTATTTAACTCATGGTCTCTCTGAAATTGTGCTTTTGAAACTAATTGTATTAGTGTCATAAAATACATGGCCTGTCAGAGCAATGCACATTCTTCATAATTGGTTTGTCTGCTGAAAGTGATAAAAATAGCGCAAGTGTCTCACCTAAAACCACCAGGCAATGATCAGCAACTTACAGCATTATGATGAAAGGCTGTCCAATGTATCCATAATTCCTCTGAAAAACACACTTCCTTCAAATTTCGTATCTTAAACTGCATATTTTAAACTACTAATTAAACACAGTTTAGGCCTTTATAACAAGCATTCTGATTACTCACAGTAAGAGAGGTAGAAAGAAAATACCACACAGGAAAGCGGCACAGATCTGATATCTTATTTCCCTTCTCCTATTTCAATGTTTAGGAAGTTCTATACTAACATATTAAGGCCTTAGATTTTTAGATTCTGCTATCAAAACATCTTAAGGTGGGGGTTAATGCATTGATAGAAAAAAATTATTCCAACCTGCTGAAATATGAGCTCAGGAAATTGTCTCTAGAGTTTAAACCTGCAGCAATGACTAGGCAAGACCTGCTGATGGCATCACTCCTGCTCCTGAGACTGTAACAGGGGTGTCAACTTCACCTTAGCTATCTCTAATGTTATTTATCCAGCACAAATCTAATAGTTTTTTTCTGCATAACATGTTCAAGATAGCCTTTCCTCTCCATTCATATTGCCTAAGATCACCATTTTTCATCTTGACCTCTGCAACATCTTACTCTCTCATTTTGACACATGCCACTTTAGCCATTTTCAATTCATTCACTTTTATACAACAAAATTAATCTTTCTGGATGTGCCACCATGCCACCAAAAGACCGCTCTCTTTTTCAGTCTCTCATAAACTCCTGATCCAAAGAGAAGTTTTATATTGAATGTGCTTTGTAGCTTATAGTACTCTGTAGCCTGTGGTCTCAATATGTGCTCTTTGGTGATTTCCTTCTCTAGTCAAGCCAGCTGTCATCAGTCCAATTTTCTTTCAAACTCTCTCTCTCTCTCGCTACCATCCTCTAAATAAGGGACAGATTCACTACAAAAAGAGAAAAAATGCTATTCCTTTTCAAATTAATCTTTTGGTGTCACCTTTCTGCTGATACCTGTCAAGCCTGAGAACTACCATCTTCATGATGGGCCTCTGAGAGCCAGGCTTTTGTCCCCAGGCCAAATTGGGTGCCATGCCTAGTGCTGAAACTCTGCAGGCAGATGCAGGAGACTTGTTCAGTATGTATCAAATGGCATTTTCATGCATGCATGTAAGACTCCCTCGCAGAAGCGCTAAGTACAATTACACAAACGCAATGTACGCAGTGCAGGCATTATATGTGTACATCCACCGTGTGTGACTCATCAGGCTTGGCTGTGAAGGCGCAGAAGGAGGACTCAAGCGTCTTGTCTTGCTTAAAGTGGTTCTCATCAGCTGCTGTGCTACTACAGCTGCTTACGGTGCAAAAGAGAAGTATCGTTCCCCTCCTCTGTTCCACTGCTTTCTTGCATCCACTTATCATCATATATTTTCATCCTGTGCTTTCTGGGGCAGGAAATGCGTTGTGATTTTCAAACTTCAAATCTCCATTTGCTATGATATGTTACAAAGTACCAAAATCTCAAGGTTTTCTTTCATTATATAATATAACTAACAGTCTAGATTTTTTTTTCTAGCTATAATACATAATCACATAATGTTTTTCACACTTTCTTAATCAAATACACACATTTTGATGTGTGGCTTAGACACTTACTGCTTTGTAAGTTGGTATTTAGTCATTTGGATGAAAAAGAACAAAAACATATATAACCATGTATCCTAGCATTCCCTGCACTTTACAAGCTTTTCAAAACATAAGGAAGAAGTTCTGGGCTTCGTGCCAGCTTAAACAATTGGCGTTAAATCTCATAAAGTGAAGAAGCGTGCATCTTTAGTTTCTGAAGCATTTGTTCACTGCTGACAGTGGATTGTAGTAACAGCAGAAATAAAAAAATAATTAAAAAAAAAAAAGCGGCAAACAAATTACTCCATTCCCCCCTCTGCTTCATGCAGGCAATTTTGGAAGCTTTCTTTATGATCACCTCTGAGATGAATTATTATTCACGAATTGGACTGCTTGATAGGTAGAACTGTATTATCTGTCAACTATTTCACTAGACATGTAAAACGGTAAAATAACCATTATGAGCACAGAGTAAATAGCTTCAGTTAGCTGAAGGAAGAAAAAACTACTGTTCTAGAATGGAGCAAATATCGTCAAAATTTTATTGGTGTTTTTCAATACAGGCGGATTGATAGTGTACAGTCAAGTTATGCTACGTGAATACCATCTGTACACTTAGCAAGATTTCCCCATATTTCTGCTTCTTTTTCTTTGTTCTGAAGTAGGCACATATGTGGTCCTGTATTGACACAGAGAGGGGAATAAGGGGTATTTGTGACCTTTCTCCTTGAAACAAAAAGGTTGAGAGTCTCAAGGGTACAGAAGGCAATGAGGTGCCATTCATCATCTCCAGGGTATCACTCATGCTATTTACTTTATCGGTTACTGTACTGGATCAAGACTGCATTATGAACGAAGTTTTCAGCTGTTTCTGATGATGACTCTCTGGGGTGGAAGCCACAAGTATTTGAGCAACACAGCAAGATAAACAATAACCCTATCTTATCAACTTTAATGGAGAGAAATGTCTACATCCAAGCCATATGAATAGGAAACCACATTATCACAGAAAACAAGTTTGTCGGGTTAAGTGCTTGCAGACTAAACAATTTGCCTTGGACTCCAATCATGTAGCCACTGTAAGATTAGACACAGGATGCTCTGGACACAGGGCTGAATTTCATTTCACAAAAATTCAGGCAAATTTAGTTTAACCCTATGTTACTGTGACTTCATCTAATGCTGGTCTGCAGCTATGTGATTTATGGATAGTTGCTACGAACACAGAAACATTTTTCTTTGCTTGAAACTAAAGAATTAATTTTCCCACCATAGACCTGAAATGGAGATATGTGTCAACCAGATCTCTCCAGGTTATCTTCAATTTCCACTGCTGCTTGTTATTTCCATTAAAACTCTGCAGAAATTTAACATACAGCACCTCTCTTCCTGGCTCATGTAGGAACACAGCTTTACACCAAGACCTTATTTAAATGCAAAGATAGATTGGCATTTAAATACTATAATGTGAAATATTGTGGTAAGGTTAAAAGTTGCTAATCAGGACTCTGAAATCATTCTGCAAGGAACAGTAAGCTTCATTTTTTTGGGTCCTCCCCCTAAAAAAAACCCCAAGAGTTAAACTAAATTAAGTTATTGGAATAATGATACAAGAGAAATAAAAAATATTGTGAATGGCATATATCACCAGTCTTTAAAAATTCTTTTCAATTCTACTACACCATGCAACTCTTTACAAAAATTAAGTTATCCAGTTTTATTTACAGACACCACCCAATTCCTTGGTGGTATCTTGTAAGATTTATTAACTATTACTTCAGCAAAATACAATGTCCATAACTGTAGATTTTTTACATTCTGTCTTTCATAATTTTTACTTTTTATTTTTTTTATACTGAAATATTCCATCTACTTTTAGTCCACAAATTTTAAATCCTGACATATTTTTTGTTTAATATTTTTCTTTTCCTACTAGTATCACTCATTCTACTTGCGTATGTTTCAATTAAGTTATATTCCCATCTTTAAAGCAGCATATAATACAACATACTTCTGCCCTGAGGACATAAAGGAGATGAATGACAGTGAGTGAAAGTAAAGTTTTTTCTAGTTGTTGCTTGAAGACCTGGGCCCAGGCCTTGAGCTGATTTCAGTAAGAAAGCCTTGTCAGCTGCCTAGGGGAGAGATGCTAACTGGTAACACATCACTTCTATGACAGAACATGTGCAGTAACTTGAGTCTTGCGTAAAAATGTAAGATGAAATCTCCTGCTACTACCTCCATTTTGACCCAGTGGCCTCATTCAGAATTTCTTTCCCTGAGGTTTACATTTTGGATTGGAAACTGAATGCTGATAGGACTAATAAGCACAAACAGCCTGCACCATTAAGACTTTCATAGTACAAATAGTTACACTCTTGAGACCTTTGAGTATTACCAATTGGTTTCAGAGGGATTGCTAGCACACGTCAGGCTGTATACAAGCATAATGCAAGTGTTTTGTAGAATCAGTGACTAATTCACACTAATTAAAATTTGACCCAGATCTGTGGTATCTAGGTCAAATGAAATAATTGCTATCTGAAGGCTACCCATTGACACGCGTAAGTTTATAGTGTCATGGTAGGGACTTGTGACATGGATGGCTCTGTCATGAGTAGAAGGCATAGTATATTTGTGGGTCCTGGTCAGAGCTCTAGGCAAAACTTTTGAGTAGTTTTGGCATGCTAGATGTAGCCATGATTTAAGTCCAGAGTTAGAAACAAAGCTCCTGATGAGGAATCACTGCCTATCAAAGAGATAAGGCAGCTGATCAAAAGCATCTCCTGGCAGCCTCTGCTCACTGCTCCTACTGAGCTCCAAATTCAGCAAAACCCCTGCTTTTTCTCAGAAACAAAATCCTCCCACTATGATAGAATGAAAAGACATGTAAGTACTGAGATATTTTAAGAATATACATAGCCTCACTGATTTCAGCTAGCATACCAACAAATAGGTCTGTCCTTGTTAATTGTGAAAGTAATCTCTAAAGGTAACTTGTCTTCCTTGAAAAGCTATATATACATAGGAGTATATATGCCCCTATAGATACAGGTCCAGAGGTCATAAATAATGTTTTACACAACTAGTTAACTGTATGTTTGTCCTTATATCCCAGAGCTGACCTTGGACTGGATTACTATGAAATACAATTCAGCTACTGGAGTTCGCATCAATTCTGTAAAATCTCTGTCCAAGGTATAAATATATTTCCTGTAGGCAAATTCTATTTATTACAATCACTTGGAAAAGGCACATGCCAAAAAAACTACAAATACAAAACAAATTGCGGGGTATTCTTGTCCGTCTTTCTTATCCTTTGAATTTTTGTATACCCTTTTAAAACTTCTATAGTGCTTCTTCGGTTTTAAATAAGATGAATATACTCCAGAAAGCTAAAAAACCACCACTGCAACATGTGACAAGGAAAAGCAAAATGTGCTGATTTGCCATTATCATCACTGGTTGTTATATGACTATCAGGCCAAATCCCTTTTCCCAGATCATCTCACATGAAGTGATGACTTCAGTGGGAAGCTGGACACAATCTACCACCTCTGCATCATTGGTTTTTTCCAACAAGAATTTGTAGAAACTTAGATCTCCCCACGTTACTTTCCATTTTGATATAAAAAAAAAAAAAAAAAAAGGACCACTTCCTAACGGAAAACCAAGTCTTATTCTCATCTATTGAAGCTGAATACCATATGTCTACAGAACAAAATACAATGGGTTGGAAGTGTTGTTGCTGTTAGTATTTATGATCAGTTCAGCCTTCTTTTTTCCATTTATAAATGACTTGTTAGAGGACCACATTTTCTCCAGATATATACATTATTAAACATTCCACGGAGTTTTAAGGCCCAGGCAGAATTGATTTCAAGCAGCTCTCTGAGTATTTTCCTACTGCTGGTATGTCATTCATCATCAAAATTGCATGAAATTGTGCTGTTCCATGGGATGACAACTATTTAAATTAGAAGAAAATGAAAATTAATAGCAGAAGTGATTCCTGATAGACATTAATGTTTGGATTAATAATTCCTAATAAAAAATGTATGAAACTTCATTATCTGCCAAGAAGCTAAGGTTAATTGCAAACTCTGCCACTGGTTCCCATTTTGTACAGACAGTTACTCCCTCTGGACCTCATCTTTAGGGATTTTGGTTAGAATCTGCATACAGTACCACAGTTATATTGGACAATATGTAAATAGGACCTTGGGAGTCAGCACTCTAATCCTTTCTATCTGGTATGATTGTAGATCTGCTACACTCCCCTGTGTATAATTATTTCTGCCAAACAACAACAACAACAACAAAACCTAATATATTTTAGGAAACACATTCGGTTTTGTCCTTTAGACTGCAACTACTGTAGAAATTGAAACACCATTCCTAGGGAATACAAGTATACCCAATACATATAAGAAGACAGATCTATTTGAAATATTCAAGAAGTTACATAGAGCTTTACATAATTGAACAACCAACAAATAAAATTAAGCTTGTGATAATGTGAGAGTAAAAGAAATGTTAACCTTTAGATGCTCAACTAAAAAATAAAGTAAAAAATATCTATTCTTTTGTGTAGAAGACTTAATTGTTCATCTGTCGTGTAACTGAGGAATGATTTTATAATGGACTTGTTTTTACAGAATTAACTCAGAAATCTGCTGTTCTCTTGAAAGTGTCATTCACGTCTGATGGCAACGTCAGCACCTTTTTGGCTGAATACTGTGTGCCATGTCAAAAATACTCCATTATTTGGAAACTAAATTAATAATACTTTTATATCCCTTAGCAAGTATGTAAAGCACAGATTTGTTATAGCTGCGTTCCAGGTTTGGCTGGCAAATAGCCAAATGGCTATTGATTCTTGGTGGAATACAAAATGATTTATACTTGATAGCTCTTTCATGTAAGCTCGCTGTTTTCACATATCACTGGATAGGAACCAAGTCATGTGTACTGTTCGATTGTCTAATTAATTCCACATCACATAAATTGACTCATGAGTCCTGAACACTCAGGTTGGACTGTGAAAAATGCCTACAAATCAAGTTATCAATTCTCAATTGGTTTTGACTCATGATTTTGACTCACTTTCAGCCCCTAAATAACATAAAAACTGTCACATTTGTTTATAACTATAAAGAGGTGTCACTTTTCCCCTTTATTTTCATTTGAAAGTCTACCCAATCTACTTACGTATCAACAATTTTTTTCAAAAATTACAAACTTTGCTAGTTTATACTAGTACCAGAAACATTTTTTCCTTCATTGTAATGATAAAATACAGAAGGTTTTATGACAAAGAGCAAATAAACTCCACTAACAACAATCGTCTATACCATTCCCTACTGGGGATTTCTTCCACTAGCAAGTCAGGTGTTAAACTATACTGCAAAAATTCAAGTACCTAAAACTTGTGGGCCCTCCTGAAAATTTTCACTGAGCCCATTTAGTAAGTGCGTCTGTAACACAGAAAAGACCTGCAGTGGTTTCTGAAATTTACCTTAAAAAACATTCAAAGTATAAGCTAGTTCAACAAGTTCTTTGATACTTTTGAAAAGCCACTTATTACAATAGAACTCTTAAAGGAGAAAATAATACATACTAACTTACAGCTTGAAAAATGTAAAAAGTTACCATATTCAATAAAATATAAGATTATTTCCTTTTGAAAAATATAGCTAAGGAAACAAAAGTTTGAAATAGCTCTTTAAACTGGGCACCGCATTGTCGGAGCTTTGAATGAATTAGTTTGCCAGATTCCTGCTGAGGAACTGACTTCAACTTGTTCTTCACAGCAGGTTTCTGACCCTGCCTGCAACTATTCACTCACCATAGGAATCATGGAGGAGCTGAGGCATGCTATTTAAAATCAGTTAAAGAGGCATACCTATATGCCATAAAGAGGCATACTATTTAAAATCAGTTAAATGGTAATAAATGCATTTCAGCTTCTGCACCCACATAACTTAAAATATTAAATTATATTTTTTATTAACTATACACTGAGGAAATACATTTTATGGCAGATTTAGGAGCCATTGTCAGCCAAAACTGTCTCATGTAAAATTGTTACAGCAGGGAAAGCTATTCCAACACCCACTGGGGAAAAAGGATAGAATGCATTGTGTCTAAACCCCAACCTAAAGAAAGGAAGCCTAAGTCTGATATATGCAAACCTAATTCTGTGTATCTAAGTAATAACAACTAAAAACACAATAAACCTTTACTGGCAGACAAGATAACTCTATTGTCTGCCAATTTGCTGATACTGATTTCACAGAAAACTGTTCCTGATAGGGAGAATCACCTTGTGAGACAAATCTACTGTCCAGTTTCTACTCCATCCAGCTGATCCTCAGGGGTTAAAATAGTCCTTTGGAGTCACTGCCAATTATCGATGTTTTCTAACAACTTTTCTAACACGCACTTGCCGACTCAGGGAATACACTGGAATATTGACTTTCTCCCATAGCAGTACAAGTACAACAGGAACATGTACAATTGAAACTCAATGTCATTTGCAGCCCAGGACACGACTGTAAACTGCAAGAAAGGCATTTTAGATGGTTGTGTGAGATTATGAACTGCAGTGCCATTCTCATTATGTGTAGGAGTACATGCAGACTGGAGCACACTGCTGGGTGCAAGAACCCTCCAAGCCCCCAAACTTGTGTCCATTTAAAGAAGATACCAGAGACATGGATACTTCTGAATCGTTTCAGATATGCAGTGTGAAACTAAAATAGAAAATCTGGTTCCAATCACCATGATATTCTGCTATAACTGTGATAGTCTAAGCACGCAAGCAGGACAATGTTTATAAAAAGTTATTTCCACACGTAAGTTTTGCCTAAGAAAGTCACCATTCATTCCAGAACAATTGCTCTGCAAGCTCACTGCTTTTCACTCGTATTCACATTATTCAATGTCAGATTTTAAAAACTAATTTTCACTTTTGTAGAACTTCTAGAAATCACACCATTATAATGAACAACTGGGAAATAATAAAATAGTTTAATACACTGTGCTAACAGGACTGAAGATGGAAGGGTACAGCCAGCACAAAATCCTTGACTGTGATTCCAAAGAGCATTATTGCCTCCTCATTATGCACTGATGAAAAAAGATGCAGTCAGTCTTTCCACAAGTCTTAGGTCAGACACAGAATCTGCCCATTTGAGTACCAGTTATGCCTCACAGACACACATACATTTAGAGGGCATCTTACAGGTTGGCTACCTACTCTTTCTCAACACTTTGTAGATATATGTACGGCACCAGATATAACCTGCTCACTTTTTGAAACTCATGTTTTCACAGTTCCTAAGCATCTTTTCACACTCCTCATTTTTCAGTCTTAATCACTGTAATGTAACTTTGCTAGTGTTAAGGGACCAAAGAACTGGTCTCATTAACCACTTCTGGTTCCCCCTTTTCCCAAAGAAACATGCCCTAATTAAATACTTGTCTTAGCTATTCTCAAGAAAAAAAAAAAGAGTAGTCCAGGCAGGGAGTGGAAATTAAACAATGTGAAACCTGAAAAAATTATTGCCATCCTAAGCCAGATACATAGAAAGCAAGTGTAAAGATTTTCTGGTCCTACCAGCTATCTTCAGTATTGTGTACAAACTGTCATGTATTTATACCCTGTCTTCTGCTACTCATTATGGTGACCAGAGAGGGTAATTGTTAAGGAAATGATATCCAATCCTATGCTAACACTTTCTAGCAGTTCAGTACAGGGCTGTGAAAGTCAGGACAGGCATCTGGTGGTTACTACCAAGAAAGTCCCACAGAGTCCTTTAACTTGCTTTCAGGTCCATTTGAGCATTAGAATAGGAAATCAACAGATTTGCATGAAGGTTTGCAGGGAAGATAAAGCCCTCTCTGAACAGCGATCATATAGTCTCACTGAATGCATGTACTGCCAGAGGTTAACCTTGATTTTTGCCTAGAGCATAGCAGTTTTGGTTAAATAGTCAATACTACACAATATGAAAGAAGAACCAGTTCCCATATATACTCCCTGACTATTCTAAAACAAATTGTTTTTCCTCCTGAAAGTTATGTTGCAGTTTAAGTCAGAATGCTTGTGCCACTGGGTAACTATGCAGAAATGTGAATCAGGAAATACAGGTACTCTCTCCTTCCTTGATCAAAAAAAAAAAAAAAAAAGAAAGATGCCAAATTTGACACAGAAGCATTTTTCCATCCACAGATAACACATTTATGTCAGCTGAAACCAGAATCCTAAAAGAACGTCCCAAATATGAGAAGTTACTGTTACTTTGTTCAGTTTGGGGCAAGAGCTCTCTGGCAGTGACCTGGATCCCTTAGGTTTATATGCTAGCAGTGAATATGGCGGTGAGATACTTTGGGGTTTTATTATTATTATTACTACTACTATTAATATTATTATTAATTTGTCTTGCTATTATTATGTACATATCACTATATGTTAATAATATACTATTTTTTATATATTGCGTTATTATTTTCTAATGGAAAGATGTAAACTGCAGGAAGGAGGGGCAAAAGGAGGAGAAAGAAGCAGTAAATCATTGCTCTAACTTTCTTCATTTTCACAATAAAGCATTTAAAACTTCTCTGCCAGAAGAAAGATGCTTAAATATTTCAGCTTCAGGCTTCCAAGAGCGTCATATAAATTGTTGCAGGAAGGTAAAATAATCCCATATACTCCTACCACAGGTTCATTACATCTCCTGAAATAGCTTGTGAATAATGCAACGCACAGAGTTTTAATCTGGAGAAGTCTGGTATTCTTAGAAGCATTTTCATGGTTATAAAGCAATGCTAAGAATGGCACATAATATAGACTGTAAAGTTTTAAATATTTTTTCTCATTTTTCTTAAAATGGAACCAGTAAGAGAAAAAAGGAAAAACTGTCAAGAACCATCTAAACATGACAGCAATATTTATTTAATCCATCCTAGCAGGAATCTTTCTGTCAGCAATGAATTTTTCATAAATCATGATTACTTATTTTTAAGATTGTTGTAAAAGTTGCTAAGAGCCATGTTTACAATAATAGTGTTTCCTGTCTTTCTCTGTATAGGTATCTAGAACACCCAGCCTATCACATTTCCTGAAAAAAAAAAAAAAAAAATCAAGACTTGGTTTTGATCATAATTTATGCTCAGAACTCAGCACATGAATTTTTTTGTCCTGGTGCTTAGATAACTTTATCAAATGTCCAGCACACCTTTTGCCCACTCAAATACAGTCTCCAAAACAACTCTCGGATATTTTTCTTCATTCATTTACAACAAAGATCTCTTGGACAGTTCTAACAGACTCAGCAGGAAAGTGGTTGTACCAAACCTAACCTTTGCATTAAATTTTTCCTACTTTATTTTCCCTACTAGCTGTGATTCAAAATAAATTTTCTGCTGATTAAAACACCCTTGAACACCTGCAAGTTCACAAATGATCTTTACCCACACAGATAGTAGTAAAGTGCTAGTTTCAGGAACTAGTAGGTTCGGCATTCACATTCTCTTGTAGCATGACAGCTATTTTGACATTACAGCACCAGCCCATATAGTAAGGATTAGACTTATTTTATTATCGGCTTGTCTTATATAGCAGGAGACAGCAGGATTGATTATGCCACCACATAAATATTTTCAGAAACAAAGAAGGAGAGGGAAATTTTTGATTAAAACTGCTATGGGATACCAAAGACCAACACTCAAAAGAATCTAACTATGTTTTGTATTTTCCTTGAAATTGCTCCTTGAGGAACATACCAAGAGTTTCAATTATTGGATGTTTTCCCTACATCTTCAATTATACACAGTCTTTCAACGTCAGTTTGATTGCAAATCTACGGTGGTATGCAATTTGTGAAGTGATTTTCAGTGTCCAAAACCTGCTGTGCAGATTCATAAAATAAATTAGCTGTACAGAGAAGTTTTATTGGCACCATGCAGACTGAGTAATCTAATAGCTATCCACCTCAACCAAAAATGCCTATGGATTTGAGAATCACACTATAAGTTACATTCTCTTTGCATTTTAATACGGTTCATTAACATCTGCTCATTTCTTAATGTATATTATTGCCTAATGAATGATTCAGTATCACAAGTCAGTAGCCCTTTAACTTTTTACTATGTAATATAATTGTTTCTTAATTCATTTACTAAATGCAAAGACCCCATTTTAATATATTTTTTAATGTATGAAGGCAAGGAGATAAGCAAGGGAGATACTGTACAGATTTACAGTCAATTAAAGCAAGTAGTTCATCTGAATACCTTCTCTTTATAAGTTGTATCCTTAGGTAACCTTGCCAGAAGATATGAGTAATGTTTGCATGAATTGCCATAAAATTGATATTCATTCCAGTGGAGTTTTCATGTACTGATGTCTCCCACTGACTATAAAATAGCAGAGATCTTCCTTGCTTCACAGTTACTTTATTAGACTTAAGGGCTCTTTCCACTCTTGGGGACATATTCCTCTATATATTTCACAGTGAAAAGCCATGGTGGCTGGTTGCACAACAGCCACACAGCTCTAGTAGCCTCCATCATGTATTTGTATTTCTTTTATTTAATGTGTACTGCTTGGATATTTTCAGGTCATTGAAAGGTCTTGAAAACAAAACTCCCCAAGAAAATCTACAGTGAAAGCACTTCTTTTTTACTACTATCGTTTCCAGAGATACAGATATCTAGTGTCTCTGCATACTGCACTGGTTTTCCTGCTTTACAAAGGTACTGAAACATTATGACTGTAGGTCCTCAAAGGCTGACAGAAATTGCCATAATTTGCCTCATGTTTGCATTTGAAAATGTCCTTTTGGATGTCACCACTTAAGACTTAATGAAGACAAGGTATTATAGACAGTACCGAGAAACAATAAGCCTCATTTCACTGACACACAGGTCTGAACTATTGTTCCCCACCAGAGCTCAAGTTCAACATAATCTACATATGTTGTAGATGTTCATAATACTATTTCTGCTTTCTGAATACCACTTTTCTCACTCTTCTGTTGGTCATGTCTTCAAAAGATCAGACAACACACTAGTATCCTGCTGATCAAAAAAGTGTACTGTACTATGGGATCTCCTACTGAGGCAAGATGCTACACTGATCTTTGTCTCTGTCAGTCCAAAATTCTGCCTGGAAAAGGATAATCAAAAGGATAGTTTAAGAGCAGACTTTTTTTTTTTTTTTCCTTTTGCATTAACTAGAGTGTAAAAACACTAACATTAAGGCCCCAAGGGAAGGCCAAGGGAATTGACTAGCAAGGCAGAGCTGACAAAAATATACTGAGGCTGGATATCTTTAGAGTCAAAGTCAGAGGCAGGAAAACGCCCCTAGAGGAAGTTTGATTTGTCTTTGCTTTTATCCTCTGGTGTTTTTTTCTGGTAAAATATTAGATATAACCTTATTTGTTTGTATTTTAAATTCCTTCTTGCTCCCAGCTATTGCTTGCTCCACTTGCTCATTTTATCTTCTGTTTAAGATAATTGCAGAGAGTTGAAATCAGAATCATGCCTATTTGAGTATTTGCACAGCATCTAGCATCTAGCATAAGTGGTACTGTTGCTGGGCTATGATTTTACACTAATAATACCATGTGCTTTAGATACTCTATTGCAACCTAATTCTCAACAGAAATTACACACAGTTTCTAAGCAGTACATTTGCTGAAGTATATATACTTAAGTTCAAAAAAGAAAATATCCAAACTTGCTTGTCTTGTAAGACAAAGAACAAATTAATGAAATATCATTATATTTACTCCTGTTCATTCTTAGCTTTGTACACACAAGAAACGTCCTTGTCTTATCTGTGAATTTATTATGACAAGGTAGTGTTCCCTGCTAAAGTATCTTACTCGTTCCCGACATGTTCCTAAGGAATCATACCTTGTTATTAGACACTTTAGGAGGAAAGGGCTGTATCATGTGAGAAGAGGTGTAGATGAAGATCGTTATAGGGTGCTTATTCCTAACTTTTATCTTCCCTAATATTCTCAAACAATTCCTTCAACAGGATGTTTGCACTTGCTTGTTATTCATTTCACTTCATCATAGCCGACACTGGTATTACTGTGGCCCACACAAGGAAATTCAGTTCCAGCTGCAGTGGGACCATAACCTAGCCTAGCATCAGGCAAAAATGATGGTGCTCCTTCCTCAGAAATTTACCTACATGTACAAAGATGAAAAATTCTGGTAATGTTACTGGAGCGCATTGTTTTTCAGGCAGGAAGGAAGATGAGCAAGGAAGAAATTATAATGACCAACAGCAACATAAAATTAACTTCCCATTAGGTTACCTGCTGTCTGTGACTAAAGACGTTTTGTGCTGCTTATCACTCATTTTCACTGCATTATTTCAGAGATAAGGTATATACATAATCACAGTGCATGTATGTATGTATATATGGAGCTTTATCTATCTTATCACACACACAAAAGCTCCCCTGAAGTGATCAGTTTCTCAAATTCTCCCCCAAAAGGCACAATCAGACCAAATAACAACAATGAAGATACAGACCAGGTACAGTGGGGAGCTGAAAAAATCTCCTTCCTTACATGAGGTAAAGAGCACTTGTTTCAACACAGATGAAATATAAATGCAACTCTAAGAAAGCTACAATTCCATTAAAAATCCCAAAAGAAACTAGGTGCTATATCTATTGACAGGATTTTCATGTTGTCTGTCTGCAGTATTTTTGGCTCACGGGGAAGGAGGAAGAAATAGCAAAAAGAATAGGACTGTTCAACTAAAATAAAAAGAAAATAGAACACTTTACTAAATTTGTAACATTGGCAGTAATGCAAATAACTTCTGATGAGCACTTTGATTTCACACTGAGTATTAGGCTTTCGTGGTACGCGATGCATCCTCAGAGACCTGTCAAGAAGCTTTAAGAATGAACAAGGCTAGAAGGATACTGTGTATATGAAACCACTCTGAATGCATTCGCGTGCACAAAACCCATAGGTCTTTGCTAACTTTACATACACACACAGTCCACCTGCACAAATATGTCCATTATGTAATGACTGTCTCCCTCAAAGTTTTTCAGGAATATTATCTCTTCAAACTCTTTAGATACACAGATCTCAGTTATATATGTAAATATTTTTTCAATAATCATTTATGGCTTATGTTCTCAAATATGAATTTTTCTTCTTAATTACCTTTATGATTAGTAGCTGAAATGCATCTGACTCAGATAAAGGATGTTACCTATTACAGCTTGACTTAACAAGGTCAGTTTTCATTTAACTTCAAGGCTAACAGAGAAAACAGAGTCGTATAGTTTTGCCACATACATTGTAATAAAAATAGGCAAAAAATGATGGAGAAGAGCTTCAAGTTGATGCCATTCATTCTTCTTACTCACTGGACAAGACCAGGCTTCTCAGAACCCTATTTTTTTTTTTTTGTCAAAAGTATTTCAGGACATGCACTAGTTTTTACTCTCACTAGCTTTTATTCTTTACTGCTTCCCTTTGCAATATCTTATTAATTTAACAAATATGTGGGATACAAATGTTTCTACCTATTAATGCTACTTAAAAATTCATGAGGTGGAATGCTTTCTATTTAAGCACTAAAGACAGAAACCTACCATAGCCAATCTCTACATGCTTTTTAAAGCCTGGTCTCTTGTACAGAGAAAATACTGACAGCCAGAAAGAACATCAAAGTCAAATCTCTCAGTGATGCCCAGAAGCTGCTCAGAAGCAGCTATTGAGAAAGGTTTTGTGCTAAAATACTGACCTTACATCTTGCTTCTAACAAGGATATAAAGTCTGTAAGCACACCAATTTCTGACATTTGTATTCCTTTGAGCTTCTAAAGTTTTGCTTCCTGGTTTGATCAGAGCTAACTTAGCCTCAACAAGGCTGACCAAGTGAGGTTATATCTCATACTCAAATTTAGTTGGTGGTGTTAAGCAAGAGAGAGAATGTGACTGCAGAGAGGGACTCCCGAGTGTCCATGCAAAGAAAACACCTGTCTTTGTCTATGCTTTTGTAAAATACCTGAAGCAACCTAAGATTATCTTTCTGCTTTGTTTCATTTATTTCTTTATAGCTTTGAAACACCTCAAAGATTTCTCACGTCCCAGAATAGCTGTGATCCCATCAAATTTCAATAAAAGAGGGTGCTTTTACATTACTGCACTTTTTTCACAGAATGTATATATGTGTATATATACACATATATGTGCGTGTGTAAATATAACCATGTGTGTTTGCATACATACACTTACTTTTTTCCTTTGTATCTCTTGAACGATGGACATTTTTAAATTCTTATATTCCTAAAGAACTTCAGGCCTACTTTAGTAACTGCAAGTTCTTTCTGCTCAAAATATCTAATGGTAACTTTTATTTATTTGCAAGAGATGAGATTTTTAAATAACATGGACCACACCTTCAAATACCTTAAATTGGATACACAGGAATCTGCAGAATATTTTATCTTTTATCTGATATTTTATCTTTCCTAAATGGATGGCTTACAATTGTTAAAATCTATTTCTATCTCACAAAGTCCATGCACACATATTTTAAATATTTGTTTCCACAGAGGCTTTTTGGTTCCTAATCAGTGACTTCATAATCTTCTGATGCGCAGGTGTGCAAATTGTATAACATACTGTACCCTGTAAACATATTCATTCACTTAATGAAACTGTATTCTGCAGTCTGTGTAACTAGAGGGTTGCTATTTTTTAATTTAAAATGTAGTTAGCAAAGGCTAAGCAGCTGTCTGTGCTTTAGAGAACTGTTAGTTTCTGACTAACTAAAGCTATAACATCTAAATGCACAGTTTACTACAATCTACACTGGTAAAGATTAAGATTAAGATTACCTTTCTTTCCAAGTTTGATTTAATGTAAAAGTTATACTGAAATGAATTATTGGGCACCACATTATATAGTGTTATAAAGTGTTTAAATAAATCTTAAAAAACACAGATTTTTGTCCATAGCATATTTCTAAATAGCTTGTGGAACAACCAGAACATGAGAATTTCCATGTAATTCTTATAAAACAAGGGAAAAATCAGGCCCTTTGGAGTGCCTTAAAGGAAGGTAAGTGGACCAAATTTCCCTCTTCAGTAGACATGTGCTTGCCTACCAAGAGAGGAGAGAAGGATGGGAAAATTTGCTCCTGCTCCCAATTGCAAACTTTCCTGAGCTTTGTTTTGTCTTGCTCAGGGATTTCCTTGCACTGCAGCAATCTCCAGCCTCCGTGTCCCTCCACTACAGCTGTCTGCTCCATCGAGGAGCATCCCAGCTGTACGCTGGGAAGTACACAGCAGATGGAGGGAGCAGACAAGGATCATACACAGAGGTTTCAAGCAAGGACACGAACAGATCATCACATATGATTCAGCTAGCAGGTTTGAAGCCACCCCTGCCTCTAAGAAACAGATACTGCACAGCCATGCTCCTAACCCATCACAATAGCTACCAAAACCACCTTTAAAGCAATTCACTAATCATCTGGAGTTGTCTACCACTCTCTTAGCTGGCCAGTGCTAAAGTTATAGAAGCAAGATTAAAAGCCTCTTAGTTTAAAATCTGAAGCAGAAGTATCAGTCAAAAGACCACTCTCCCCGCATGATAACAGCTTCCTAACACCAGGTTTCTTCCAGTCAGAACAGCTGACTTGGGGTTAGAGCATCTGGCTCCAGCTCCCCACCCTTCTGACCCCGTGTCTGCTGACAGCCTTTGCAGCTTCTTATAGCCTGAAGTCCTAAGAAGTGCTGAAGTACAGGAAAATACTCTGGCACGTGAAACCTCCCAAAATGCCAAGGCAAAACATATTAAAAAGAAGTATTTCAATAACAGCTGTTTGAATCTAGGGAACATCATTTTACAGTACTTTGTACAGTTATTAGAATAGGTTACATGAAAGCTTAACAACTAGAAGTTGAATTAAATATTTATAAAAAAGATCTGTTGCCCATTTGACCACAATATTTGTGAAAGTATTCAAAGCAAACACAAAAGAAATCCCAACAAATACATACTGTGAAAATCTACTCGCCAATATCAATAATGGTTACATCAAGCTGTGGATCAGCTTGGATGTCACATGAAAAGTAATTTTGGGTTTGTGGTACCACCTTTAATTTTCTGAAGCAACAAAGAAGACAACAGCCTAAATTAATTTACTCTTAAATAATGTCATCTGATCTGAGATTGTTTAAAAAATACCACCATTATCTTCCCCTTATGCTGCTTTCAGAAACGTAATATTGTACCAAGTAAGTTTCTGTAAAGTGTTTGGACTTCACAAGGAAGACTTAAACTTTTGATAGTTCTGAAATTTCACTAACTCTTCTATAAAGTATTTATCCCAGACCTCGATGTCTTGCAAAAGCACCTGATACCACATTTAAAGTTATCCTTTAGAAGTGGAGTTCTTAGGGAAGTATTAGATGGACTAATAAGAGATGGCCTTAAGAGAGACCTTTTTGCATCTCTCTTCACTTTTCAAAATTTAAATCCAGGACCCTAAAACCAGAAGTATCATAATCTAGAAATAATTAAGGAATTCAGCACAATTCTGAAACAATGGGAAGAATCACAAAATGATATAAGTATGCAGCTGTAACCTCTGGAGAAAAACAATAGAATGAAAAAATTTAGAAGCTCTGAACATTGAAAAAAATGATCCCATTCCTAAATGAGAGTACATTATGGAATACAAACTATTTGTTTGCTAATTTTTGATAATATATTCTGCATTTTCACATTCATAACTATGGTTTGGAGACTTATTAAAAAATCCATTAGTATTAAGAGACATGATTCATTAGTATTAAGAGACGTGATGCTTGCTCAACTACTTTAATTGAGCAAACATCACACCTTTTTTTTTTTTTTCACACAAACCAGGAAAAACCATTGCACCTGCACTTGCAAAGACTTAACAGTAAAAAACCTTTGATTGCCCTATATTGTTAATAAAAGAGAAGTTTTGAAATAGATTCAGAATAAACTTCAGAATTTGGAGGCAAAAAAGTTAAAAACTTAACCAATTAAGCTAAAAATAAAAGATTGTACTTGCAGTAGAAAGATTCAACAGCATTACAGTGAAGTTGCTTTGAGAAAGAAATGCCTGTTTAAACAGAAACACAGGACCCAACACATATGTATGACCAGCTAAAATACTTGCAAACTTAAAGAAAAGATTCAACAAAAAAAAAAATTTATAAAGAACTGACCACACACTAATAGGCAGTTGAGCATTAAGTCTCATGAGGATGTGGATGGTCTACAGTAGATGGATGGTCTACAGTGCACCTTAAATTATATATAAAGTATTCTAGAACACAAGAGAATTTTGGAAAAACCTTTGCTTAAAGAATTTTAGACATTTAGTGCTGACATGAATGGAAATATACAAGCTGCTCTTGTAGTCATCAACTAGCTCTTGCCTTATCTCAGCTTACGAGCAGTTTAGGAAGCCTAGACGGCAGAGGCAGGGTCAAGACAGGAGCAAGGTAAACCTCAGCAACCAGCCCAACCTAAACTTTATGTTTGTAAATCAAAACCTATTTTAAGTAATAGTTAATGTTTCTTTCTTCTCTGAGGATGTTTCCTAAACGAAAATAAATCTGAGGGATATTTTTATTCTGCTCAGATGACATTTTCTTTTCCACTGAAGAAAAACCTGAAAGTTTCACTCCACTGCAAAAGTTCTGGGGGAATTATGTGGAAGTTTCTGTCTTCTGTTACCTCCCATCCCATCTTGTCTTGCTCTTTCAGGGGTTTGCAAACCCCAGGGTATAATTATCTCTGGATGTCCTTGGTGGAAAAGCAGTAAGGGGAAAAAAAATGCTTTCCTCCTGGTGCTTTCCCTCTTTGGTCATCTCACCTGTGGTCAAAGAAATTTTCATCCAATGACTGGAACATGACATCTCTGTCATTGTTACTGCTGGCATTACAAACCAAAAAGGTAATCCTTCATCTTACTGTATGTGTTTTTACACATCTGCTTCCCAATGTGTTTATATATTGTGAACACTCCATAAAGCATGTATTCTAATAGTTTTGGAGACCTTCTGCCAGATGTTTACAGACAAGCAAGTAATACAATTTGGCTTTAAAGTGAGCTAAGCGGGGGCTTCCCAAGCACAGGGTTGACTGGAAAAACAAGCAATATCTCAGCAGAACAGCAGAGGGAAACAGAGAGACAGTTCTAAGAATAGTATTAAACACTAATAATTGGCAGTGACAAAGAGGTTTGGTGGGTTATGTGAACTAATAAGCTTAAACTCATCACATTTAAACTACAAATAATTGAAAGGTTGAGTACATAGACTTGACAGGCAGAAAGGGAGGTATGCAAATGAGAACTATAATTTATTAGAATAAAGAAACCCTTAGCTTACAGCGTGCCTTTGCATGATTCTCCTTATGACTCAACTTCAATGTACTAAGAATATGAGTATGTTACATTTCCTTGCACTATCAGATACTGAAAATGTGGAAAAAGTTGTCTTATAGAATACTTTGCTTTCTGGAGCTCATAAATGAATTTTTAAAAACAAATTTCAAAGCTATGTGATCCACTTAAGCTCTCAAAGTAGTCAAAATACAGAAAATACATCCTAAAGTTTTGCCAGAACCAGTTAGTTGAACGTTATTTTTACTCCAGTTTCTCCATAAACATCTGTCACGAGACACTATTATCTACCTAAATAAAAAGTTATTTTCTCGTGATCACACATATGAGAGTCAGTTGAAGATATACAACAGGGCAAGAGGCTTTCTACACTACAGTTATCTACAGGAAGAAGAGTAATTTGGAACTTGAAACATGAAACACACATTTTCCTAGTACTATTTTCTTTTGATTTTAACAAGCTCATTTAATAAAATTTAGGGATTACATGTTTATATGTGCCAAGATGGAGCACGGTGAACAATCTCCATTTCTAATTTTAACCACATAAAATCATACATGGCGTATTAATTGTACATTTTCTTTTTCTGTATTAGAAATGTTTCTCTAGACTTCATGACCTAAAACTGTCTTCCTAAATTTAGCTGGAAGAACTGCAAAAGTAAATGATAATGTATGTGTCACAATATTAAACACAAGCATTCTTTTAAGTGCAAATTTTTGGTTCATGTGCATTCAAACATTAAAAAGTAGGAAAATAAATAACCATGCTGTGACAGATTCTATCTTCCCATCAGTCAGAATGTGGTATGTGATTTTCCTACACTGTACAAGTCCCGTCTGCAATTAGAGGAGACGAGTTGGCACAAGACAATTGCAAGCAAAACAGACAACTTGTGCTGACCTCTAGGAATTACACCGCTGTTGACCAGCCATGCAGTGACAGCTTCTAAAATGCTCCTTAAAAAAATCAATAAAGAGCAAAAAAGGAATTATCAACATCCATGGGGGTAAACAGCTTACAAGGTTTGTTCTTAGTTGATTCTCCTTGAATCTTTTCCATGTCTAAAAGAATAAATTGTGTGAACAGGTGTTCAATTCTCTGGTTTCTAATCCTAGAAGATACTTAGGCACTTAAAAGTATGTACAGCGGACAGAAGTGACTGTGTTACCACAGAAAAGCATGCCAACATTTGCAGTAGAGTCCTGATAACTGACTGCGTGTATGCTATTTTCCTGTGCAGTTAACAGGAAAAATGCATTAGCTTAAGCCAGGAGTGCTTAATTTTTCTATGTGGAAAGTTTCTTACTATGTGGAAAGTTTCTTATACATCAAGCCTCTATGCTGGACCTATGGTATATATAGTAAAACTCATTCATTATAAGAGAGAGGAGTCAAGGGGGAGCTGGAGAAATTCATAAAGCCCATTTTTCCCAGGGGTACACTGGAAATGGGAAGAAGCTGTGCTGTGGGCCAAATTACTGTTTTCATTAATCTTATCTTGCCTGAGAGCTGCAAATCATTTCATTTCCCTCCCAACCTCAAATTGGCTTTCTGGTGAAAGACTTGTTATGCTGAAGTAATTTGATTTTTTGCAAAGGTACATTAAATCCGCCATTTAGGAGTCACTTAGATTCTTAGGAAAAAAACACTTGAAAGCCTTTTTAATGTAATTTTCTAATATTTCTAAAAATCATTACAACCTCATGCCATACCATTGCAAATAAGATACAGCCCCAGAAAAGTTGTCTCAAAGACAGAATACAATCACTGCAGGATCACTATCCTGTAGGTGTTGTTCAGACATGTCAGACATAAGAGGCCTGTAGAGAAAAGTGGGCATAAATGGAGGTATTCTGGCACGTACATTCAACAAATCTCTGTGTCAAATCAGCAAGACTTGGATTTGGAGCTCAGTTTCTGACCAAAAGTTTGCAATCAATTTTGAAGACAAAGGCTATTTACTGACTCTTTCATACTGTTTCTAAAATTGGTAATAGATAACTAAATTCCATAAACCAATGCCTGGTATTTATCTTGAGCAGATGAAGATATATGAAGATGCCTGATGTTAATGTCTTAGAATATTATCAAGAACCAAAGGGTGAATCTGAAACACATGACAGCTACAGATGTTTTCAGCCTCACCTCCTCTACAAAGGCAGGAACATCTAGCACCTTGCAGCATAAGGCCCCCAGGAGTTTTATAATTTTTTAATTAATTTAATTACATCAAAACATTGCCAAAAATTAATATTTCTCTAAAATCCCTGAGAGAAAAAGGGGGAAAATCATTGCATGAGAAGTACAGAACAACTCACTCACACCAAATTATAAGAACACCAAAATAAGACACCTAGAAAACCAGAATCAGCAGTAGAAGAATAATTTTTTTACCAACCTTCCTTTCATCACTGGTTCTTTGTGTGTTCAGAGCTGAGAACTAAGTTTCCATCTGGCCCCAAATATTCTAGTCTTCCTGCGAGCCAGAACAACAAGAATTCAATGGCTACACCTCAGGGTGGCTAAATTCTTAGCATATAAAATAAATACAGAAAAACTAAACATAATTTCAGATCATGACGGGAGGTAAAGACTGGCAAAACTTTTTTGCTGAAAAGACAGATTTGCATGTGGTCAGGGGTTCTGCAGAATTATAACTGTGTACGTCTGTGTCAGTATGTCTTTTAAAGAACCCGGTTCAAGTACAGTGTGAATTGGTAAAGTCACAGCATGATCTGGCTTTGGACAGGACACTTACGAGACTGATACAGCCTGGAAATGTGTACACTAATGGCCAAATGTAAATTCTATCTTTGAATGTCGTCCAGGATTTACAACTCATAATAATATCTAAGTTAGCTTAGAGTAGAAAATCTCTCCTGAAAATCAGCACACTTTCTGAATCTCTTCTTGAAATAACTTATGTGATGGTACTTCTTAACAGACATCAGAAGTCGATCTCCAGAAGAACCTGGGTGGATCTGAAGTACATCATGATCATATAAGGAATTCCAGGGCCAAACTGTGAAATCTAAAGAATGCACTCATCTGCAGTGTAGTCTCTAGACAAAAGAATCTCCATCTAAAGCTAACACTTGAATTTCAAGTTTTCAAATATTTGAATTTGACCAAAGTCTCAGTTTGAAACATCAAAATCCCCTAGGCATCTATATGTTTGATTATGGAGCATTCTGTATGTGCCCAGCACGATAAGTGATAGGACCAAAGGACATGGACTTTTTCCCCCATGAAAAGGTATTTTGGGATTCAGAAAATAAGTACTTGTTGATCTGAAAAAAAAAAAAAAAAAACAAAAAACAAAAAACAAGCCCCACTGCACTAATACCTCTTTTTCTGCTAAAGTGTGAGTTCCCAGAGTATTGACTGGGGAAAATACCTAAAATAAAACCTTGGTTACTAACTCAAACTATTATGGAGAATTGGAATACCTGGAATGTATCAAACTTAACCAAATAGAAGTGTGTCAACTACTAAAATGCATTTTCACTGAAAAGCCTATTGTTTATGCTCCTTGCCATACAGGCAGATAAGATACCTAACAGCATTTCACCTATGAATACAGCGGGGAAAATATTTTAAATTTTGCTTTGCTTTTCCCTTCTAGCTGGAAGTAAAAGTTGCTAACATTTTGTATTTTTTTCATTTTTATTCATTGTTCTTTCTGTAAGCAGCCTCATCATTTTTGCCTTGATTGTAGATAAAGTGATGTTGTTTTAAAATACCAAAATAAAGAGTCTGTCAGCACATTAAACTTACATCTGCTTACATAAGTATATCTGTCCCTCCTCATCTCAGCATGCTATAGTAAGCCTAATGCTAACATATAAACATGCCTGTTCAATTAATTTTTAATGCATGCCTCTGCATAGAGAAATAAAGAAATATTTCAAATAAGGATACCCCCATCTGGTCCAATAGCTTTCAGTGACAGTAGCTAGTACAGTATGCCTTTGAGCATACTGTCAGAATCTCCTGACAATCCAGAATTACTATACTGCTAGGCATAGGTTCTCAAACCTGGGTAGCTACAGGTTTCATTCTGTGTAAACACATGAAGAACATAAACTACTTAATTCAGGTACATTTCCCAATATATTTCACTGTTCCTCATTCTGGGCCTCAAAAAAATGACACCTCACACATCCACAGAAGAAAAAAAGAAACAATGATAACTACCAAAAGGCTATCTGTGATTTATCTCTTCTTTGAAATAGAATGTTAACTAAATTCCTGGTGTAACCTCTATATTATTTCCTAGACATCTTCCTTATCTACCATATTTTGTTACTGAAAGTGGGTAATCAATGTGCACAATGCAGTCATGAGAAATCACTGAATACAAAATGACTAAGAGTCTAATCGGAGAGATATATTCTTCACAAACAACGTTACAAATCTTTTCATTGAAAATATTGACTGAATACTTATGCATAATGTCATCTATTTCAAGCAGGTGGTAAGAAGAGGTGTGAACTCACAATAAATTGATGGTAATAACTTTAATTTTTATCCACTTCAATGCATTTAACAAGTGACTCCTTTGAGTTATGCACTATGACCCTTTCATTAAGAAATTTTAGTAAGCTTTAATCTAGCTACAAAGGATAAATCCATTCTCTAACATGACATTCAGAAAACAAATGATGAGAGAGAAGAAGTTTTAATCATTCCAAGACTGCATTGTCCAAATCAGAGGCTCCAAATAAGAAGACAACTCAATGGAAAAAAGTAAGAGCCTTAAACTTGGCCAAAATTCTGATTAATTTGAGATGTATTCCATATCAATCGCACACAAAACTGGTAACCAAAACTGCAAAGAAAATATCTGTCAGACAAGCTTCTCAATTACAACTGACATGTAGCTGCAAAAGAAACCTGCTAAAAGGATGTCAGGATATCCACAGATTTTGAGACTTTAAAGAAATCTTGCACAGGAAGATGTTGAGTTAGTATGTTTCAAAATGTAACAAGATAATATTTACAATATTATTAGAATTAAAAATAGCTAAAATAAGAAGCTGATAGTGAACTTCAGAAGACCAAAACTCATCTTTGAATGAAATCAGCTCGTCTTACTGCTGTGTATTCAGAGAGAGAGACCCCAGGAAATATTCAGGACATCCGCAGTCCTGTTTATACCTATGACACTGACACAGAGCTCTTAAGAGATCATGGTGGCAGTGGGTAACTTTATTAGAGCTCTCCAGAGCTCCTTCTGCCGTCTCTTTCTTCACAGGCAGAGGTCTTACAACAGTGCTCTTGTACCAGCTAGGATTGTGACCGGCTTTAACTATCTTCATGATGCAAATGGACTGGAACTAAGCTGAGAACTGGAAAAAAATGTTAAAATTAAGGGGGTGGACTTAAGGGAAAATATTTCTAATTTATTACTCTATTCTCAGCAAAAGTTGAAGTCTCTTGCTTTTAACTGCACCATACATAAAATGGTAGAATCCCATTAGCAAAAGAAGGTTTAACTAACCATGTTGTCTTAGCAGACAAAATGTAAATTCTTATTACTTTGATTTTCTAATACTCAGGCAAGGTTCTCAAAGCATCCATAAATCAAGAGGCATTAGATGTTAAACAAGTTAGCCAGCTCTTATATATTTCAGAAGAAGTAGATAGATATCAGTGTCTTTAAAAAGTCATACTGAGTGAAGTGGCCCACAGAATATCTCAGTATAAAATTAAAATCTCCAAAAATCACTTGTAGCAAGAAACGCACTTTGTGCAAATAAGAAAGAAATAGTTGTTAAAAAAAAAAAAAAAAAAAGATTGCACATTAGTAGCACTAAAACTGGGCCATCTGGAGTTGAGTGCTGTGTTGTCCTCCCAACCACTTGCTTGAGGCTCATAAACATCATAAACGTATGCTTCTAGAGGGAATAGAAACTGCCCCAGGTAACCATGCCTCTGTTAAACCAAGATGATTTAAACCTCAAAAGTAAATAGGCCACTGCTATTACAAGCTAAAGAAATTAGGATAAAACAAGGTAACACCAGAAAGGTAACAGCTTCAACATTTGCAAAAGAAGAGCAATCCATGCCCTCCTGTGGAGATTTTCAAGGACACAGACAGAAATTTGTGACCTGTAACAAAATTCCACTTCTGGTCCAGGTACTATATTGCAGGACTGACAGCAACACGCTATTTCTCTTTCCTTAGCTGTGAGAGGATATAACTTATCATCTTTTTTCCTAGAATTAGGCCTCCATTAAGTGGTTTCTTACTGCGAACACTGAAAATAATCTTAAAGAATCCTAAGGATGGCAAACAAGCAGGAGAGATAGTCCAGTTTCAGCAAGGCAGGTGCGTAACATACTTCCCTACAGGCTAGTACATTTTGACAGTTTTTCCTACCAAAATCTCATCCCAGGTCTGATCTGCTACTCTCTAATTACCTGTCTTTTTGCTTAGCCCCATGTGTTCCCTTTCTCGAAATCTGAGTTTACTGCTTCCTTTTTTGTTATTTTAGAATAGTCTGTTCTCTGTGTTCAGAGTGAGCAGGATACTTTTGTGCACTGCAAGCGGGCAAGTAGGATTCAGGCAAGATATTAGAAAAAAAATTCCAGCAGTAAAAATAGCAAAGCACTGATACAAAAGCAAGGATAAAGCAGGGTCTACTTAAAGCATTAGAGGTTTTGGTCTCCTGATAAGCCACAACGAACTACAAGTGGAAGTCAAGCCCAATTTTGTTGAACTTAACTAGTTTAGAAATGCTATATTTCTGTAATGATAATTCATCCCAAATTTGGGAAAGGATTTGTTTTAATACGCTTTTTCTGTACCAGGAGAGTATTACCAGTGCCAAAATTATTCAAGTCCTTAGCAATAAGGGAAGAGCCACTTCTTGTATTTAGCATATGGTCCCATTAATTGATGGAACTCAATCATCCCTGAGGACACGCTTGCCACTGATGTATTCGCTGTGTTTTGAGACTCCAATCCTAGAGGCAGTAGTGGAAACATCTGACACATCTGGGTACCAACATCTATGATACTGAAAAGAAATACTTTGCAGATATGGAAATAAACCAGAAAAACACTGCCTAAAGATCTTCTGTGTAGTATTCTCATCCATTTTAAGCTATAACAGGTTGAAAAACAAGGAGGGGAAAGTGTTCCTGGGAAGCAAGAAATATTTAGAGTATTGTCTTTTTAAAAGAAAATATACTGTCGATGTTACCATAATAATTTCAGGGGACAAAATCCTCTATTTGCCCCAAGAATAGAATAAAGGCCCAATTTACATATATGTTGTTCCAGATTTATGCTTGCGTATCTTCTTTGATATATCTGCATTTCTCTATAAACAGACTAATGGTGAGCTTACTCAGGAACGAAATAGATTATTTCACAGGAGATTATTTATACTTTAACCTAGTTACAGAAGAGCCCTGTTCGGGAGTAAGTGCTTATTTAGAGGTCCATAGCTGTTTAAGCCTTGTCATCACTACTTATTGCCAGACTAAACAGGTAATTACTTAAACCATCAGATTGGTTTGATATTTATCACCATGGAGCAGATTTGAACTGATAACACAACCTTGCAGAAGCAGCATGAATATCTTCTACAAAATATGATGGAAAGATATATAAATAAAATGAAAGTTTGGCACTTTTTAATACTAAACTATAAGTGTAATGTTTCCAGATACTGGAATCATGCCAAAGAGCTTAGTATGTCACCTGCAAAGCAGGCAATTCCAGTGCAGTTATTGCTCTGCTTAACCAAAAGTAAGACCGTGAACATGGATTTATTACATCCCAAATATGCATTCATATCATTGACAGCCAGGGTCTAAGAAATGCCTTTCTGAGCTCAAGAAGATTTATCTGACCAAATTCTCTAACAGCCTAAAAAAATACTGCGTGTTCTTTCAGCCACACAGACTTCTTCCTATTTTCTCATGTTCTTTTCCTAATTAATTTTCTAAATTCTCTTTTCCAACTAAATCACTCCAAATGTTCTATCTTGCCCATTTTGGGTGTATGTGTCACAACTCTAGTCCTTCAACTGACCCAAAGAAATTTCAGAAAACACTTGCTAACTAGGCAAGTTGACTAGAGAAAAATCTTGTATAAAAAGTTCAACAATATAGACAAAGCATGATTAATAATAATCTTCCTATACAGATGCATAAATGCTATGATACTCATGTAATGCTGCTGGCCTTGAAAATGAGCAACAAACTTAATAAATATTAAATAACAAAAAAAAAGCCTGTCTTCACACACCTGTGTATAGTAATTAAGTTAGACAGCATACATTTGGCACTTCTGGCATTTTCATGGCTTTACTTATGAAACCTTGCAAAGTAGAATACGTTTAGTAATATAGTTCAGATATAGTTTACTAACTTTACGAACATTGATATTAGCAGAATTATTCTTTGCATGCCCTCTATCGCTGCAAATCTTTCACATACTGAATGCAGTTACCAAGATGAAGGTTGCTACAACCGAAGGACCTAAATCACTTACTCTCCAGTGAGAGATCTTCACTGAACTACCTCAATACTCAGTGAGGGTGCAAGCGAGATTATTACATGAGGTCTATATCCCATTAAAGCTTGAGGGCTATTTGTAACTATAGTACTAACTTCTAAAATGGTGATTTGATCCATCTTCTTTAAGGTCTGGGTTTTGTTTTGCTTTGGGTTTTTTTTTTTCTGAGGTAGAGGAGGATACATCTGCATCCTACAAGCAGAGAGTTAATTACTTGACCTTTTAAACATGCAGAATCTGGTGTCCAGACTGAATTGCTAGATATCACCAAAGAATGGAAAGGGGAATATTAAATAATATTATAGGAAATTACTATCCCTGGGGTAGAGGAAAAGAGAAACAAGCCAAGCTCTTTTTGCCATACAAAGACCAGGGTGTTTTTCACTGTGCTCATGGAAACACAGGAGATGCTCTGACACCTGTTGGTACAGAATAACGATAAGCAAGGGCAGAACCTTGAAAAGCTTAGCTTGATTTCTCAGCTGGGTAAATTAGCCAAGGTAGAGTGTTGCACTTGGGTAACTACACTGTTTTCAGAACCTGAGTTAATTCTGATATTACAGATAATTCTACATTCTGCTGCATTACAATTTGTTATCATGTCTGAAAAATGAGAATAATGGGATTATTGACATGCCTAACTTTAGACATAATTGTTAAATTGTATCCTCATAAGCCATACAAATATGATTATCAATGGCCTGTTTAATAGAACACTTGCCATAACTAAAAATGAATATACTTTGCTGTGTTTGTATTCTGGTTACATTAGTAAACACCCGAAATTCATGGCACAATAAAAAATATAAATATCTGGGAACAGAAGCTATTTGCAGAGAAGACCTGAGTTTCAAAGCATGCCGTCTCACTCCTGGCATTCTATCTTACGGTTTCAATTTCCTCATACAGAATTTTAAATTGAAAGCAAACACATAGAAGGCAATGGAACGATATTAGAGGAAAACTAAAGCAAGTGAAAAGAGAATTCAGTATTCTCAGCCTGACCTTTACAACACCATAAGCACATCTTTTTATATCTCAGAGACAAAAATAGAAGAGGTCATTAGGGATTCAGCCCTGTTCTAATACAAATTGAACTCTAGCACATAAATACAGCAAGAAAAAGGAGAGTTAGGAAATAAAGATCCAAGAAACATTATTTTTCCTCTTTTGCTTATAGAAAAAATATTTAAGAAAATATGGTTTCTATTACATATATATACTAATTTTGACATGTGAACAATGGGCAAGTAATAGAAAAACTTTAATTGTAAATTTATATGATTAAAATTTTGGATGAGAATGGTGGGAACCCCCTTTCCCTATCAATTCCACAACATCATCTATTTCCTTTCTACCTGAGCCAAAGGAAGCAAAAGCTTCTGATCCTGCACAGAAAGATCACAAGCTACACAAAAGTGTCTGCCCAGCCAGAGTTTCCTATTCGTGTATTCTGCCATTTGTTCAGCAGCAGTTCACTGAAGAAGGCATCTTGTGTATCAACAGGTGCTGTTAATGTTATAGGTGGCAAGCAGGCAAGGTTTTAACTTGAGGTGGGTAGGAAAATAATAAAATCCCATGATGGAGATTGAAACGATCTAAAATGGTCCTTCCTGGTTTTGAGCAGATATCGTTCAACTTAATGACACATAGGCAGAAATTTAGGCTTCCATGCTAGGGATAAGAGTCTAAGATAAATGATCATTCTTTTTGCTGTCAGATTTCTCTCATTGCTTTGTAACACAATTTTCTAAAGACACATCCAGTATTGAATTTAGCATTATTTCACTATGACATCAAGAATGACTGATCCTATTGGTCTATCAATCCTACTATAATTGGTCCTATGCTTCTTTCCTTTAACAGTAAGGTTTGTTTCTTCCTCAGTCTTTTTAAAATGAATTCACATCCATTAAATATGTTTTAGTTGTATCTGATATTACTTACCCCCACAGCTCATACTCACACTGCCAATTCTCACTTCCCTTTTTCAGGAAAACATCTATCTTTATGTCTTTTCTTCACTGGCTACCAAGGATGCAGCTTAGAAATCATATAGATTCTGTCCTTAGCTACAGATTCCAGAAAAGTAGTCTTTATAAAACTGTGTTTTCTAAAGATGAGTACTACACAATTAAATCTTGATCACGTAAATTAATAATAATAAAAAAAAAACATAAATTTGAGGAATGTATTGCTGTAAAAGGTATTTGTAAGTGGTGAAAGGCTGCCTTAATTTATTCAGTTAGCAGACAGTGATTAATCATATAAGCAGAGTATATATTGCACATTAAACATGGAGCATAGTCTTCCTTCATCTACAGTACAAATTCACGATGCAAATTTATATCTATGCTTCCAAATCCCCCACATCTCTATGCACTTCATTATGAAATATTAATATGCATAGCATGAACTGGCTGGCACTCTATGGCTCATTAGAAGGATGTTATTCCCTATATGACTGCTTGGAGAGTGTATTTTTACAGAACAATTGTTGAGGGCGGCAGTGGTGCATAGACTAAAACCATACAATAGTTTTCTGATGCCTAGAATTTTGGTGAATTTTTTGCATTATCATTTGCCAGGTTATCACCTCTCAGGCTTAGTTTCTCCTTCTGGGGAATTTTAAAGAAAATTTCAGGAAGAACTGTTTCCACCTTTTTCAAGAATGATGATAGGGAAAAATAGGTAACTGCCAATTACCAAAAATATTCTATGTGTGAACTTGAAGAGGTCTCAGGCTTTGCGGGGAGAGGGGGGGCTATCAGGAGAAAAAAAACAACCCCAATACCTGCCTCTTGCTGCCAAGTGAAGTTATGCTGATATATGATTAATGCGGACTATCTAAACACAGAGGAGAAAACCTCCAACAAGAGATTTTGTAAGATATGTATAATTTCAGAACAGAGAACATTAATCTGTCTCCAGAGCCAGCTCCAGTTCTAGTGGTCCAGTATCCATCCAGGTCTGCTCAGGAAACTCACCCTGGTTCTCAGGGAGTCTGACCAACTCCCCAACCATTTACAACAGAAGGGGCTTTCACAGTTTTGTCCTCAGCTGGATCTGCTTCCTGATCAAGTGGACTGCAGTTGTTTATGTGAAGGATGAGAGTGGGAACCAGGACCTCCCCTGGTCTGGAGTTAATGGGATTAATTTTTATTTTTTTTAAACAAGGCAAGTAGCTGAGAAATTGGACAAAGATACATTTAGCAGAACCCGATATAGAATTCAGACTTCAGATGCTAGATCCTTCACTCATATTTACACAATCCTTTTTAAATAGGATGGTGTGTCCAAGTTCTAGGCTGAGAACTCCTATGTTACAAGAAAGTACAGCACCTTCTAACTTGACTTCCAAGTGCAAAATGCAACATACAACTTTTGAGCAGCTAGTAGTATTCTCCATTGCTTGAAATTAAAAGATAATATTCTATTTGTAAAGTCCAATAGAAGTCCAGAGTAGCCGTATATACTTCTTTTATTTCAATGGATATATGGTCTGAAAGTCTGTGATATTCACCGACTACAAAATAAGAGTGCCAATGTTATATGGTGTAAACAAAGCGGGAATGGGGATGCCAGGGAAGCGTGTAATTTGGTGCTGGGGGGAGGCTGAACTATTAGAAATTCATGCTCTGACTGGTAGGGTCTGTTGCAAGAGTACGTTCTTACAAAAACTGATGGAACTCAGTACAGCTGCACCGGGCCATTCTGCATGTGTAAAAGTCATAAAAAATATCATTAAAAATGTATTGCTTAATATCCCAAGAAGCTTTTCCAACACAGTATCATTTGATTGACTGATATAGTAGAAAAGCACACAGACAGCCTGAGGAGATCAAGCTGGCAATGGCATATGCATGATTACACCATCCATTTCTTCCAGTTATTTTTCCTCTATGTTTATTGCAGTTGTTTCTCATTTGTAAATGAATGGCAATATATTCTATCATTTTAAATTAAATTTGGTGAATTTTAGTACTCATGAATCTCGAAGACAAATTGCAGCAGCTGGAGCCACAGACTAAGAAAAATAATGTTAATGGTCTTAAATTATACTGTAAAAAAACCCAGAGATGTCACTCCCTCAGAACGCCTTCTGTGGAAACTGTTATAAAGAGAATGTGAGGAAGAACAAAACACTGTCACAAGGGCTTTTATTTCAAAGAATTGAAATTGAGTCCCAATACTTGTCAATACTTGTTATTGCTCTGAACACCTAAACAATAGATTAACTTAACCTTATGACTTCTTTGCTCTTGTGTGTATTTCTAATTATTTCACTGGAAAGCATAAATAACAGTATTTGCTTTCAAATCAAAAAGGAATTATTATGAACATACGGTGACCATTTTTAACAAGACTATTTTTCTCATTTCCTATACTATTATGGAGATCCAATAGAACTTTTCCTTTACATATTACATAGAGCTAAGCAAGGTTTTTCTTTACTGAAATATGTAAGAATATATACTTTTTAAAAAAATCATTATAGTAACAACAACATTTTTTCTGGAACTCTAGTATTGCAGTAACCTGGGCAAGCAAATAGAACAGGTTAATGAAAATTTGCTATTTTTTTTTCTAATTGGTCAGTAAAGTGAAATATATGTTCTAGCTAATGAAATCTAAATTTCACATAGACCTAAACACTCTAGAGATGAGAATCTTGCCCATAGGTAGGTGTTTTTCTGCCAGCTGAAAGGTCTGGAATATTTAACAGCTTCCCTACAGTCTTTGTTTCTGGCCAAGATTTTCCAGGTGCTGCTATTCTGGCAGACGAACAAAATCCACTTTTGAAAAACAGCCTGGGAAACTTTAGCAGCAGGCAGGATGCCAGTGGGCTGTCTGAAAGAAGGGGGGCCCTGACAGACTACAGAACATGGATAGTGCTGTTCTCCATTCTTCAGTCCCTACAGGGCTGACAGGAATCAAAGTCCCTCTAAGGATTTATCTTTTCAGCAATTCATAATTTGTAGCATGCTAACCATCCTGTGCTAATTCCTTCCATGGACAAGTATTAAATTAACTTGGGATCTTAATGGCTGTTCAACCCAAATCACCTTAAGACTTTTCGCAATGACCTTGCAGTCTGCTATATCTCTCTTGGATCTGCTCACCAACTCATCTCCTTTTTCCATCAAGTCACCTTATATAAATGGTTCTTAGCATCCTGAGCCTTATATCTACCTGGAATGAACCCTAAGAAATGGAGTGTCTGAAATTGAGACTAGTTTGTATTTGCAGAAGTAGCCCCTATCTTATTTATAATAGCAGTTAAGAAATAACAAACAACTGGAGGCAACAGAAAACTGTTGATATTATAACTAATGCTACTTACACAAAATATGCAGCAATATACTTCAAATTCAAGTACTGCTGAAGCTTGTGGTAGCTTGAGTTTTATAATT